>FR990115.1:16315694-17515694 GCA_905404275.2 Hedya salicella
TTTATAAAGTGATATGCAATAAATGATTATAATTATATGGAGGTCTCTGTAAAACTATTTTTTTATGTCACGTATCATAAAAACAATTTAGGGAACAAAATCTTTCAATTTGATACACAAGAAACGTATTTTAAGGGTTCCGTAGTCAAGAAGGATCCCTTATATTTAGTTTAGCTATGTCCGTTTGTCGGTCCCTCTGTTCGCAGCTTAGCTTAGAGATTCGTAGTTCTATAAAGCTGTAATTTGGCATGAATATACATACATTATTATATTGTATCGACAATAGTGTTTTATGCAACTGTTGTATAATAGGGGTTGAAAAAAGACTAGTGGCGTGGGTTGCGATGCGAGCCTTGGCGAGCATCGCAAGTAAAGACGCCACGAGTGTTTATTGACACAATTATACAACGTTGCATACAATAGTTTTTCTACGACTAAGGGGCCGTTCAATAATTACGTAAGGACAATAGCAAGTATCGCAAACAAAGACGCCACGAGCGTTTTAGACCGAATTATACAACGTTGCAAACAACAGTTTTTCTACGACTAAAGGGCCATTCTTTAATTACGTAAGGACAATCGCAAGTATCGCGAAGGAAGACGCTACGTGCGTTTTTTGCCCGAATTATACAACGTTGTATATAGTCTTTGGTTTTGAAACTGAGTGAATCGGCCACTGTACTCTTTAAGCCGATTAGCTCAGTTTAAAACAAAAGTCTATATACAATAGTTTTTGTGTTTTGCGACCAGAACCTAGAAATAAACTTTAAAAAAACTAAAATAATGGTATTCCACCCACGCCAAAAAACATCTTTGGAAATACAATTTTGCTATAAAAATAAAATGTTAGAGGTAGTCAATAATTTTTCAATATTGGGCTTGACCATAGATACACACATTGAAAAAATCAAAACAAAAATAACATCTTTTGTATATGCACTCCGCGAAATAAAAAAATCTACTGACTTAAAGACTGCACTTGCCACTTATTATGCTTATGCTAATGCATGGTTTAGCTACGGTATAATCCTTTGGGGCAATAGCACAGACGTACCATCTTTATTTACTCTAAAAAAAAATATTCGTATATTAGTAAATATTGACAACATGGATAGTTGCAAACCCCATTTTCAGGAACAGAAAATATTAACGTTGACTGGGTTATATATTCTGGAAATTTGTAAGTTCGTACGGAATTATCCTGAATACTACAAGAAACGCGAAGACATACCGACATCTCATCAGCTCAGATATAGGGAAAAACTTATGCTACCGTCGTCAAAACTTAAAATGCACTCAGATGCAACATATGCCATGTCCATAAAAATATACAATAAACTGCCAGATGTAATTAAATCCGAGAAAAAATATTATACATTCATAAAATTGTTAAAAGATCTCCTTATTAATAAAAGCTATTATACATTAAGAGAATATTTAGAGGAAAAACTATAAAAAAAACATATAATCATAAATATATGGCATTAAGTCCGCCATATGTACTGATTTTGTTTTGTGCAATAAAGTTTAAATAAATAAGTCGTCTTCTCTCCACGCATTTTTGCTGTGCCCAACAGGGTCCACAATTAAGTTCACTGTCATGTAACTTTTATGCAACTTAAGTTTACCCAATACCTATCCTGTAAACTAACATTGTGGAATGCAATAAACGATTGAGTATTGAGTATTGAGATTCCAGTCCAAGTTAAAGTTAAGACGGTATTTTTGAAAAATTTGGTCGTTTAAAATAAATAGTTAATATCAGGGGATTCAGGGGACAATCTTACATAAATTTAGGTTAATTTGTGTAAGATTGTCTCCGGATATACAAATTAGCCAAATTAAGCAATGGTCGGACTGTGAACAGTCAACATCAAATAGTTTGTAGCGTCCAACGCACCATATATATCCTCACGTATCTTTAAATTTCAATGAGATTAAACATGTGTTGAGACATAATTTTGACACTTCGAATGCTATAGACTATTTGATGAAAGAAAGAAAACATTTTTATTCGTTGCATACAAAGAAATAAAGAAACAAGTAAAACGCAAAAATAAAAATAACTAAATGTACATATTCATATAAACACAAAATAAGTTTAAATCGCACTTGACCAAGCTTTATATTAAAAAGCATGAAGCTTAAACTAAAACATCAAAATACTACACTTTTCATAAACCTCTCTAACAATCAAAGCCACTTCATAATTTTAAGAAAACCTTTTAGGCGAACTTCAGAACTTCACACAAAAGATCGTCTTATCTTGTAGCAGAAAAGTGCCTCAAAGAATTCAGGTAAGCCAACACAACTCAAGAAAAATCAGCTGTAATTTAAGAGAAAATTAAGATTTATACATAAATCGGTACGCACAGTCAAAGGTGTCAATAACTTCTTTCTACCTCAGGGCTCGGAACCATTATTTAATAATATTCTTAAAGAGGTACACGCTATTTTTAGAATGTTTTAAAAATGAATTTAGGAGAAGACATAATTTTTTTAAGACATTAGAGTCATTCGAGTTCTAGAATTTTATACGAAAATCCCGTAATGGCACTAAAAGATCGAATAAAACCGGCTAAGAACATATCGTACCATGCTCAGTGTAGACTGACCCTACGGTTCCGCAGCCGTTTATCCAAAAAATGCTCTACAAATGAAAAACCGGCCAAGTGCGAGACTGAATCGTGCACCAAGGGTTCCGTACAAACTTTCACTTACCCTAACAATATAACCCGGTTCGGGTTAAGTTTGCACCTAATATCTATAGCGATGCATACAAATGAGGTGCAAACTTAACGCAACTGCGTTGTTCAAATAGGTTTTTTGACAATTAGATTAAAAGTTGAGCTAGTTAGAGACATACATAGTTATAATTTTTGTGTTATATTTATATTCATTTATAAAAATTGAGCAAGTTTCAAAATTTTCGAGATAAGGGGGGGGGGGGTGGCTCCCCTCATAATAGTCATATTTTTTTTTTATAGAAAATATATACATTGTTAAATTATTTATCATTTGCAATATACTTGGGCTAGCTATCTTTATAACTGTTCGCAAATAGATAGCATACGTATTTCCTGAGATATGGCGCTTTAACAGTCGGACAGACAGACAAAAAGAAAACATTATAGTGACATAAGTGTGCCTTTTTTACCTTTTTAGTACGGAACCCTAAAAATACTATATGAAGTAGGGCACTAGCAAAAGAGCGTCGCCGACCGATTGGATAAAGCTATAATGCCACATAAGTACAGTTTATGAAACCAAAATAGTCTTTATTATAATTGTGATTAGAGCGAAAAAGATACGAGGTAACATACTTCAATTAAAAAATATGTGATTTACAAAAAAAAACAGTGAATAAAAGATAAAATAAATAGCCTTCAAATATCCTAACTTCGCTATTATTTCCGAAAATATTTTCTTTCAGAAATATAAGTGAATCGGGACGACAATAACGATGGTAGTAACAAATAACATTTCCAGTATATTTCGATTCATTTAAAAAATATTGAAAGTAAACACATAAAATAAATACGCGCTCCAACAAAAACTACTTTTTCCTTTTCGAAACCTGCCTGGTAGGGTTCAGTACCAGAAATTTAAAATCTTTGTTTACACCTACCGTTTAAATATGTAAAATTTTACTCACGTAATTTCTTCTAAAGTTTTCTGGAAGAAATTACTCTTTAGCGATAAGACCGCCTGTTGTAACGCCTTATATAGTAGGAAGTATATTTCAGTTTTTTTTAATGTTTTGCTGAGAATGTATTGCAGTATTTTTTTTGCTATTTCCTATTGATTCTTTTTATATCTAATCTATACTATTATAAAGTTGTAAAAATGAAATCTATATATTGAAGATAATAAAAAAAAAAAAGAAATTTGGACTATTTGACAGTCACTGAATCAAAAAATGTTTTATGGTCATTACGCCAAATCGGCTACATTAATTTCAACTATTTTTGGTACACGCGTACGCGCATCCACAGATGGTTACAGGAGCTGTTGCGGGCACAAAATCTCTAAGGCGAATTTATTTTATCATTTGCCTAGAAAACATGAGTAATTTTATCAAATCCCTGAATCCGTTTAGTAAAATTACGAAATCAGCCAAAACAGACAACTCGTTTTTTTTATAAAAAAATAGATGGGCATTTGACCGCAATCTCACCTGTTATTAAGTGAAAATGCGGTCAAGGATATATCATGCCAGCCTATAAACAGCCTATTCACTCTTGTCTTGAACACGCCCAAATTATAATGGTCGGGGAACACACTCGCAGGCAACGAGTTCCACTCCTTTGCGGTACGCATGATAAAAGTGGCACCAAAGCGCTTCGTGCGGATACGCGGAATATTGACCACGTGTGGATGGAACGAACGCACGCGTCGTATCTACCACATACTTTGAGAAAGCCAGCTCTCACCCGAATCCTTTAATTAGGAACGCGGCGGACTACGTCCCAGCCCACATTCCGGTGGAAGCTGACTTTCAAATTATCCCACAAAACTTAGATGATCATATACAAAATCTTGTAAATGACCAGGTTCAATTATTACAGACCGTCACTGACCAAAGCGCCTTCAGATTAGCCGTCAGAAGGCTAATCAGAAGGCCGCGACACATACTGTCCGACCCGGATGACGTCATCACGGCTACCATCAAAAGATGGTACCCGGAAGACTCCTCCGACTCGGACACAGACGACGGACCCATCAACCATGTTGCTGACTATTACTTTGACCGGAACATTGACATATTCCGAGACCCACAACATGATTACGGACACGGACACGCACACGGACACCGGCGGCCCCGCAGGCGGGGTCGTCCACCGCGATCATAATACACGGGTCCCCCACACGTATCCCATACCCATTCTATTCCCCAAAAGCCCCAAACAAAACCCAAATGTCCTTAGCTAGGGACACTGACTACCAACATGACGCAGACCGGCTAGAACATAGCTAGGTACACTCCGACTGTCGTGCACTCGAGCACGGCAGTCACCGACACGTGGTGCCGGGAGCTGCTGCGGCAGCTCCACCGCCACAACATATAGTTACGGTAACAGCAAAATTGCTAGCCGATATTCAGCATCATCAATCATCAATCGCACGCGTCGTGTGTCCCGATGGTGGAAAGGGGCTGGTCATTTCAGTATAATATTTATATGCGATTTGATAAAATCACTGAAACACGTCAGCGAGTTGACGAAACGGCCTCGCAAAGTCAAGTCGCTCTATCATTTTACTAGACACGTTTAGTGATATGCACGTTTGTTTAAATTTTGTCTATATATTTCTTTTCATGACATATTAATTATCATCTTCTTAAATGTTTTAGCGGAACCTTTGCTCTAAAATCACGTCACTCTTTATTTTTCGGCGCCGCCTCGCTTGAAGTTCGGAATGTTCAAAAACTAAGTGCATTAAAAAGTCTGACATTTCTGAATTACGTTGGACCGGCCAGCATGGCTTTTGCACGGCTTTTGCACGCTGCACGAAAGTTTTATGAGTGGTCAAGGATCCTTTTATTTCAAACATTCCTGAAATTTCACCCGAGTTTTTGGTTGGTTATTTTTAGACCTGCATAAAAGTTTGATTTCATAGCGAAGTATGGATGAAAAACTATTTTTCTCCAACTTGCTCGGAAATGTTCCCAATAATGTACTAAAAACACACCCCGAAGTCCATCGTTAGATACGTTGAACGATAATCAATTAAAAAAAAAAGTGGCATTAATTCCCGGACAGGCCTGGGAAGTGAACATTATTGAGTAGGTTTTTACTTTTAATTGCATCCAAGACTGTGAAAATTCACCATACAGCCAATAGTAACGTACAAAAACCGAGATTAAAAAAAACTTTAATTGTTTTCTGCGTTTAGTTATAATCCATGGTGAATGCCAATAGTAACAGAAAAAAAATAACGATAATGATTGTGTCCAAATCATAATACAGTTTATTTAGTCTTAATGATCTTCTGGGACTGATAAATATCTTGTAGTAAAGGTATGTTTTTTTTAATTTTGTGCGTTTAGCAATTGCCGATTCAACTAAAAATAATAATGCATATATTTATTTTAACTATTGCTATGGGTTTTCTTTTTATTTATTTTCATTACTATATTTTATGTGGAACCAAATATACGATTCGGACACAAAACTTTTAACTTTAATATCCTTAAAAAAAAATAAACCGGGAACGTGAATTTCATTTTGACAAAGATTGTCTTTTCGTGTTATTTACACGAAAATAAGTTACATAAACATGTGTCAAATTTCCTCGCATATTTGGAGAAAATACATGCCACAGTATACATGCCTCGGCAGGAATGTCATTTCGTGGATTCGTATCTATTGACCGTAAAAAACCGTAAAACCGTACTCATCCACGAATTGACTTTTCCCGGCCTCTGCAGTAATATACTATTTTTCAATAGACAATATGTATATTTTTTTCTTTTTGCTTTATTAAAAATTCATTTATGTAAGAGACAGTGGAGAAAAATAATTCTTCGAATAACTAAAAAATAACCAAGATATAAGCTATCAAACATTTAATTCTATCTCTTTCTAGCAAAACAGAATTTAATATGGAGTTTATATGACCGTAGTAGACTGTGACTTAACAGTACATGTCGGACCAATTCTAATTTTACTTTCACTTTTTTACGGTTCTGAGCCAATTTTAATTTTACTTTCACTTTTTTACGGTATTTTGCCATTTTGTTAAGCGACAAAAAAAGCGATGAAAAAATTTCCTGTATGTTCCCTATTATAAAAATAAACATACAATATTGGCAAAACTTTATTCTAATAAACTCATCTATATTACTGTTAATTACTATTCCGCGGCAGGGACATAGTGTTCCGCCCCGCGCACACTTCTTACCCACCCGCGCTATCTTTCCCCCCGTTGCCCGCAGACCATGGAAGGGTCACGAACGAACTTACCGGGCTATAGGAAAACGCACTTTTTAAACCGATGATTAAGAGGAGTATAGGTGAAAAACTTAAGTAAGTCACCTGTTGCATGTAGTAGTAGCGTATCCGTATAGGCAATTTGACGTTCCATATTAGAAAAATGACATAAGTTCCATATCAATTTTGTACACTACTACAAACAAGAGGGGCTTTACTTAAGTTTTTTACCTATATTTTATTTCAAAGCGCAGTGGTCATTGTATCGAAAAAATATTATCAATTTTTTGTATCTTTCTGTGTCTTTTTTCGTCGCGTTGACATAAATAAATTTTAATTATTTTTGCTACACGGGTAGCTTGTCATCCATAGATGGTTGTGATGGTTACAGAGTACTTTTTACTTGATTAAAATGAAGAAATAATAGATCTATATTTTTTGAAATAAAACAATTTAACGGATTATATCGCGTATATTATCTCATTTTAGTTCCCGACGTTTCTATATTTTTTCCCAAAAAATATAAAAATAAGAAAAGAAAAAGAAGGTACACAATCTGCCAAGTGCGAGTCGTACGCCGAGGGTTCTATTCAAAATATACGCTATAAACGGCCGTATCTATTGTAATCCAGAGTTAGCAGAGCCCTACTCCCAAGCAAAATGTACGCGGTGTTCGATCATTTTATTTTGGTTGCTGACATAGGCAGACAGACATAAAATTATACTGTTTTTTGTATTTGTTATTGTAGCGACAACAGAAATACATCTTCTGTGAACATTTCCACCGTCTAGCTATAAAGGTTTATGAGATTCAGCCTGGTGACAGACCGAGAGACAGACAGACAGACGGTCAGCGAAGTCTTAGTTACAGGGTCCCGTTTTACTCTTTGGGTACGAAACCCAAACACAATCAAAACCCTATTTATTAATTTACTTTTACAACATTTATTGATATGATATAAGAGTATAGAGATGAACATAAATAGATAAATATTTATTTGTTTCCATCATCAGAACAGAGAACGTGTCAAACCAAATTAGAACGCCCACGGCACCTAACTTGAGCACTTCGCCAAAATTACCAAAATAACTCTTCAAAGACGATGTTCCAGCTTTGATCACTAAATCCAGTTATTCTTTTGTTGTTAGGAAAACTTAATTTTGGGTTGTAAATAATTTTGAAATAATTTGAGGCAGAATAGATTATAATCACAAAGGTTCAATTATGTTAATGTAATTAGAAAAAATGCGAGATATAATCCAAAAACAAACAACTGGATTTTCATATGAATTTTGTTTTTTTAAGATATGTTGCTTTGTTTCGATAAAGTCTATAACATATGACATTTTTTTTAATAAAATTCATAAAAAAGTAAATAATAGTTTAAATATTTTCATTATTTTTTTGTCGATAAAACGGCATCTACTCTCATCCCTATTAATTTGTGCACTTTATCTTGGGACATACTGTATAACTGCAAATAATATTATTTGCTCCTCACCTAAAAGAAACATCTCGCTCGTATTTTGGCCGCACTGAAAAAACCCTAATCCGTTTATTAGGGTTCCGTAGCCAATATGGCCTTAGCCAATATGGCCTTATAGTTTCGTCATATCCGTCCGTCTGCCCGTATGTCACAAAAAGGAATATAGGTGTCATGTATATATAAAAATTGTACTTAGCGACCATAGCTTGATAGTTAAGAAACAAAATATTTCTAGGAGGAGCACGCCATACATATAACCAAACCTGAAAAAAAATCAGTAATTATAAATGTGAGACACATTTCAACAGTTCTATTTTGAGGTTCTTAAAAAAAATATATTACTATATATTCGGATATAATCGCGCCGAAAATTGCATAAATTGTGCCGGATTTTGTTTTAAGGTTAATATTCTGTTTTCAGATTCCGAGATTGATGCTCATATAAATCTAGCGATAATTTTAAAGTTTCCTCTATTAAATTACGTAGTTAATATTACCAAGGACCATTATAAACAAGAGGACTGCCCATCTCCAAACAAAAAGCCGTTCCCCGATACGTACAACGCCATCTATGTACAAGAATATTTTTTTATTACTATACTATGTGTCTTGATTCAATTATAACATCGTTAAATGTTTAGTTTTAAAGCGCCATCTAGTTTTTGCCAGAATATCTCCTTGTGATCGGAACACGATCCAAAGTAGGGCAACTGACAGTCCTCTTGTTTTAATGGTCCTTCCAAAATATAAATTTTAAAAACAAGTGAAGGTCTCATGTTCAGCCAAAAATATTAGAGATTATCTAAAAAAGGAATCAATTTATTGCCGCTTAATGCATTATGAGTACTAAACTCGGGTCGTTGCGCCACAGCAGTAAATAACTAAGTTAATCATTTCATTTAAGTTTACTGACAGTTATATTCTAAAACTTTTCTAAACCAATTAGGAAAAACAGCATAAACCGTTTTTCATTTCCTTGGTCTTCTCATTTTGCGAGTTAATGAATGAACAAAGGATGGACCGCCCTATACACCGACTAGAGTTAATATGACTTAGCTATTTTAATAGACTATCTAATCTATCTATCTGTCTATATTAGCCACGGACGTCCACTGCTGAACATAGGCCTCACCTATAGTTCGCCACAGGGCGCGACCCTGCGCAAACCGTATCCACCGACTCCCCGCGACCTATACGAGGTAATTCGTCAACCTAGTGAGGGGCCGTCCTACGCTGCGCTTTCTGCGTGGTAGCCACTCCAGGACTTTACTGCCCCAACAGCCATCCTTTATCCGGGCTACAAGGCCTGCCCTTCCCACTTCAACCATGCAGTCCTGCGAGCTATGTCGGTTACTTTGGTTCTTCGGTGAATATCCTTATTTCTGATTCTATCACGCATAGCGATCGCTCAAAGTGGCTTACTATCTACGGGATTACCTTAATACCATGCATTTGCCCATGCAAGTAACGGCTTGTAATTCTAGAAAGGGTTCTGCTGGTTTACTGCCTTTGGGTATCCGTTCTCCGGGCTACATGGCTTCAACGATGCAATCCTGTGAGCTATGTCGGTTACTTTGGTTCTTCTGCGGATATTCCCATTTCTGATTTGGAATTTGCGGGTTCGAATCAGGAATGAAGAGATTCCCAAGTAATCATGGGACAATTGACCAGATCCACTGGGTATAAACTTCTGACAAGAACTTTAATGTTACCTGGGGCCTAATCTCTTCATTTCTGATTCAAACCCGTAAAGAAATTCCGATCATAGCTCGCTTTATTACTCTCCAAGTGACGTTGAACATTTCAGTGCCGTAAGTCATCACAGGCAACACACACTGGCTACCGACTCCAAAATTCAATCCAATCTGTCTACTAATAGCAGTATTTAATGCTTCACTGATTTCGCTGATAGGTATTTAAGGGTTAAGATATAACCCGTGTAATCAGCATCCAGTTCCCACCAACTTCATGAATATTCGAAATCAAAGCGTTGGACTCGGGATTAACCTACCGGGGATGAATATTAACCGAACTGAGTTCAGAGATTTGCGAAATTAAGTTCTATCATTTAATCCCAATTTAGGTTAAGGATTTGAGTTGTCCTGGCCAATACAAAATACAAGATCATTTTCGTCAGATAAAAAGGACTTTGCTTATGTAGGTACCCTATTTGCTATGTCGGTGACCTTGGTTCATCTACGAATCTCCTCATTTCTGATTCGATTTCGTAGAGAGATCCCGAGCATAGCCCTTCCCATAGCTCGCTGAGTGACTCTGACCTTCCTTAAGAGGTCTATAGTTAGAGACCACGTTTCGGCCCCATAGGTTTCTTTCGTCTTCAAGCTCGAAGTGTTGAAGTGGCAATGGGCAGGGCACATAGTTCGAAGAACCGATGGCCGGTAGGGCAGAAAGGTTCTGGAGTGGAGGCCACGTACCGGCAAGCGCAGCGTGGGGCCACCGCAAGGTGGTCAGACGACCTGGTTAGAGTTGCGGGGACTCGCTGGACGCGGGTCGCCTCCATCCGGCCCATGTGGAAATCTATTGAGAAGGCCTGTGTCCAGCAATGGACGTCCTATGGCTTAAATGATGATGATGAAGATGAATAAGAAGTTTTGGCAGCTGGCTAGGATATTATACTTATTTGGCGAATATTTGGCGCGAAATCTAGGGATTTCCCTTATCGATAAACTCACTTTTAGCTGCCTTTCCCCGAGAAGCTAATTGGGTGGACGTCAGACCTTCAACATCTTTTGCATCTCCTTATGATGCCTCATCAAGAGGCGAATCACGTGTCGAGGATTGTGCTTGGTGGTGTTTTGATGTATTTGCATGCATATTTTTTGTGGAAATTACATGAAAATGCGCATGTGTGCAAAATTTATTGTCACATCTAACTATGACACTATTTCGAGGAATAGCAAAGGAGCTATGATCCATTAATCTAATATGGAATTCCGCAAAGTAACGCTTAAATCTATCAATTACTTATAGGATGATTTTTACCCGACTACGTTAAAAAAAGAGGGTTTTGATTTTTTCTGTCTGAGTAAACGAAGTTGTGGGCACCTTGTGTATTATAAAACCTTTTCGTCCATATTAATGGTTGGTTTTCATATCCATGGTATACTTTTATTTAAATGTTCTCCATAAATTCGCGTGGCTATTTGACTTTTTAATTATTTTTGTCGTAAAATAAAATTTTCAATTAACATTATACTTGACATTAAGTTCACCGGCTACGGATTTTTGTGTTTTAAAGTAAAAGATAAATAAAATCTAATAATAACTCTGTAGGAAAACATATACGTGGACTTCGGACCCTCTATTTTTTGCTGTCGTCGGTTAAAATACGTAACATGTTAATCACGTATAGTGAGTAAGCAATTATATTTATAAGACATTACTTGTACACTGTGCTGTTTTTTTTTACATCTTACTTATTTTTATATTTAGTTATTTTGTACAAGGCAAAAGTAAAGTTATTTAAACTTATCTGTTGTTCCATTACCTAGGTACATACAATTTTCTAATTTTTATTTAGACAGGTACTATATTTATATTTCAATGTAGGACTGCACTGATGGCTGGCTGATGATGGATGACAGATATTTGGTGATTTGAATGAAAACCGTTTGTTAAATAAATAAATAAAGCTATACTACATTTATTCTTTTATCTATACTATTATAAAAGTTGTTAAAATGAAGACATTAAAGATATTTTCAAAATCCAAAAAAAAATTTTTTGTATGTTTGTATTCATCGTTGTGGCTTCATCACGCCTAATTGGCTAAGCGGATTTCAACTATTTTTGGTACACATGGTAACTGGGTATCCACAGATGGTTATAAAAACTTATAGGATACTTTTTGGCCGACTATGCTAAAGAAAAAAGAGGGGTCATGACTTGTTCCTCTACGCGAACGAAGTTGCGGGCACCTATTAAGGTGCGTCCACATTTGTATCATTTGGCCGATAAAATCTTCGTCCCGTGGCACGATCGCGTGTCACGATCACGCGTATGGACGTTGCGCCGATCCGATCGCTCGAAATCCATGTTGCTATGCGTATCACACACTTAGATCGGACAAGTGCGGCGTGATCATTAGATTATAAATACAAACAGGGTCTCATATTATGTTACTATCCTCCACAGGTGTACAATATGAAGCATGAAGACGTTGATCTTAATATTCATCAGTTGTCAATGTAAGTACCTTCAGAGTTTTGTTCGTTGCCCTACTCGGCAAGTTATATTCGTATTTGTACGTTTCAGTACCTTAAAAGCAAAAAATCGGAAGCCTTATAGGATACTTTGTGAAGTTAGCGGCCTAAAGTTAGAAGCCCATAATAACCCGACAAAATAAAGAAGTCACGATTATATATCTAGCCTAACGTAACGATCACTTTGTTGTCTGTTTCTGTCCATATTTCAAGACCAAGATCGTGTTCTCAGACGCGTGGAGGTCAAGCTGAAATTAATATCAAATACTAAAGTCTGCAATTCCTTGAAGCTGCGAAAAAAAATGGAGTGGATTTTTTGTCTTTTATACTAACGCAATCAAAATATAGTATAATTAAAAATGTATTCCATACAAATTGCCGCGGTATTAAAACCTATAAGGTTATTCCAGTTACTAGATAGGTACTTGAAATATGCTATGAAGCTCTTATAGCAATTAATAAATAATTAAATAAATAGCAAAACCAACGATAAAATTCTAAAAATTTCTTGAATTTATATGCCAATGAAATATAAAAAAAACCCACAGCGTACATTGTTCTTAGGAGTAGAGCTCTGAGGGGTTACTGCGAATCTTGAAATTCGATGTTCGTATCAGATCTTCGTCACGTGGCATGATCGCGTGTCACGATCACGCGTTTGGACGTTACGCCTATCCGATCGCTCGAAATCCATGTTGCTACGCGTATCACACGCTTAGATCGGACAAGCGCGGCAATCACGCCGCGCCGCGCCGATAGTGAGCGTCCAAACAGCGCGATACGCAGTCATGCCACGCCACGGTGATCGGATACGTGTTAATGATACAAGTGTGGACGCATCTTTTCATGTTAAACTGTATTTCAGTGAGCGGGATGGCGCCTTACGAACTTCGATTTTCGAAATTCAGAGTAGCCTCTCTGCTAACACTGGATTTTCATTGATAGACTCAAACTCAAAAATAAGTGTACGGAATACCTTGCACTTGGCTGAGTTTATATTTATTTTGGAACAGTCAACATCCATATTGGGCCATCGAGCTCAGGCATCAAATTTATCAACCAGTTGCTTCATTTGCTTTAGTTGTAAATAATTATTTTAACTCTGTACAGTGTGGGAGTCACAAGTAATCAGCAAGCCAGTAACAGAACCATCTACAGAAGCAAAACAATCGCGCAAGTCAGAGGTACAGTCAGCAATGTGGGTTTTTCCCGCCTGTTGGGAAGTCTGTGTGGGGACGTGTATGTAGGTTGGTGGAGTGAAACACTGAATTACTATAAGTCACATTTAATGACGTGTTAGCTCGGTAGTAGCATACAGTGGAAGGGCCTGGCCACGACTTCGAGCGGGGGCGGCAGCGGCAGCGGGTTTTCTAATTCATTGCGTGTGATCCCAACTAGCCACAGTGCGTTGCGCGTCTCGACCGCGCAATGAACAGATAAAATTCGCGTAATGTCGTGGCTGGGTCTGGAGCTCCCGGGCTGAGACGCGTTACTAAGCATGCAACACGCAAATTTTTAGTAAGCGCTCTGTGTCCCTACACGCCTTTATCGGGGTGGTATTACCAAGTGGTAATTACTATAAAATTACCAGCTGTTACCACTAAAGTGTTTGGTATCATTGGTGTTGGTGATGACTGGATTTTTTTCTCATTAGTTAAATACCACTGGTAACAGATGGGTCAAAATTCCCAGCTGTTACCAGTGGGAACATTTGGTGGTAATAGGTGGGACTAACTCAACAACGTCAGCATCAAGTAGACATTATTGGATGCCACGGCATGCAAAGCACCAAATATTATTGTCACGTACTTTCCAAAGTAACACAAAAGCTGTAATAGAGTTTATAACTATATGTACAGACGTTATAATACTTAAGCTGGCTGTATAAGATCTTATACAGCTTGTTTGCTACTTGGGTTTATGCCTATACTAGAAAGTGCAACTTAAAATATCATCCGAAGAGTCCGCAGTATCCATCGTTTGATCCTAGGACGCCAGGTATACTGACCTCTTTCAAAGCGCTTTCTGAGGATTGGATCTTTTGAGGGATCGGGAATCATGGAAGGTAGTTGGCTGCTTTCGTAACTAGAGGGTTTCTATGGTACAAATTGATAGGGTAGAGGTCGGGTTGCATGAAGTTTAAAGTCGTATTTTTGATAGGCTTTCATGTATGACATACGACATTATGACTGAAACAATTATGACGTAGTGAAATTATGACAGCGAATAATTATGACATCATACAATTAATGCAAAAATTATTGGCAGCAACTTTATGCGTAAAGTGTTATGACAATCGATATTATGACTATAGTTATTATGCGACTATAGGGTCCCCCAAGTCGATGATGGTAAGCATATGGTACGACATTAGTAAGTAATTCCTCGATATCACCCCAATGCGCCGTAAAAAGTTATTAATGATATGAATTAATGATGATGAACTTATTTATTTGCTTATCTCTCCAGACTGATTACCCGGTAACACGTCTATATCGAAGACAAGGATGGCAGGACAGACTAAGCATGATACAAAATTTGCGGCCAAGGTAACATTGCAGTGATTTTGACCAGAGGGTTTTACAACTAGTGTGTTACTGCAGTGCTCACAGCATCTACCGCCTGCGGTTCCGGTGGCACTTTTATATGAGTCCTGACTGAGTTATTCGACCAAAGCTGAGCAGATCGCCGAGTATTTGCGAGTGAATATGAACTTCTATCTGAGAGTCGAACCGTATCCTGGCGTTTTCGCGGCCTTTGAAGGCCGGTGAGTTTTTCCGAAGTTCAAAATTCGAAGTTCATGTCCCTCTCTCTCGCTTTCTTGTTAAACTGTATTAGACTGAGTGAATCAGTACCGTACCTACGAACTTCATTTTTTTTACTTTGGTAGCCTTAGGCTTAGGACGGAGTAAGAAGAACCAAAGTTGTCGACAGAGCTCAAAGAGTAGTTAGACTTAAGTGGCAGTAAGCACGAGTTGCTCGTAGAACCGATGACCTCTGAGGCAGAAAAGTTTTTGACTGGCGACCGCGCACTGAACAACACAGCGCCCCTCTCTAAAAATATGGATCTAAAATCTAGCCTGGATCTATGGAAACTGTTCGATGAGGGCAGCGCAGGACTGGTAGTTGTCGGGCTTCTTAATGATGATGATCATGATGATAAGTGAAAGAATTTAGCGTTATATCGGCCATCACTGCCATTCCAGACATTGTCAAATGGACATTTAGATTAGGCCAAATTGACCATCACCAAGAATAGAATAGAATATATTTATTGCAACACAAAAAATCTCGAAACTCCGTCGAAAAAAGAAGGATGTTATTGGTTTGACATGTGTATCTGTGTGTCTGTATGTGGGTATCGTATAACTGCCAAGCAAGACAGAAAATTATCCGAGCTTATCATAGACCCTAGTTTTCTTGCTGATTTCTGATTGATCTTGAAATTGACCTTGCACGGAAACTTCAAGCATAGGCTCAGTAATGCATATACATTTTTATTTACTTTTAATAAAGCGCGAGTCGGGCTCGCACACCGAGGATTCCATTCAATATTCGCTAAAAATGGCCGTGTAACAATCCTGTGCTAGCAGAGCCCTACTCCTAAGCAAAATGTACGCGGGTCATTTTATACTGGCTTTAGACATAGAGAGACAGATATAAAAAAAAACAGATTTATTTCGTGAGTTGTGCTATAAGACCTATCTTCATACCGACTTTCAAGTTTCTAGGATAACTGGAAGTACAATTTAAGGTGCGTCCACATTTGTATCATTTGCCCGTATCAGATCATCGTCGCGTAGCATGATCGCGTGTCATGATCACGCGTTTGGACGTTGCGCCGATCCGATCACTCGAAATCCATTTGCTACGCGTATTACACACTTGTATCGGAAGAGTGCGGCATTATCGGCGCGCCGACAGTAAGCGTCCAAGCAGCGCGATACGCAGTCATGCTACGGCACGGTGATCGGATACGAGCAAATGATACAAGTGTGGACGCACCAATAGGTTTTGCATATACGGCAATTTGTATGGAAACACCTTTCTTAATGATTGTATGTTTAGATTGCATTGTCTTAGACTCAGAAGCTTGATTTTTTTACAGCTTCAAAGGTCTGCTACCATAAGTATTTGATGTTTATTTCAATTTGATACACAACGCGTTCATGTGAAAAACAGTAAGAGACAGACGGATAACTAAGTGATCTTATAAAGGTTCCCTTTTACCCTTTGAAGTACAGATACCTAAAAAATGTAATATTGTCATTCAATTTATTGCAGAACCCCAGGAAGATATGGTGAAGTTAATGTAACACAACAAACAACAGCTACAACTACGACCAAAGTGATTTTGAACGACGACTGCGATTATGTTAATTATTACTGTATGCGCGGCTTCTAGTAAGTATAATATAATAATAAAATATTAAATATATAATAAATGCTTACGAGAGGTAGGTCTTGACCCTCGCTCCGGGTCTTTCCTGATGCAAAGACTGTCCATCACGGTTCAACGTGGCAACGCTGCGGGCGTGATGGGCACCTTTGCGTCTGGAAGGGCGCGGGGCGAGCTTTTTGATTAGTTTTGTGAATATTTTAGTAAAGTTTAATTTAGTATAGTTTAGTTTGTTTTAAGCTTAGCTCTAAGATTTTATTTTGTCTCTGTCTTAACTTAATTTATGTTCATTTGATTTTATTCATATATTATAAGAAATATTAGGGACAATCTTACACAAATCGACCTAGTCCCAAACTAAGCAAAGCTTGTACTATGGGTACTAGGCAACGATATACATAATAATATAGATAAATTATAAAACTTAAATACATAGAAAACATTCAAGACCCGGGAAAAAGCTTTCGTGCTCATCACACAAACACTTGCCCTGGCCGGGATTCGAACCCGGGGCCGCCAGCTTCGTAGGCATGCAACCCGCTGAGCCAAACATGTCATCGACAAAGTATGGCTGCAGATTACCAAATAATTCTTACAATTCTACGTGACAGAGAGTGGCCGAGGCTGCGCCGCATCAGATGCACCTTCATCCATATCGATGGCACGCACACTATCACTTGGGCAGCGAAATAACAACACACCAACATGACAGTTAATTGGCTTTAATCAATCATAACATTTTGCACAATTAAATCGTACGTGATGACTTCGATACACTCGGATAAAGAAAAGTAAACAAAGGAAACGTGATGATCCCAGAGATGACGTTGCGTGTCGACCGCTCAGTTCCACTCTCGCTATCAGAATGCTACCGCCTCCTGTCCACGTACCCTACCACGCGTGACGACGTCACAAACAACTTCGGTAACGCCATCTCTGATTTCACCCACACAAAACAACTGTCTGACGTTTCCTTAACTCATTGACGTGATATAATCATTGGATCATAGAAACTAACTATGCTACCAAATAACATAAACCACCCGCAGATAGATGGCACCAGCTGACAAGTATTGTTACGAGCTCAAAGATAGCACCACACTCCGACATACGAATATTTACGGTTCTCAAGCATAGGGATGTTGATACCACTAACTAACCCATGAAATGTATGGTAACTTTTGTTAAGAAACCGGTTCGATAAACGCAAGTTTTAACACTGCTGCAGAACAAAGTTCTTAATTTCCCCATATAGGGTAGGAAGGTGTTACGTCACGCCTTCCTAGGGTTTAGTGTGGAGCGTATTTGGGAAACTCCAAAAATTTGAGTGTGATTGTTGTTATAATCTCGTTAAGTTTTTATGATATTGAAATAGTTTTTTTACCGGTATTTTAATTAAGGTCTTTCTATAACATAAAACAGAAAGACGTTGTCAACATACCTATTAAGGAGATAGGCCCCGTCGCTTCGAATCTCGCTCAAAAAATAATCTACTTCAAACGACTTCAAAATTTAAATTACATAAAAACGGACCTCATCCTATGTCAATAAAAATATTTAATAAACTACCTAACCACATAAAAAACGAGAACAATAAAAACAAATTTCTCAAATCTTTAAAAACATTTCTTGCGGAACAAGCATACTACACTGTAAACGAATATTTAGAATAATTAAATACTTCTATTAGGTACCTACAATTAAGCACAAATAAATGTCTGCCTCTCTCTCCCCCATTTTAATTAATTTAAATAATCTAATGATGTATTTTTACTCATTTCATAATTTGTTTATTTCTTCGTTCCAATAATGTTATTTTTAATGCATGATGATCATAATAATTCGATATTTATAATAAAATCTAATATTAGTCCAGTATACGTAGTGCAAGTGCCCTTACAGGGTTTGTGTTGGAACTACTTAGAAATTTAAGACCTTTGTACACACAAATGCATTGAATAAATGAATATGAATAGAAAAGAAAGAATCAAAATTATTACAAATCTTAAGAATAGAACAGTATCGAAAAAAATGTGTTTATTTCGTCATGGTAATCAATATGAGCTTGTTAGTATACGCACTTCTGTGATGGCATAAGAATAAGATTAGTAATTATATTAATCCTAAGTAACATGATTATCAGTAAATAAGTCAGTCTATGTCAATTTACCAATATATACCATTGTTGATAAATTCGAAGGTCGTATCTAAAAGCACTGTAACGATATTGATTGTTTATATTAATGTGTACTGACGTAAGATAATATATACCTACTAACACTAGAATTAAGTTTTCCTTTTTACTGTTTGCTACTTACAACTATGGACATGTTTCCGAAATAAATTATTTGAAGTGAATTGAAATGAATCAAGCAATATCATAGTCTTGGAAGTGTTTTATTTAAAATTTAAATATCAAAGACGCTATTATTGATATATTTATTAATATTTAGTTGGAAGGCTCCCGCAATCTTCGTCCGTGGAGGAGAAGTTTTTCTTCAGCGAAGTCGGGTAAAAAGTATCATCTAACCATCAGGAGATACCTAGCTACCCCGTGTACGAAAAATAGTTGAAATCTCTTCAGACGATTTGGCGTGATGAAACCGAAACGACACATACAAACATATAAAAAAAGAAATCCAGTCAGTGACTTCCAAATAGACCGTTAGAATATTTTTTTACCCGACTGCGCGACGCAAAGGAGTGGTAATGTGTTTATCAGTCTATTATGTATGTATGTATGTATATTTTTTCCTATCTGGCACTGTAGAGACCAAACGCGTGGACCGACTTTGATGATTCTTGCGTCAATCGATTTGTCTGTCCGAATGTCACTGAAATGAAAATGATGAAAACTCAAAGAAAAAAAACAAAGGTAAAACAAAGAAAAAAATGAAAATCAACGTACTATATCGAGGGGGGGGGGGGGGGGGTATCAATGAATAGGGATTTAAAAATAAGGTTTCTTTTATCATTTTTATTTGGAACTACCAGTCAGGAACTATAACGATTTAAAATTCGTTAGCAAGCCGTTCTTACTAAATTTTCATTTAATTGTATTGTAATAAATTTGTGCAAGCTTCTCAATAACCTCCACGATAAAGATTGCAAAATTGACTGACTTTTATAATTTTAACTGAAAAGTGTAAAATAAAATAAAATTATTAAAAAACAAAAAACCCGACTGCGTAAAAAATTAAAAAGAAAAAAACAACTCCAGTACCCCAAAAATTTCTTAAGTTATAATGGAAATCTTTCAGGATTCATGATCGATACTCACAATATAACTAATAATAAATTCTAATATGGAACATAGCGATTTTAAACAGTCGGGACCCATTGTTGGGAAGATTTGCGTCGATCTAGATTTCTTATGGGTCCCGACTGTTCAAAATCGCTATGTTCCATATTCGAATTTATTATTTGTTATATTGTGAGTAACGATCATGAATCATGAAAGATTTTTCATTATAACTTAACAAATTTCTAGGGTACTGGACTTGTTTTTTTCTTTTTAGTTTTTTACGCAGTCAGGTTTTTTGTTTTTTAATAATTTTATTTTGAAATTATCTTCAATGTACAGACACTTCATTTTTACAACTTTATAATACTATAGATAATGACATCTCGTACAAGCATTTCTTATATTAAGCGTTTGATTTTTTTCATGGCAGCATTTTTTTACGTTGTAGGATATTTCTTGTTACATTCTCTTTATTAATTCATTTCGTATCGGTGAACATACTGCTCCAGGTGCATCCTTAAGGGTAGACCAAATATTTAAAGCTATCCATGAAACCAATCGATAGCCGAAAAAATCGATAGATAATAAAAATCAATCTCTTTTTATGTAATAACAAATCAAGCGACATAAAATCAAGCTGAGAAAATGGGTTATAATATTGTGACCTTAAAATCGCGTTTTCTGTATAAATTTAGTTTCGTTTGATTCGTTATAATGAAATAATGATCTTTATTCTATAAGTAGGCCACAAGGGCACTTTTACAAGTTCATACGTTCTTACGTAACATCATTTAATTTTGCTTCCTGTTGTATGATGCACGATGTACGTCAATACATCCAACGCTGATCCAACGACTTTTGGAGTGACCCCGCTAAATACATTTTGCTCAGCGATATGGCAAAGTGCGTCGCGCCTAAGTTGAAGAGTGGAAGTGTCTGTAAAGTGCGCATGCTTTAGATGCTACGAAAACAACCACACACGTTTACACGGCACAATCTTGCTTTTTGGTCCATCGCTTGAGGGCTCACCTCAAAGTTCGAAATTCAAAGTTTCTATCGCATCGTCCATCACTCTCGTGTTATACTTCGTTTGACTGAGTGAGACAGCGCCATGCGTACTTAAAATTTCCACTTTCGGATTAGCCCCGATCTCCGTAGCTTTTGGCTTGAGTTAACTTTTTGTTTCAGCACGGGCCATGTATGCGCCAGGACTGTTTTCCAAACTTATGAGACCTTCAAGAGTTACTGCGAGCTGGAATACATTAACTGCTTAGAGCAATACGACAGTAAAGTATAACATTTTTGAACACCTATATAATTTCCCATCCAGACTTTGGATAAAAGCTATCATTCTCTTTATTCCCTTATAGTCTTAAGTTAGGCATTTTACAATATAAATATAAAAATAAAATACAAAAAGCAAATACAAAATATAAACACATAATAAAAAATCTAACCTAGGGTGCCACCGGCAGTGGGGCAGGGCTCAAGCTACCGGTGGTTAGGGCCGCACAGAGAGGAACCTCGTGAAAATGCGGGCCGTGTCCGGGATTACTGCCTTCTGTATCTGACCCTTGGATTCAGCCATCTAGCGAGAGTCTCTTGAGGTCGAGACTTTTTGCTATAAGACCGTTTGCCGATATGACTATCGGCAAGCGGTCACCTTGTGAGCCAAGGTACTTGCTGAGTTTGTCCTTCTCAGCCTTCACGAGGTTCTCGTCATGTGGGATGGTGATGTCGATGAGTATTGTCCGGCACTTAGATCGATCTACCAGCAAGATATCAGTTTTATTGGCTACAATAGTCCTGTCCGTGACGATAGATCGATCCCAATAAAGCGTGGCAAATTCATTATTAATATTATGATAGTGACTAGGCCATGTAAAACCATCATATTACTTCGACCGTGACTGATCTGATTTATTGCAATCGCAGCCTCTTACTGTTCTTGCTATTTTAAAGAACTTGAGTACTTTTTAGGGTTTCGTACTAAAACGGAAAAAAAGGATCACTTATGGTGCAACTCTGTCTGTCCGTCTGTCCGACTATAAGAGCGCCATATCTCAAAAACTACTTGTGTTATCTGTTTGAAATTTGAAATATTTGCGTGGCCCTTACGCCGTATCTTCCGGTTCTACGAGAAATGTCGTGCAGTGGGTGCCATTCAAGACTAGAATTTATCTAAACTATGTCAAGCACCCTGGCTCTCCAACAGATCTCTTCAATTTTAATCTGTGAAGTAGACCTAGACTAGTAAGAAGGACCCTTGTCAGGTGTAGAAAAAACATTTTATAAGGTACGAAATCTACTAGAAAAGTATTGTGATGTATTAATAGAGATGGCGGAATTCTTTCATGAAGACCGAGTACCAACCATATACTCGTCGTGTAGCAAACTGATAGGTCTGAAGAAAACTGATAAGTTGGCAACACTCATATTATGGTACTCAAGACTTATCATCTTTGGCTTTACCAGATACAAGAACCGTTGACTAAGCACGAAAGTGTCAGTAACCATACCTATTAACAAAATAACCTATTTTTGTCTGAGCCTACACGGTGCTAAGAACGTGTTCCCTAAAAACAGTAGTTTTTAAAAACAAAGTAAGCTAAGAATTAAAATCTCTTCAACGCAAGTGTAAATAAGCTGACACTGATCCAGTGTGCTACCCCTTCGACCGCATGTCTATTTACCTAACATTTTCTTGCAGTGTGGACGATCGCTCATATGGGAACGTGCTACAATGTATCATCTTTCAATGTCTTCCACTGTAAGTGACAAGTTTACAGCTACCAAAGTTTTTTTTTTAAGACAGGAGGCAAACGAGCAGACGGGTCGCCTGATGGTAAACGACCACCGTCGCCCATAGACACTTGCATCACCGGATTAGTCACAAGTGCGTTGCCGGCCTTTCAGGTGGGAGTACGCTTTTTCTTGAAGGCTCAAAAGTCGCATCGGTCCGGAAATACTGCAGGCGGTAAATTCCACAGTTCAGTCGTGCGAGGCAGGAAATTTCTAGAAAAACGCACTGTAGCTCCCTTCTATGGTTAATGGCTCATTATGTCCGATTTTCTCTCTTTCTCCTACGTCTTAAGTTAGGTTGAATCGGCACAACTCACCTCCTCATGAAAAACCTCGTAGAAATTGTCAATTTACGAAAAATTAGTCCTTACCACAATTTTACCCCAAAATCTTTGGCTGAGGCCGTTCCTACTTGCACAACGCTCCTCCAAGTTTTTTTTATACTACTAAGGTGGTAAACAAGCGTGCGGCCTGCCACATGCCAAGTGGCTATGCATGCACGTTTGTGGGTTTGCGCTCTTTTCACAATGACTCTGATCACTGTTAAGGAGGACTAGCCAGACATAGGTCAGGTCAATACATGTCCCAGTGCTTGACTCCGTCCCAGTGGATGGCACCTACCTTTATAATAGCAATAGGGGTGACAAACAGGTCCATTATTTGAATTAAAGTGAGAAGCAATGTACATACTTAATAGTTTGGACTATATTTGAGAGAGAAATTGGTCGAGAGGCTTGACGGGAAAGTTTCACGTAAGTTTGTGTCATGCTTCTATGAGCAAGTTTTGGCTTCGAATGAGAGAGACAGAGAAAAAGTGAGAAAAAGAGAGAGCAAATAATCGTTAGTATGGTCCCTGTGAATGGAACTTTATTGTCGCCAACTGAAATGCAGCTTTTATATTGTATTTTTTTTTCAGATTATGCATATGCTGTTTGGGATAATGAACAGATGGAAGAAATGTATGTTGTGCCTGTCTAGCTCTTCGCTATAACAGCTATTCAAGGAGTTTCAATGTTCGAAACCAACGTTTACTAATAAATTATAATTTATCGAAATATTTGATTTCTCATTTTTTAAGATCTTAGTTTTGCGCACCACACCACCGCCACATTTCACTACCAAACCTTTTGAATTACAAATCTATACATATAATAAAGCTGAAGAGGGTCAAAAGTCTGTACATGGAAGATATTCGAAAAAAATTGGCCGGTGATACTGAAAATCGATAGCAGAACACGTTCCAACAGTTTTTAGAATGTTTGTCTGTTTGTGTGTTTATTTGTGCGTGCATCACGTGAAAATGGCTAAACAGATTTTAATGCAAACTTTACTAATCTGTCAAGAAAACTTCCGGTCAGGTTATGGGCTATAAAAATTAAACCCTTAAAAGGGGGGGTCGCCACTACACTTGATTGAGTTAAGTTTGCACCTAAATCGTATGGCGTATCGCTACTTAGGACCGAGGTGCAAACTTTTCTCAAATGGTATTCGTATCGTAGATTTAATAATACAACAAAATACGAGATCAGTGGCTCAGTGGTATCACCAAGGAGGAGGCTCACATGTGCAAGAATTCGCCCAGGTACTGCTTCAGGTTGGAGAAGGACTTTTGGAGAAAACCAACGGCCTGGTTCGATTACCAGAGACGTTATGCAGGATCGTTGCGTCCGTTGAAGACCACATTCGGAGCGTATAAGGAGACCTGAGCCAGGTAACGTGACGTGAGAGCTCTTCGGTTTGTGAGAGAGCCATACTCACGCCGAAAATTGAACAGGCAGCGGCAGTTAATGCGCGGATATTGGCAAAAATCGAAGGTGAACAGGCATTATATAATTCCACTAGCTGTTGGCCGCGACTTCGTCCGCACAGAGATGAAATTTGTAGCCTTTTAGGCATCTTCGTCAGCGGAGGAAAAAAAACATAACGTTCTATTTTTCTTAAGCGTAAACGAAAAAAAGTGTCCTATAATTATCTGAGGATGCCCAGCTACCCGTGCTACCCAGCTGTCCACCCGTGACCATGGAAAGCTGGAAAGCTTCCGAAACGTCGGGAACTAAAATGAGATAATTTACGCGATATAATCCGTTATATTGTTTTATTTCAATGCCCAGCTACCAGTGTACCAAAAATAGTTGAAATATGTTTGGCCGTTTTGACGTGATGAAGCTACATCGACACATACCTACAAACATCCAAAAAATAAGAGAAGAGAAGAAGTTGAGAAAATTCCCGGCCAGGTTATAGGCAATAAAAATTCAACCCTTAAAAGGGGGGGTAGCCACTACACTTGATTGAGTTAAGTTTACTCCTGAATCTTATGGCGCTACTTAGGACGGAGGTGCAAACTTTTCTCAAATATGTGCTACACGAGCCTACGACTACTATTGAGTACCTTGCAAAACTAAAGGTGCGTCCACATTTGTATCATTTGCCCGTATCAGATCATCGTCGCGTGGCATGATCGCGTGTCACGATCACGCGTTTGGACGTTGCGCCGGTCCGATCGCTCGAAATCCATTTGCTACGCTTAGCACACACTTTTATCGGAAGAGTGCGGTATGATCGGCGCGCCGACCGTGAGCGTTCAAGCAGCGCGATACGCAGTCATGCCACGGCACGGTGATCGGATACGAGCAAATGATACAAGTGTGGACGCACATTTACAGATGGCAAATGGCAAAAAAGAAAGGCATTTTGCCAAATTAACTCTTAGTTTAGATGAGGGGGTACGGATATCAACAAATTTAATTTAATAATACAACAAAATACGAGATAAGTGGCTCAGTGGTATCAAGAAGGAGGATGCTCTCATGTGCAAGAATTTGCCCAGGTACTGCTTCAGGTTGAAGAAGGCCTTCTGGAGGAAACCAACGGCCTGATTCGATTACCAGAGATGTTATGCAAGATCGTTCCGTCCGTTGGAGCGTATACGGAGACCTGAGCCAGGTAGCGCGACGAGAGAACTCTTCGGTTTTGTATGAGAGCCGTTAATGCGCGGATATTGGCGGAAATGGAAGGTGAACAGGCAGTATATAGTTCCTTGTATATAGTATATAATTATCACTGTTTTGGATGAATGCTTTGTCACAACATACTTGATGGAGTTCCTTGAACTCATTGAGCGCTTCAGGACTCCCAGCACACAAATTAACCCTGAAAGTTGGAGTTCCGATCATGTTTCTAGGGAATTGGTCACCTCGAAAGTTATGCAACGGAACCACACTAAAAGTAGGGCAGCTGCAGAGAAACCTCATCGAGGCGCAAATCCTGACAAGGTGCGGCGCCGGAGAAGCCGTGTTCATCCCCCGCACCCCCCTCATTCCGAGGAACTTCCCGCTCCGCTTCAAGCGCCTACAGTTCCCCGTGAGCGTCTGTTTTGCCATGACGATCAACAAGTCGCAGGGGCAGACGCTGCGCGCCGCCGGCGTGGACCTGCGCACGGGCTACTTCTCGCACGGGCAGCTACGTGGTGTGCTCGCGCGTCACCAGCTGCACGGAGCTGTGCGTGCTGATGCCTGCCAGGAAGTCTCACAATGTAGTGTACAAAAAAATATTGTAAAATTTATTGCAACGTTATGTACTACATACCTACTTTTTGAGTATGTAACTGTAGATATATTTATATGTTTATATTTAGTTGTGCATACATAAACATAACTTTAAATAAAATGTAAAAACTTGGCCTCAATATCTATATTCACCTTTCCTCTAATCTTACTTCTAAATAATATTAGACCTAAATTCGAAAAGTTGTTAGGAAGTATGGATGTGTATACTTCTTACCTTTTCATGTTTAGATTGATTGATTGGAGGACCGATTTGGGTGATATTTGCCATGGACTTGATTTAGATAGTACTACAGTCAAGGACGTAAAAATAGAAAAGTGGTACTGTATCGTCCGATAACATACACTTCTAAGTATTACAGCTTATATACTCTATGTCTTTTAAATCACGTCAAAAATTGAAATAAGTGCAAAAAACTATTGATTTTGGAGTGTAGTTTTATTTAGTGGTATTTGTAATACATTTTATCTGGACTTTACTTCAAGTTTCGGCTCCAGGGGAGAGGGCTGAATTAGCCGCTTACTGACACAGACCGAATTCCACGCGGGCGGAGCCGCGGGCACAGCTAGTAATAAATAAAATATTTGAAATTCAAATTTAAATTTAAATTTAGTGAATAGTACACCAGTAGCTAAACCAGTGAACCTTTGATCGTCTCTTTTATCATCATATCTACCCCAACAATTTCTATAACGTCATTTCAGCCATAGGACGTCCACTGCTGGTCAAACGACTTCTACATGGGCCGCGTAGAGGCGACCAGCATCTAACGAGGCCCCGTACCCTAACCAGGACATCCGACCACCTTGCGGGTGGGCCTTCTCAAGTTGCGCTTGCACGCAGCCTTCACTCGAGATCGTTTCTGCTCCAACGGCCGTCGGTTCTTTGAACGGTGACACCGGGAATTCCCGCTACTGTTATAATAAAATTTCTCGGTGCTGTACGATTAAAAGCTAATTGATAGATTCAGGCGTTACTTTGCGGAGTTCCATATTGGGTTAATGGATAACAGTTCCTCTGTTTTCCGCGAAATAGTGTCTTGGTAAGATGTGAGACTAAATTGTGCTCACAAGCGCATATTTTGATACAGTTTCCATAAAAAAATACGCATGCAAATACAACAAACGACCACCAGACAATATAATTTCAATTGAATTGAATTGAATTGAATGATCTTCGACACGTGTTTCGCCCAAACGAGGCATCATCAGGGGATGAACGAGATGTTGACGATCCGACATCCACCCAAAAAGTGCTAGCAGATATTAAAATTTTTGTTCATGTGAACACAAGCTTTATAATAGTTAATTCAACCTCTTCCTTTTAATCCTCTTACACTAGGTAAATTAACTTAGAAATAAATCTATACCGTACCAAAAATAATAAAAAGAAAACGATAAATTTCGTGCCCAATCCGCGTCTCGAAATATACGTACCTAGTAAGAAAACATAAAAGTATGAATCAACCCTCACAAGAGACAAGCGAGAAATTCCAGCTCAGAGCACTACTACGGAATCTCATATTTTACAGTAAAACTAAAGTAGTACTCGACAAGTCGCTCTAAGGAGTCATTGAGACGTGGCCGATAAACTTGAGTATCCGAACCTGCACTAGACCAGACAGACGCTGGCTGTATGCGGAGTTCTTTAAGGATGGAGACGTAGCCATGCATTCTGCCCACGATAGAAATAATAATAAATAAATAAATATTACGGGACAATTTTATACAAATCAAACTAGTCCCATGGTAAGCTCAATGAGGCTTATGTTAAGGGTAGGTACTAGATAACGATATATTTACTTATATGCATAGAAAACATCTAAGACTTAGGAACAAATATTTATTAATATAAATATCTCATATCACAAACATCTGCCCTTACCGGGATTTGAACCTGGGACCTTCAGCTTCGCAGGCAACCTCCCGCTGAGCCAAACCGGTCGTCCCCAGCATTTTTCTCCAACACCACATTTCCAAGGCATCAATTTGTCCAGGGTAGATTAGAAGGAACCAGACTGACGTGGCCGATCACCCATGCGATTGACTGACCTAATCAAATCGGCTGTGGGCGGACCTCTGCATGAGCCCGTGAACCCGAATGTCTGCAAATCGGGCGAAATGGCGGGACATTATACGGCGAGTAACATCTGCACATAAAAGATTTTCAATATTGATATGGTCACTATAAGATGTTGTTAGGTTAGCTAATTACTTAATAACATAAGACAGAAGGACCGTTAGTTAGGGACTGAATGAATTAACCGACTTGGTACATGCATCTCAACTTTTTACGGTAAAGAAACTGAGTTGCGAGACTTGGTTTTTTTTACAAGTATTGTTTTTGATGGATACTTTTTACTCCAATGAGCTGGAGAAAAAAAGAGGTTTATGATTTTTTACTCATCCGCTGAAGAAGTTGCGGACACCTTTCCACTGTATAATAAATGTTTTAAAAGCCAGCCAGCTGTCACAGTTTCGGATTAAAAACAGACTTTATGTTTAGCAAGCAAAACCATTATCACGTATGCGAAAAGCTTAATTTTAAAAGTGAGATGAGAGTAAATAGTAACGCAAGGGACGCGGAGATGAAACCGTAACACGAAGAACTACATCGACCCAATCTCTTCTTGGACGGCTCGAAAATAGCTTTTAATACATAGGGGAGACAGAGTAAAGTTGTCTCACCCGGTTGGTTGTTACACGACGGCCATAACAGAAAACTGAACGAACGAATAAATTCATCGACCGGTGTCGAAAGATCGTGAGAGATTCAGCTAGGAAAGAGACATAGCTCTCAAGATCTTTCGACACTGGTTCATAGTCCATTATGGCCGCTTGTGACAACAGACCCGAGGGACAACCTTACCCGGTAAACCTACAGAAAGTAGCTTTCACCCGGAAGGAGTTTTTGCGCAGAAGGGTGCTATTAATATGGAAAGATAAACTTTAGCTATGCTTTTCAGTGAGATTTTGCAGTCTACGAAAGGCATGAGATGCTTAAATTGGATATACTTTTTATTTGTTAAGTTATTTGAAGGAAGTTATTTGTTTAGTTATTGTTTTATCTTTTTCTATTTAATGCAACATGCACGTAATACCCCTGGTGTCGAAAGCGTTTATAGGCTGCGATAACTGCCTGACATCAGGCAGGCCGTACGCTTTTTTGCCACCTTAGTAGTAAAAACAGGATATGTGGGTAGAAGTGTATTTACTAACCCGCTTTTAACATCTCTAAATTCTGAGGAATCTATCCTTAATTCAGCGAAAGCTTAAATATAAGCTGCGGAAATCTTTTACTCTTGAGTCAATCCTCTCGAGAACGCCGGCAATTTTTATTTTATACCAACGCGAACCACCAGAATCTTGATTAGAAAGCTTGTTTACTTCGATCTACTATTTATTTAAAAAAATATCTTACATAAGCTGTTAGGAAAACAAACAAAATCGTTATATCAACAACAACTACTTCAGAGTTTGACGAGACCACTAAACCGTTTGACAGTCTGGTAATTCCCCGGGCAGTGCTCATAATATTATAGTAGAAGGTGCCAACTTCGTTCGCTGAGGAGAAAAATTCATAACCCCTCATTTTTCTTCAGCGTAGTCGGGTAAAAAGTATACAATAACTATTTGTGGAAACCCAGCTGCCCGTGTACCAGAGGCGATGCGTTAGGAAAATGACAAGGAAAGCCAAGCGTATTAATGTACCATATTAAAAAAATAGGAGGTTAGCCTTTGCTTGGGCAACCCGGTGGGAATCTGCTTATATGGACGCCACGCCACTGCCGTGTACGAAAAATAGTTGAAATCCGTTTACTCGATTTGGCGTGATGAAGCCACAACGATGTACATACAAGCATCATCCTTAGATTAAATATTGGTGAAACGTAAAACGAGTTTACTCACGACTAATTAATGATTTATTATCGAAATAAGACTTATACTACGATAATGAAATCGACCCTTACTCGAATGAATTTCCTTTTCCTTGTCCTAACGAAATGTCAAAATTAGAAATAACTTGAGCCCTAAATTGTCTGTCTTTTGCGTGTCGGTGGACCGTGAGAGTGCGATGTAGTCGACAAAACAAGAAAAAGATATAATCAGCGAATTATATTACCCACGGTTTGCTAGCAAATGGTCCGGGTGAAGGGAGGCCGTGGCCCAACGCACAAGAGATATCACAATAAATTGAAGATGTAACAATTAAGTGTGCACACATGCATATATTTTCATGCAGTTCCCACAAAAAAAACCGCATGCAAATAAACAGACCACCACCAGACAATATAATCCTCGACACGTATTTCGCCTCTCTACGAGGCATCATCAGGATCAGATGCTGGAGATGTCGACGATCTGGCGTCTACCCGAGAAGGAAACCCGAAGTCGAGATTTTTTTAGTCCTATTATAGGTTTGACTCTTTGCACTGTGCCTATCTGGTAAGAAACTACGTAAAGATCGTACCCGTTTATCTGTCTTATAAAACATTTTATAAGTACTCTAAGAACTTTCACAAATCTTCCATTTACAAACGTTTCACTTTTGTTCCTGACTATTGGCAAAAAAAAAAAAATTAAACACTTGTATGTAGCAGACAAGCAATGAGAACGCTTTGCCTAGTGATTCGTTTTTAAAGACGAAAGTTGTATAAAAAATATTAGACTCTAGTTCCTGAGATAAATCTTAGAAATATTTTATCTTCTTTCCTCAGAAAATGTCTTTATTCAAGCCTTAAAAATTAGATGTTTGCCACGCCAAATTTTCGCATTCACTAGACAGTACAATAAACCAACCTAAATTGTAGCGAGTTAAAATATAAACAAAACTCTCAAATGCTTTCACAGAATATTTGATTATTTTTGACATGTCGCACGAAACACCTTGCAACGTAGAGAAAACAAGTCATATCAACCAGACGAGATGAGACGGTATCCTACCCAATGGACGGACCAGATAAAGGTCGCTTAAACGATATCAGTTACCCTGCCGGCTGCTAGTTGGATAAAGTCCTTACTTTATCCATATAGTACATAGAGTCTCTTCGCTCCCTTGAGCGAAGAGACTCTATGTACTATATTCAGGCAGTGGATAGATACAGGTTAAATAGATACAAGATCCAGTTTCTTATTCCTTGCACCACTTGCGGTCTCGGCGACGTCATTATCTGTCCAACACAAGCGCCAGATTACCGCGCTTCATTATATTCTTCCGAGGGATTTCATTGATGCGTTCTGGGCTGTGCTTGGGGCAGCGATAACGTTCTTTTATAAGGGTTCCTTACCCAAAAATCCACCCGTACTATTGCGAAATATGACAATCGGTAGACGGAAGAGACTGAAAAGTTTATCACGACCCTATTTGTACGATTATTTGTGTTTTCTATTATTTCAAATTGTTGTTTTGTTCTAAATACCTGTAACACGGTCACGAAGCAAAGATTTGAATATTTTTTTGCAATGAAGTCCAGTATGGGTCGATTGACATATGCAATGTTCACCACCAGAAATATGAGCAAAACGGACTGAGAGTTGTATTAACGACCGGTTTGGCTCAGCGGGAGTAACGTTGCCTGCAAAGCTGAAGTCAAGGAAGGTTCAAATTCCGGTAAGGGAAAATATTTGCGTGATGAGCATAAATATTTATTCCTGAGTCTAGGATGATTTTTATGTATATAGGTAAATGTATCTATGAAACATATCGTCGTCTAGTACCCATAACACAAGCATACCCTTATTGAGTTTATCATGGGTCTAGTTCGATTTGTGTAAAATTCCTGTAATATTTATTTACTTATTATTTATGTCGCTTATAATTTGGAAGCATTATTCAAAAGAAGTGAAAAATAAATTTTACCAGTATTATTGTCTTGCGCTACCTAATCGTGCTCGTCTTTTTCAAGATAACATTTTCTGTACCCAAGGTTTAATTTATTCGAAGGACACGCTATCACAATTAATGTATTTCGTACCCAGCTGCGACACGGCTGTAATGTGCACTAATCTGCACATGAGCGCAACTAAATACCGCGCCATCCATTACAGACGCAGCAAGGTGCTTCCTGAATCGCTCACTATACATCTCTTATGACAGAAGTACCACAGACTCTCGACTGAGTACCCTCCGTAATGTTTATTTTAGGAGACAGTCTTCAAATTTTCATGCGACAGTACAAATAAAATAATGAACTTTATTTATATGCAAGCTGCAAAGGCACTTTAACAAGTCGGAGTCTACCGGCGTTCCCCAAGTGGAGACCACTGTGGAGAAGAGTGAAGAAATATATATATTTTTTAAAGTAACATCAAACACTAGTCGTAATTTTGTAGTCCTCTTTTAAAAAGTATGACTAAAAACATTGCTGAAGTCCGTATTTGCATAAAATATTTTAGGGACTTGCCACCAATATCCCTTATATCGAGTCAGCGGCTGTAGGTATATCTGTACAAACCAGATCTAATTCACCATTCATAATATCACCTTAAAAATGTTATGCGTCTGGATAAATTACTGTAATTACAATAAAATTTGAGTAATTTTCATAACTTGAGTAATTTACTTAGTCTAGCTATAGGAGATACCACACTGTCGTATTAGGATAACCTGTAAAGGTAGTTATAGATAATTATAAAGCGTTTTATATCAAAATTATTGTCTTTTTATTCTTTAAAGTTGTTTTTTTCATTGTTAGCTGTTCACAATTCACCTCTCTATTCTATCCTTTATTTGGATTACCTTAAATGTGTTCACATTTTTTCAAAACAAATCGTCTGTACCAGATTAAATCAGTCCTATAGCAAATCGTCTGTAGCAGACTAGAAATTAATACGACCGTCTTAAAATTTTCTTTTTTAAAGTCGTTCTTTTCATTGCTATTGCCACAGACAGCAATGTGCACTAATCTGTACTTGACCGCAACCAGCCACCACACCATCCATTACAGACTGACTGCTTCCTGAATCACTGACTATACATCTCTTATGATAGAACTACCACAGACTCTCGATCTGAAGGATTCGATGCGATGATGATGATTCCTTTCATCGTCTTCAAACTTTCAAGAGAATTGGTATATTAGTGCCAATAGTCGACATCATCATCATCATATTAGCCCAAGGATGTCCACTGCTGGATAAAGGTCTCACAAAAGATTTCCATAAAGACCAGTCGTGTGCTGCCCTCATCTAATGGTTACTTGCGATCTTCACCAGATCATTGGTTCTTGGGGGCTTTCTCACGCTGCGCCTGGCTGCGCGCATTGGCTATCGGATCTACGCTACAAGCAATGTGCCCTGCCCACTGCCACTTCAATAGTCGACACTGTTAAAGTAATTTTTAAAGTAAGCATTAAGTACTGCACATATTATTTCTATTATCTTCATTATAGCTAAATTATTAATGAATCTGACTGTCAACTTTCATGCAATTGGATGGATACATAGAAATGACTGCAGTTTGCAGAATTGTTGTTGTAAGATTTTCTTTACATGAACATCAAAAACTATTACTTGTGTTATGTTGTTATCGTTGTCAAAATAATTGTTTTAATTAATTATTATTGAATTAATGTAACGAATGCAGACAATGCAGTGATAACATTGTGAGAGTTCGTGGTAGCACAATGAAATGTTTGAAACGGAAGACATTCAGGATTACAATCTACGTCCCAATTTCACTGACAGATATTGCACCAACCTAATGTGAGCGTAATGTAAACTACGTGATATATCAGACCTACCTTCCGTTATAAACGCTGATATGTATTGTATGAGTTACATTGAAATTAATTAAAAATAGTTTGTGGTAAAATGGTAGGAGTAGAGGGGGAGAAGAGTGGGAGAAAGGCCTTATATTACAATGGGCTAAAAAAGGGACAATATTTAGATTACATTAGCGGCTACTCACGTTGTAAAAAGCCGAGTACTGATCGACAAGTTTCGATCCATTACTATAACTTTAGTCATGAGTGCCGAGTGGACACTGGCTCATCGACGTTGCCCGCCACGCTCAGTGTAGTTTTCTCTTTTAAATCAGGGATTAAATTACATATAAATCGACCTTGTCCCAAGTCCCAAAGGGGGGGCAACGGGGGTGGGTATGCAGTTAGCGCGCGGCGTAGCACTAGCAGCAAACTTCATACCCGCCCCCGCTGTCTTTCCCCCGTTACCTGCAGACCATCAGAAATCAGAAATCATTTATTGTCATATTGTGCATATACAAAAGTTGGTATAGAAAAACATTAGAGAGTATCACAATAAACCGTTTTACGCTATACAATAATATACTACATCAACCAATACTTTAACAGTCGCTATTGAAAATTATACACTGAGAGAAAAAACATTAATAATATTACAATGAAATTACATTCCAAATTGATACAATAAAAATTATACGCATTTAAATAAAACCGAAAATAAAATGTATACTGTGAAAGCACATTATACATTATATTAAAATGTAATAGCAATAACCTACGTCAATTTGTTATTAAATATCCATTTCATTATTTTCCATTTTAATAAAAAAAACATTGAGCGAATAAAAACATTCTTCAAGCAAAAAAGTTTTCAATTTAGAGACAAATATTTTATTGGGTAGTTCCGCCCATGCAATAGGGATCGAGATATAACTTTTTATTGCCATCTGATAGCAGTTTTTTTTATTTACTTGCAATCTACTTTTATGAACAACGAAGGACTTATGCATGACTGTTCGTTTTCCCTTACTGCATTTAATGTTAAACAGTTCCAAATTATCCCTAACAAAGCAGACTTCAAGAATATATAGACTCGGAACTGTCAGTATTCTATATTTTTTAAACAATCATGGGAGTGTCACGAACAAAGTATGGTTAGTACGCGACGATATACATAATTATATAGACAAAAATAAGACACTGGCACCGTCACACGTCACACCTCCGCGGAACATCCTGCAGAGCGGGAGCGGGAGCAGAGGCGGTGGAAAAATCTAAAATGGTTAAATACATTATAACGGTCTCGGCCTCGAACATAATTTTGAAGCTTTCGGGGTCGATACCTTAGGCCCGTGGGATTACCAGACATTACAAAAAAAATCTCAAAGACTGATACACACCACAGGAGACCAAAGAGCTGGTAGCTTCCTCGCTCAATGTATTAGCATTGCTGTACAGCGAGGAAATGGTGCCAGCATCTTCGGGACCATGCCGAAGAGGAGCTCTTTTTAGGGTTCCATAGCTAAAGGGTAAAATGGGACCCTATTACTAAGACTTCGCTGTACGTCTGTCTGTCTGTCTACAGGCTGTATCTCATAATCCGTGATAGCTAGACAGTTGAAATTTTCACAGTTGTAATTTTTACAAATGACGTATTTCTGTTGCCGCTAAATTAACAAACACTGAAAATCAGTATAAAATATGTCTGTCTGTCTATATCAGGAACCAATATAAAATGATCGAACACCACGTACATTTTGCTTAGGAGCAGGGATCTGCTAACACTGGATTTTCATAAATACAGCCGTTTGTAGCGTATATTTTGTACGGAACCTTCGGTGCCCAAGTCTGACTCGCACTTGGCTGGTTTTTCCATTTATTTTAGTTGAAGTTCTAGTTTAGTATTAGTTCTTATGAGAAATAAGTATTGTTTCTTGTTATTTAAACGTAAAAATAATACTTAAATACATAAGAAAACATCCAAGACCAAGGAACAGACATTTACGCTCATAGCACAAACACCTGCCTTGGCTGAGATTCGAACCCAATGATTTGATGTAGCTTTATGGTTTAATAAGAGCCTTTCTTTTTAAACCATATTTGATTTGATTTGATTTCTACCTTGTAAACTGCAATTTTCAGGTATCAATTAATCTTTAGTCACATACTCGTATTATTTTGTATGGAATCTCAAATACCTTGATTGAAACCAGAAAACCCCCAGAGACAAGCATGGATAAACCATAAATTTATGTCGTTTAAATTTGACGACCATATTATTCCATCCATAAAAATTCCATTGAAATGAAATGACCCGAAGAATTATCTCTATGAAAACAAGGAAACCGTTTTCACTTATTAAAGTCCCGACAATTTGGGGAAAAAGACTGAAATTTTACGCTTAAATACACTTTTAGCTGTATCTTAAGTGATTCAAAGCTCAAAGTTGAATGATGATTTAAATCTTGATGGAATATCATCGCGTTTTTAAAAGGCACTTGGGCATTTAATGAAAGATTAACGGTTTCAAGTATATTTGTAGTTACGGTAATTGTTGGATAGATTTTAATTTCGATACGGGCAGGAATTTAATTACGGAGTTTGTGAAATATTTTGCTTAATTGGCGGGCTTTATTGAAGTTTGTGTTGAAAGTTGTAAACACGAAGAGGTTTAATTTGCTAAACAATAACTTACTAACACTATTGTTTCTTTTAAACCCCTGACGAACAAAACGGGGTATGTGTCTGTCTTTGACATCGTAGCTTCTAAATGAATGGACCGATCTCAATTGTTTTTATTTACTGAATGATGATTTCATCGGGAGTATTGTTAGCTATGATTTAAGGAAGCATGTTTGTATTCAACTAGCTTCTGTTCGAGACTTCGTCCGCCTTAAATTCATTTATCGCGGATAAGGGTATTTTTCAGGGATAAAAAGTACCCTATGCCCTTCCCCTGGCAGTCCTTCCCCTTTCTCAGACTATCTCCATACCAAATTTTATTCCAATCGGTTCAGCAGTTTAAGCGTGAAGAGGTAACGGATAGACAGACACACAAACAGAAAGACAGGCAGACAGACAGACACACTTTCACATTTATAATATTAGTATGGAAGTATGGATAGATCATGTACTTAAATAATGGTTAAAATTTAAACTTATCGACAATTTCCCTTTTTTTATAAAAAATCTTCAGCTAGGCCTTTTTGCTTGACAGACCTAATTACCCGCGGGTACTTTACAAATTACAGGAGTGCAATCCAATGGAGCTATAGGGGATGCTTACAATAGCGTAGAGGAGATTAAAGTCTGAAGAAGTTGATCATAGTTGGAAACACGAGTGGCAAACGATCTCGAGGCAGATCTCTGACAGATGGACTGATAAACTAAAGTGAGTACTTTTTAGTCTCCATATTTTGCTCAGTCGTTAGGGACGCAATAGGCAGAAACAGATGGAGGGAAACTATCCACTCCAAGGGTAAACAACCCGATGATGACCACGAATCCTCAGTCTTCTATAAAAGACCTTACAATTGTATAAAAGTAAAATGTGAGCTAGACGTAGTTTGGTAGATAATGAGTTAATCATGATTGATTTGAAAATGTTACTATAGAATTTAGGATTTTATTGAGGATGACATTTTTTGAGTCAACCGTGACATTGTACTTAAATAGGAAGTAGATAGATTTATATTGTAAATTGAATATTTTTAGCACATAATCTTAATGACTCCTTGACGTATAATATTAATAATCAGAATTATTCCAAGTCCATAGTTACGAACTTGTTGTATTGTATACTCATTAAGATTATGTCATTTATTATTAAGTGTTTATAAAACGTCAGCACATTTTTGTCATTTAATTTAATTTTCAATTCTTTATTTGTTATTTACCAAGGATTAAATATTACCATCCTCAAAGGCAAGATAGAAGTCGTGGAAGAGGAAGGCCTAGAGTACTGTACATGGCGCAAATGAAGGAGTGCTGCTGTAGGCACTCGTACCAAGAAGTGAATACAAAGGCCCAGGACAGGCCGCTCTGGAAAATGCTGCAACGCCAGAAGGCCCGGCCTTCTTAATAATGAGGATGATGGCTATTACCAAATTAAGTTTATGAGAATTGTAAAAGGCCGATTATTTCGAATCTAGGTTAAGTAAACTAAGCATGCTATGCCCTTACAGGGTCCTTGATGAACACAAGAACCATTTAAACAACAGGACTGACCATCTCTATAGAAAAAGCCGTTCCCCGATATCTACAACGCCATCTATGTATAAGAATTATTTTTTACAATTATTCAACTTTTCAAGCGTGACACAGTATTTATATGTTATAGAGTCGGACCATTTTATCTCTTCCCAGCAAATGAACTGTCAAATATATAAAAACTGAATATGGCAATGTTTTGCATCTGTCACAGACGTCAAGTTGTTTACGTGTCTTAAAAAACAATTTATCTTTACGTACGTTGGTTTTTTAAGAACTAATGGTTTAAATATGGGAAAACCATATAAAAGTGGTCAGCGGGAATGGCTTTTCCGCATGATCACTAACTTCGATGCTGTACAGCAACAGCAAGAAGCGATTATCGCTGAAAAGCGGTGTGGGGACATAATTTTATCGTTTGATATTAAGTTTTATTTGTATACACATTTTTAGTTTTATATTACTTTGCATGAAATATATACAAATATATAATAAATAAACGGCCGCGGTTTCGCGGTGTCGCGCGCGCAGCAGTCCGGGATGCGTAATAGCATTCGGGACTCTTCGTTTAACATCGGCAAAGTCCGTCAACGATCGCGCGCGATCGGAAATCTAAGTTAGTCTGCATTTAATCGTTCTCGACGCCGGACGCTGCGCTCGCGCCGTCCGAGCTAACGGTACCAAATTACGCGACCAACTTTTCGGTTTGCGCAGAGCGCCGAGTTATATATTAATGTTAATATTTGCTATCTCTATGTGCTTTCTATCTTCTGTACTTTCGTTGACTTTTTTCTGAACTTACAGTGCTGTGCTACAATCTGTTTTCTTCCGTTCTTTTGGCTGTGACTCTTGTGTGATCATTTATTTTCTTGTGTTAGTGACAATAGAGTAATTAATGTGGAACTAGCTAGTTTTATTTAGACTCCCAAAGGCTAGTAACCCACATAGTGGTGACCCCTGTTGAAGCGGACAATGGTGTAACGGACATTTTTCAAATTTTAAATTTTATTTTAACGGTCGTAAAGTAAATGTTTTTTAACGGACAGTGCATGTTTTTTATCTTTTAACGGACATTTTAGAGTTTTATATTTTAATGGACGATTATTAAAAATTTGTGCACATACGTTTTATCGGATGTTTATTGAATTTAGACTTTTAACGAACAGTTCATTTAAAATTTTTGAATAACTGTGTTAACGGACGGTTGTAAATTTTGCAATAATGGAACAAAGCAATTTACCTATCACTCTGGGCGTTCCTATTCAAAATTATGGTGCCAGTGATTCAGCAGTGAATCATATTAGTGTTAAAGTACCTCCGTTCTGGCCGGACAAGCCGACTTTATGGTTCGCACAGTTAGACGGCCAGTTTAATTTGTCGAAGATCACAAGCGACAGTACAAAATTTTATCATGCCATATCAGTATTGGATTACAAGTATGCTGCTGAGGTGGAGGATATTATAACACAGCCACCAGAGACTGATAAATACGGAACGCTTAAGAGAGAGCTTATAGCACGGTTGTCAAGTTCTAAACAGGAGCGATTGAAGCAGTTGACGATGAAAGAGGAGCTTGGTGATAGAAAACCGAGCCAGTTTTTACGACATATCCGGAGTTTAGCGGGAGCCGATTACCCGGATGAATTTATCAGGCACTTATGGTCGAGCCGATTGCCTACAATGTTGCAAAGTATAGTGGCGTTTCAGGACAATCTGCCTCTTGAAGTTGTAGCACAAATGGCGGATAAGGTGCATGAGGTTACGCCACCAGTTCCTGCTTACCAAGTAGCCGCAGCATCTTCATCGAGTGTTCCTACTTCAATGTTTGACCAGTTGAACCGGAAGATTGACGCGTTGACGCAAAGGCTTGACGCGATGTCCACCTCCCGGGGCCGACAGGATAAGCCCAGGTCGAGGTCCCGCGGCAAGCAGCGTAACCGGTCGAGGAGTCGTTCGCGGGCTATCAAGCCTAGCGGTGACGGCCAGCGTCTGTGCTGGTACCACTTCAAGTTTGCAGATAAGGCAGATAAGTGTATTTCCCCTTGTGCGTATTCAAAAAACTAGTTGATCGGTCGCTTGTAGCGGCCAGTGAAAGTGCATCAGTGTCTAACCGTTTATTTGTTACGGATGTCAAGTCAAAGATACAATTTCTTGTGGACACTGGGTCGGACTTGTGCGTTTACCCGGTCAGTTTTTTGCGTGCGCAACGGCGTCATAAAACTACTTATGAACTTTATGCCGCAAATAATACTGCTATAAGTACCTATGGCTGGCTTAGCTTATCGTTACATTTTAATTTACGCCGTATGTTTTCTTGGCGCTTTGTTGTAGCTGATGTTAGCAAACCTATAATAGGAGTAGATTTTCTCTCATTTTATAATTTGCTAGTGGATGTGCATAACGCTCGCTTAATTGATAATGTAACATCGCTTTCATCAGCTGCCCTAGTTGCTTCAGTTTGTGCTTGCCCGCAGATTAAAGTTATTTCTGGTGATTCACCATATTACAGTTTGTTGGAGGAATACCCTGACATTATAAGACCTGCCGGGAATCCGGTTGAACGAAAATGTAAACACCAGACGCAGCACTTTATTAAGACGACACCCGGGCCGCCTGTGTTTTCAAGGCCACGGCGTTTAGCGCCAGATCGTCTTAAAATAGCGAAGCGGGAATTTGAGGATATGGTGCGTACTGCCATCGCGCGACGTTCGGAGAGCCCTTGGTCGTCCCCGCTGCACTTGGTACCGAAAAAGGACAATAGCTGGCGTCCGTGTGGCGATTATCGTGCTCTTAATGCACGCACCATTCCGGATAGGTACCCGGTGCGGCATATTGCGGATTTTTCGCACAAACTTTTTGGTTGCAAGGTGTTTAGCAAGTTAGACTTAGTGCGTGCTTATCACCAAATTCCCGTGGCGCCAGAGGACGTGCCGAAGACAGCAATCACGACACCCTTTGGTCTTTTTGAGCACCCTTTCATGAATTTTGGCTTGCGCAATTCAGCACAAACGTTTCAGCGGTTTATGGACGAGGTCCTTAGGGGTCTTGATTTCTGTTTTCCCTTCATCGATGACGTTTTAATAGCCTCTGCAAGCGACTCTGAACATAAAGCTCATTTACGCGCTGTGTTGGAGCGTTTTAATGACCACGGCATCTTGCTTAACGCCAGTAAATGTGTTTTTGCTGTGCCTCAAATTGAGTTTTTAGGTTACTTGGTCTCCTCAGAGGGTACAAAGCCTATAGGCGATAAGGTAAAGGCTATTCAGATTTTTTCAAAGCCAAAAACAATTAGAGACCTGAGGCGTTTCCTAGGTGCGCTAAATTTTTATAGGCGGTTCATAACTGGTGCTGCTAAAATACAGGCTCCTCTCCATGCACTACTAAGTGGTCCAAAGGTGAAGAGCAACAGCCCAGTAGTCTGGACTCTAGCTTTAGAAGAAGCTTTCGATGCTTGTAAAGCAAGTATTGCAAATGCCGCTCTGTTAGCTCACCCAGACGCTTCTGCCCCTTTAGCGATTGTGACGGATGCCTCAGACTTCGCGATAGGTTCAGTGATTCAGCAAGAAGTCAAGGGACATTGGCAACCTCTAGGTTTTTTCTCACGGAAGTTGACACCTGCTCAGAGAAAATACAGCGCCTATGACCGTGAACTCTTGGCTATTTACGAGTCAGTGAAGTATTTTCGACATATGATTGAATTAAAACCATTTTTCATACTCACTGATCACAAACCCATTGTTTCAGCGTTTAAAAAGTCGCTCGATTCGTGCTCCCCGCGGCAATTTAGATATTTGGATTTTATATCGCAATTTTCAACTGATATCCGTTATATATCCGGCGAGGAGAATGTAGTCGCGGATTCTCTATCGAGGATTGACGCTATCACTGACGGAATCAACTTACACGCGTTAGCGTCGTCACAAGCTACGGACACAGAGTTACAAAATTTAATCAAAACCGGTTCTTCTCTGTTATTACAGAAAGTTAGCTTTGGCTCAGTTAAATTATTCTGTGATGTGTCCGGGCCGATCGAACGTCCCTTTATTACCTCTGAGTTCCGAAAATCGATTTTTAATTCCCTCCATGGACTTAGCCACCCTAGTGCTAGAAATACTATTAGATTGGTGACTGAGCGTTACGTTTGGCCAGGGATTAGAAAAGACTGTAGGGAGTGGGCACGTACGTGTATTCCGTGTCAAAGGTCTAAGGTTTCACGCCACGTACATGCACCAGTTCATAATTTTAAGCCACCTACTGGTAGATTTGCACATGTCCATATTGATTTAATTGGCCCTTTGCCGGTGTCAAATGGATACAGGTATTGTCTCACGGCTGTAGATAGGTTTACGCGTTGGCCTGAGGCAGTACCGTTACATGACATTACAGCAGAAAGTGTTGCAAAAGCTTTCATATCCATGTGGCTTGCTCGTTTTGGTTGCCCTCAAAATGTCACCACGGACCGTGGAAGGCAATTTGATTCTAATTTGTTTCGTCAAATTGCGGCGATGACTGGATCACGCCACTTACAGACTACTGCGTATCATCCGGCAGCAAATGGACTGGTGGAACGGTTCCACCGTCAGCTCAAGGCTGCTATAATGTGCCACGCAGACGAATGCTGGACTGAAACCCTTCCACTAGTACTTTTAGGTATACGTAGTGCATGGAAGGAGGATTTGTCTGCTTCGACCGCCGAGTTAGTTTACGGCGAGCCCTTAAGACTGCCCAGTGACTTATTACAACCGACTGCTGACAAACTAGTCGATTACACTGATTTTTTGTCACGATTGCGTCAGCATATGCGGAAACTGCAACCAGAACCTGTTGCACGTCATGGCTCTGCTAAGGTTTTTATTTATAAAGATTTAGCGACAGCCTCACACGTATTTGTACGGCAAGATTTGGTGCGTAGGTCACTTCAGCCGCCTTACGCAGGTCCCTACCGTATAGTGGACAGGTCTGAAAAATATTTTAAAATTGATGTTGCCGGAAGAGAAGTTTCGATCTCAATTGATAGGTTGAAACCGGCTTATGTGCTGTCGGAGGCGCCTGGTACTATTAAAACGTCATTGACCGTTCCATCTAAAACTGTTGATCCTAGCGAGTCTAAAGTATCGCGCTCTGGTCGTCAGGTACGTTTTCCTGATTATTATCGACCCTAAAGGTCTCCAGAGGGGCTGGTGTGGGGACATAATTTTATCGTTTGATATTAAGTTTTATTTGTATACACATTTTTAGTTTTATATTACTTTGCATGAAATATATACACAAACATATAATAAATAAACGGCCGCGGTTTCGCGGTGTCGCGCGCGCAGCAGTCCGGGATGCGTAATAGCATTCGGGACTCTTCGTTTAACATCGGCAAAGTCCGTCAACGATCGCGCGCGATCGGAAATCTAAGTTAGTCTGCATTTAATCGTTCTCGACGCCGGACGCTGCGCTCGCGCCGTCCGAGCTAACGGTACCAAATTACGCGACCAACTTTTCGGTTTGCGCAGAGCGCCGAGTTATATATTAATGTTAATATTTGCTATCTCTATGTGCTTTCTATCTTCTGTACTTTCGTTGACTTTCTTCTGAACTTACAGTGCTGTGCTACAATCTGTTTTCTTCCGTTCTTTTGGCTGTGACTCTTGTGTGATCATTTATTTTCTTGTGTTAGTGACAATAGAGTAATTAATGTGGAACTAGCTAGTTTTATTTAGACTCCCAAAGGCTAGTAACCCACAGCGGCAATGTTTACATTGCATTAAGTCTTTGGCTGGTAAGATTTACCAATTCTTAGTACATTTGAATAACACCAGTTATGGTTATTGTTAAAATAATGTTCAAGTGAAGACATTTGGCTTTTAGTAGCCTCTTTAGTGCATTAAGAATATATTATGTGGTGTTAGTGACTTATTTATTATTCCTATTAAATTACAGCTGTTTTAAATGATAATCTCAAGAGAAAAATGTAACTCGTTGTAAATATGGTAGAAATAAGTAGTTATGTTCCATGTAGGTACCACATTATTAGATAGCAATTTCTTGGTGAAGGTGAATTATATTTAACAAATATATATTTTGTTTATAATATATTTGCTAAATGTAATACTAAAATGTTATTTGCACTTTGTTTAAAGGTTGAGGATAATACACAAGTATCAAGACTATTTAGTGTCCTATATTCAGTGTTGCCATATACCAATGCACAGATAAAACAATTAAAATTGGTGGGGTAAAGATATTATAGCCAGACTATAATTTATTTATTATTGGCTATTTGCGAATTAATTGTTGTTTCTGTATTCAATTATAACATCGTAGTTTATGCCAGAATATCTCTTTTCAATCGGAACATGGACCAAAGTATGGGAACTGTCAGTCCTCTTGCTTTTAATAGTCCCTGATGTACATGAATGTTAAGATTAAGACCTTGTAATACCACTGGTTGATCTGAATACATGAAATGAAATTTAATTAAACATAGTCACCAGCAGGATATTTCTTTAAACGCACGATTTATTCGCCGTCAGCAAAGATATAACCGGAACGAAGATAAAAGTTGCATTCACGATACGGAATTTTACAAATACTTTGCAAATAAATTCCAAAGGGTTAGGCCAAAATCCATAGAAAATAAGTCAATATAAAAATAACCAACCAAGAGCATGTCAGACAATGCTCAGTGTCGGGTTTCGTAGCCGTTACTACAAATAAATGCACTTCTGATGAAAACAATACGATATAAAAAAGTCCGCCAGCGAAAAAATATATCTTCGTGGCACTTACATTATTTCGCTGAGAAGCACAGTTTTTCACCAATAACTAAAAAAACGGTATATCTGATCAAGTTAAAAATAATTTTCCTTGAATGGACTAATTATGTTTTACTTTTGAAATATTTTTTTATATTTTTCGACATACGGTTTAGAAGATAGAGGGGGGAGGGGAGGACTCAATTTATGCTACTTTCAGAGCAATTACTTAAAGTAGCATAAAATGTGTGTCCCCACGTAATTTATGATACTTCCAGAGCGATTATTTCCAAAATATTCACTACATAATTTTTTTAAATTAAATACCTCAAAGTGATTTTGAAAGAACTGTTGAAATATGTGCCACACGTTGATGTTAGCTGAAAAAAAAGCTTCGGTACACGTATGGAATGGCTCCCCTGTAACATACGATACGGGCGGACGCGTACGGACATGACGAAACTTATAGGTTTCTGTTTTCGCCCTTTTTGACTACAGAACTATAAAAAGAACAAGTATATTTTTATCATTAGCACTCTAAAAAATATAAAGATATAAAAAAGAATAAAAACCCCAGTGCATAAAAGGCGTTTTAAAAAGATGGAAGCGAGATGATGTGAAATGATGTAGAAGAAAAAAATTGTACAGTATAATATCGGAAATGTATATGGATGAGAAGATACAATCCAGCCGAGAGGCATGCAAATGTAGCTCAAATTTAAATGTTTTAATTATTTTTTGTTTTCGTTATTTCTTCTATCATAGCACATGTGTGTATAGTTGTAAAAAATATGTATATACAATACATGCATTTTTTTTAATCACTTTTCTTAACAAAATAGTGTAAAAACGATTACAGAAAGTGAAATAAAAATCGGTCAAGAAATACCTATTCATGATATAGGCATTTTATATTACTAATTAGACAGCGATTTGACTGAGAGGTCCGACATGAACTGTTACGTCATAGTCATACCTCGTAACGGATGTAGCAAAACCATAGCATTTGACAGTTTGATGTCAGGGTTGGCGATCACGATGAATAATTTATTTACTCTACTGCATACTGCACGTATGATTGATAAGTACTAATAATGATATGATAAGTAAAAATAACCTTACTGACCCTCTTTAGATAAAACCTTGTTTGATTTTCTATCAAAGAAAATAAATTATTAATATGTCAAGTCATCAATGTTAAATGCGTTTAAATGTGTATGTTATTTTATTCATAAGAGCACGCATTTTCTGGAATTAATACATTATGGAATCTTTATTACTTGAAAATATTGGTGTACTAGAAAAAAACGAACTAAATATTTCTTGTATCGTATGTGCAACAATTATAAAATCAAAGAAAGACAACGTTGTCAAACATTTGGCTAGTAGAAGCCATCAAGAAAAGAAAAGTGGTTACTCTTCACATTTAAATTTTCTTTTACAAGATAAACCAGGATTACAGGTAAAAGATAACAAAATTTACTGTATTTCATGTAATACTTACATTTTACAAAAAAAATATCACATTAATCATCATTTGGCGTCAGATAAACATCGTAATGTTTCAAAACAAAATCAGTTCGAATTCAACAAGGATCTAACAGCTTTTTTAGTCCATTCCAACATTCCCTGGAATCAGCTTCAAAATCCTAAATTCCGAGATTTTCTGACTAATTGTATCAATGGCAAATATTCAAAGGAAACTATTTTGCCAAGTGAATCAAATTTAAGGAATAATTACTTAAATAAAATATACGAGGAGAAAAAAAAATATATAAGAGAAGAGTTGAAAGTTTCTTTCATTTATCTAATGGTCGACGAAACACAAGATGGTATGGGAAAACATGTTGCTAATGTCCTTATAGGAAAATTATCACAATTCGAGGAGTCAAAATCACACCTGCTTGCATCAAAAGTTTTAGACGCAACGAATCACGCTTCTATTGTAAATCTAGTGGTGGATACACTAAAAGACTTATGGGGAACAAATTATCAGAAAAATAAGGATATTTTTTTATGTTTTGTTACGAACGCTGGTTCTTACATGCTTAAAGCTGGAAAAATTCTCGGACAAATGTTTAGTAACTTAACACAAGTGACATGTCTTGCACACGGGTTAAACAGAGTCGAGGAAAAAGTGATAAATTTATATCCAAAAATAAATACTTTAATTGATAACGTAAAAAAAATATTTAACAAAGCACCTAAAAGGATTGCAAAATTTAAGGAAACGCTACCGATTATGCCCCTACCGCCGAAACCAGTACTAACTAGATGGGGAACTTGGCTAGATGCTGTGGCCTATTATGACACGAACTTTGACCAAATTAAGGAAATAATTAATACATTTAATTCAAATGAAGCAGTGTCCATTCGATAAGCACAAAAAGTATTTCGAGATCCCATTATAAGAAAAGATTTGGAGTTTGTTAATATTAACATAGGCAATATGATTCGATCTTCCATAAATAAATTGCAAAATCCAAAACTTACTGTTAGTGAAGCTTTGAATATTGTAAATGGCACAGAAAAAAAGCTTTCCAGATCGAGGCTTCATTTAAAAGGGAAACAAGTTTACCACAAATTAAAAACTGTTTTAAAAAACAATCCGGGTTATACGACTGTTACAGCAGTAAACAATCTTTTAACAGGACAAAAAACTGAGTTAACAACAAACATTAATAAAAATACATTACAAAATTATACATATTTAAATTATGTACCATTGACGTCGGTAGATGTGGAACGCTCTTTTTCGAGTTTAAAATGGATTTACACAAGTAGGCGACGCAGTTTTACTGCAATAAATTTAGAAATAATTATGATAATTTATTTTGAAGATCGATAGAACATTGAACACTGTTGCCGCTACCCCTAAACATCCTTCAATTCTGTCGGCATTTTTTATCAGGGGACAAATCACAGTACTCAGATTATCATAAAAAAATTGCCTGCACAAGTCCTGGCCGAAAATAAAAAAGAACCGAGTGATAAAAAAGTTAATTTGTCAAAGTCATATTTCATGTCACAAAGAAGCTGATATTTAAATAAACCCCAGATATATAATAAAGATTTAAAAAGACGTGTCGGGATTTAGTTCATCACTTAAGAGAGAAACAGGCCAGCTGTCCCATATGTGTAGCGGGCAGGCTCAAGTACCTAGCCATATGAAGTGGAAACATGGAGCGACTATATACAATAGAGAAGAAGGTTCAGATGGATCACAACTTAAATATAATTCACGATGGTGCCTTTCATACATTACATTCATGGATAAGGACGTACTTATACAGAACCATAGTTTATTTCAAAATTCTGTGGAGGTAAATAAGATGTTTAGTTAATAAAGATATGTTCAATAACATGTGTGTTTTTTTGTATTCGTAGTACAAGTACATACATGGGTAGTGACAACCCTGACGTACATCTGCTACAGATTTGTCGGTTCGATTACGGGGTATGGTCATAGTGCACTCCGGACATATAAACTCCACTCGAGACACTCGGCCCGTGGGGTCAGGGTGCACGCGGGTTCCACAAGGAATTGAGTAGGCCTCTGAGGGAGGCAACAGGGGACCCACGCGCAGGCAGCTTTCTCGCACAAAGGCTTTCAATAGCCATACAGCGCGGGAATGCTGCCTGTGTTATAGGCACCCTACCGAAGGGACCAAATTGTTTAAGTAATTTTTAATAATCCTAGTTTAATTTGTAGTTATTTTTTTTTTAATTTGTACCTAATGTTCATTTTCATTTTTACCATTCTCTGCAATAAATATATAAACTCCATATTAAATTCTGTTTTGTTAGAAAGAGATAGAATGAAATGTTTGATGGCTTAAATCCTGCACCTCTAGCACGACTTTTCCTTTCAATACAATGTGAGTGTGTGTTGAAGATGATGCTATGCAGGCAGACGAGATTGAAGGATAGGCATCTGCTGCCATACTATGTTATACGAGAAAAATGTGTTTAACATGTGCATTGGCGGTCTTCCAACGCTTCTGCCACCCGTTCGAGGTCTCCAGTGTAGCGCTCGCTGACTCCACCTGTCATAGTCTCTGCGACATATATCGCCGGCCCATTGCCACTTTAGTTTCGCAACTTTTTCACCGATGTCGGTGATTTTCGTGCGTTGGCGAATTTTCTCGTTGCGTATTCTATCTCGCAGAGAGATTCCGAGCATTGAGCGTTCCATAGCTCGCTGTGCCACCTTCAGACGGTGGGTTTCATTAGTTTTAATTATCCTAAACATTTGCATGCCTGTTTGTAGGCTGAATACATGGTACTTTTTAATTACATGTAACAACTATGTAAACTGTATTCGTGGCAAATAAATCTTTGAATCTTGAATCTTGAATCTATGTCGCGCGACGAGCGTAGTCGCGGAAAGTTTGTGCTAGACCGGTTGGTAAGTTTCATAGTTATTCGAAATTCGACAATTATATAAGTAGTACCTATTTTTTCACGATTGTATTTCTTATATAACCTCAAAAGTGGGCCGGCCATATCTCACGAAGAACTGACAACCGCTGGGGTAACCCTGTTCTTGAGTGGAGACCGCGACTCGGCAAACGTAGTGTAGGACGCCCTCCGGCCAGGTGGGATGACGATCTGCGAAAGACTGCGGGCAGATGCTGGATGCGTCAAGCTGAAGACAGGGCGCTATGGCGCTCATTATGGGAGGCCTATGTCCAGCAGTGGACTAATATAGGCTGATGATGATGATGATGATGATGATAAGACTCAAAATGTATAATACATTTCCTTTTTTTTTTCATTTATTAAACATTTAAAAAAGCTTATAGCTATAACAATTGTTTGGTGAAATAAAACCGCCGGCTGGCACCCGCCCCGACGGCAGCGAGGCGACCGCGGGGCGGAGATAGCGCTAGTTGTTTCGTCATCGCCGAAATTAATCTTGGATCTGACATCTGTTCAATACATGTTTACTTTGGACTATTTTATGTTATAGTGGGCAATCGAGCAAATGGATCACCTGATAGTAAGCGATCACCACTGTCCATAGCATAGACACCTGCGATACCAGAAGAATAACAATTGCGTCTATAGAAAATAGTTGGAAATAAAAAGATACTTTTACAGCTTATTATCCGACTTCCAAAAAAGGAGTAGATCCTTTATATTTGTCTTACGAGTACAGACTAAAGTAATAATTTAGGGTAGCGGCATTAATCATGGACATATTAAGTACAGTAGCACCCAAGAATGGACATAAAAATTTCAGTGCTTTAAGGCTCATTATTCGTGGACTTTAATATTCTGTTATCTGAAAATACAATATAAAAATGTAGTGTCCCACACTTGCGATTTATGGGAAAAATAAAACATAATATGGTGCTTGTCCGTTACCGCTGCCGTCACCTATATCCATACTAATATTATAAATGCGAAAGTGTCTGTCTGTCTCTCTGTCTGTTACCTCTTCACGCTTAAACCACTTAACCTATTTGGATGAAATTTGGTAAGGAGATACTTTGAGTCCTGGGGAACATAGGCTACTTTTTATCCCGAAAAAATACCCTTATCCACGATAAACGAATTTAAGGCGGATGAAGTCGCGGGCGGATGCTAGGTAGTCATATACATAATCTGTACAAATGTCATAAGGAGGATTTAAAACATATATCATAGATACAATACACATATAAAATAAAAAAAGAACCGACTTCAAAATAAAGTAAAAAGCCAAAAATGATCTTTTATGTACAGTACGGATCAAATTTGAATCACCTTTTGAATTCGGTGCCAAACCATTCATTTATTACTATTAACACAAATGACACGCAAGAACCGCGGCGGCGAGCCTTTAGTTATTACCTAAATTTAGTTATAGTAATTCGGATTTTTGTTGGATAAAGGACTTTACTTCAGGTTTGACACCGTCTTTAAAAGGTGATTCACATGTGATCCGTACTGTACATAAAAGATCATTTTTGGCTTTTTAGTTTATTTTGAAGTCGGTTCTTTTTGTATTTAAAAAATTTTATTTTGCTTTTTAGTAATGGATTTTAGTGATTTAAAGTATTTTTAGAGCTCAAAATGGGAAGATTGAGGAGGCCCTATTGTAAATAAATAAGACCAATTGTAGATAAGACTATTGATAATAAAATCTTAATTATAAGAATTGGCTAGGTCAAAATGGTTAAGTCCAGTAGCTTGCTGGTTAAAAAGAATACGACTAACAGTCTCAACTGACCCATAATATTTAAAGAATTATCTGGCAACTCAAATTGGCGTAGAATCTCGAGTGATGTTGAGACGGAATATTTCCGTCTCTGATGGGCTAGTGAATGGAGCTATGGGCATAAAAAAAATAGCCGGCCCTAAGACGAGATCAGCTGGAAGACGGAGAGCTCCCGGAAGCTGTGTACGTAAAAACACGTACGTAAAAATTTGACGATGAAACTGTTAGGTTAAAAGATAGTGACGGTTGCATACCCATAGTGACAAGGGATACGGCGATGTGGAGCCTCGTATGTTACCTTTAATATTAAGTTGGGCTGTTACTGTTCATAAGCTACAAGGTACCACCCTCGAGAAAGCTGTGATAGACCCTGATAAAAAGAATTTCGCTAAAGGGCAAATATATGTTGCACTAAGCCGTGTCAAAAGTTTGGAAGGCATAGCGTTGTTAGATTTGGACGCCAACAAATTATTAAATCGACCACATGATGAGAGATCGTTAAGGGAAATAACAAGATTACGAAATCTGCCTTCTGACGATCGAAGCCACACATAATACACGACTTTTATGACTTCTACGACTTTTATACGGCGCTTACAGCCATATTGCATTCTAATTTCAATTGCTCACGACCTTTAGCTGAACGTTGCTATTTCAGAATCAGGGCCGTTAACCGTTGAGGAGTTCTCTGGTTCTCCACTTTGCTACCCTGATCTTAACCAATTTCTGCCTCTAAGCAAAATATGATAAATAATTATATCGCGATTAGTGAATTAAATAACATTGGTTGAGCCCTAATTAGTGACTGGTGGCTTGTGTCTTCATCATCAGTTTTTCTTCACCAAATATTGATTTTCCAGTGTAGATGCTTGTTTTACTTTAATAAACACCAAAATCACCATAGATGTGCCCATAATATTTGAAAATTCCTTCGATCCTCATCGATCTCATCATCAGATCTTCACCAAAATTTTATGGGATCAACTTGAAAATTCCTACTCTTAACCGAAAAATTATTTTCTAAATCGACTTGCGATCCGCGAATTAAATAACACTGGTAGAGCCCTCAGTGGTAACTGATGGCTTGTGTCTTCATCATCGGGTTCTCTTCACCAAATGGTGATTTTCAAATGTAAATGCTTAAACTACTGTAGTAAATACCGAAATCGCCATAGATGTGCTCATAATATTCGAGGGATTCCTTCGATCCTCATCGATCTCATCATCAGATCTTCACCAAAATTTTATGGAATCAACTTGAATATTCCTACTCTTAGCCGAAAAAATAATTTTCTAAATTGACTTGCGATCCGCGAATTAAATAACACTGGTAGAGCCCTCTGTGGTAACTGATGGCTTGTGTCTTCTTATCGGTTTCTCTTCACCAAATGGTGATTTTCAAATGTAAATGCTTATACTACTGTAATAAATACCGAAATCGCCATAGATGTTCTCATAATATTCAAGGAATGCCTTCGATTCCTCATGGATCCCGGCATCAGATCTTCACCAAAATTTTATGGGACCAATTTGGATATACCTAATCAATACCAAAAAATTAATTTTCCAGATCGTCGTGTAAATGACGGAGTTCTGAGGTAATAAACATAAAAAAAAAATTAAAAAAAGAATACAACCAAATTGAGAACCCCCTCTTTTTTTGAAGTCGGTTAAAAAATGAGTTTATTCGTTGATTCTGAGTTCACATGATGTTTCCCTCTTGTTTATTTCTTTTAGCCTATACAAGTGCCCCACTACACACTGGACGAAGGCCTTCTATCGGCATAGGTACTATCGAAAAAATCACACGTCTGGCAAACTTAATGTGTAGATTTAACTTGGGTAACGAATTAAACAGTCAAAAGTGAAGTGACAGGCCACATCTCCACGACCCGTGTCAACCCAAAAAAAAACAGACATGTTAATGTATTCTCATTTTTTTAGATTACATTTTTAGAACGATGACGTGTTAGAACATGGGACTTGAAAGAGCGAAGACTGGATTTAAAGTAAACTTAAATTAATTTTGATTAAAAAATAATTTTAATGGAGTTATTCATCGTTAAACGTGTTTTTTTTTAAACCCGATAAAAGAAGAATGTTATTACTTGTAGTTCGATGTGTGTATCAGTGTGTTTGTGTGTCCTGTGTATCTGTATGTCTGTCTGTAACGTCATCGCGCTAGACTTAACTGATGGACCGATATAGATTTAGTTATGTTTAAAAAGTGATTTCATCGAGAGTGTTATTAACAGGGCCTGGAGTTTTCACGGCAAAACATAGGACTGTCGCAATTAAGCTAGTGTCTTTTTATCGATATCGATAGTTGTTTCATAGGAAAAAAAACTGTCTGGTGGTGGTTTGTTGTAGTTTTTCCGTATTTTTTGTAGAAACTGCATGGAATATGCGTATGTAAGCACAATTTATTGTCTCATCTAACCAAGACACGACTTCGAGGAAAAGCGAAGGAACTTTAATCCATAATACATAACAACGAACAGTAACGCTTGAATCTAACAATTATTTATTACAGTGAGAATGGTCAAATAGCCTTTTGTTCATGTAGTTCCACTCCAAATATATAAGCTGCATTGTCCAACCAGTTTGGTGCCACCGGCGCTGTAGGGCAGAAAAGATAAAGTCGGCACATAAATCCGCCCCTGTCAGGCGCCACGATAAGCCTGTTTGCTCAACCCTACCTGACGCCGCGTCTCACACCGACGCGAATATATTCCCAATTAAAACGAGCACATTATTTTCCGAGTTCTCTTTACATTTAGTCTCATGAACTGACGACAGTCGTCTTCCGTTTTTAATGCCGTATGAAAAAATATGGGTACAACCAAAACAACTTAACTTAGTTAAATTGTTTTATTTCAATGAGTAATAATCGCGGAAACAGAAGAAAATATTACAACCAAAACAAGTTAAAGTAACTTCTGCCTGTGGTATCGTAGGATAAAGATCAAAGATGTTTGCTCAACCCTACCTGAAGCCGCGTCTCACACCGTTACGAATGTAAGTATGTACGAGTAAGTATATGAAGCGTGTAGCTATTTCCATCTCAAGACGTCAAGCTTCTGTTTCATTTGTTTCATGCAGAATCTTGGGTCCTAACCTTCCTCTCTTGCCTGCTACTAGAACCCAAATGCCCTAAAGCAGTGTACAAAAAAAATATAACATGTGCATTGACATAATATAATCGCATCCCTGAAGAAATTGTAACTGTTCAGGGAAATAGGTTTAAAACTAAATAGCTAGCTTGTTGACAATTGTTTTCAGAGCGTAAAGTATTTTCTCGACACATGTAGTATTAGGTATAATTATTGACATTACACTTATTATTGATTATTGGAATTGTTTTGAACATTAATATATTTTTTTTTATGTATGATCACCGATTACTCCGCCAATTGTGGACCGATTTCAAAAATTATTTTTTTATTTGAAAGGATATACTCTCGAGGTGGTTTCATTGCCACCAAATTGGGATCTGATGATGGGATCCCAGAGAAATCGAAGGCAATCCTCAAATTTATTAGGCACTTATAACGTTTTTCATATATTTTCTTAAGTTATTTAAGTATTTGAATATGGTAGTCATCATCTCAACATGCTGAGCTGATGACGGAAGGTACAACTCCTTAATAGTTAAGAAATAGAGAATAATTCTTAAAAAAATCATCTATTATAGGTAGATACGTTAAGACTGTTAGTCATATTCTTTTTGGTATGTCTCTGAAGTAGTCTCCTTATCACCAAGTCAGGATGAGATGATGGAATACCAGGGAAATCGAGAGAAACCCTCAAATATAATAGGCACCAACAATGTTTTGTATATATTTTTCTAAAGTTATCAGTTGTTTTCCTCTGGTTGTCATCATTTTGTGCTGATGTGATGATGGAAGGTACATTGAACTAACCAACTTTTACATTTCTTACTTCCAAAGACTCGAGATGCATGCAAAGTGCTTCCTCAATCTTCCCATTCTGGGCTCTAAAAAATACTTTATATCACTACTAAACTCCATCACTAAAAAGCAAAAAATAAAAAATTATAAATAAAAAAAGAACCGATTTCAAAATAAACTAAAAAGCCATAAATAATCTTTAATGTACGGTAGCGATAAATTTGAATCACCTTTTGAAGTCGGTGCCAAACCTGAAGTAAATAAAGTTATTTATTCAACAAAAATACGAATTACTATGACTGAATATATATGCAGGTAGATAATAACTAAAGGCTCGCCGCCGCGGTTCTTAATAGTAATAAATGAATGGTTTGGCACCGACTTCAAAGGGTGATTCAAATATATCCGTACCGTACATTAAAGATTATTTATGGCTTTTTAGTTTATTTTGAAGTCGGTTCTTTTTTTATTTATACATTTTTATATTTAGTGTGTTCAATATTTGCATGCCTACGTGTAGACTGCATACATGAAACAAAACATATTGTAAGCCCTATATGTATTACACTGTATTAATAGCAAATAAATCTTTTGAATTGAAAATAAAATGGCTTTTTTTTCCTTCTACGATGTTATTAATAAAAGTTATAAAGTAAAGTGCCCTATAAAGTAACCAAACATTTTTCCTCTCCTAATCCTCTATCGTTTTTTTAAGCTCCTCCCTTCTATCTCTCTTCTTGATACTTCTTTATTTTTCCGTCCTAATCCTTTTTCCATCCTTCGCCAGCACAACATTTTCAAGGCCTCCGAGTAAGGATCTAAAATTCGTCTCGGTGTAACTCCACATGGAAACTGAATTTGTAGCGCCGGGTGAAGTAGCTGTGGTAATGGAATTAAGGTTATTTAGCGATCGCTCATAGAGACTTACTATCTACGGGATTACCTTTTAATACCATACATTTGCCTCGTGTTATGGGGTGTCAAAGTTGGGGTTAGCTTGTAATTCCAGAAAGGGTTAGCAAAGTGGCTTAAGTTTTAAAGGGTATAGTAATGGTGGCTTAAGTTTTAATTTAATTGCCGGGTATCCGATAGTGGGGAAAATTGTTGGATGTAAATGAATAACCAACAATGACCATAAACATGACATAACAGTCCATTTCACATTTTTTCGAAGAAAATACATAGTATGTTTTGTTGTAAGAAATTCTGTGCTGTTATAACGGTTTTTTACAAGCTTTTATTTAACTTGCAATGAGATGGTGGGGAACAGTGGATCGGTGGTGAACAGTGGGTCTTTGCTTATATTTTAGAGAATTAATAGATTGGAACGTCAGCCTTGTTTGCATTTGGATACATATTAGGTGCTGTTTCGATTCGTCCCATCTGTTATTATCTGAAATATAGGCAAAGATCAACTAACCCTCAACGAGCCACTGGTCCCCACCCTCCCCTATGTATGTTTGTACGGGTCTGGCTGTGCAAGCGTTCATAGGCTGCGGTAACTGTTTAACAGGCAGGTCGTATGCTTCTTTGCCAACTTAGTAGTATATAAAAAAAGTTAAATTTGACCCACTGCATGGTTTCCGATTGAGCTAAAATTAAACATACTTATATATGTTCGGTGACAATGCAATAATATGATACCATTGAGCTGATTTGAAGATGAAACAGACAGATACTTTTAGGAACTCTGTGAAAAAATAACGTAATCTTACCGAGTTTGGGGTCATTAAAAACGTCTAAATGGAGTAGTTAACGGGTGTTCAAAAGGTGTACAGCCTGTACAGGCACGTTTGATTACAGTTCCCCTGATGGGGGACAAAACTTTCCTATGCGTGGTCGCCACTCCAGGACTTTACTGCCCCAACGGCCATCCGTTCTCCGGGCTACAAGGCCTGTCCATGCCACTTTAACCATGCAATCCTGCGAGCTATGTCGGTTACTTTGGTTCTTCAGAAAATATCCTTATTTCTGATTCTATCAAGCATATCGCTCAAAGCGACTTACTATCTGCGGGATTACCTTAATACCATGCATTTGCCTCGCGTCATGGGAAGTTAAAGTTGTGGTTAAAATAAAGGCTTGTAATTCCAGAAAGGGTATAGCGACGGTGACTTAAGTTTTAATTATCTGCCAGGCTCCTATTTTAACTCTTGTGTATTATATATGTACGATACTTATATCACTCTAGTTGCCAGCGAAATCTTGTGTGTGTTTTATAAGATGCACGTCCCTGGTACACCGGGTGCGGGCCAGCCCCAACCATATCCTATGCTCATAGGGGGCTTGACTGCACCTACATGAGGCACTGTTGTGAACAGCACGCGTCAGGAAGTGTGTATTTTGTGTGAGTTATGTGAGTGTTTTTTTTATGGCATAGGAGGCAAACGAGGAGACGGATCGCCTGATGGTAAGCGATCACCGTCGCCCATAGACACTTGCATCACCAGAAGAGTCACAAGTGCGTTGCCGGCGTTTCAGGAGGGAGTACGCTCTTTTCTTGAAGGTTTGAAAGTCGTATTGGTCCGGAAATACTGCCAGCGACAGATTATTCCACAGTTCATTCGTGCGACTACTATTTTAGCTACAGGTATTTTATTTTACTAACATTCTATATGAGTCCTTCTTACTCGAAATAAATGTTTTTAATTTCATTTCCTTTATGGAAAAAAACGAGTTTTCTTTTTTTTTAAATTGGAAAACTTCAACGACAATACCTCATGTGTACAATAAATAAATAAATATTACAGGACAATTTTACACAGATCGAGCTAGTCCTATGGTAAGCTCAATAAGGCTTGTGTTATGGGTGCTAGACGATATATTTTTAATATATATATTTACTTATACACAAAACTTATATAGAAAATATCCAAGACTCAGGACCAAATGTTCTTATAGAGATGAAGGATACGTTTGGCTAAGTTAGTTGCACAACGGCTTAGGAAGCTGGCGGTCTCGGGTTCGAATCCCGGCCAGTGCAAAAGTTTATGTGATTAGCACGAATGTTTGTTCCTGGGCCCTTGGTGTTTTCAATTAATTTATAAATGGTAGATTGTTTGACAAGGGGCTAAAATAAGCCATTATGACACAAAGTGATTTGGATGATCTCACGAAGTGAGCGAGGACAAATATGTCTGAGTGTCATAATGGCTTTTAGCCACGTGTTAAACACTATGCTTTTCACTTCGACTGCGAGAAAATAAAAAAGACTTAACACTAAAATTGTATATTTCATGAAAAATAAAAAGTACAGTTTGAGCAATTCTTTATAGTTAAATTGACACCTTACATATATTTTTAAACTAATAATGGCCATAGACAATTTTTACTTTTTAATGTGAAGGGCTGCAATACGATCAGAAATTTTGGCCAATCTGATGAGGTTGGTTTGTTTGTTTTTAATTATTCGTAAGTAGTATGTAGCTGGCCACAAGTTTTTTTTTCAGTTTTATAGAAATTTGTATGGGATTATATGGCTTCCTTTTAAACTATAGGGCTAAATGTATTATTTTAATCTCGCTTCGCGAAGCTAATATGACCTACTTTTTGAGCAGGAGAAGTGAAAATGATATTTTTTTATATAGGTATGCATATGGTCGCCTGGTCAGGGTAATTTCCTGGTTAAAAAAATATTATTCTCATTAGTCCGTCAGTAAGAGTATCAAAAAGTAATGGACATGTATTTTTTCTTTTGTCAATCAAACAAAAAAAAGACAAAGATAAAGCGCATCGAAGTTTGGGAGTGGAGGCGCATGACGTCACCGGGAACTTTAACGGGCTATATCTTCATCCTTTTTTTGTTTAATTGACAAAAGAAAAAATACGTGTCCAATATTTTCCGATAATCTAACAGACTAATCATATGTTTTTAGGACACAAGCCTATAAGTACACGCTTTGCTTATTCGTTTCGGAAGCTCTTCAGCTGTCGACCCTGTAAACACGTAAACCGAAACATCAGGAACTCAAATGAGATGCTATACGCGATATAATCCGTTTAAATTGTTTTATTTTAATAAGAAAGTGTTTGTTGTATTATTGGGGTGGGTGTGTTTACCACAGCCAGCCACGATTTCTTAAGCTCAGCTTTTTTTACTACAGAGATGGTATAAGGATAGAAAAGTAACACGGACAGCTCAAGATAAAACCACTTTGCCATGCGGCATTTTCTACAAAACAATACCACTTTTTAAACGAATTGACCCAGTAAATGAGCCTTTTTTCATAAATCACCCATAACCCATTTTCCTAAAGAACTAGCAGTCCCAAGGCGTAACTTCCCCGAAGCCCATGTTTCTTAGAAGTAATCCTAAATTTCCAGTCCGGCGTTTTTACGAGCCCTCGGGCCGGATGATAGTTACTGCTTATATGGGGTTACACCGCAAGTATGTGTCAAGGAGATTTAGCTTTCTTGTCTAGAAAACCAACCTTTGACGAAGTGTTGCCATATCTCCAATAGACTTGCGTCCGAAAAATATATAATTAGCCCGTCAGTTAGATTACCAGAAAATATTGGACACGTATTTTTTCTTTCGTCAATTAAACAAAAAATGATCAAGATATAGCTTGTTAAAGCTCCCCGTGACGTCACACAAAAAAAAAAAAATGTCGACGTCATGTGCCTCCACACCCCAACTTTGACGCTATATATCGTTGTCTGTTCTTGTTTGATTGACAAAAGAAAAAATATACGTGTCTAATATTTTTTGATAATGAAACTGTCGGACTGATTAGAATAATATTTTTTTTACCCAGGAAACTACCCTATTGAGAGCTGGCGTCCACTTTTGTATAATGTCAATGGATTCAATTACTCAAAAAAAAAAAAAAAAAAACAAAATTCAAAACTATTCTGCGAGTAGGCCTCGAAGGCACTTTTACGTGTATGATTTTACAAAAAACAGAGAAAACATTCATAATTTGATAATGACATTATACAGCTCGGTGGTATCATAATATTGGATTGTCACCGAACATACATAAGTACATATACCTTTTAGCTCAATCGAAAACTGGGAAGTTGGTCAAATTTAGCTCGCAAGATTTGACCCAGCATTTTACATGCATACTAACACGGTGTATTAAAAGCTTGTAAAAATACAATATGCCAACAACGTATGCAGTGCACTCACTTTTTAAGGAGCGACCCCACCGTCCGAGAATTTTATTGAGAACGAAAAATATTCTTTACGGTTACTATAAGCACTGGTACTGGCTATGAATTATTGACCTAACAACGGTAGCACCCTAATGACGAATGTGTACCCAAATAGGGCAAAATTGTGTGCTAAATATCAAAACCAGCCTATCATGTATCTATGTCGGACCGTGGTTGGACCATGCTCAGCTCCATAGCGTTAGTAAAGAATGCTCGATAGTTGAAAAAAAATACTATGTGAAAAAGTGCACCGGCAAAAGAGCGTATCTTTATAGCACTTACGCCCTTTTGTTGAGAAGCGCAGCTTTTCGGCAGTAACTCAAAAATTTTATATTTTTTGGACATTTTAACATTTAGAAAAACGAGGGGGAATACCCATTTATGCTACTTTCGAAGCGATTATTTCCAAAAATATTCACTAAATCCAAAAAAAAAATTAAAAACCTCAAAGTGTTTTTCAAAGAACTGTCGAAATATATATATATATTTTTTTTATTTAACTATCGAACTAAGTAGCGACTTATACAATAAACCTATACTCCAAATTTCATCAAATATACATCAAGTAGCTTTAGAGTAAAATGCCTGTGATCTACGGACAGATGGACGGACGGACATGACAAAACTATAATGGTTCCGTTTTCGTAATTTTGACTACGGAACCCTAAAAAGGCAACGAACAGTTTGCGAGTCCGACTCGTACTTGTCTAGTTTTTTTTTACTTTTTGTTTTTGGAAGATTTGTAATAATTACTCATTGCATTGTACGTTTGTATTCTGCTTAGCTGAAAATGTCAGTGTTGACTTAGAGTGGATTATTGACTTAGACCTACACAATGGATTTATTTCCATTCCATCAGTGCGCTAGGATTATTTCCGTCCCGAAAATCGCCACGTCACGTCAGATATAGGACCTCATCTGTTTGACGGACCGAACAAAGCCAAAATCATGCGAGAAGGCTAGCATAGTAATATGGAAAATCATCAATATGAGAACTTTAAAAATACTAGAAGATGTCCGCAAGAGGAAACCCCTCGCACCAATGTGGACAAGGAGGGTTTCACAACGGTGTCAAGAAAGCGTAAGATACGCAAGAGTCAGTGTGGTACTGCAGAACCAGTTGGTTGTGGTCTGCGGGTCTCCACACCGAGCAAGGCGCTGTACGTGTCGCGCCTGCATACTCGTATCACTGCCACCGCTGAAGAAGTGACGCAGTATGTTCGCGAGAAAACCGGCTACTCGCTGCGGGTGTTCCAGTTGCATTCGCGCCACTACGTGCACTTCAGCGCGTTTGTAGTGCGCGTGCCGCGGCCGCTTCAGGAGACCATCGCGTGTGCTGATTTCTGGCCGAAAGGTGTCGTGTTTCGTCGGTTCCGGGGCAACCTACCGAATCCAACAACCGAGATGTCGACACAACGGGGCCACGCCGTTTTGCCGTCTAAATAAACATTGTTCGGTTCATGACGCATTCGTGTATACACTGTAATGTTATGTAACTTGTGTAATAAATAATAATAATAATAACCTACGTAAGATTGAAAATAAATAAGTGTATAATAATAATAATAAGTAAAGGCGTAGGGATGTGACGACCCCACCGCCCACTGGTTCGCCGGGGCAATCAGTCAACGCAGGGCAGTTTGTGGCGAGCTGTTGGGGTGTAGCGACCCCACGTACCTGAGTGCTCCTGGGGGACCCTGACGGAAGTGTTGGGTCAGGACCCCCACCTCTGGCTTGCATTAACCGGCCGGTCAGAGTGGAGTCGCTAGAGCTGCGGCTCCAGGGTGGATGTGGAACGTAAGTGGCGAGTTGGCTTCGGTGGAAAGTCCAGTGACACCTCTCCACCCTTAGCCCTCCGCACGGATGTTGCCCTCAGGCCACTATATGTGTCGCTATTTACGGGGGCGGTGATTAGCGGTGGGCAAGTCATTGTCTACCAGTGCCTTTAGCCATGGGACACTTTTCCTGGTAGACGTTCGATTGTCTCAAGCAATAGCCCAGTATTTAGTCCATCATTTCAATCCCATAACCCAGAATATTTGGATCTCATCACTCTCCAATAGTTCTTGCATCTAGCGAGTGCTGTGTCTGTGCGCGTCCCATGATACGAGCAGGAACAGCACCCGCGCGGTGTACACCTTATTTATTTTATTTATTTATTTAAACTTTATTGCACAAAACGATAGTAAGTACAAATAGCGAACTTAATGCCAAAAGGCATTCTCTACCAGTCAACCATAGGGCCAAACAGAGAAGCATGAAAATGGTGCAGTAGGGAAAAATATTCAGTACTGAGACTTTACATTTCATTAAATTGTCGAAAGGGCCGCTACGCGTTGGCTTCGGCTCCGCGCACGCCTCCCAAAGGTCCGGGACACCATTGTCCCGTGAGCGGGTGCGACATACATAATAATAATAATAACTTGTACCGGAAGGGAAAACAAGGTATCACCCTCATTTTTGGTTCAGCGTAGTCCGGTAAAAGTATCTTATAACTGTTCTTAGATGTTCAACTAAACTTGTACAATTGGGACGTCCCAAAACAAATTGACCTCGATTTTACATCAAAATCTTAAAATATAGGTTAATTTAAGATACTAATTTTGTCCGTTTTCCATTTGGATAGTTAGAAATTGTAACAAATATACATATCCGAATGGAAAACGGACAATTGCAAGCGGTTTATTAAACCTATTCCTCTAAATGGTTTTTGAATTGCCATATCTTTAAAAAATCTGGTACATCCCAGCAAGCAAAGCTTGTACTATAGGTAATAGACAACGATAAAATTGTAGATAAATATAAATTATAAATTCTATCAAGTCAACACAATAAAAAAATACAATTAACTTAACTTAAGAGTAGCTTAAGCCTAATCAAAAAGGCCCCCTCGTGTTGTCCCTAGCACAAAGGTACCCATCACACTGGCCGCGTTACCACGTTGCATGGCGATGAACAACCTTTGCTCCAGGTAGGAACCCGCGCGGGTGTCAAACCCGCTCTCCCTAATTCGACGTCCCACTTCCCTAATGAACGCAATAGCCTCCTTCCCCCAGCACCCAGTAGTCTTAAACGGTACTAAAATAATAATACTTGAATACATAGAAAACATCCAAATCTCAGGAATAAACATTCTCGCTCAACTCACAAACACCCTCCCTCCTGAAAGGCCGGCAGCGCACTTGTAACCCCTTTGGTGTTGCAGATATCTATGAGAGACGATGACCGCTTACTAGCAAGTCTGACCGTTTGCCCTAAAATAAAAATACTTAACATAAAAAAACCGGTGAAGTGCGAGTCTGACTCGCGCACTGAGGGTTCCATACACTCTTCAGTTATTCCGACTTAAATTGCCAGTTGAGTTAAATTTGCATCAGGTATGTATGGCGTCACATACAAAGGAGGGACTTTAACCAAACCGGGTTATTCGAAAAAGCTTTTGGCGATTAATAAAAAGTAACACAGACAGATATATGATTATAATTCCAGATAATTTCAGATTTTTGCTTGGTAAACTTCGGAGATAAGAGGGGGAGGGGCGACTGGTATATTTTCCCACATTTTCCTTAAAACAAAATATAAGCACTATAGAAAAGTAAAAAAAAAATGTTTGAAAATGTACAAATTATTTCTACATTTTCTCCAATGACATTTATAAAAGGCGAAAAGCTGTCTCTGTGTACCTATTTTGAAAACATTGAACCCCTATCGATAATCTAACTGAAGAAAAGAGCTAAGCGTATCCGACCATGCTATCCCCGCTAGTGTGATTGGCCGTGCTATCTATTCTCTTTGACCATATCATCGTCGTATGTCTGAATTTTAAAACAAGACGTGATATCACTCAACGATAGCAAACATTACAAACTCAGTCAATGGTAATAGAAATCTGCGGGCCTATGATGGTCGCGTTTATCACGCGATAAATGATATGATAACGCGCCTGTCACTCTCGCACTCACATACGTGTAAGAAGGTGACGGCAACTATGTCATTTATTTATCGCGTGACAAACGCAACCATCATAGGCCCGCTAAACTGACAGGCGAACATTGCGTGCCCAGTATAAAGTAAGGAGATGTATCGAGCTTGCGGGGATCGCCATGAATATAAAATTGTTGTTGTCACCTGACAATTGTCACCATTGTGAAATAGGGTCTAGGTTGAATTCAAGACATTATTTCGCGGAAAATCAAAGAAACTATTGAATTCCCCTAAAGAATAAACCAGAGGCTGAGTTGTAGACCACAAGAGTCTTTCGACTTCCATATGATGTCCGCCATTTTGAAACAAATCCAAAATCAAATAATTCTATACATCTATCGAACCTGCTCACAAAATTTCGACGATTTTTACACAAATCGAACTAGTCCCATGAATAGCTTAAATGAGGCTTCTTTTAATCGTAATACTATATACTATAAATTCGACGACGATACATTTAATAGACATATTTACTTATATGTTTACAATACTCAGGAATGAATATTTTTTGCGCATCACACAAATACTTGCCCTTACCGGGATTTGAACCTTCAGCTTCGCAGGCACCGTTACTCCCGCTGAGCTAAACCGGTCGTAAAAAGAACCCTTTTCTATTGTATGTTTGGTACCACATTTGTGAACCAATTATAATTTTTTTTAAGATCTTCCAGGACACTTTTCTGTTAACCTTTCCGATGCCGATTTTTTTTTGTATAAGGCCTAGACTGAACCTCCTCTTATCACAACACAAGAAAACGGGGCTTAATTGTGTATAAATATGATTTATTTAATTACCTTTCGTTGGTAATTCTAAACATCGAAGAATTACCAACGGAAGGTAATGTCCCGATTTGGTGTGTTGTGATATTGAGTGAAGATCGTAAGTTTAAATGTTTAAATCAATGCGTTGAACCTCCTCTTATGGAATTCGGTTAAGAAACAGCAAACTTCTCGCTCATGCGGCCCAATAAGAAACTAAGTCGGGATTATTGCAAAATCAATCCGAAAAGGGATCAGGGAATTACTAGTTTCCCATCCTTTTCATTTCCCACGGGATTTAAATTCACGGATCCCTTTCAGTTGAAGGGAATTGTCTTCGATTGCTTAGTTTTTGCTGAGCTTTCGAGAGGGTTGGGCTAATTTGGGTGTTTTATAAACGGCATTCGAATGCGGATTGGCTTTGGGTGAGCGCCTTGTGTTGTGTAGTAAGTACAGTCAGTATTAAATAGTCGGTAGCGCCCAAAGTGTCGAATATATCAGAGCACATGTCTATTCTTCTATTATCTATCCTTATGCTTATTTGCTTATCCTTACTCCTTACAATATTATAAACGTGACAGTATGTATGTACGTTCCACTTAATCTCAAAAACTACTGGACGATTTTTTATGAAACTTTCCAGTTATGTACCTTATATATCAGAATAGGTCATAAGGCTATAATAATGTGTACTTTTACGTGTGTAATTTTAAGGTCACTGAATCGTTTTCAGGGTTCTGTACCTAAAAGGTAAAACGGAACCCTATTACTAAGACTTCGCTGTACATCAGTCCGTCTGTTTGTCTGTCAACAGGCTGTATCTCATGAACCGTGATAGCTAGACAGTTGAAATTTTCACAGATGATGTATTTCTGTTGCCGCTATAACAACAAATACTAAAAACATAATATTTTCTTCTGTTTCCGTGATTATGACTGATTTAAATAAATAGTAACTTTGACAGAGAAAAATATATCTTTTCTCAGTCATCCCGTGAACATGGAAAGCTAAAAAGCTTCCGAAACATCAGGAACTCAAATCAGATAATATCCTCGATATAATCCTATAACATTGTTTTATTTAAACAGTAAAAACAGTATAATTATATCTCTGTCTGTCTCTATCAGTACCCAATATGAAATGATATAGCACCGCGTGTATGTAGCTTAGGAGTAGGGCTCTACTAACACTGGATTTTAATAGATACGGCCATTTGTAGCGTATATTTTGTACGGAACACTCGGTGCGCGAGTCCAACTTGCACTTGGCCGTTTTGTTTTGTTTGTTTTTGCTGTGGCGATCACGCCAAAAAGGCTAAACAGACTATTTGTGGTACCTGTGTAGCCGGGCATCCAGAGATGGTTATAGGATATATTTTACCCGACTACGTTGAAATAAAAAAAAACAACTGTAAAGTTGCGGGCACCTCCTAAAATTATAGGTAACTTCACAAACCAAGTTTCACCTTGTCACTTTCACCATATTAATACATTCAAAGAGCAACAGTACACCCATTTACAACGACAAAGTACCAAGTCCCGCTCCTTAGTTTAACTCCAATAATTAGTATTCTCCTAACACCGACGCGAGCTGAACAAAAGGCTGCAATAAAAGGGAACCCATAAAATGATGCTCAGATCTAAAATGGCTTAAGCGCATTGCAATTTCCTCTGCACATAATTCCTTTTTCTTTAACAGGAATATGAGCAGCTGCTCTAAGTAAACTTCTAAGGAATGGCTTCTTAAGTTGGAGCTACGTGGAATACCAATGTTCAAAAGAGCTTTACTTCTTTAAAGATTGTTCGACACTTAAGTCTTTTTAATAGGGGTGAGGGAACGTTTATTACTCGTTTGACGTTGATTAAATTATAACAGTCTTAAAGTAATATGCAACCTTATTAGTTTTTATATGATGAACGGCTTCAGATTCTAATATAGGGGATAGTTTGCAAGTTTCCACTGTCTAAGAAAATGTTTTGAAATAAAAATAAAATAATGATCTTTATTCTGTAAGTAGGCCGCAAGGGCACTTTTACAAGCCTGACTCTGCGGCATTTCCCAAGAGGAGACCACTGTTGCGAAAAAAGCCGAAACAAACTCAACAGTCAGTCATGTTTTCTAAATAATTCTGAACTGTTACAATATTAGTACCTACTAAGCCTAATTTAAATATATCATCATCGCAAGAGTCAGTGTGGTACTGCAGAACCGGTTGGTTGTGGTCTGCGGGTCTCCACACCAAGCAAGGCGCTGTACATGTCGCGCCTGCATCACACTGCCACCGCTGAAGAAGTCACGCAGTATGTTCGCCAGAAGACCGGCTACTCGCTGCGGGGCCTGCGGGTGTTCCAGTTGCATTCGCGCCACTACGTGGACTTCAGCTCGTTTGTAGTGCGCGTGCCGCAGCCGCTCCAGGAGACCATCGCGTGTGCTGATTTCTGGCCGAAAGGTGTCGTGTTTTGTCGGTTCCGGGACAACCTACCGAATCCAACACCCAAGATGTCGACACAACGGGGCCACGCCGTTTTGCCGTCTAAATAAACATTGTTCGGTTCATGACGCATTGGTGTATACACTGTAATGTTATGCAACTTGTTTTTAATAAATAAATAAATATCTGGCTAAGTATAAGCTCAATGCTTAATAGTTTTCCAAGAAAACATTTCGAAACTTATAAAAGCAAATTCAAAATCAAATCCTTTATTGTAAGTATAGGGTATAAGGGCACATTTACAAATCTGAATGTGAATTCTGATTTGTATTGATTTGTATTATTCAGTTCACATGGTATGGTTTTTTATCGTCCTGTTCTTGGCATCTTCCCGTGTATGTATACTATTTATTATCATCATAATTCTAAGAGTCAAAACTCTTTTCGAGGTAGCTGATGATAGTATTTATTTAATTATTATTTTATTACGCAAATCGAACTAGTCCCACGATAAGCTCAGTAAGGTTCGTGTTATTGTTTATTGTTTAATGAATGTTGTGAGTTAGTGAGTTTTAGTAATGAGTACTAGACGACGATATATTTAATATATATTTTATATATTTATGCTGATCATAAAAATATTTGCTCTTACCGGGATTTAAAATCGGGAAATAAAAAAATATCTTTATTTCAGATTTAATATTCCATAAAATGGTTAGGTATCAAACAATCTTAAACCTAATTTAGTTAGTTGTTAATTTAATTTTTAATTTCATTTAATTTAGCTAAACATGTTTTAACGACCGGTTTAGCTCAGTGGGAGTAACGTTGCCTGCCAAGCTGAGGTCCTGGGTTCAAATCCCGGTAAGGGCAAATATTTGTGTGATGAACATAAATATTTGTTCCTGAGTCTTGGATGTTTTCTGTTTATAAGTAATATTATCTATTAAATATATCGTCGTCTAGTACCCATAACACAAGCCTTATTGAGCTTACCATGGGACTAGTTCGATTTGTGTAAAATTGTCCCGTAATATTTATTTATTTATTATTATTATTATTCACTTATTTATTTAAAATCTTAGGGTAGGTTTTTTTACAATATATATATATATATATAAAGTAAAATACAAAAAGCAAATACAAAATATAAACACACTATAAAAAACCTAACCTAGGGTGCCGCCGGCAGCGGGGCAGGGCTCAAGCTACCGGTGGTTAGGGCTGCACAGAGAGGAACCTCCTGACAATGCGGGCCGTGTCCAGGATTACTGCCTTCTGTATCTGACTCTTGATCCAGCCATCTAGCGAGAGTCTCTTAAGATGTTCGTTAAGACTCTTCGCTATAAGACCGTTTGCCGAAACCACTATCGGGACAATAATCGTCGAATCAACATCCCACATGGCGGTGACCTCGTGAGCCAAGTCGAGGTACTTGCTGAGTTTGTCCTCCTCAGCTTTCATGAGGTTCTCGTCATGTGGAATGGTGATGTCGATTAGTATTGCCCGGCGCTTAGATCGATCTACCAGCACGATATCAGGCTTATTGACTACAATAGTCCTGTCCGTGATGATATTATTATTATTATGTCGCACCCGCTCACGGGATAATGGTGTCCCGGACCTTTGGGAGGCGTGCGCGGAGCCGAAGCCAACGCGTAGAGGCCCTTTCGACAATTTAATGAAATGTAAGGTGTACACCGCGCGGGTGCTGTTCCTGCCCGTATCATGGGACGCGCACAGAGACAGCACTCGCTAGATGCAAGAACTATTGGAGAGTGATGAGATCTAAATATTCTGGGTTATGGGATTGAAATGATGGACTAAATACTGGGCTATTGCTTGAGACAATCGGACGTCTACCAGGAAAAAGTGTCCCATGGCTAAAGGCACTGGTAGACGATGACTTGCCCACCGCTAGATGGGCCCCCGTAAATGGCGACACATATAGTGGCCTGAGGGCAACATCGGTGCGGAGAGCTAAGGACGGAGAGGTGTCACTGGACTTTCTACCGAAGCCAACTCGCCACTTACGTTCCACGTCCACCCTCGAGCATCAGCTCTAGCGACTCCACTCTGACCGGCCGGTTAAGGCAAGCCAGAGGCGGGGGTCCTGACCCAACACCTTCCGTCAGTCCCCCAGGAGCACTCAGGTACGTGGGGTCGCTACTCCCCAACAGCTCGCCACAAGCTGCCCTGCGTTGACTGATTGCCCTGGTGAACCAGCGGGCGGTGGGGTCGTCACATCCCTACGCCTTTATTATTATTATTATTTAAATTAGCTCTGATTCACAGATGTCAATGTACATGAATTAATTCCTTAACCCACACATGCAGAATGGAACTATCCGGTCTGTCGGCAATAACCTTCAGTGTCCTGTTGTCACTGCGACGGATACGATTTAAAACAGATGCGATGCACTTTCGCCTGATCGCATAAAAGTCATCGGTGCGCGCCTAGGCAAACATCCCGGACGTACTACAGAACCGTCGGAGCCTCAACAGGAACCTGAATGTATCGTTATACAGGATACGAAGAGCGTTGTAAGCGTTTAGCGTATAATTGACCCATAGGCTGCCCGTGTAAAATACTTGGCAGAACGCCTTAAAAAGGGTAATTTTAGCTTGCATTGAGCAATGGGCGAACCTACAAGCCAACATAAATAGATATAGTTTCTTTAGCTTTAAACTTCCCATCAACATCATTCCTAACTTTGCTGCCCATTCTGCGATTTAAAACCAATTTTCTCTTTAATCTAAATTGGAAAAGGCTAACAAAGTCTTAGTTACTCAACAAACATTACGTCCACAACTTAAACTGTTTAACAATTAACTTTATCTTTTACATCATACGATTCAAATTTCTATTGATTTTTTTTAGAGTTAGTGCCTTTAGATATTTTAGGAATCCGTATGAGGATGACTTCCTCATACGGATTGTAGAAATTCGCTGCATCGGGCAATCTTTTGTTGTTTGTGCCGTTTAGTTGGTTCCAAGCAAATCCTATTGACGTATTAAATGTTTGCAGTATTTTATTTTACAAGGCGCTTGGGAAGACGGAAAGCTAAATAACTTAATGTAAATGCAGAAAGAGCTTGGATTTTTAATAAATACATAATACAATGACGTCAAAGTTACAATTTGTGCAAACTAACCACTTTGAGAAAACAAATCTGTACTATTATAAAATTGTAAAAACGAAATGTCCGTTCATTGAAGATATTTTCAAAAAAATGGTTGTAACGGACTATTTGGAGGTCACGAAATCGAAAAATATTTTATTTTTATTTTTTGTATATTCGTATGTGTCGCTGTGGCTTCATCAAGCCGAATCGGCCAAACAGATCTCAAGTATTTTTGGCACACGGGTAGCTGGGTATTCACAGATGGTTATAGAATACTTTTTATCCGACTGCGCTATCGAAAAAAAGAGGGGTTATGACTTTTCTCCCCCGCGAACGAAGTTGCCGGCGCCTTCTAGTTAAAAATAAAGGTGTATTCTCAAAGTTTATGGGATGGATCTGCCAAATACCAGCTGGCTGCCCTGGATTTGATCGACAGACGTGCCAAGAAAATCATTGGTGACCCTGATAGACCCTAATCTTGTGGAGGCAAAGCTGCAAAGCCTCGAACACCGTAGGAAAGTCGCCGGCTGTTCAACGGTTGTGTTGACATCCATCAGTTTCTGTTTATTTTCTGGTACACCAATTTTCCCAGAGATGGCGCTGTTAGTTTCGTAGATATTAACTTCTGCATCGCGCTGTTAAGATTTTTCCTGACTTAATGACCCCAGCGCTATATGTTTGGTTCGGTGTGCATTGTTCAGTGTGTGTTTGTATTAAAGTATATGTTATATTCAGCATACTGGAAGAGATCCCTAAAAGGGATAAGTTCGCCTTTGTACAAATGTGTTACTGTAATTTCTTTGTTTTATTGTTCTTATGTATAATAAAGGGTGTACAGTATTGTAAATAATACAATACAGTGTATATTTTTTGGGACCTAGTTGTTCACCGGCCTTGCGGTATTTTACAGGATACATTTCGGGGAGTGTGCGGCGGGACTGCATGAACTAATTCCGCCTTATCTATTTCGTCCTTTGACTAGACGTGGATTTGAGTTCCACCCTTATGTTGTAGATACAACACCGACACAAACAAAGTGATTTGTTTCTACATTTCTCGTTAGAACGGCTAAATATTGGAACTCTCTTTCAGCATATCTATTTCCGGAACAATATTACTTAGATCTCTTCGAGACTAGAGTGAATAGGCACTATCTAGGTAATTACGCTTTATCGTCGACTTCATCGTCGCTAACTTATTAGTGAATTGAAGTCAAATGACTTCCTAACTTACATTTATGATAAAAATAGACCCGTCATTTATACTTAATAACTTTATATACTTTGGTGTACTTTTACTACTATACAATTTTAACTTAGTTCAGCTGTGTTAAAATACTAGAACGAGCGAAAACTTGCTCCCGGCTGGTGGCTGAATAAATAAAAGTCTTGCCCCGTCGTTAGTGGACTCACGGCCTCGTAGTTCAGCCAACACTCATGCTTGGATTATAATACATAAAAAGTAAACAATATATCTTTAAAATTAAATTAGGTACGAGGCTTAAAGCGGATGGATAAATTCGAGGCGTACAGCACAGTGCTCGCTAGTGTAGAGGAAACACGTTGGACGCGTAAACCAAAGGTACCAGGTTCGATTCCTGTGGTGCGACCACGTGCTAGAGCAATCGTATCTTTGCTTTGATTTGTATCTATCTATATCATCTGTTGTTTTATTTAAATAAAACAATCGGTTCAGTAGTTTCAATAAAAAAAATCTGTATTTTAAATTGTCTCAAAATAGCATCTTATAACGCGGCAAATAACTAAATAACGAAATAATTAAATAATGAATTAAGGAAAATAATATACAATCAAATAATTAAATAATGATTTTTATGTTATGAGTAGGCCGCAAGGGCACTTAACAAGTCTGAGTATATCATCATTTCCTAAGGAGAACACTGTTGAGAAAAATGACGAAAAAAACTCAACAAATAATTCTCAACTATTACAAATATTAGTACTATCTTAAATTTATATTTTTAGGTATTGTGCATTTCGCTAAAAAATTACCGCCTTTCACGACAGAACTGTGGAATAAATTGCTGCCGGCAGTATTTCCGATGCGACTTCAAGCCTTCAAGTAAAGAGTTTACTCCCACCTGAAAGGCCGGCAACGCACTTGTAACTCCTCTGGTGATGCAGGTGTCTATGGGTGACGGAGATCGCTTACTATCAAGGGATCCTTCTGTGCGTTTGCCTCCTATAACATACAAAAATAAGCCGATCTGGGGCCAATTATCTATATAATAGTATTATTATATACTTACATGGTTATACCCATTTCTCAAACATGTAATGAAATATTGATGTTATGTTCCTTATAAATAGGCTGCGAAGTATGACGTTACAGTTGCGGTTAGGGCAAGAGGCCGGTAATAGAATTTCATACAAATCATGCAGGCCTAGGCCGGCAAAGTCCTCTTTTTTAATTTCCATTCCACATAAATTTGTGGCACAGGCATCATGACATTCTGCCACTATGCGTATTAAAAAATAAAACTTTGATTTTTTTGTTATTTATTTCATTGCATGTTTGAAAAAAGCACTATATATACCTCGGCGGGAAATATGGGGTTGCTCGCTTCAGACCTATCCATCTATATGTCCTTCGGTCGGCAACCTCTTTCGTCCCGGCTTCTGTAGTAATGTACTATTATATTGTTATTTTCTCATAAAATAAATTACTCTGAACCTTAACCTGAATATTTTGTTGGATATCCGTAACCGTCCTATATTCCAACCGTTCTTTTCGATTTTATAGTCTGCGGCCACCGGTCTTACTTTGTACTTAAAGCCGTTAAGTTTTCCCACTGGAAACAAAAACACATATTTTCGTACAATATATACTGACAGTTAGTAATTCATACAATATAAGTACCGTAGTATATCGGGATAAGCCAGGGCTCGAACAATAAGTGTGGATGACGTCAAACGACACATAGAATGTTTCAAATAGTCTTTTCGAAAACAATTACCACTTATCAACCTCTTTAATTAAACGATATCGCCACTTGAAATGAGCAGTACATAACATCTTTGACTGACATTGTCATTCAAATTAACAATAAAAAAAATGACGTTGTGACTATTAGGTTGTTGTTTTTTTACAAATATGTGTGTAGACGTCCGTGGCCAATAAATAGAAACGGTAATCAGCAATTAATTATTAACAGAAAGATAGTGAAACTAGGTAAGACGATCTAGTGAGATTCGTGAACAAACGACGAAACGTTTGTTTTGATATCAAAACTACCAGAGGCCTGGCCCATAACGAGATTCGGTTAAGTTTACAACCAATTCCCGAGTTGGGAGTTTACTGTAGTCTGGGAGACAGACGGGAGATAATTGGGTCATTCTCTTTTCATGAACAACTTTCGTTTTTCAAATAAATTACCAATATTCAATAAAAGATTTATACAATTAACATGCTAACTAGTAACTAGGCATAAGTTCCGTACCCGATTTATGGACCCTTCTGTACGAAAAGACATACATTGATCATTATAGCCGTAAAATGTTATTAACGCAGCGGTAAATACCTTATTTTCATACTAAAGTGGGGACATCGATAATTACTGCGTTACCTGCTTTACAATTATAAACGGTGACCAAAAAACAAATTAATATATTTTTTAGAAAGAAAAAGAAACGAAAGAAAACACATTTATTGCAGCGAAAAGATAACACCATTACATGAAGAAAGCTTAAAGAAATAATTAAATTAAAATACATTTTACGTAAATATGAGAAAAAATAGTGACACCAAAATAATAGAAATGGCCCAATTAACGTCGTAAAGGTTTAAACCACCTAGTGGTGGAACTTTAAAATAATGTAATGTAGTTTTTTATAGATGTATATATCGGTTTTATAGATATTCCTTTCAGTTTGCACAATTATCGATGATTGAAACAAAAAATGACAATTTTGAATGTGGTTTGCACTAGGTCCAAGTCGAATCAAGTTGACCAGAAATAAAAAATCAGTCTACCCGCGACCACGGTATACCGTCGCATCCGAAAAGATGGTAATTAAAATAAAATGCGTGATCTCATCCCTTTAAATTGTTGTCTCTAAAATATATACGTATTAAGTTACTATACACCTCATTTATTCTCCATACTACAGTTAACTATACATTTGATTTTTTAAATATTACAGGACAATTTTACACAAATCGAACTAGTCCCTTAATAAGCTCAATAAGGCTTGTAATATTTAAATCAGAAGAAGGAAGACATATTGAGTAGTATTCCGATAAGAATGTTTTGAAATTGGTTGTTGACATGACCGGTACTGAGAATTTCTTCTGCATGGCTGATAGATAGATGTATAAATCACTATATAGTCTGACCACATTAAAACAACTGCTCGAAGCTTCAGGTGCTCATTATATTCATTAAACGAAAACTATTTCTCGTCAGCTCGTCACGTGCTTGTCTACCACTAATAGCATGATTTTTTTTAAATCGCTTTTCTTAACTAAATATCAAAATACCGTAAAAATGATTTCAAAATGTGAAATTAAAATTTAAATCGACCAAGAAATACGCAAGATATAGGCATTTTAAACTACTAATTAGACAGAGAGGTCTGACGTGCACTGTTACGTCATAATGCACTCTTGTTTATTTTTATAGTTATTCAAACAATTATTTTTGTCTACTGTTTGTTACATGAATGAGCTTATATCTTGTTTATTTTTATAGTTATTCAAACAATTATTTTTGTCTACTGTTTGTTACATGAATGAGCTTTTAATAAAGCAAAAATTAAAATTCATGCATATTCCCTATTACATAAAACGATATGAAAATATACTATAGTAACTGATCTGCAACAAATGATATCAATGATAAACATCACATCGTTTGTCTATTTTAAGCAACTCGATCCAAATTACGTATAAATTCATATTTATACGTGATTAAGCCCCGTTTGTTGTGTTGCGAAAATTGTGTTAGCTTAAATCAAGATTATGCCTTGTAAATCAAACCGCTTTAAGTCAGGTTCGATGACATTATGAATCTCACGTCCGGCTCTCGGATTAAAGCCCTCGCACTTGGCAGATAGAATTATAGCGCGAACTGTTAACTCAGTTACAAGTTGAATGAGGAGGAAAAAAACAAGAAAATAACACTTTTGATTTTATGAGACAATGGCCACTGCTAAAAAATTAGCTCAATGTAACTAAGAATCTATTCATTCGTTTCGTGTGAATAGTTGCGCTGAAGCTTCGAGCAGTTGTTTTGACGTGGTCAGACTATATAGTGATTTATACATCTATCTATCAGCCATGCAGAAGAAATTCTCAGTACCGGTCATGTCAACAACCAATTTCAAAACATTCTTATCGGAATACAACTCAATATTTCTTTCTTCTTCTGATTTAAATATTACAAGCCTTATTGAGCTTATTAAGGGACTAGTTCGATTTGTGTAAAATTATCCTGTAATATTTATTTTTATTTATTTAAATAGGTATTTAACCATGTTCAAATTGACTTTTTTGCAAATTGGATTTTTATTGACATCATTATGGTAATCTTTTTTGCAATCGCATTATATTTAGTCTTGTTTTTTTCTTTGCTTACATATGGGTGATGTTCAATGTATTTCAATGTCAGTTGTCAAAGACACATCCTCTGCAATAGAATAAATTAGTAGCATTGAAAATACGCATTATGGCGAGCCCCGTAAAGCAACTTGTTCGGCTATACAATATCACATGCTTAAATCAAATCCTGCTATATTTATAAACTTTTGGTCGACCAGAAAATTGAAATCATCTTATAATTTGAGGTGGCTTTTTAATTTAGATCCAGTTTGTTTTAACATCTGTATAGAATGAATCTGGATTAAGATTGTCTATACAAAACAGATCTGTATTAAAAATATAGTTAAGTAATACATAAATACAACTAAAGTTAAATAGCCTCGAGTTCACAAAAGGCTTGAATATCTTAACGAAATATTAATTAGAAAAGTTTCGGGATTGCTTCCCTTCACCCAGACATCTATATTATTTTAAATATAAAGTTGTAACAATGAAATGTCCGTTCATTAAACATATAAAAAAAAGGGATCTATATCGGAATCCCTAAGGTCAATAGTCCTAATGTGTCGTTTGTCATAACGCATTTTTTTACGAAACTGTAAACTTTTTAGAATTGTTATAAAACATACCTAACCTATTGAAATAAAACAATTTAACGGATTATATCGCGTATATTATCTCATTTTAGTTACTAAATTGAGAACTAAAATGAGTTCGGGAACTAAAATGAGATAATATACGCGATATAATCCGTTAAATTGTTTTATTTCAATGAGTAATAATCGCGGAAACAGAAGAAAATATTATACCTAACCTAACCTAATCTAATCTATACGATGATCTTTTAAAAAATACTGAAAATTTACGGTTTCTGAAAAAAATGCGTTATGACAAACGATACATTAGGACAAATTACCTTAGGGATTCCGAAGGAGACCCAAAAAAAGTTATACGGACTATTTGAAGGTTACTGAATCGAAAGATAACTATATTGGATCTTTTGTATGTGCATGTCGGACCATGTTCAGTGTAGGGCAGCAGCCGTTATTACAAAGAAATGCACTACAGATAAAGAATTCGATGGGAAAAAGTGTACCGGCAAAAGAGCGTATATTTGTGATACTTACGTCCTCTTGCTGCGAAGCGCAGTTTTTCGATCGTTTATTGCAATCAGGTTGAGAATATTTTCATTGAAAGAATTTTTTCAGTTTTACCTTGTATTTTTTTTTTTGGATATACGGTTTAGAAGATAGGGGAGGGGGAGCAAGAACTGTCGAAATAGGTATGTGCCACACGTCGATCTTTTGTGATTTAATTTAATTTCGGTTACATGTATGGAGTAATCCCTCCATCTGTTCCTCATTAAAATAATTCATAATTTCTCATGTCATCCATATATATATATATCTTGTAGTTTTTAAGTAAAATGCCTGTAATGGTTCCGTTTTTGCTATTTTAGAACCCTGAAAAGTGTACGTAGATATACTATTAGCCCTGTTAATTAGTTAGTGTACCTCCATTATGGCTAATTTAGCTCAGTCTGAGCGCCAAAAGGGATAAGCGCGATAATTGCCAATATCTGAACACGTTCTAGACTTGGTACCAATAAGTCCAGCCTAATTGGTCACAGCATAAACGCTCGCTTAGTCAAAACTTTTTTCCAATTTCAAAAAGTTGTTTTTTAAGGCTAGACATTTGGTAAGCGACGATGAAGCCGAAACAATGAAGCATGCTTACCTATATAGTTCCTATTCACTCTCGTCTTGAAGAGATCCGAGTTATATTGTTCGTGGAAAAGGTATGCCGGAAAAACGTTCCACTCTTTGGTTGTCCTATTGAGGAATGGAGGAGCAGATTGCTTTCTTCGAGCCGGTGTTTTATCAACAACATAAGGGTGGAACCCGAAGCCACGTCTAGTCCTATAGTTTAGTCATGCTTTCGGTAACCACTTTTTAATTGCCGATAACGATAACAGTCAGGCAGGCGATAACGATAACATGTATCCAGTGAGGCAGGTCCAACTTTGAGAAAGAGATCAATCGATGGATTCAACTCGGATGGGCAGCATTTGGGAAACTGCGAAGTATCTTCTCGCCCAGGCATATTACCGGTGATGACCTACGGAACCTATATGTGGTCTTTAACTATGGGTCTCTTATGGAAACTCTGAGTCACTCAGCGAGCTACGGAAAGGGCTATGCTCGGGATCTCTCTACGAGATCGAATCAGAAATGAGGAGATTCGTAGACGAACCAACGTCTCCAACATAGCAATCAGGGTAAGCAAACTGAAATGGCAATGGGCAGGGCACTTCGACCATTGAGAGTCAAGGTGAGGCATTGGCAGTTAGCCTTGACTTGCCGAACCTTTAAGAACCTTAAAGGGTCGGCAACACGCACATAATGTCTCTGGCGTTGCAAGCGCTCAAAAGCTGCGGTGACTGCTTAACATCAGGCAGGCCGTATGCTTGTTTGCCACCTTAGTAGTATAAAAAAAATCTTAGTTCGAAGAACCGATGGCCGATGGGGCAGAAAGGTTCTTAACAGAACTTTCCAGTAATGTTGTTTAGACATCAGAATAAATCATAGGCTTATAAACTGCGTCTCTAACAGCTAGTTATACTATAAAGTCATAATTATATCTATCATTTATGAGCTCAATTCAGACCCTGCCAGGAATAAGGTCTGAAAGCCTTTTTTCTAATTGATTGCACGGCAATCAATTAAAAAAAGGCTTTCAGGCTTTCACACGTGTACTTTAAACCTAAAGTACTGATAAATACGAATGAAAAGGTTAACCACCTTAAGACCTGTTTTTGTTTGCTCAGTATAAGTTATCAGTAACTGCTTTATCAACCGAGTAGGTATGACACATTCCGTCATACTGAATGTCATTTCACTACATGGCCCACATAGTGAACTTTAAGAATTGACCTCTTTGCTTGTATAAAAACCGAATTAAAATTAAACTATTTATCTTTTTCATTCTCCAATCATTTTAGGAAGGAGAAAAGAGGACCGCACTTATTCGAACTTTGGTTTTGGGAGCTCTTTCTTGAATATTTAAATTTCTCGGCATTGTAAAATATTAACACCAATACAAGAAATATAAATTATGACATTGACAGGATCTGTTATTCACATTTAATAGTTTTATTCATTATAAGCGAAGAGGATGTAATCATTACACTTATCAAACTCGACACAGCGTAATGGCAAGATCAATCTAATAAAAGGTTTTAGTTCAACTATTAATACTCAAAGAAAGTTCGCCTAAGCAAAATTGCACTTTTTTGTCAAACAGTTAAACATAATTTGCAATGCTTCACTCTCGTAGGTTTCACAGTTGAAAATGGTAACATGTACCTACTTGCAACGCGTAAATGACTTTGTTTGAAAACTTGTCAATCTTTTTATTCCGAGACTATAGTAAGACTGTGATATCGGGGTAAGTCAGGCCTAGGCGGATCGTCGCTAGTAATTCGTGGTAATATTTAACGACTCTGCATTATAGAGGTGTCGCCGGTCGCTTAGGAGGCTGGAGATTAACCGTGTCTGCTTATATAATATAATAGTCTGTCGATGTGTCACACTATTATATATGCTAAAAAAAATTTTCCAGTTTCGGTTACATGTATGGAGTGCCCCCCGTAGATTTTTTTTTTATATTTTAACTATTAAACTAAGTAGCAGTTCACACAAGACATCAATACTCCAAACATTAATGTACATCTTTTTGAGTAAAATGCTTGTGACATACGGCATGATGAAATTATAACGGTTCCGTTTTGGCTACGGGACCCTAAAAAAAGAGTGTACATTTACTTGAACCATCATTTTTATACTGAACTAGAAGGCGCCCGCAACTAATCATAACTTTCCTTTTTTCTTCAGGGTAGTTGGATAAAAAGCATCTTATAACCATCTGTGGATACCTAGCTGTGTGTACTAAAATAAATTGAAATCTGTTTAGCCGATATGGCGTGATTAATCCACAGCGACACATACGGACATACAAAAAATTAAAAAAATAGGTATTTTTTGACAATATCTTCAATGTACAGACATTTCATTTTTATAATAGTATAGATAAATTGAAATCAAATCGACCCAGTCCCAAACTAAGCGAATAGATTGTGCTATAGGTAATTAGGCGACCAAAATATTTTTTATTACAAGGTGCAGCAAAACGTATCTACCGGCGTGCGGCCTCAGTCCTAACCAAAGGTCATTGAATAAATAGCAAAAAATACGATATGACAAAGTGCATTAGCAAAAGAGCATATCTCCACGGTACTTACATCTTTTTGCTATAAAGCGCAGGTTTTGGCAATAACTCAAAAACAGTAAATCATCCGGTCATGTTAAAACTAATTTTCATTGCAAGTATTTATAAAGCTGTATTTTGCGTTTTTTCTTATTTTATGAACATGCGGTATAGAAAATAGAAAGGGGGGTGACATAATTCATTTATGCTACTTTCGGAGCGATTATTTCCGAAAATATTCACTAAGCCAAAAAAAATTTTTAGAAACCGCAATATCTTTTTAAAATAACTGTCGAAATATTTGCTGTTTTTTTTTCGTTTCGATTACGTGTATGGAGTGCCCCCCCTACAAATATATTTTTTATATTATTTAACCATCAAACTAAGTAGCGGTTATACAAGACACCTATCCTCCAAATTCCATTAATATACATTTAGTAGTTTTTGAGTAAAATGCCTGTGACATACGAACGGACGGACGGACGGACATGCCGGAACTATAAGGGTTCCGTTTTTGCCATTTTGCCTATGGAACCCTAAAAACGCTCATAATATGATCACGTTAAGGGCAAAGAGGACCGCTTCTTTCTTTAATAAAATTCTTGACTTAATAGCCTTTTGGCTATGTAAAAATCTATTTTTCTGTATGAAAGCGCTTCAAAGCGGCGTTCAGAGCGAGAAAAGGCCTCCAATAAAAATTTCTATCCCCTACTCTGCAATATCAACTATATACTCTCCGAAACTCCTATTTAATGCAACTCGTTGATGGAAATGTGTACTTTATTATACTAAAGACATTGGCGTTTTTACAATCAAAAGTCATGTATGATATGAGGTTGCAAAAGTTAACATTCAGTATTGCAGTACTATTTCGGTCCCTGTTGAAAAATGTCGTATTATGACATAGTTTTACTTTAAAATTAGGACCTTTTTCGGAAGTATTGCCCTCGAACTGAATATCCTTTTGAAGGCCGAGTCTTTGTTACCCAACAACGGCCCTTTGAATATATTGCAAGAAAGGTTATGGTAGTCTGTATTATTTATTAACTAGCAGGCGCGGAGCGGAAGAGAAAAAAGTCATAACCCTTTTTTTACTGCTTCGTAGTCGGGTAAAAAGTATCTTATAACTATTCAATACCCAGCTACCCGTGTACCAAAAATAGTTGAAATCTGTTCAGCCGTTTTGGGGTGATGACCAATGATCGGCACTATCGGTGCAAAACTTTAACAAAACTTGCCAAACGGTCATAAAAGAGTGCTTACAGCCATGAAAGTATTACTATCCTTATACCCAAGTATTGGAAATCCGAGATTCCGACATAGAGTTAAAGTGAGCACTAATCAGCCAATAACATTCTTATATTCCTTAGTTGTAAGTTCTCCTTTATGTCAGCTTTACAAGTTTTGTTAAAGTTTTGCACCGATAGTGCCGATCACTGGTGATGACGCTACTTCGACACATCTATCGATACTAGTATAAATTTGTAAAAATGAAATATTTGTATGTTTGTATGTGTCGATGTGGCTCCATCACGCTAAATCGACTGGACGGATTTCAACTATTTTTGGTACACAGGTAGCTGGGTATTTCCAAATGGTTATAGGGTTAAAGAAAACAATAGGGGTTATGACTTTTTCTCTTTCGCGAACGAAGTTTCGGGCGCCTTCTAGTTACAAATATTTTTAATTTTAGTGACTTTCAAATAGTCCGTATTACTTTTTTTTAATATACTCAATTATTATATACAAAGTGCCAAAACATCACAGAACATCTTTATTCTCATGGGCATAAAGTTGTGTGACGATATATTTGGCGATTTGGATGCTACAGACTATATGAAGCTGACTGTACATATATTTCATTTTTACAACTTTATAATAGTAGGTACCTACAGATGAATCATAAACAAAAGCGTTTTGATATTGTGTTTCAATATTATAATACAAAATTAATGAAACAAAGCCAACTGCAGAAGAGGCCTCCCAAAAAGACGGTCACAAGATGATACAAAATAATGTACATAAATAAAAATAAAAAACAGTGAGACCATCTGCTGCGTTGAATCAAATGGGAGCCAGGCACCTGTATATTGTTTTTTTTTAAAGTATGTGAAATGGACTATTACAGAACAATTTAGATGAAGAAAAACAAATAACAAGCGACTTTTTACTCGACTAAGCTGAAGACAAAAGAGGGTAATGATTTTTCTCCTCCTGTTCGTTCAACACAGCTAAGCACAAACATTTCTTTCGAAGTTTTACCAAATAGTATAAGTCTTTTATTTGTATAACCTTAACTATAATCTTTTTCCTTAACTATCCTAACTATCGAGTAGAGAGTTGTTACTGTTGTACCTTGCACAAAAGAATGCTATTCTATTGAGTGTCACTGTCACGTCTTTTTTCTTTGTTTTCTGGAAATATAATTCCGCAGCGGGGGGGAGTATGTTTAGTATTTTATGGCAACTGTCTTAGAATCGGAGTTAGTTCCTGACTAGAGGTCCTTTTGATGAGGGTAAGCCAATGGCAGCCGCGCGCGCCATCTAGCGTGGCTGTTTTCTCGAGTCAGTGCGTTACCGACTGTCATACAGTCTGCCTTTGCCGCCCAAAAACTATTACTTTCACGAGGACTTTCGTTACCTACTTTCTTTTACTGTCTCTGTGTGTGTGGATACAGTGTGTGACAAGCTTATAAGACCTAGGCATCGCAGAAGCCCGGCGCTGGTGCTGTCAGCGCGGTGGCGTGGATTCTCCATCAAAGTTCCAAAGGTGAGCGAGCTATTCTGTTCTATGATTGTTGCCTTTGGATGGTCCTTCTCCTTTCCTACAATTCTATACACCTTCTCTGGCGAAGTTGCGGGCAAGATCTCGTAATCTCTATAGATTCAGTATTCTGCACACAATCGATCATCGCTAATTAAAATTTAATGGAAATTCCATTGGAAATTACTGACAAATCCATTACTAATCCATTTGGATTCACTATTTGGTGATCGAATATTACCGTTATACCAAATTTGATTCGGATTTGATTGATTTCTGCGTTCCTGTTGATTGAAACTACAATGCCAATTTGAGTTAAATTCGTAATACAATTAAAAGCAATAGAAATCTTACTTGCAAAATTACATGTATTATTTGCATGTAATTAACTATTGACCAACAACAAACAGACGTTGAATCAAAGAACATGAAATATGAAACACGTAATTACGGTGTCATCATCATTATCATCATCCTCTCAGCTATAGAACGTCCACTGCTCGACACAGGCCTCCTCAATAGATTTCCACATGGGCCCGCATCCAGCGACTCCCCGCAACCCTAAGCAGGTTGTCTGAACACCTTGCGGGTGGCTTTACTACGCTGCGCTTGCCGGTACGCGGTCTCCACTCGAGAACCTTTCTGCCCCAACAGCCATCGGTTCTTCGAAATATTGTTTCCACTATGCCATTGCCATCTCAGATTACTTACCCTGTTTGCTATGTTGGTGACCTTGGTTTGTCTACGAATCTTCTCAGTTCTACCGAGGCCGAGGTACGATGATCAAGATGATTTTCGGCCTCGCTTCCACCCGCACCAATGTGTAGTGCTGGTTAACTAATGTAAAATGCAGATTTTTAGTGAGACAAGACAATAAATGTCACATCCAGGCTGCGTCAAAAGAACTTTGAAATTGGCTATCCCGGACCAGACTTGAAAGCTGTCAGTCACTCTGATGTAATCTAGGACCGAGATTGGCGAGGCACTGCAATTTACAATTGGGATGAGCAAATTTATTACATGATATAGTCATTCAAAAACCATTTCGAGGAATAGGTTTAATAAACCGCTTACAATCATCACATTTCAAAAATATCATTTCTGGGATCAGTTATTCGTGTTTTAATTTTGACTTTCATTTGTCCTTGCCAAGAAAATTGCTTGCCAAGCCCTCATACAGACGTCAGTCAGTATAGTGACGTCACTCGAAATATCTCTAAGGCAATAAAAAAATTAAACGTCTCCAAATGTAAAATGCATAAAATTAGTATCTTAGAATAGGGAATATGCATGATTTTTTATTTTTGATTTATTAAAAGCTCATTCATATAACAAACAGTAGACAAAAATTATTTATCGAATAACTGTAAAGATAACCAAGATATAAGCCATCAAACATTTAATTCTATCCCTTTCTAGCAAAACGGAATTTAATATGGAGTTTATATGGCCGGCTTAGACTATGACGTAACATTGAGAGTCATCTTGTCTAAAGTTTAAGAAAAACGGTCCGCCCGTTTGAAAATCATTTCCATTTCTCTAGATGTATTAAGGGCTTTTTATTTATCTATCTATCTATCAGCCATGGACGTCCACTGCTGAACATAGGCCCCCCTATAGTTCGCCACAGGGTACGATCCTACGCAGACCGCATCCACAGACTCCCCGCGACCCTTACCAGGCTATTCGTCCACCTAGTTGTAGGAAAATGGATGGTAGCGGTGGGCAGCAGCACCGTCGATTACCGACCATGAACTTTCTGTGATCGCCGGCCCGCCTGCCCAGCGGCAGTGTGGTGATTAGGGCTAAACCCCCCTATGATTATTATTAGTATCAATTTATAATGTACTAATAACATAAATTGCCTTATACGTTACAGAAAATTCTCAAAATTCTATCATGAAAAAAGTAGGCCAGTCTTCAACCATAAAAGTATTACTTTCTGAGCGACGCCATTACATGTAATATGGACCGTTATGCCAATACCGCAGTAGGCACGTGCCTTCGTAACGATTACGCCAATTACGATCACGCTGTCATCGTGACACACTGTCCTGTAACCTGCCCGACAAACCACGAAGCAGTTCAATCGATAAAAAAAAACTAATTGACTTTAAGTAAATTCGAGGCTTGCACTAAAGATACTAGGACCCAGAGTCCAAATATTGAAGAGGCTTATTTTATTCCATACCAAAAGGGAACCAACTTAACCCTATTACTGAGCTTCCAGTGTCTGTTAATCCAATTATTCCTATTCATAATTTTATTTATAAACTTTCAATTTCACAGAATGTGTATTGATATAGCTGCTTTAACAAGAAAACGTATGTTTTCCTACTAGCTCAGTGCGCCTACCATGAGTTCGGCACGAGCGAGTATCGAGCGCTCGATGACGGTCTATCTATTTCGCACTATTAGCGCGGGCGAGAGAGGTCACGAGATACTCGCTAGCGCCGATCGTAAACTCAGCTCATGGTAGGCACACTGGGCACTAGGCACGTGTCTACGTAACGATTACGCCAATTACAATCATACTGACGTCGGGATGCGACATCCTGTCGGGTAACAATCGACTCAAAGTCAGTGCGTGGCCCCAATCTCAAAAAAAAACCCTAGAACATTTGACTCCGGGCCGTAGTACAGTCACCAGAATTAATATCTGTCACAGCGAAGCGCGCGTAAATATCTGACACGACTTTATTTCTAGGGCCGTTTGGACGTGTCAGATATTTTCGCCCACCTTGTTGTGGCAGATATTAATGCTGGTGACTGTACTAAGGCCCGGAGTCAAATTTCCTATAGGTTTTTTATTTATTTTGGGACTAGTTAAGTCGTGTTAAGCTGTCTCATATATCTATTTATTTATAACTAAAAGGTGCCCAACTTCGTCAGTGGAGGAGAAGAAAATCATAAACCACTTTTTTATTTTGCGTATTTGAGTAAAAAGTATATTTTAACCATCTGTGAATACACAGCTACCCGTGTACCAAAAAAGTTATAATCCGTTTTGGCGTGATGAAGCTACAACGACTTATACAAACACAAAAATTCTATCGCTATATTTTTAATATTTTCAATGTTCAGACAATTCATTTTACAACTTTATAAGAGAATAGATGTAGTAACCATTGACGGAGTGTCGGGTTGACCGTGTGTCACGCCCTTTATGCCGGCTCAGCGCTGTCTCTAACGAATGTTGCATCCGATATAGAACTGACAATTTTGAATCTTTTGTCATGTAATTAGTTTGGTGTAACTATACATATAATGATCACTTGCACAGGAAAAAACAATGTTTCGCTTGAGCTAGGTTTATCTTGAGATTAGGTTAGGTATCGCATGGACCCAGCAAGGGTATAGCAACAGCCTTAAAAACTAAGATTAAAACATACATAAAGTTGAACTTAAAGTTACTAGTAACATTAAGAAACTCGGTAACAAAATAAAGAAAAAACAAATATGTACATATATCTTATTAAATCTAGTCTACTTAATGCCTATTGTCAAAAAACTCTTTTACCGAGTAGTAGGATTTCTGTGTCTCCGGCAAGCGCAGTATGGGCAGGCCACACGCAAGGTGGTCGGATGACCTGATGGGGAAACTCAGAGAGAGGACTAAATCTTTATTAATAATAAGATACTAACAACTCTAGTTACTTAAGTTTACTAACAAATTTGGATCATGTTGTCTGAAATAAACTTTGAATTAGGGTTCTGAAGACTCGCTGAATGCAGGTCGCCTCTCGGTCGGAAATCTATTGAGGAGGCTTGTGTCCAGCAGTGGACGTCCTATGGCTGAAATGATGATGATGAGGATTTCTGCGTAAGGAATGACTTAAATTTATTTGCGAATATTGACTCCTTTTCTTCTGCTGTTAAGAACAGCGCCATCTATCTACCTTCAATATAACTCGGTACCTAGATGGCTTGATTAGCATAGTAAGATATATAGATTATAAGATAGTTAAGTTACTAATTCACGGCGTATCTCATAGGGGGCGCTGTAATAAATTGTCGAGAATATATAGATTTAAGTATTGACCACTTTCCGAATATACAGCATAGCGAGTACACGGTGTCTCTTCATTGCCCCAACCAAAACCCCCGGTCCATCCACAAGAAGACATCTGCTTCTATATGATTTGAGATATGGTTGTAATATTCAACTGCTACATAAACTGTTTCGGAACATTTCTGAAGTTGGTACCGGCACTATGAGTATATATTTAAATCGTTTGCTTTGCTGTTTATTGAATAGATGTATATTTTGCGCGCGAACATACCTAATTGGAAAATATTTAAGGTTGGCAATGTGTATACTCACAAGCTCCTTGAAGCCTGCAACTGTCTCGAATTCTGAAAAACACTTTTTTTATATATTTAAATTGTTTGTTTGTTTATTGAATAGATGTATATTTTTGCGCGCGAACATACCTAATTCGAAAATATAAAAGGTTAGAAATGTGTATACTCACAAGCTCCGTGAACCTGCAACTGTCTCGAATTCTGAAATACACTTTTTTGTATGACAATTATGTCGTGTCCGTCTGTGTTACTCGTATTACCCCACATTATAATTCTGTAACGCAACCACAAGTGTGCATAGGCGAAGTAAGCAGAAAGTGCGGTAGTGAAGCCTGGCTGTCGTGTCGCTGTGTAGTGTGAATAATTCATAAAAAAATCAAGATAGTTTATGTAATATTTATATAATATTTGTAATATTTGGATTTCCCAGTTAAGATTCGAATCCAGAGTAATGCCTCATAGGGTAAAATGTCTTACTTCTAAAATCTCCTTATCATTTACAGTGAATTGATATGGAGAGAACTGGATTAATTTAGTTTTATTTTTATTTATTGAAAGATTGTCCACGGATGGTTTTCGGATACTTTTTACCCAACTACGCTGAAGCAGAAAAGAGGATTATGGCTTTATCCTCCTCCGCGAGCTGCGGTCACCTTTTGGTGAATAATAAAACTTCGTTATGCCTTTCTATTATATCCAACTTTATGTATATACCTACGTGTCAATACTAATTATATGTATAGATTTCAAGGGATTTTTGAAATGGATTTTAAGGAACTAGTGTATGCATCAATCAATAAATAAGTTGTTTTATTGAAATGCGTGTTAGTCGCAGAAATAGAAGAGAATATTACGTTAGTATCAATTTCCTTTCATTTCGAATCTTTTAGTATACCTACACAAAAAGATTCGAAATGAAAGGAATGGATGTCTCATTTTTAACCGACTTCATTAAATAACATGACATAATATGCTGGGCTGGTCATATCTGCCGCTTGTTAAACGAGTTGTGGGCCTAGATAATCACAGAGTGGAAACCCAAAACCTCGAAGCGGAGACGCGGCAGACCCCATCGTCGATGGCGGGACTACTCTTTTTGGAGGACTGCCCAGAGGTAGCTTTAAACCGGGATCAGTCGAAGACGAGAGGCGAGGCCTTTGCCACAGTGGTACAGCTGGGGCTTAATTTAATAAAATGGGTTACACAAAAACTAGAACGTAAGAAACTAAACTTCATGACTCCGAAAATTAACTTAACACGTTCATCACCGAACAATGCCACCTAATTTTTTACCCGACTGCGCGACGCAAAGGAGGGTAATGTGTTTATCAGTCTATGTATGTATGTATGTATGTATGTATCTGACACTCTAGAGACCAAACGCGTGGACCGATTTTGGTGATTCTTACATCAATCGATTTCTCTTAACTGTCCGAATGTCACTGAAGACATGACAATGATGAAAACTTAAAATGGCGATATTGAGACGCCATATTGTGAAAAATAAAAAAATCAAAATCGACGTACTATTTCGAGTTAGATATCATTGAATAGGGATTTGAAAATCATTATTAGGTCTGTTTTATCATTTTTAATTTTGAATTACCAGTTAGGAACTATAACGATTTAAAGTTGGTTAGCAAGCCGTTCTCATTAAATTTTCATTTAATTGTAATAAATCTGTGCAAGCTTCTCAATAACCCCGACGATAAAGAATGCGAAATTTACAGACTTTTATAAATTTAACTAAAAAGTATAAAATAATAAATAATAATTAAAAAAACAAAAACCCGACTGCGTAAAAAAACTAAAAAGAAAAAAACGAGTCCAGTACCCTATAAATTTGTTAAGTTATAATAGAAACGTTTCATGATTCATGATCGACACTCACATAAAACAAATGATAAATTCTCATATACATGGCGATCTTGAACAGTCGGGACCCATAAGAAATTTAGATCGGCGCAAATCTTCCCAACAATGGGTCCCGACTGTTTGTTAAACCACAATAAATAAACGCAAAAAAGTTAAATTAAAAAGTAAAGTGAAAATACGGTTTCACTTAAATAGTTCTAATGAATTACTGCGAAATTATATAAGTAAAAATATTAAATGAAAGTGAAATAATGAAAACGTCTATCACGGCTAAATAGTTTTACGAAAAAGTTTTAATGTCCAATTATCATAATGCGTTAAGTTGTGGTGCGATGGCCGCTGGGGCAGAAAGGTTTTCGTAAATAAAGGACGACGCAGCGTGGATGGCCCCCAACAAGATGGACCAATAATCTGGTGAAGATTGTGGGAAACTGTTGGATGGAGGGCGGCGTACGACCGGTCGTTGTGGAGTTCCTCAAGGGAGGCTTTTGTCCAGCAGTGGGCGTTCTTGGGCTGATATTGATGGGGTTACGTATGTAACCCCGGACCGGACACATCTAGAAAAAAACATGATATATAGATCAGATGACAACGCAGTTGACAAGAATACTCTTGATTCAGTTTCCTTTAAATCAATAATAAGTTAATCAAAATTAGCTCATCCATTAGTAACTCTCTTACTTCTCTCCACACATTTTTGTTGTGCCCAACAGGGAACTAACATTGTGGAATGCAATAAACGATTGAGTATTGAGTTACTATGAGGCCTCAGACAGAAACACAATTGCATTATATAGGTATGCTGATTACTAATTCACAGAGATATACGTTAATGTTATAATACCTCCTTTTTCAGCAGTGGATAAAAATCAACACGAGTTTACATCCCTATTGGAAAACAGGTCATCTCCTTTAGAGAGTCAGATGGCACATCAAACATAATCTAGGCAAATAAACTAAGATTAAAATTCAATACTCAGAAATTCCGAATTTCATCCGAAAATTACAATGGCAGGCACGTTTTGGTTTAAAACATTTTCTCCCAAAGATATTTACTTAATGTAGATTAATATCAATATTCCCGAAAGATTTGAATTTAATTCGGAATTTTAGAATAAGTAATATCAGATTTACAAAGCGCCCTCTTCTCATATTCAGCTATTTAAGTAAACTTCTTACTATCTTGAAAAATTATTCAAATTAAATGTACTAACCCCCCTTGTCCATGTTCATTTTCAGACCTACCTGCTGAGAGACTCTCAAAGTCTTCGAGTATAGCTCTTAATTCCCCCAACGACTCTGCCATGACCACGATATCATCGGCAAATCGAAGGTGAGTGAGGTGCTCGCCGTTGATGTTAATGTTCGGATCTATATCGGAATCCGTAACGTCGTTAGTCCTAATGTATCGTTTCTCCTAACACATTTTTCATAAAACTGTTAACTTTTCCGAACTGTTAGAAAACAAACCTAACCTAATTTATACGATGATCTTTTAAAAAATGCTGAACAATTTACGGTTTCAGATAAAAATGATTTAGGACAAACGACATTAGGGATTCCGAAGGAAATCCGTAGGATTGGCAACCACGCATGGGAAAGCGCAGCGTGGGAAAGCCGCCGACTAGGGGGATGGATGATCTCGTAAGGGTTGCGAGAGAGCTATAGGGGAGACCTATGTTCAGCAGTGGACGTCCGTCGCTGATAGAGAGATAGATAGCCCCGATGTAGATTTCGTTCGTCTAGTCAGAGCAGTTATTTAGGTTCTCCCATTTATAAGGAAATAATGTTTAAAATATAAAATAATACTGTTTTTAAACTAGTGTCACATTTGCACGAAAACACATTAACAAATTTAAAATATAAAGATACCAGTTTTATGAGAAGATTTGTTTTTCCAACTATTTCTGTTACGAATTCAACAGGCGTAAAAAAAGCGATTACTAGGGAAAGCGACACGGCATAGCTACATGCAGACAGTTCTGCTTCGAGCTTATGAAGCTGAGAAGTGCAATTAGAAACCATAATTTGGCTGGGACAATAATTTTTAAGCGCCAAGCCAGCGAGCGATGGAGAGCAGTATATACTAGGTGTTCGATTCGATCGCATCAAAAACACCGACCTGCGCTCCAGAACTGGTATCGCAGATGTGGGTGTAAAAACCGCCAGATTCAAATAGGATTTGGCTGGACATGTCTGCCGTATGAATCCAGATCGGTGGGCCAAGGTAACTACCGAATGTATACCCCAGGATGGCTACCGGAACCTAGGCCGACCGAAAAGGATATAGCAGGTCGATTTGGCGGGAGTATGCGCTAGATAGGGATGCATGGCGGAAAAGAGGGGAGTCTTTGCCCAACAGTCGGGCACTTCAACAGTCTACTCCAAATGCATTAAAAGGCATTACAGTGGTTTTACTGTTAATGATCTAGTACCAGAATGGGCACCATTTGAGATATCACTACTTTTGGTGGAACATGAGATCTTGGCTTATTTCACCTTTAGGTTTTGGTGGGATAGCATTACTTGTTGCTAGGTAGTGGATACTAACATACTTAAGATATTGAAGAAAAAAATATTTTTCTACGAAGTTTCGGAAGCTTTCCAGCTTTCAATGGTCACGGGTGGACTGAGAAAAGATGTATTTTCCTCTGTCAAAGTTACAATTTGTGCAAACTACCCATTTTTGAAAAAACAAATAAAGGTAAAGGCATATGTACATCCCAGATGGGCCTAAGCTGTAAAGACAGTTACACATGTGCCAGAAGGGCTTTATTATTTTATTCTAATAATTTACCAAGCAACATTTCACAAATGAGGCGTACTAAGGAGAAAAGAAACGCTGCAAAGAAAAACTCCCAGGCTACCTCATTACTAATTATAATATTTTAAAACAAAGGCTATTAAACTACTTTTTAACAGATAAGATATTTTACACCGTTCGGAAATTAAGGTTTTGCAGTCCTGTGTCTAGTGATGTGCCGAGGGAATTTCCTTTGTTCCCAGAAATATTCCCCAAACTGGGGAACATTGCAAATAGTATAAGAAAGGAAATAAAATATTAAATAATTTCATATTGGGTAGAAATACCGTTATTAATTATTATATCTAACAGTTTCTTATATTTTTTCATTAATATTCAACTGATGAAAAAGATTGTCTGTGTCAGTGAGGCATATTGAACAAAACAAACCTTACCGAATGTTACATTGCATATTTTAATGAGAAATACATTTAAAATATCATTAAAATAATAAAATAACACTATCTGTTATTTTATTTTTTTAATGATAATAATGTCAAAAAAAATTATAAAAAAAATAGTTTTGCGACGAGTGATGATAATGATGGTGGTGATTGTGGTAGATCACCACCCACCACATTCATCACCATCATCACCATGATGGTGATGAATGTGATGATGGTGATGGTAATGAGGTGAAGGTGGTACCACCATCACTGCTATCATCCACCAATGATCATCCTATCCTGAGTTCCAGTAGGTGGGTGTGTAATGATCGGTATAACAACTTTTGATATATTTTCACTTGATATAACAACATTTGATATAATTTCATAGAATATAATCACTTCAGGGGCATAATAAATTTTTGATATAACAACTAAATTGATAATTTCATGGTGTATAATGTGCAATGGGTATAAAGATTTTTGGTATAACGCTTACCAAGTATTATGAATATATGCTATAAGCATCAGTTGTATTAAAAAAATGTAAAAATAATGTATGTACCAAAGGCAAGACTCAATATAGACCTCCGCGGCTCGCTCGCTCGTTAGGGTCGCAGTTCATCTGTACACTCCTCTTCGCTTCGCTCGTCGTCGTACCTAACCTAACCCAAGTCGGACCTACCTTAAGGTGAAATAGATAAGCTGAAATTCCTGTATTGTGTACGTACTATTGTCCTGCAATAGTAAAAATTATCGATTAATTATTTACAGTATATACCAGTACTACATTATACCCACTGAGCGTTATATCGAACATAATTTTATCACATATACGTTATACCATGTAACTGTTAGATTAATATTACTAGTTCATTATACCTGATGATAGTTAGATCATATCAGAATATACCAAATATTGTTATACCAAAAGTGCATTATATCCCTTAATCGTTATATTGACCCAACACGTGCACTTTACCTAGACACCTCAGTTCTGACAGTTAGGCAAATTTTTATTAAGCTAACATTAATCAAACAACACAAATTTATTCCTGACTCCTTTACAACCAGAAGGAGAAATGACCTCGTATATTCAATTCCACCACATAAAACAAAGTTTTCTAAGAAATTCATCCATGTTCTTGGTCCCACTTTATACAACAAAATGAGTAAAAATATAAATCTACGATCACTTAATGCTCATTCTTGTCAAAAAGCAATAGAAAATTACATGCAGAAATTGGATTATGAAAATACAGAACAACTATTGAAACATATGGTGTAACACAGGCCCGCAAGCACACACACACACATACACATAAACACATTATAGATTAAATTATACTTAATAAATAAAAAATAAAAACAACAAAAAAAAGCAACAGATGTATACTTAATTAACAGATGTATAATTCAATTATGCCAAGGTTTTGCTTATACTACATGTTTACCTCAACTGAAGTCACCAAGACCGGCCTGCGCTGCGCTCGCCGCGGGTAAATTGCTATGTTGTATTGGTTTATAATTGTACTCGTACCCACATATATTTACTTTACTTTGAGATACTTAGTGCTAATTGTTATGAGTATTAAATCATAATTGATAAGGACGGTGAATCCTGATTCATCGTGATACAGTTCACACTAGTACGGGGTTTAGTTGACGCTTACTTTTATAGGTTTTATAGGTTTAAATAAATAGTTATATTATTATAACCATGTAAGCTGAGTATGTGTCATTTTATGGCTCAATAAAAATATTTGTATTCGTATTTGTATTTGTATTTGACCAATAATATACCAAAAGTTGTTATAGCGGCCGTTAGGCACGCCCAGTAGGTACCCCCAGGGTCCATCAGAATCTGAAAAAAATAGTTGACTGTCCGACAATATCTAATCGTACGTATTTTTTTTTCTTAAAACGTTAGTTAGAATAATCCCATTACTCGAATAATTAATCCGATTCTTATTCTTAATTTAAACTAAAAGTTCTATGATTTATTCACATTAATTTTATATAACCTTTTATTTTTAGTCTCGAGACCAATTGAAAATTCCCCAGAAACATGGGGAAATATTCTCGGGGAACATTGGGAATATTCCCGGAAACATTGGGAATATTCCCGGGAGCATGGGGAATTTACATTAACAGGTGACTATTTACTGTGCTTGGTTAGGTTTTAACTATAGTTAAATATTTGCTTTTGTGGGAAAAACCACAAAACATGTTTTACAATATAAAAATATAAAATTCCCCTATATTCCCCACATGGGGAATATTCCTGGGAATATTCCCGGGAACGGCACATCACTACTTGTGTCTCGCTTGTTCCTTGATGAGACGTATTACAGGATCCCAAGCTGGTGGTAGTGACAATCCATCTTCTCTATTGAAATTCGGATGCTTTTTAATCTCAATAGCCTCGCGTAGCATTCTGGGAAAATATCTTTTTTCTTTGGCAAGGATAGAAGGTTTATCAAACTTAATTGAGTGACTTAATTGTCATTGTCAAACCAAACGGTTTGTCAATGACATGTTCACAGACTGCAGACCTATTACACCGACGGTGCTTGACATCTGCTATGTGCTCCTTCACCCGGGTTGATACACTGCGTTTCGTTTGACCAATGTATGAAAGACCACACTCGCAGTCCAGCTTATAAATGCCTGCATTCTGCAAAGGGGTGCGACTCTTCACGGGTCTAAGGTATTGAGGCACCTTCTTCAACGGCTTGAAATATGTTTTTATAGAAGCGCGCTTCAAGATGTTTCCGATCTTGTCTGTGACCCCTTTCACATATGGTAATACGGCAGGTTTACGCTCGACTGTTGGTTTCTTCATACTGGGATTGGATTCGTTGGCTCGAAGCGCACGTTTGACATTCTGAAACTCAGCAGTCAGATGTTGATCGTCGCAGATACCCCTGGCTCTCTGAAACAAAGTTTTACCCACTGTAGCAAGTTGACAGGGATGGTGGTGAGATTTGCCATTTAAATACCTATCTGTATGCGTAGGTTTCCTATATACAGTATGACCTATGTCATTGTTACGACCTCTAATTACTAGCACATCTAAGAATGCAAGTGAATTTTGAGGGTGCGTATTTTCTCACATAACTTTTTAAGTCCTATTATCTGAAGTCCGAAAATATTTCTCATACTATTTTATATCATAATGATCACCCTTCATAATTTTTTTTAATACTAACGATCGAAACTCATAATCATCAGAACTCAAAAAATCACTTATCATACAACTTGTTTATACTAATATTTTTTTTCATATATTTTCTTACACTACTAATCTAACTCATAATCATCAGAATTCATAATCATCCGAATTCATAATCATCAAAACTCATAAAATCAACACTCATACACCTTGTTCACTGACTGTTATGAGTTCCGATGGTAGTAAAATAAAAGTATGAAGAAAAAAAGTATGAGGAAAAAAATTATGAAGAGTGATTGTTAGGAAGAAAAATCGGTAGTGAAATAAAAAATAGGAAGAAAATTTTTATGAGAGCCAATATGGACCCGAATTTTGATTTTCCAACTCCATAGTGAATTTAATTTACTATGCATGGAGTTCAGATGGTCTAAGAAAGCTGAAACACTAGATCTAGGTAAAATAGTAATACGTATACGTATCTTTTAAAGATCCTCGGCTTGACAGGTGCCAATGAAAGCGCTCTCTCCTCGAAGTCTTCCATGAAAATATCGGCGACGACAGGAGACACCGGAGACCCCATTGCCACACCATCAACTTGCCCGTAGAATTCACCATTCCATAGCTTATAGCCAGATGTAAGGCAGTGTTGTAATAACTCAGCATATTCTATTGCCATCTGTTGCTCAGTCAATCTTCTTTTCACAATTTCGATAACTTCATCATCAGTCAGTCTCAAATCCTTAATCTCACTGACAAAATGGTATGAGTCCCTTGTGTATGCTTCCGTCTTCCCTCGCAGTAAAGAAAGCACACCTGCTAAGTGCCGAGCTAATCGATAGGTAGGAGCATCGATTTGACTCACTTAAAATTGAAGACACATCCTGGCGTACGTAATTTTAAGACGAGCGAAGTCTCCTAAAGTTAACTTACCCGTGCCGAGCTAAACGATAGGTAGGAGCATCGATTTGACTCACTATAGGGCGTAACAGTTTCAGTTTTACTTTTGTAAACGCATAATAGTCTACCTTGTTATCAAATATCAAGCTTCTAGATCACCTAGAAGCGGGTTAGGTTTTTGTTCTATACGTCAGTCAGTGAGTGAGTCAGTCAGTCATAAAAATACGGGTTTTTAACCGTTAATGTATCAATAAGTAACTGTATGAGCTAAATTTACGAAACTATGGAGCTAAGGAATTTCAGTAAATGTACCAAATGTCATCCATGTAGGTTGAATAGGTTTCGAATTGTGAAGGAGTCAACAGTAGTAGCTCGAAATAGTTAGTGTAATATTAAGTCTATTTATTCATACAAAACCTCACTTCGTTGTTTGTCTGTCACAGTCGTTAAGCTCATTAACTTCTTAACGCCATCAAAGAGTTAACTCAGACTTATAAGCTCAATCGGGATCGCTGTTAGAATGAAACATAAGCTGTTTCGTTGAATACGATAAAAGCTTTCGAGTACTTTAATATTTTCAGCTATAAACAATATTTACGAATCTCAGTCACGTTTCACGTAAGGCCAGGAATACATGATTCAACAAGTAGGTAATCGTTAAAAGTACATTATGATCCTACTAAAAATATTTTCAGGTGCATTCCACCAGGATGTCTACTTTGTCGGGTACGTGACGGCTGTGACAGCTACCTTAAAAACGTATAAAAAATCCAAGAATTCACTACCAATACAAAAGCCAAGTTATAAAATATTGAGATACCAAAAATTTACTTCCTAACTTTCTTAGAAGTATGAAAATAATGGCGTCACGTACCCGACATTCTGGTGGAATGCACCTGCATACTCGTATAAAATTTTGCCTAGACAAAGTCAAAACGTTATCAGATCTCATGTAGAGCCCAGATTCTAACTCTACACGCCCTAACTATACTAGCCATAACTTCACAAACTCTACACTTAAGTCAAAATTATATATAATTGTTTGTTTCTCAGCATGTGCTCCAAGCCTTACTTAATAGAAACTGTTTCTATATCACCTCTAGACGAACCTGTTACGGTTCAGATATTAAAGGCATAATTTTATCCCAAACGCTACGTGCTCTTGGTTGTAATTATGTTTGTATTTTAGTACTCGTAATGTGCCATGGAGTAGTGACCACGCATAGGAAAGCGCAGCGTATGACGGCCTCCGACTTGGTGGACGGATGCGACTGAGGGTCAACGAGTTGGTGGATGCAGTTTGCGCATTCATGCGCATATTTCTTACTAAAACGACGCCTGCGAATGGGGGCAACGAAAAACAATACTACCCTTTTTAAAGTAGGTATTCTATAGTCACCGTCAGGTGTCCAGGATAGAAATACATTTTAAAAAATGAGACGTAGTAATAACTATACCCTAACAATAAAAGGGTAATAAGTTTTACGTGTGTATCTGTGTGTCAGTCTGCCTTTGGCACAAGATATTCATTTATTTTTTGGTGAAATGTGACTACTGAAGTGGTCTTAGCTATTTTCCAAGAAAATGGATTCAGCTTAACAGTTTTGTTCCAGATGCAAGATTCTCTCTCGGGACGGGATGACCTTATGAAGGTTGCGGGGAGTGTGGATGCGGTCTGCGCAGGATCGCTCTCTGTGGCGACATATAGGGGAGGCCTGTGTTCAGCAGTAGACCTTCATGGCTGATAGATTGATAGATATACCACTAAATTTTGGTGTTATTAACGCTGAGTGTACGTCCTTGCTTAAGACACTCGTTCAATCTTCCCGGAGTAATCAACTGCTTATTTGCTTCTTGTTCCAAAATACTACGAATCTGCACGCATACTCACAAAACCTCCCTTCTTACTTACAATCTTTATTAAAAACACAACCTTATTGCTTGTATACAGGGTATATATTGTAAAAATAAGCAAAGTCTCGGAAGAGCTTTACGTAGGGTGAAAATACAAAACTCGCAGATTATACTGCCTCTAGTAGTAAAGATATAAGTTATAAGATTTATCTGCTAATATAAGCCCTTTTAGAACTAAACTGTGTATGATTACTTTAACAAACGCTTATCTCGCATGTAACTGTTATTGGAATATCATTTTTTTTGCTAGAGAATAGAGTTTCATATGCAGTAGAAAGGGAAAGGTCATGGATTTGGGTTTTGATAAATATAGAGAAATACAGAATGATCCATCAACGTAGAAGGCTTATTTCTTATGTTGCTAACAAATTACGATTCTTGATATAATTTCTTTAGGTATGTATGGAAACTGATATAATATAACGGCAATATTTGGATTTGTACTAACTGCGACAGAGCTCCAATACACCCGTGCAGCATGCAATTTGTGATACCTACACTCTACATTTGGTTTGAATTGTTTGAAATAACCTGAAAATAATTAGATTATTTGACAAGGGGCTAAAATATGCCATTATGACACGAAGTGATTATTTGGACGAGCTCACGAAGTGAGCGGGGACAAATATGTCTGAGTGTCATAATGGCTTTTAGCTACGTTTAAACACTCTGCGTTTCACTTCGACTGCGAGAAAATGAAAAAGACTTAACATCAAAATTTTATTCATTTCATGAAAAACTAAAAGTACAGTTTGAGCAATTCTATCAGAAAGTTTGGCCAATCTGATCAAATGTACTATTTTAGTCTCGCTTCGCGAAGCTAATATGACGTACCTCTTGAGCAGGAGTAGTGAAAAAACATTTTTCATTCAGGGCTCGTAAGTAGCAAGTTTTCGCTACATAATTTTTTCCCCATGTTATTGGTTACGAGCGTAGCACTACGAAAATGTCGGTTGCGAAAGTGTTAATACCTAAAAATTTGAATATTGAAATGAAACCTAAATTAATGGATTGTTTTGAGTATACTAATAGTTAGCTAGATAAAAGAAATACTTAGCGCCTACATTTTTGGTTTGCAAAGAAAAACATACATTTGTCCACAAAGTCCATTGTTGAATAAGGGGATCATCTCGTACAACTTTTCCCTAATACCGGGTGCAACTGCAGTACCGGTATTCGCGCTAGCATACCGATTTCGTATTCGAAGGGTATTTTTCAAAATATCCACATAGGAATTATATATACAGCGCATGTGAGAAGCACAGTCAAATAATAAACAGTAGCCCTGCTCCTGTAATATTTATTTATTTTTATTTATTTATTAGTATAATAGGATTAATTTTAACTTTTAACCCCACGAACGCTTAGGTCCGGATCCGTCCAAACCTTACGTAAAAAATTCATTGAGCTTGAATTTAATTGGAAAAATTTAGACATTGAATAGGAGAGGTTAATTTGACAACGGCAACCAGGGAGCTACAAATTTGTACACAGAGACTTTGTGTATTTTTACTAAGACTTCGCTGTTCTTCTGTCTGTCTGTCACTAGGCTGTATCTCATGAACCGTGATAGCTAGATGGTTGAAAATTTCCCAAATGATGTATTTTTGTTGCCGCTAATACAACAAATACTAAAAATAATATATTAATTTTATGTCTGTCTGTCTATATCAGTAACCAATTTTAAAAAAGGGAGCACCGCGTACATTTTGCTTAGGAGTAGGGCTCTATAGATACGCCATATGTAGAGTATATTTTGTATGGAACCCTCGGTGCGCGAGTCCGACTCGCACTTGGCTGGTTTTCGAACTGGTGGATTCAAGGTGGCTTGAATTATGGTATTTTTAGAACTCCTGTCAAATTAAGGGTTTATAAACTTCATATGAGGGTAACTTTATAGAAAATATGTCATTTTTGGCTAGTGTACATTTGTGCGCATTTTGAGAAAATGTACATTATGGGAAAGTGTTGTTTTAGGAAAAGTGTACTTCTTGGAAACATACACTTACGGGAAAAGTGCTCTAAATGGGCAAGTGTACATTTTGCAGAAAATGCACTTTTAGAGAAAGTGCATATTTCAGGAAAGTGGGTTTTTTGAGCATAAAGCTTCGACGCTGACGCACATGTTGTAGATCCTATATGCTTTTATTCATTTTATTACTCAAAAAACAAGTACAATCAAGTCTACATTTTTTGTTAACTAAAACATACTTTATAGAAAATATGTAATTTTTGGCTAGTGTACATTTGTGCGCATTTTGAGAAAATGTACATTATGGGAAAGTGTTTGTTTAGGAAAAGTGTACTTCTTGGAAACATACACTTACGGGAAAAGTGCTCTAAATGGGCAAGTGTACATTTTGCAGAAAATGCACTTTTAGAGAAAGTGCATATTTCAGGAAAGTGGGTTTTTTGAGCATAATGCTTCGACGCTGACGCACATGTTGTAGATCCTATATGCTTTTATTCATTTTAGTACTCAAAAAACAAGTACAATCAAGTCTACATTTTTTGTTAACTAAAACATGCTTTACTTACTGATTATAATATCCTTGTGCCGTGGAATACCAGACAGCTGGTATGGAGGTATCGATCCTGCGATAAGCATAGCACTCAGGCTAGTGTGACGGCAGTCTAAACCTAGTCGCGTTTATCTGGCAATAAATAAATGCAATAATGAGCTATGTAAAGTGTTTAAATTCCCAAGCCAAGGAAATCAATCAAATAATACAATACTTTGGGTGGTTAGCCGCAAATTAGTTTCTGTATTTTGATTTGTGATAAACTTTAATTACTAACTGTTATTTTCTCTAAACATCCATCAACTACTCGTCAAGACATTGTTAAAGAGGATCCGATATATATTGATGGGAAGTGCATCAGCTCATTTCAAATAATATTAACTATACGAAACCTACCCTAAAGGGAATTTGCGATAAAACTTCTATGTGTAACTTTCATCTACTTGCAACCCTAAGTAGCACAGAAGCTGCATAAGAGGTTATACAGTTCTTATAACGCTCAAACTGGCTCTATAATGGTCATACTCAGCTTGTGTGCTACCTGGGACACGCAAAGTAATATTACGTGGCAGTGGGCACATTCCTCATCGAAACAATGGCCACAGAAAGATTCTTGTGCGGCGACCGTGTACAGGAGAACCTAGCCCAGGACCCCCAACAATATGGACCGACGATTTGGTCAGGATCGTGGGAAACGATTGGACTAGGGCGGTACACGACCGGCTGTTGTCGAAGCCTTTTTCCAGCAGTATACGTCTATAGGCTTTTGACGACACGTTTGGCTCAGTGGGTTGTGCTGCGGTCTACGAAGCTGGCGGTCCCGGGTTCGAATCCCGGCCAGGGCAAGTCTTTGTGTGATAAGCACGAATGTTTGTTCTTAGGTCTTGGATGTTTTCTATGTATATATAAGTATTATCATTTATCTAAATTATTATGTATATCGTCGCCTAGTATCCATAGCTTTGCTTAGTTTGAGAATGGATCGATTTGTGTAAGAATCTGTGGTATATATTTATTTTATTTATATGCTGCCTATTCACTGGAGCGGAGCAGAGGGGCAGCTCTGAAATTCGATATTCGAAGTTTGTATCGCGCCATCTCGCTCACTCATATACAGATAATTATGAGAATGAGAGGGATGGCACGTTACGAATTTCGAGATTCGTAGTAACCCCTCAGAGCGGAGCGGTGCGAAATGGACCAATCAAGCTGCGTCGTGGTTGAAACCCACACAAGCAAATATGAATCGACAGAATGTGTTTGGTTAATTTTGCACAGCTTTGCTCCTGTGGAAAAGCAAAGCCTAGGGTGATGTGATGATGATGATGATGAAATTGTCATATTCGTACTAACTTGGGTACCTTTACTTTTTGTTTTTATTAATATCATGATAATAATCACAATGTTCGCAATTTATGAGTGAATCACTCCAGTAGCGTTATTATTATAAACAAAGCATTCCGGGAGTACCCACTCCCGTGTCCACAAAGTCAACGTGAAAAAATGTTCAATGGTTGGATTGTGCCGGGGTTAAAGTGTCCGTACGGACCGGCTGTCTATGTGGCAAAAAGTATGGATGTCATAATGCCCCAGTGTCAAAATGTACATATCATTATGGTCATAATGATTTAGTGACAAATGGTACACATTTCTAAATGCAAGTCCAGTAACGTCGTATTTTTTTTTTCATTTGTTTCTGATCTTTGTTTATTGGCTATCTTTAGATCAATCATGGTTTTAATTTCGAGTTACTTACTTTTAAATTGAGTTGCTGCAAATACTCGCTATTATGCGGCATTCGGCATTATTCGACATATTCGTCGAATAGCGAGTAATAGTGTCTATTATTCGATATTCGGCGAATAGTTGTCTAAAAGAACACAAGTGAAATCAGTTTAAAACCTTCTAAAGTATTAAATGCTGGGTTATACAAAACGAAGTATTCCCCGTAAAATAGGTAGGTATAAAACCAATCAATCAATCAATCAATCAAAATATTCTTTATTCAAGTAGGCCTAGTTACAAGCACTTTCGAAATGTCAGTTACATGAGAGTGAAGTGTTTGCTGGGAGACATACAATATGAGCTAACATTTGCTGCAAGGATTAGGGAAAACCTAGAAAAACCTAATCAGATCACTTAACTTAATTATAATAATATTGATTATATCATCATTTTAAAAATTAAAATAATCAATACAAACACAACAACACGGAACAATCAAACGCACAAGAAAAGGATTGCCAGCATTTAAAAATATAAAATCAGTACAATATCAGAATGCGAGACTGATTTCCTAACTTCATTTTCTTTTCTCATAACCTTAGAAAAATAATTAGATTACAGTCGATAAAAAATAAATGATTCTTCAAGCGAGAATATGTTTGACACCAAATAAACTATGTTTTATATTTCCTTATCATATTGTTTATGTCAAATAATAATAAAAATAAATCGATTATTCGCCATAGGGAATGGCAATTAATCAGTTTTCGACTATTCGCTATAACAACTGTTCACGGCTCTACTTTTAAAGTAATTATAACAATATGCACTGAATCGAAGCGTGTATATTAAACTGAAAGGTTTTAAGTAAAAGTTTATAACGAGCTAATCCAAAGTAGTTAAGCACAAATATTAACAAGTTTATTTTATAATAGAAAGTTATGCGTAGGGTATGCTTCACATCACATACATTTTTAATACCATACATTGCTCTTGTATGGGCCGAATAAGTAAGATATTATAACATTTATGACACTTTTTAATCCCACGGTTAGCTCACATCATCTGTTATCTTTTTGTACATTATAAAGTTTTAAAAGTAAAATATCTCTACATTGAAGATATTAAAAAAAAAACAGTGATACGGACTATTTAAAGGTCACTGAATCTTTTTTTTATTTGCAGTGATAACTGCAATACAATACAACAATTCGTTATTGCACACCAACAACAGAAACATTATGACTATGGCGTTAACTACTTTGATTTTTGAACTGGTGAATAGTATGCTTGATGCAGATCTGGTTTTGTATTAGCGATGTATAAAAAGAAGAACTTCGTTTTACTTGAACTTTAAGTTTAATTACTAAAACGTTACAATCTGTATGACAGTGATTGAAAAGGCGTAAGTCCGTGTGCGCACGCTATAAGCGGACGGCGAAGAGTCCCGACACAGTACATTAGAACCTTAACATAAAATACGGTAGACAATAGGCGATGTTATCGCTAAAGAGCGATCTCTTCCAGACTACCTTTGGGTAGCGGAAAAGACACAGCTATTAACTATTTCTTTTTTGTTGTATTTGTATCTGTCAGGACAAGATTTGCATGTAAGAGAATATACAAAAAATTGCATAAAAAGTAAAAATGTAGAGTTTGAGCATCTCTTTTGCGTTAAAACCGCCATATTTATGTTAAGTAATTAGTAAGATACAGATACCTACCCAGGCCGTCTGTATAAAGAAATACTATACTTATCGACTGTAAGAAAGTCTATAAACACATTTTTCAACATGTTAAGACCTCACTCTGTCCTGCTCCGCCAATAGGGATTGAATTACAACCGCCCCGGGCCCAGCCGGCCGATTGAACCCATTACTTTCGTTTTCCCAATTGCCTGTTTTTCGCAGTAGATGTAGGAAGTAATCAGTACTTTCATTGTATTTAACACCCGACTAATAAGAAGGGTGAAAAGTGTATCCTCAGATACAGATACATCTGTCTGTCTGGGTATCAGTGTATAGGTAAAAAACTTAAGTAAAGTAGGTATGTAATAGTGTACAAAATTGATATGGTACTTATGTCATTATTCTTATATGGAACGTCAAATTTGCCTATACGGATACGTTACTACTGCATACAACAGGTGACTTACTTAAGTTTTTCACCAATATTTGAGTTTCTGTCTGTACTCGAAAAAAAAACACGATTCATCTGTAAGAGCTACAACCTGAACAGATTAATCGAGTTTGTTTTTAAGGTTCCGTACCAAAAAGGTAAAAAAGGAACCCTTATGGTGCGACTCTGTCTGTCTATCTGTCTGCTCGATTGTATAAAGCACCCTATCTCAGGAACTACTTATGCTATCTATTTGAAATTTAGAAAAGTTATAAAGACGGCTAGCCCAAGTATGTATGTATGTAAACACTTTATTGTAAATAGTAACCAGTAACAAAAGCAATAAACTTAAAAGATATAAGTACAAAGGCGAACTTATCCCTATTAGGGATCTTTTCCAGTTAACTTTTGAGCAAGTGAGTGAAGATATAAGGAAGATAGACAAACTAACACCATGTACAAATTATATGTATATGAATAAAAAAAAATAAAAAAAAATATATATATATCTACATAATATAGGTATAACTAAATAAAATATAACAATAATATTTCACCACAACTTATTCAATTTACTCTTGAGTGATGCCGCAGACTGCGTCTGTCTGAAAGATAACGGCAGCTCGTTCCACAACTTAACAGCGTGTACCGTGAAAGACCTGGAATATGTTCGCGTCTTGTTAGATAGTATAGCAAGTGTCAGGTTGGTGCTTGACCGCAAGCGATGTCCACTGCCAACAGCCATATAATTAAATCTCTCAGAGAGGTAAGGAGGAGAAACCGGATAATAAAGTATTTTAAAGAGCAATGACAGGATATGTACGTCTCTGCGCCGGCGGATCGGTAACCATCCGAGCTGTGCGCTATAATTTGAAACATGGTCATACTTCCGCAGACCAAATACGTACCTGATACAGACATTTCGTAAACGCTCAAGCCTATCAAGCAGCTCTTCTCTGAGATCCAGAAACGCAATGTCACCGTAATCTAAGAGAGGTAGTAAGAGAGATCGAGCCAGAGCGAGCTTAGTAGGAAGAGGGAGAAAATTCTGCAGACGCCTCAGAGAATGAAGAGATGCAAAGAGCCTCTGACTGACTCCAGCAATATGAGCCGACCAAGAGAGTTTCTGATCTAAGGTGATACCCAAATTTGTAACAGTAGAGGAAAAAGGAATTGAAATTCCATCAAAAACAACCAAGTATATAGAAAATAAAAAAATAATTAAAAGAATTTTATTTTTTACGATTTTTTACTAGAAGGCGCCCGTAACTTCGTTTGCGGAGGAGAAAAAGTCATAACCCCTCTTTTTTTCTTTAGCATAGTCGGGTAAAAATTATCCCATAACCATCGAGAGATACCCATTTTTTAGCTTTTATCTGAAACATTACTATGTCTGTCTACAATAAAACCGTTTAAATTAAAATCATTTTTTTATTGAAATAAAACAAACACATGCATAATATTTTTTTACCTTTTTTTACAACTTTATAAAAGTATAGATGTACATACATTTCATCGTTACATCGATATAATAGTATAAATTATTTATTGTTATAGCGGCTGCATTCTGTTCAAGATATAGAGCCATGTGACACACAGACAGATAGGGTTCATTTAGTACTCTTTGGTTATGGCACCCTAAAACAAAAAAATACTATCTGTAGGCTGATGTCGAGATTAAAACTAACCCGGAGCTTTTAATTAAGAGATCGGAACTGTTGATGACGATGATAATCCGTGATGAAATCCGCTAACTAATCTCTCGAAAACAATCGCCGTTCAGAATAATGGCTCTATCACAGCGGTCAGAGGTGACAGAGGAAGCACTTGGTCGAATAAACGCTTGAACACTCGGCCATCTATTAACTACTCAGCCGGCAATCCCCTATCTAAGCCTCTGCAGTAATGTACTATTGCTGCCTTTATATACTATAATTAAGAATACGATAATGTTTAATAAATAAAATGATTAACAAACGCTTAGTAATATAATCTTAAACATGTAAATATTAAAGCTAAGTAAGATCGCAATATTATAAATAAATAACCCGAAACAAACAGTTGAAATTTTATTTATTATTTTTTATATCATTTAAAACCGAAGTTTTAAAGAGCGACTAAAAACGTAACAATGGCAACGTCAAACAGAAAAAAAATGATTGACCAATATAAGGTTCGTGTCCTAGTGCTTGACGCTGCCCCATTACTTGGCACCTTCTACCTTAGTTCACAGCAATGGAGGTAATAACCTGGTGTCAATGATTGAAATCAGGCTGTGAAGCAGTGTGAAGCATGTTTGTATACACCAAAAGGTAGCACAACAATACATCTAGAAGGTGAATGTGTTGGGTATGCATTTTTTGCATGAAAAGAAGCAAAAAAATAGTTTTTAATCTCGTCACGATCTTGGTCGAGTTCCAGTCATGAAGTCAGGAATCGCTTGAACGGTTCAATTTTCGATTTTCATGTTTATTGCCCTTACCTGTGTCGTTACTGTTCCAGAGAGCAGTCAGGAAATTTGAGTCACGTACTTACCGAAGGTAGTGCTGGTGGAGGATGGAAATGATTAGTTGGAGAAAAAAGTCATAAATGAATACTTGGAAGGATGGGAGAAAGGAGGGCATTAATGAAAACGATAGCGAATAGAGCAGGAAAAATGTTTGGTCACCTTCCAATAAGCTACATGTAATAAATAAAAGAGAAGGTTAACATCACGTCGTAGAGGGAGATCAAGGAGGTGGCCCTGGATAGGCCGAGATGAAAACAGCTTCATACTTCATCAGTTACACTGTCAAGAGTTTGTATTTTAAATTTATGATGACTTACCCTAGAAAGCTGTTGCAATGACAAGCCATTGTCACTGAAACTCGAAAAATAAGTCACATTATATCCTACCATGGCACGCGAAAAAATTTTCCTTACTGTACTTGTGCCATCTTGTACCTGTAACTACTAAGCATTTAAGCGATACGCTGGCTAGTTTAGAATACAAAATCGAGCGTTTCTTGGCAAACCCACTTCGCTGTTATATTCTGTTGTAGTCGGCAGGTGAGCGGCAACACTAATGGCAGGAATAAAAGTTAATGCCCCCGGCTAATACAGGCAATCCGATTAATGAGGCAATCTACCGCGAATACATGGCGACCCGTAAATAAGGTTACATTTGTTTCTCAGAAAATGTATTGAGTAAGACCAAAAAGGTGGTGTGAAATAGGGAAGTTGACTGTACTCCAATAATAATAAAAAGTTGATGCGAAACGGTTGTTTTAATGAAGAAAATCCTAATAAAAATTTTGGTTTCGATACCTTACGTGTAGCTTGTTTTATGAGCCTTTGAAGTTATGTGGGAAAGTTTATTTTTAAAGTATGAAAATATAAATAAATAATAATACCATTGAATAACCCATGAAATGTATGCTAAGTTTTGTTATGAAACCATTCTGATAAACGCAAGTTTTAACATAGCTGCTAAACAAAGTTCTTAATTTCCCCATACAAGGTAGGAAGGTGTGACGTCACACCTTCCAAGGGTGTTTGGGAAAATCCAAACGTGTGATCCCAACATTGTTGTATTTCGGGAAGTTTTTATGAGATTGAAGTATTTTTTTCACCAATATTTCTATTATTGAAAGGTCGTTCTAAAACATAGCGCAAAAAAAAGTTGTGAACATCCCTATTCACAAAAATGCTTTAGTGTGCGTCTCTTATTTTTCAAAGCTCTTATGTAGAAAAGTCCTTGAATGGCGAAAACATACTGGAAGACGCTGAGTGGGAAAGCCCCTATCAAGGTGGACAAAACCAAGCCTCCAACCAGACGTGCCGCTCGTCTGATCTATCCTCGACACGGTGCGCGTCTTTTCGTGGCAATTTTAGTTATTCTGCCACGAAATGTTGGAACAACATCCCAACCCCAAGCCAAAATGCTTCCTCGATTTTTGTATTAAAAAAAAACGTTTAAAAAACTATTTGCTGCACCAAAAAATCAATTCAACATAGCATTTTTCGTCTCCCAGGGTAGATCAGAATCAGCCGTAGGTTATTATCATTAGTTTCTTTCTATCCCAATTTGTTATTATTATAAAAGCAACCAAGCAGAGCACATATTGTGTAAATTCTGTTTGTTAAGTTTCATTTGTTAAGTGTGACTATAACGTGCTGTCCTGTTTCACTCAATTTGTGGATTCACGTAATACCAGCGTCAAATCACTCTTTGTGGTTTGGCATTATGCTGAGTGGACTCCTTTTTCGCATAACGCATTTTTTTTATCTCTTATATTTCATGTATACTTATTATCACTGCGAAATAAATTTTCTTTCTTTCTTTCTTTCTTTAAAAGACCTGACAAATGTCGCTGGAGTCCGCTGGATGCTAGTGGCACAGGAGTTCTTTGGGAAGGCCTATGTTTAATTTTCCAGATCATACGCGGCAGACAACGCATACGCAGCAAAGGGACAAACCACTCAAGATGCGTTGACGTACCCCATACCCGTACCAAAATCAACATGCAAGAATGTTCAGCTACATACATAAAAACATTTAGCATGTGTGATATAAATATTTCCAACAAAACCTGTCATAGCGTGTCGCAGGTATGCTTACGTCAGTATGGAATTAATAGTCGAACAGATAGTATGAGTTTCCTCGTGTCCGTCTAGAAGTACTCCCAAATCTTCAATACGTTACAGCATGGTTGGTCACTATTAAAATAACAAAATAAATGATGTCTAAATTAATCCCACAAACAGCCAAACATAACCATGTTTTAGCCAAATTACTGGCATTATTGATCCCAGGGCTCGGCAGCGATTTTATTGGCGCGTTAAATCATCAGCGTCGCGGCGGAGCCGATCGCCCCGACACGACTAATTGGGCACTCCCGGCTGCGACTGAGCGCCCCTACCATCGACATCTAAGCGTGATTTCAGAGCAAGTCGCATGGCAGATACTTATAACCTTTTAAACCTTTTAATATCTTACTTTTTGTAGCAGCAAGTTACGTTTAATTTTTTTCTTTCTTATCACTTTAATAAGTAGGTAAGATATATAATAAGATAAAAAGAAAAAGAGAAGAGAATACGTCTGAATAATTTTCATGAAGCTCTTGTTTGCGTTGCGTAGATATGGTGCCTTATAAGTTTGACATTGGGTTTTGCTACAAAAGTATTGGATATTGGGTATAAAGATATTAATATTTTCATGGCTGCAAGCGCTTTTTTATGTTTGCTTGGCAGGTTTTGTTAAAGTTTTGCACCGATAGTGCCGATCACTGGTTGTAACTCTGCGCAATATTAGATTCTGACATCTCGCATGGTTTGATATTAATCCCTTTTAGAAGATATTGGTTACTGATTTTAGATCAGCAAGATCAGATTTAGAGAACCCAAGATGTCCTTAAGCTATTTGCTAGCTTAATGCTTCGCAAGCACATTTGGCAGACGATTTCATGAGGCCTTTACATCCTTGTTGTCGAATGAAAACTCATTGGTGATATAATGTTGAGTAGAAGTTGAACTTGCGGCCAATCGCCTATAAGATGGGTTATTATTATTAATTAGTTTAGATCAATTAGTAGGGGAGCTCTGAGGCTTAATTTTATTAGAGTATATCGCAGCAGTGTTCGTCAAATAACAATTTCGTTAATCGAATAAATATGCGCCCTGGGTGTGATAGGTACTTGATTGTATCGCGTATTGTTTTTATTTACACTCTATAATACATATTCCACCAAAACATAATGTGAAAAAACGACAATTTGTCATGTTCCACTAAAAGCACTTAAGTGATATTTAAAAACGTGCCAATTCTGATACTATGTTGATATTAACAGTAAAACCAAATTATTGCGACTTAATGCATTTTGAGTCCTAACTTGGCAGTTTTCTTAAATATCCAATAGCTTAATCTTGTAACATCCTGACTAGAAAAAGGTAAGCGGCAATAAATCGGTTTTACTGTTAACGATCAACTGTAGTATGCGTAGCGTCGGGGTGGTAGGTGGAACGGAAACTCGGTGATTCTTCACATAGTATATATATATATAGTGTTAACCAACAACTCACTATACTATAGTCTACCGTCTAACCTTAACTATATCTTAATTCTATCTCTAATGTTACAATACTTAAGTATATATACAATTAATCTACGTGATCAACGTGTTCAACAGAGGAAATCCCTTATCGGATAGATAGGCACTTTATCTGGTTTTTTCACGTCTATCTACATACGTGTAGATGAGACTGTTTGCCTATCACACCTCCCCTGAAAAGGTAGGGGGTTCCCTCCCCTGAAAAGAACGCTATTCATAATATAATTTTACTCTATTCTTATGTACTAAATAATCTTTTCCATCCTTAATTACATTTAAATTAGAACCTATAATATCCTTTATTTTATATGGACCCAAATACAAATTATTGAGCTTGTTGTAGTTTTCATTTTTAATTAGTACTAATTCTCCTATCTTAAAGTTTATAACGTTAGACTTACTGTCATAATTTAATTTTCTTTTAATTTTGCTTTCTATTAAATTGTTTCTGGCATCTGTATATGCTTTCTGTAACCTAAATTTTAATTCTAATGGGTAATTGTCATAGTTATATAATGGTTCAACTCTATTTACAACGTTACTTGGTATATTGCATGGTTTTCCAAATACTAGTTCATACGGTGAGTATTTTGTACTTGTGTTTACAGAAGTATTGTACGCAAAACACCAATACTGAACCCATGAGCTCCAGTTTGTGGTATAATTCCTAGTTTGTATTCTTAGATAGCTACCAAGATGCTTATGCCAATTCTCTAGTGAACCAATACTTTCGTGATGATATGGTGTTGAGTTGATTTTCTCGATTTGCAATAATTTACACACCTCGTTCAAGGTTGCATTGATAAATTCTGTACCACAATCTGTCGCTACGGTTTGGGGAATACCATACCTTAAAACAAAATTTTCAACAAATGTCCTGGCTACAGTTTGGGAATCCTTGCTTTCTAATGGATATGCCTCTACATACTTAGTTAATTCACATTGCAAAGTTAGAATATACTTATAACCTACATTATCCTGATCTAATGGTCCAACTATATCTAAAAATACCTTTTCAAAAGACGTTGTAGCTGTGGTAGTTATTACCATTTTATCTCTCGTTTGTCTACTATTAAATTTCTGTTTTTGACAATCTTTACAACGCCTCACAAACTCGTCCACGTCTTGACGCATGTTTTTCCAATAATACTTCTTCTGAATATTGTTAATCATTCTGGTACTACCAGCATGTCCACTAGTTGGTAACAAATGATAATCATTAAGTATAATTCGAATCATTTCCCGATCGGTAAGTTTCGTTTTTCCCTGTATGATACATAACCTAGGTAATTCATCTTGTCTCGCGCGAAAGACATTAGCTAACATGATAACATGATTTTTATTGAGCTCATTTTTAATAATCACCAACTCTACTTTATTTAAACTTTTACACATCCCAATCAGGTCTCGTAACGCTACGTCTAAGCGTGCCTTCGTTAATAGAGAATCCTGATTCATATAAATCGTAGAGTCTACACAAATTACATTATTATTACTCTTATTCGCGGTCCGCTTCCAATCATTCATCAGTACTGACATTTTCATAAATTCTTTACTCGAGCAAATTATTAATTCTGTATCTTCTCGTGTCCTTTTTATGATATCTACTACTTTAGGCTGGCCGGGCTCTAAAGACGTAGTACCTAATTCTCGTGTCCCATTTATTACTTTCGATGAGCGCGCCATTGAACGAGTAACTACTAAAACGAAACTCGAATTTAACGACTTTAACTCATCCGATGTGATGACAATTCTAGATAAGGCATCTGCCGTAACATTATCTGAACCTTTAATATATTCAATCTCGAAATCATACTCCCCCAAAGTTACTCTAAACTTCGTCAATCGACTACTAGGATCCTATAACTATGGAACGAGCTGCTCCTAAACCTAATTTTAACAATAATCTATCGCCCGTACTATGGTGCAAACTTAAATTACCTTAATTCATATTACACTTATATTTTAAAAGGAAATTTTCTCCTAAAATACCATCACTCATACACGTAAGATAATTAAACACGTAAAACTTGTGGTAAAACCTATAACCTTCCATACATAATCCTAGCTCGACATAGCCCATCGACTCCAAATTTCCACATACTCCTCGTATTTTTAACCTATCCGGCACTATTCGTAAATCTAACCCCTTAATCCAGTTATATTTTATAATCGACACATTAGCTCCAGTATCAACCAATAACGATAATTTCCTATCTGAACAACCTACAACTAAGTGATTACTAATATTGTAAGTTAAGATATCTACATAATCTCTTTCAGACACGAAAAAATTCTAACTCGCTACGCTGATTATCTGAGTCACGCTCTGCAGCCGCTGACTCGACAACATTAACATTACGTGTACGCTGTCCGTTTGACCTAGCGAAATTGTTTGATTTCTGCTTGCTATAAAAATACTGGCCCTGACCTTGCTGACTCGCATTGCGATTATAGCTTGAGTGTGCAGAATTATATTTACTACTGCTATTTTTAGCCTGAGACTGCCGTTGACTATAATACTGTTTATTATTATGGAAAAACCCATTATTTTGTCTGAAAGGTCGTTTTGAAAATTGAAAACAATTTGCCGCTGGCTTGTGAATAACCTCTGATTCATCTATAGCGACAGTTATTGCTTCCCGAATGGACTCAATGGCACGTGATGCAATAATAGTACTAAGCCTCTCGCTATTTAAACCTTCCGCAAAACGCCTAATCGCAGTTTTCTCATTAATTGGTCTCAAAATATCATGTGCTGCCGAATCCCCGTCGGCCTGAGCCAGAATAAGGTCAGTAAACAGCTGCTCTATCTCGTTTCCAAAATCTTCGATATTCCTATTCCCTTGCCTACACCTCTGAAGCTGCGAAAGAATGGCTGTATACGATTTTTCAGGCAATAAATACCTCCTAATGTCAGAAATTAAACCCGATACGGTCGCGTATTCATTTTTAAATCTTAACTTGGCTTGACTTGATAACCTTGTCTTAATAACAAAATTTACCAAAACGCCTTGCTCTTTATCCTTTAGTGTGCTACTATAAAACTGTAATCCGTCAATTAATTGATTTATTTGCTTTTCCTCCACGTCTACTACTGGTAAAAGAGAAAGAGCTGTCTTTAAATCAAAATCGGCCATTTTCGACTCTGGATCTGAACCTACTAACTCCTGAATTCCCAAGTATAAATAAATGGTTAAACTGTTCGACGGTTTTCAATACAATCTCGAGATCTACAGCTTCAACATCTTTTTTACATATATCATCTACTAATAAAACTACGCTTAATCCCTTACAGCACGTAAATTTCCTAATACATCTAGAAGGCTAGCCATAAAAATGATTTAACTTAACACTCAAAGTAAACAACATAACAACAAACAAATATTAAAAAAATATTGACCTATTTACACAGTTTCTCCTCGAATCGCTCGTCGTGCCGCTTGTCGCTCCCAGCCGCCAGCTGACTTGCTCGTAGACCTGGGACAACGCGTAGACCTTCAGGTAGCCCACAACAGCTATGAGCAGGACCTCCGATAGCTCCAAAACCCGCCGAAGCCAATGACGAGGTGTTGTTGTTCTTTGATTGCTGGCCGCCCATTTTTTTTTGATCGAAATTCAGTGACACGAATATAATTAAGCAAAGTCACCTCGCAGATGATATTCTTCTTAGCTCGAGCACCCCGTAGTCGCCTCGTCCTCTAAATCTTCCTGCAGTAACTTGTCTTCACTTGTCACGGTCGCCATGTAGTATGCGTAGCGTCGGGGTGGTAGGTGGAACGGAAACTCGGTGATTCTTCACATAGTATATATATATATAGTGTTAACCAACAACTCACTATACTATAGTCTACCGTCTAACCTTAACTATATCTTAATTCTATCTCTAATGTTACAATACTTAAGTATATATACAATTAATCTACGTGATCAACGTGTTCAACAGAGGAAATCCCTTATCGGATAGATAGGCACTTTATCTGGTTTTTTCACGTCTATCTACATACGTGTAGATGAGACTGTTTGCCTATCACACAACATAGTATCAGAATTGGCACCTTTTGTTATGTCACTACTTTTGGTGGAAAGTGTGAACTAGGTTTTTTCATACTTATTATTTTGGTGGGATATCATTACTTTTTGCTAGGTAGTCGATACCCACTTAATACATTTTGGTGAAAAATATTTTTTCACGAATTTGGCCCAATTTTTTTATTTAAAGTTTTTACAGATTTGATTTCATATTTTGATGAATCTATTAATAAATTTCCAATCAAGCTAAAACGCTGTAGGAAAGGCTCATATTTCTTTCAGTGTAAAGAGCCCAAACTTAGTAGGATTGTCAACTGGGACAAATACGATTACGGAACAAATGCGTCTTTTGTGTATACCATAAAAACGCAAATTTTTCAACTATCCCGGCTCTCTTTTTTGATACATATACTACCAAATTTTAGGCACGGAGGGTATGGGTAGCTTCAAAGTTTTCTGATTCTAAGAAATCTTTAACAGACGCATTTGTCCCGGTTGACCTTACAGAGTTGCTATGACCACCTTCCCGCTCCATCAGATCAGCTCAATGGTGTCATAATATTGTATTGTCACCTAACTTACATAGTATGCCAAATTTTAGTTCAATCGGAAACCGGGAACTGAGTCAAATTTAATTTGGTTACATAGTTACTGACATAGTTACAGGTGAACCTAAATAATCTAATATCTATACTATTATAAAGTTGTAAAAATGAAATGTCTGTACATTGAAGATATTAAAAAATAAAGATTGTGACGGACTATTTGGAGGTCATTGAATGGAAATATATATTTTTTGGATTTTTTGTATATCTGTATGTGTCATTGCAGCTTCATTACGCCGAATTGGCTAAATTTATTTCAACTATTTTAGTTATACGGGTAGCTAAGGTATCTTCAGAAGGTTATATGATACTTTTTACCGGACAACGCGGATGAAAAAAAAGGTTATAATTTTTTTCTCCAAACCGGACGAAGTTTGCAGGCACCTTCTAGTACGTAAAGTTTATAAAAATACTCATATTCTTTACTATCAAGAATCACTGTGACAAGGTATTAAACAAAGCGGACGTTCGTGATGTCAATGCCGAGAGTACAGTACAGTAGGCATCAGCGATTCCGTATCAGAGTAAAAATTAAACTTGCACGCGGATTCGTATGAACACGTCAAATGAGTTTCGGTGTAGCACACAGAAGAGAAACAGCGAGACAACGATGTACAAAATATTGGTATTATTTTGAAATAAATTATTTCAATTTAATATAATTCGCCCGTGTTAGTTACATTCCTCACCCAAACTTTTACACAAACCCCCACCTTTTTCACCCTTCTAAAAGCTACTACCCTTTTAAAGGGTGATTTTTGGAATAAAAACTATACTGTGTTGTACCTAGGGTATCAAACTATATCCTTACCAAATTTCATCCAAATCGCTTCAGCGATTTAAGTGTGAGAAGATAACTGTCAGACAGAGTTACCTTCGTTTTTATAATATTATTATAGTTTTTTTGTAATAAAGTATAATAATACAAAAATAATATTAATACAATTAATAGTAATACAAAATTAATAGTATACTATTATAGTGTATAGTATAGATTGTTCGTAATCTTTATGAACCTCCAATTATCCTATTTCAAGTTATTTTTTGGGTGCATTTACAAATAGGTACAAACACCACAGACAGTACTTCGATATATACCGCTGCTTATCATCGGGCAGGCCGTACGCTTGTTTTCCACCTTAAAGTTAAAAGTTCTGACAAATTGAGAACCTCCTCCTTTTTTGAAAGTCGGTTGAAAATGTAACCTGTCCTAGCGTGTAAATAGTATTCTGATTCTGACTGTCATAATTTATGAATCTCTGTTTCTTAATTTTTTCACTAGCGAAACGAAAGCCCACTGAAAACGCTGGACGCATATTGACCTAAAGAGCGTAGCAGATGTGGATTCAAAGCGTAAATTTCTGCTGAAAGCGTTTTTTTTTTATCACAAGCTTTAGTTTAATTTGTCGTGTTTGTGTTGTGCATATCTTGCAAGTTAATTTTGACCCACTTCACGGTTTCCGTTGAAGCAGAAAATTTGCAATCGTGTGTATATTGGAAGACAATGCAATATTAACCTTGGTAAAATTTGTACCTCGGAGTGACGTCACTTGACATTATGCCTTTATTTTTTGATAACGTAAAAAAAATATTTTTTTATTAATCTACATGACGGACTGTCATCATCCCTATTGTTAAGAAACTGCTTCACCCATCTTAGGAACGTCCCCGTGCTCTCGGCAAACACATCGGCCTCCGCATCATGGTGGTACAACCATGGTGGCACGTAAAAAAATCTCCCTCTCCCATTTGAACAAAACGTATGTGAAAATGTACCTCCTCCACTGGCCGCCGGGAGCTGTTTTTACGAGCGTTGAGTTTTACCACCATGATGTGGAGGCTGATGTGTTTGCCGACACCATGGGGATGATATACAAATTATTGATAAGTGCACGTGGGGGCGTTGTCACTCCGACGAGTGCGAGGTGCTCTCCGCGCGATCAGGAGCGCAACCTCCCCACCGTCGGGCCGGGTAAGCCTGCTGGCACACACAATCCGTGTGTTTCTATAACCGACGAATTGTCAACCCTATTGTTAAGTAACTGATAATGATCATACTGTGTGAACTCTGAAGACTACATCCGGCACAGTCGTGTAAAATGGAATGCGATGTTATGCTGATGACACATTTTGGCGTCTGCGGCCATCCGGGTCATTTTTAATTAACGCGTGCCCCTGTCGGGCATTGACGTTATATATTACGTTACTGTTCACTAATGAAGAAATTACTAAATTAAGCTTCACAAAGAAACATAATTACAAAAAATGTTAACAACGTAACAACAACATAAAATTAAAAAACGGCCACGAGCATGTCGGACCATACTCAGTGTAGGGTTCCACAGACTTGCATATACTACAGATGATAAAATATGCAAAAGTGCATTTCACGGCTCTTACGTCCTTTTGCTGTCAAGCGCAGTTTTTTGGCAATAAAATCTGAAAATTTCTTGATTTATATAATTTACAATAGAACACTCTCTATTGCACACGAAAAGAAAATAACATCAGACACTTAAATCTAAAATAGTATGAGAAATGGTAAATAATAGGCGGTCTTATCGCTAAGGAGTGATCAATTCCAGTCAACCTTTAGGTAATATAAATAATACAGGAAAATTATAACCGTATATAAGAAAGCTCATTTTACATCAAGGAAACATTATTTTAGGTACATTTTGCCGAAATTATGTACCCCAGATGTCCTGAAAAGACCCCTTGTTTTCAGTTCACGATCATTGATTTTTTACGAATGTATTTATTATGTAAATCCGACCTCTCTACCCGGTTTAAAAGTCATCCGAAGTGTCCTAATACGACCCTTATCAGACCGAAAAAACCCGAATCGCGACGCATGTCATTAAAAAAACCGGCCAAGTGCGAGTCGGACTCGTGCACCTAGGTTTCCGTACAAAATATACGCTAATATTGGACTTATCTATAAAAATCCAGTGTTAGCAGAGCTCTACTCCTAAGCAAAGTGTAACCGGTGTGGTGATAACATATTTACAGGTAAAAACCTAACACGATTATAAAGTTTGAAAAAGAGATTAAAATACCGGATAAGAGCATGTCGGACCAAGCTCAGTGTAGGGTTCTTACTACTTTTTTTTTCGCGACCAAGATTGCGGAAAGAATCATAGTGTTTTGCTAAGATAGATGCTATCTTTCCAAAAAAATGCCATCTATTTTTAGGCTTCTGTATCTCGAAATGAAAATAACGAGACCCTTACAGGATCACTTCAGTTCGTCTGTCCGTCCATTCGTCTGTCTGCCAGGGTCCTTTTTCTCAGGAGCGCGTAGAGGTCATCAAGTTGAAATTAATATCAAATATTTTTGTTTGCGGTCTCTTGAAGCTGTTAAAAAATCAAGCTTCTAATTCAATAAATCGAAAAATATATATTTTTTACATTTTGTATGTGTTTATGTGTCGTGGATTCATCAGGCCAAATCGGCTAAACGGATTTCAACATATTCTGGTACACGGGTAGCTGGGCATCGACAGATAGTTATAGGACTCTTTTACTCGACTACGGCTAAATTAAAAAGAGAGGGTTATGACTTTTTCTCTTCCGTTAACGAATTTTCGGGAACCTTCTAGTATTTTATATTTGCATTCTTATAGTTTCTTTTTAAATACGTAAAATAAAAAACTTTCCTTGAGATGAAAAATAACATTAATCTAATGTAGATCTACCTAAACTTACTGCCACACGAAATATCACATTTCAACAACTCGTTCGTCTCTATAACACCACTGGAACATCAACTCTAATCCAACCGGGGTAAGTATAAAATACAATCAAAAATATCTTCAAAATATAACTTTGTCAAAGTTATCGGAGTACGCTTGTTCTAGGGCAGGCGCGACCTCAAATGAAGGCAATTATGTTGATATATATAAAAATCAACTAAGTCCCTAAAATTTAGTACGCCAATTTGAAGTGTATTTCTTATTTGAAAAGAATTCAAATTTTGTTACTAATTTACTTCGACTTAGGTGACATCGATATACGTCCTCAAAATTATCGAGCATTGTATAAAGAGATTTATATAAAGGCCTTTTATACCTGAACCTTTTCACCTTTTCTACATTTTCACACATTGTTTAGGCTCAGAATGATATCTCGTAACAACCGCACCCTTTGTGTTCTTTGGAAAATTATTTCGTTATTCAGATTTGAAAGGAAATGTGTAGAAATACGAAAATGAGTTGGGATTAATTTTGTGATTTTTTTTGGGACACTGTGTAATTTATACGTTGTTATGATTAATAAAAGTGACTTTAGTATTAGGTTTTCTTATTTACACTTGTGTAAAAAAACGTGAAACGTTTTCATCGTTACGGAGAAGATCACAAACATGGTTATTTTATTTTTATTTTATTAATAGGTTTGCCAACAGATACATACATTATACAACAGGTATAAAATGTCACTGGTATTATAAAGTTATATAAATGAAATGTCTGAACATTGTAGATATTTTCAAAAAATAAGTAAAACGCACTAATTGAACTCCAATGAGACAAAAAAGTTTTGCATGTTTGTACAAATCGTCACGTCAACTATTTTTCATCACGCCAAAACGGCTAATCAGATTTCAACTGTTTTTGGGCCACGGTTAGCTAGGTATCCACGAATAGTTATAGAATACTTTTTACTCGACTAGGCTAAAGAAAAAAAGGTGTATTAATTTTTTCTCCTCCGCGAACGAAGTTGTGGGCACCTTGATACGATAAGATCACAAAATGTAATGTCTGTCCATTGTAGGCACATATGTTTTAAAAATAGTCTAACAGAACTAAAAAGTTCAAAAAGAAAATATTTCGAATAATTTTCTTTAGTATTTGACGACACGTTCAGCTCAGTGGGTTGCAAAACGGCCTACGAAGCTGGCGGTCCCGGGTTCGAATCCCGGCCAGGGCAAGTGTTTGTGTGAAAGTATAATAATTTATCTATATATTATGTATATCATCGCCGCTGGCTAATTCGCAACCTCAGAAAAAAGGACTCCCTCTGGACCATCTCACCACTAAATGTTCACCACCAGTGGTGAATAGGCACTGCAATTTCCCAACTGACTACCAATGACCAAATAACACGATGGTACTCCCGTATCACCACTGGCGGTGAAATTTAGTGGTGAGATGGTCCAGACGGAGAAAACCCCTAGCCTTTAATGCAATTTGGCCACGTAGCGACACGGAATAGATGAAGCCAGTCAAGACGCCACGTCTTTCTCTCGGGGGAAAACTCGGGAGATGCATTTTCCTTAAGCAATTATAAAGAAGGCCTCTGTTAGTCTCATGCTCATTGTTCCTCATCAACCCGCCGGTTTTATGAAATAATGTTTTTTAAATAAGCCTTCTTATTACAACTGATTTTTCTGTGGCTTAGATAAAATAAAAAGATGAAAAGGTGTTGGTGGGCCTATATACCTGCCTCATACGGTACGGCAAAGGCAGCATTGATATTTTCGATTAAAATGGCTGTAAATGTACTGTTATTCTTGCCGTACCGTATAAGGCAGGTGTATAGGCCCACCAACAGCTTTCATCTTTTTATTATTTTCTAAGCCACAGAAAAATCTATATTTTTTTATCTGACAATAAGGAGGCTTATTCCTACCTATATCAAAATTTCAAGATTTTTGAAAATGTTCATCCATTCCCCATACTTCAATTCCAAACTGCTTTGCGCCACCTACTTAAACGTATAATTTATTTTCTCAACGTCTCCCACTAACCAGAAGTTTGTATGGAAGAGATCGCTGTTTAGCGATAAGACCGCCTGTTGTTTATCTCTCCTTGAATGTATTGTTTTCTATACTGTTTGTGCGGTGTGCAATAAACAATTGTATTGTATCGTTTTTTTTGTCAAATTAATAAAATATATGAAGATATAGCCCGTTAAAGTTCCCCGTGACGTCATGCGCCTCCACTCCCAAACTTCGACGCGCTTTGTCCTTGTCATTTTTTGTTTGATAGGAGAAAAAGTCATAGCCCCGCTTTTTTTGACAGCGTGGTCGGGTAAAAAGTATCCTATAACAATTTGGGGATACCCAGCTACTCGTGTATCAAAAACTTTTAAACAAAAAAATAAAACCGACTCCAAAAAAAACTAAAACGTAAAAAATAACGCCAGAATTCAGTTTCTTCAAATTACTTACAAGTAACCGTTTGTATACTCAATCTATACAGTATATACAATTAATCTTATTTTGGCGTCGGTGCCATATAAAGAATGTATAAAATATTGAAAATTGACGATTTTAGTAAGTTGTGCACGATGGTTTTTTTGGAGTCGGTTTTATTTTTTTGTTTAAAAGTTTATTTATTTTACACTTTTTAGTTAATCGTTACTTAAAAGTGTATCTCGTGACGATTCGAACAAGCCCAAACACGGCTAGGATACATTATTTTATTACATAGATCTGGTGCCTACCTTCCGGCTCCAACATCAAATCAATTCGATGGTACCATTCTCATCAGGAACATTTAAATTCGTGACTATGAAGTTGCTTAGCTAAATTAATCAAGATATTTTGTCGCCACCCGTAAATCATTTATCATTGAGGAGTTCCGATGGCATTCTGTGGTCTTCTGCATCAGTTCCACTTCACCAATTTACACTTTCTGAATGCAAATGCTTATTATGTTTCTTATAATACCAAAATCGCTATATGTATGCCTACAATATTTGAGGAGTTCCTTCAATTTCTCATGGATTTCATCATCAGATCTTCACCAAAATTAAATGGGACTAACTAGAAAGTACCTTCTATAAAACAAAAAAAAAATTTTGAAATCGGTCAAATAGTCTTTGAGTAATCGGTGAATATCCATAAAAAAAAAAAAAACATTTCGTCGAATTGAGAACCTCCTCCTTTTTTTGGAAGTCGGTTAAAAATAGTTGAAATCCGTTTAGCCACAGATACAACTAGAAAAAGCCACATGCGAACATAGCAAAAATCCAAAAAATATACATTTTGACTCAGTTACCTCCAAATAATCTGTTACAATATTTTTTTTTATATCTTCAATGTACAGACACTTCATTTTTACAACTTTACATTAGTAATTATTTTCAGTGAGTCCAAATCTATCCGTGATATTTCATTGGTAGGCACTTTCAAAAAATTTATGTTACCCATTATATAAGTTGTCCCTTGGATTTTTCATCACGTCATGTGATTGATCACAACTGTGATGTCACTCAGTTAAAGTAATTCGATTATCCGATTGCTGTAATTAAATGTGACTGCATCTCCTAAAGTTAGTCCATTTAATTCCTATTCAGAAGCGTAGTTAGAATCGCCATGTTTGCCAAGTCTCGCTAGTTAAACGTACACATGCAACTTAGTGCGGGCTCAAACTGAATCAAACACGAAAGGTCGTAAGCAACAAGGAATAGGGAATATGCATATACTAATATTATAAATAGGCATCGGAAATTCGGATGCTTTTATACCTACAACTAGGAACATCCCGGAAAAAGCTAAGCAAGTATGGAGCCAGCTCCTTTAAAAAATATTATAATTTTTTCAATTCCCGGGATCCCGGGATTATACATGCCTAATTATAAACTTTGTTCGCGGAAGAGAAAAGGTCATAAGATTATTTTTTACTCCAGCTTAGGCCGGATTTCACCAAACTTTTATTCCGAGAATAACGTTCATTCCCGGACAATTATGTGAAAACTCTATAGTCATAATAATAATAATAATAAACTGCTACCTCATTACTAATTATAATAAAGGCGTAGGGATGTGACGACCCCACCGCCCGCTGGTTACCCAGGGCAATCAGTCAACGCAGGGCAGCTTATGGCGAGCTGTTGGGGAGTAGCGACCCCACGTACCTGAGTGCTCCTGGGGGACCCTGACGGAAGGTGTTGGGTCAGGACCCCCACCTCTGGCTTGCCTTAAACGGCCGGTCAGAGTGGAGTCGCTAGAGCTGATGCTCGAGGGTGGACGTGGAACGTAAGTGGCGAGTTGGCTTCGGTAGAAAGTCCAGTGACACCTCTCCGTCCTTAGCCCTCCGCACCGATGTTGCCCTCAGGCCACTATATGTGTCGCTATTTACGGGGGCCCATCTAGCGGTGGGCAAGTCATCGTCTACCAGTGCCTTTAGCCATGGGACACTTTTTCCTGGTAGACGTCCGATTGTCTCAAGCAATAGCCCAGTATTTAGTCCATCATTTCAATCCCATAACCCAGAATATTTAGATCTCATCACTCTCCAATAGTTCTTGCATCTAGCGAGTGCTGTCTCTGTGCGCGTCCCATGATACGGGCAGGAACAGCACCCGCGCGGTGTACACCTTACATTTCATTAAATTGTCGAAAGGGCCTCTACGCGTTGGCTTCGGCTCCGCGCACGCCTCCCAAAGGTCCGGGACACCATTGTCCCGTGAGCGGGTGCGACATACATAATAATAATAAGTACTCTTTATTGCACACCAAAAGAAAATAACATCAGAAACTTAAATCTAAAACAGTATCAGAAATGGTAAACAACAGGCGGTCTTATCGCTAAAAAGCGATCTCTTCCAGACAACCTTAAGGTAATAGAGATGGCGCAAAGTAAACAACCAATGAGTAAGTAAGTGGTGCACAAGAAGATGAGACAAATCATAAATTAAAACCATAAGGAAAAAAGAGAAAGGAACAATACAGATACATACAAAGATACTAGATACTAATAAATAAATATATAAAATACAAATAAACATATATAAAAATATATACATAAATACGCAAATATATATATACATATAAAATAAAACAATTTAACGGATTATATCGCGTATATTATCTCATTTTAGTTCCCGACGTTTCGGAAGCTTTCCAGCTTTCCATGGTCACGGGAGGACTGAGAAAAGATGTATTTTCCTCTGTCAAAGTTACAATTTGTGCAAAGTACCCATTTTTGAAAAAACAAATAAAGATTTACATACATGCCAGATGGGCCTAAGCTGTAGACAGTTACACATGTGCTAGAAGGGCTTAATTATTTTATTCTAATAATTTACCAAGCAGCATTTCACAAATGAGGCGTACTGAGGAGAAAACTACCTGCTACCTCATTACTAATTATAATATTTTAAAAAACAGAGACTATTAAACTACTTTTTAAACAGATAAGATATTGTACACCGTTCGGAAATTAAGGTTTTGCAGCCCTGTGTCTCGCTTGTTCCTTGATGAGATGTATTACAGGATCCCAAGCTGGTGGTAGTGACAATCCATCTTCTCTATTGAAATTGGAATGCTTTTTAATCTCAATAGCCTCGCATTGCATTGTAAAAAAATATTTTTTTTCTTTGGCAAGGATAGAAGGTTTATCAAACTTAATTGAAGGGTTTGGTTTGTCAATGACATGTTCACAGACTGCAGACCTATTACACCGACGGTGCTTGACATCTGCTATGTGCTCCTTCACCCGGGTTGATACACTGCATTTCGTTTGACCAATGTATGAAAGACCACACTCGCAGTCCAGCTTATAAATGCCTGCAATCTGCAAAGGGATACTACTCTTCACGGGTCTAAGGTATTGAGACACCTTCTTCAACAGCTTTAAATATTTCTTTATAGAAGCACGCTTCAAGATGTTTTTGATCTTGTCTGTGACCCCTTTCACATATACGGCAGGTTTACGCTCTACTGTTGGTTTCTTCATACTGAGATTCTGCTTGGAACGTGGTATCTGGAGCTCGTTGGCTCGAAGCGCACGTTTGACAGTCTGCAACTCAGCAATCAGATGTTGATCGTCGTAGATTCTCCTGGCTCTCTGAAACAAAGATTTACCCACTGTAGCAAGTTGACTGGGATGGTGGTGAGATTTGCCATTCAAACCTATCAGTATGCGTAGGTTTCCAATATACAGTATGATCTATGTCATTGTTATGACCTCTAATTACTAGTACATCTAAGAATGCAAGTGAATTTTGATTTTCCAACTCCATAGTGAATTTAATTTTACTATGCATGGAGTTCAGATGGTCTAAGAAAGCTGAAACACTAGATCTAGGTAAAATAGTAAATCAAATCAAATCAAATCAAAATATTCTTTATTCAAGTAGGCCTAGTTACAAGCACTTTCGAAATGTCAGTTACATGAGAGTGAATGTTTGCTGGGAGAAATACAATATGATTCAACATTTGCTGCAAGGATTAGGGAAACCCAGAAAAACCTAATCAGATCATTTAACTTAAGTGTAAAATTATTGATAAAATCATCATTTTTAAAATTAAAATAATCAATAAGATAAATCCCAAAAGAATTGTCAATAAAAAATAAATAATCTAGAATGTGTCTAGAATAAAATTCTAAATGTCAGAGTATATAAAACAATTAAGATTAAAATAATAATAATACCTTAGGTATTCGTTAAAATAATTATTCATATACCTACATGACGCTATAATTTACGTTAATCCCACGCGGCTTCATCATTCATGTAGTCTTGTGTGCTATAATAAGCTTTAGAAAATAATTTTCGTTTCACAATATTTTTGAATTTACCAATAGACAACTCAGTTATGCTGCTAGGAAGTTTATTATAAAATCTCACACAGTTACCCATGAATGATCTCCTTATTTTATGGAGCCTAGTAGCAGGCACTGCGAGCTTATGCTTATTTCTAGTATTAATATTATGTATATCACAGTTCTTCTTAAAGTCGGTAATATTTTTATGTACATACATAATATTCTCATAAATGTATTGACAATGCACTGTCATTATATTAATGTCCTTAAACTTATCTCTAAGCGACTCTCTATAGTTCATTTTATATATCGCACGAACAGCCCGCTTCTGCAGAACAAATATAGTATTAATGTCGGAAGCACTGCCCCATAGTAAGATGCCATACGACATAATACTGTGGAAATAACTGAAATACACTAATCGAGCCGTTATCACGTCTGTTAATTGACGAATCTTACTTACTGCAAAAGCTGCAGAACTCAGTCTATTCGAGAGATTAGCAATATGGGGACCCCATTGGAGCTTAGAATCTAATGTTATACCGAGAAAGACTGTACTATTAACTAGTTCCAGTTCCTCACCTTTAACCATAACGCTTGCTTGCTCGTGTTTTACGTTACTCGTGACAAACTTAACACATTTAGTCTTTTTCTCATTCAACAATAAATTATTTATATTAAACCAATTTACTACTTCACAGATAGCATTGTTTACGTCATTGTAGGATCGTTGATTTCGTACGACTTTGAAAATTAGAGACGTATCATCTGCAAACAAAACTATCTCATGGTGGGTCTGTACGAGGTGTGGCAAGTCGTTTATATAGATAAGGAACAGGAAAGGTCCCAATATTGATCCCTGCGGCACACCCATAGAGACTAATGACCCCGGTGAACGCTTTCCATTCACGTCAACCCTTTGTATTCTACCATTTAAATAAGACTGTAATAAATTTAGTGCTAATCCTTTAACTCCGTAGTGGTGTAGCTTCCTGATCAGTGTCTCATGATTAACGCAATCGAAGGCCTTAGATAAATCACAGAAGATGCCTAAAGCATCTCGCGATTCCTCCCAGGCATCGACAATGTGTTTTACGAGCTCAACTCCGGCGTTGGATGTCGAGCGACCCCGCGTAAAACCGAATTGCTTACTATGCATCAAATTATTCAAATTAAAATGTTTTAACAATTGATATAGAATTAGCTTTTCAAAAATTTTACTAAATGTAGGTAGTACAGATATTGGTCTAAAGTTAGTGGGGTCAGAGGTACTACCTGATTTAAATAAAGGAGTTATTTTGCTATGTTTCATCAGATCAGGAAACTCACCGCAGTCAACACTGTTATTGAATATATCTGCCAAGTCAGGCGCTATTACTTCTATTAGGGATTTGACAGCATGGACTGAGACCCCCCATAGGTCATTGGTTTTTTTGACATTAATTGATTTAAATGCCTTTACTACATCTAAAGGTATCATCTACGTATCTTTTAAAGATCCTCGGCTTGTTTCAACTCAGCAGTAAGATGTTGATCGTCGCAGATTCCCCTGGCTCTCTGAAACAAAGATTTACCCACTCACTCTTTTCTCAGTCCACCCGTGACCATGGAAAGCTGGAAAGCTTCCGAAACGTCGGGAACTAAAATGAGATAATATACGCGATATAATCCGTTAGATTGTTTTATTTCAATGAGTAATAATCGCGGAAACAGAAGAAAATATTATATATACATATAACCAAAAAAATACTGAACTACACGACTTCGACATCTCAGTTTAAGGGAGCGATAAATAGTGCTGCCTAAGATGACTCTTAAAAACAGGAATAGATTTAGTACACCTAACGTCCAACGGCAAAGTATTCCACATCTGGATCGCTTGAAAAGTGAAAGAAGTGTTATAAAATTTGGAAGAAGAAGCAACAGGTGCAAGGAGATGATTAACATTGAGATGAGTAATTTAACAATAATGTTTCAGAAAAAGCGGAATTCTAGGAGTAGAAGTTTGGTTTAGTCCAGTAATCGGGTAAAATGTATTATTTAACCATCTATAAATTCCCAGCTACTCGTGTACCAAAAATAATTTAAATCCGTTTAGCCGATTTGGCGAGATGAAGCCGCAACGACACATACAAAGTTTACAATCGTTTCTTTGAAAATATCTTCAATGTACAGACATTTCATTTTTACAACTTTATAATAGTAGGTTTAAAAGATTAAATAGTTGCCTTTCCGGTAATGTGTGTGGTGGTGATGGTATTAAATTAGTAACTATAAAATTTTGCTTTGTCGTGTTACCGTGATTTATTTTATTTAAATTAAATTGACACGACATCGGCTAAATTTATGGTGTAGCCCAGAGGTCGCCAAACTACGGCCCGCGAGCCCTACTAATCCGGCCTGCGGTAAGAAAGCAGGAGAGCCCAAGGCATATTTTTTTTTACTGAATTCATGTTTTACATTTATAGCATAATCAACACCGAGTGCGTTCTTTATGCGTTATCTAGGTACAGTCGGTACCCCTTGAAGACTAAGACTACTTAAATAATACTTTACCCCATAACCAGCCATGAAGCCAAAGTCTTGGCCCGCACGAATTTATATTATGTGCAGTGTGGCCCTGAGTCAAAAAGTTTGGAGACCCCTGGTATAGCCAATAAAAAAAAACCAGAAATTTAGCTATAATTATGTTCACGTGTCATTAAAATACGAAATATTGTGATTGGTATTGATTCTACGACCCAAAAGACAGTTAAAATATTGTTTTACATTTATATCACATGCATATTCCCTACGAATGTCATGCGTTATTTTGTACAGAGAAGACGGCGCCATTGCACTTGCCTGCCCAAACATAAAAGGTTGTAAGCGTCCAGAATTCCTAATGACATAAATTGTTTTGTGCGAAGACGGTGCTGTTTGCGTTACACTAGCGGTCCGTTTGCTGCCAACTTGTACGTGCCTGATGGAGAGTAAACAGAACTGTTGACAAATACGTGATTTCATTTGTGATGTGGCTGTGGCTACTTGTACAGTCAGCGACAAATAGTCTGTAGCATCTAAAGTGCGAAATATATCACAACACATCTCAATTTTTATAGGCATAGCGATATAGACGGTGCTAACAAAGAAGGGTGGGCATTTTTGTACGGCACTGGCCTAAAAAGATTTTTTCATTTTCTACAACTTTTTGTACGGCGGGAAATCTTATATTGCTGTGTGAAACAAGTTATGGCAAAATGAAAACAAGAATAAAAGTGTCGGTACTAGGGATTGCAATCCGGTCCAATTCTCAATCCGGCCGGATCCGGCCGTCTGTTGTGGCATCTTTTCAGTCTCTTCGGGTCTACCGGATCCGGTCCGGATCCGGTAGCCGCCAAAATGTACCGGGCCCGGCCGGATTACCGGATCCGCCGGACCAGATTGCAATCCCTAGTACCGACAGTTTTAGACATGTTACATTACATCAAAACAAATAACTTTGTATAAAAATGACGAAAACTTTTTACATCCAAATACTTATAATTTTGACAAAGGCTATACTGTTATTTAACATGAAATAAATGAATTTGAATATGAATGTATACTATATTTTCGTTTTATTCCTGAACAAACTAAATACATTAAAGTTCTGCCCAAATATACCCAACCTGTGCAATCACATGCGCATGATGTATTTCACATTGACGTTTATTTATTTAAGAAGGTGCCCGCAACTTTTTTTTTCTTCAGTGTAGTCGAATAAAAAGTATGCTATAACAAACATACAAAAAAATGCACAGATGCATTGCATGCGTGTTTGCTACATACATAGTGGGTTGTTAAGTTGCTACGACGTATCACACGCAGCAATACTGGACCTCGAAGTGGCTAAGATATATCTATACTATTTAAATAAAACAATTTAACAGATTATATCGTGCATATTATCTTATTGGAGTTCCCGACGTTTTGGAAGCTTTTCAGCTTTCCATCGAAATCCGGAAATCCAACAATCCTTTCCAGAGAAAAGATATATTTTCCTCTGTCAAAGTTACAACTTGTGCAAACTACTCAGTTTGAGAAAACAAATAAAGGTGTACATACATGCCAAATGGGCCTAATTTGTAAAGACATGTGCCATGTGCAGCAGGGCTTATTTATTTTAATTTTTATAGCTTACCAAGCAGCATTTCACAAATTTAGCTTCCATGTTCACTGGTTGACTGTGAAAAGATATTTTTTTTTCTCCTGTCCTATTCCGATATATAAGGTACATAACTGGAAAGTTTGATATATATTCATCCAGTATTTTTTGAGATTAAGTGCAACGTACATCCATCCATCCATCCAAACATCCAAACTTTCACGTTTATAATATTATTAGGATTAGGTTTACACTAGAAGGCGCCCGCAACTTCTTTCGGAAGAGGAAAAAATCATAACCCACTTTTAGCTTCAGCGTAATCGGATAAAAAGTATTATACAACCATCTGTGAATTTCCAGCTACCTGTGTACCAAAAATTTTTGAAATCTGTTTTGACGTGACGAAACCACAACCACAACGACATACAAATAATCCTTATTTTTTTTCGATTCAGTGACCTTCAAATAGTCCGTTTATTTTTTAAATCTATCTTCAATGTACAGAAGTTTTAATTTTTAAAATTTTGTATAGAAAAATTGTGCAGATGATGTAAACAATAGATTCATAACGCTGGCTCCACGCCTGCGCCGTTGGCAGTGGTACACCTAACCAAGCCGAAGGCATTTCTGAGTGGAGACCATTTTAGGTTCACATCTCTCGTTTACATTGTACTGTCTGTTTTTTCATGTTTTTGTTATGATGTGTTACCCTGAGTAAAGCTTTATTCTATTCTATTCTATAACAATATCATCGTTTGAAAATCGACTAAACAGAAAATCGACGATGTTTCATGTATAATGTTTCATATGGATGGTCTATTTTGTAGGTTGTTATGCATTTATAGGTTGGGAAAAGGGTTGATGAAAATCAAAAGCTGTTTCAATTTATTAAAAGCATTCTGATACAAGTTTTATCTTGTACCGTATCGAAAACACACTGTGGGCTGAAAGTCGATTTTCGTGGACACAGAGCTTTAACTATTTTAGTATGATCTTTTGAGTGGTATTATATTTTACATACTTATACATGAACGATACAACTCGGGTTTCAAGATTTGTCTTAAAGATATATAAATACATTGAACGGTAAATAGAAGCTTGTAAATACTTCCTCTTCATCTAATCCTTTTCTTGGATGCATTGTTTTCTGTACTCTGTTTTGTGAAGTGTGCAATAAAGATCATTTTTCTACTCGTCGACTTCAATCCCTGAATAAGAACTTTATAGAGTAAACTTTAATAGCATACTTTTCAATTTCGGATACTCTATGGCACTACCAACTGAACTGATATATTCATAAGCCAACAATTTGAATTGAAGTGTTGGCTTATGAATATGTCGAATGAATGAGTCGAAGATAATTGAGGTACGATGATGGTGATGATGATGGTGATGATTGTGATGGTGATGGTGATGGTGATGGTTATGATGATGATGATGATGATGATGATGATGATGATGATGGTGATGGTGACGGTGACGGTGACGGTGATAGTGATGGTTATGTAACGATTTGGAGCACATCCTAAACTCGAGTCGTAGGTTTGGTCTTAAGGTCAATCCTGCTAAGACTCTAGCTATAATTATTGGCAGTTCTAAACTGATCTCCAGGGTTGACTTCGATAATGTCCTACCCATATGCTTTAATGGCGTATTTATACCCTTTTCGCAGCAAGTCAAAAACCTCGGTATTATCTTCGATCGCACTTTATCTTGGGTGCCACAGGTTAATGAGGTTAGCAGGAAGATGTTTGCGGCAGTAGGCTTTCTTAGAAGACTTAGTAATTTTCTCCCCATCGCCACTAAAATTGCGCTTTCTCAAACATTACTTCTCCCTATTTTAGATTATGCTGATATTTCCTATCTTGACCTCACAGAAGAACAGCTCAATAAGCTTGAGCGCATCCAAAACATCTGCATTCGGTTCATATTTGGGTTACGCAAGTATGACCATGTTTCCATCTTCAGGTCTCAGCTTAATTGGCTTCCAATCCGCTCTCGTCGTAACTCTCATATCCTGTCTCTTCTGTATAGCGTACTTTTTAATCCCGCAACTCCCCGCTACCTTAAAGAGCGTTTCAGTTATTTGCGATCAGTTAGGTCCGCTCAAAATTTGCTTCTTGCTGTCCCCTCTTCATCCTCCAAATTTTTCAATAGTTCTTTCACATTCCAGGCAACTCTACTGTGGAACTCTCTACCCCATGACTTGAAGCGTGCCCAGACCCTTGCAACATTTCAGTCACACCTTAAAAAACATTACCTGTCTCTCCCTTAACACACTGCTATTGAAATCACTTTCTCAACTTTGCGGCTGACACTGTTATGGTTATTTATTTATGTACTTTGCATATGTTATATTTATTATGTACATATAAGTATTTATGTATGTTTATTTACGCAATCTTTTGTGTGTATGTTTATTGCGTATACATGTGTCTATATGAGTTTTTTGTTTTGCTTCATAACTGTTTCTCGCCACCAACTCAACTAAACTTGTTGTCTTTTAAACACTCCGCTACCCAAAGGTTGTCTGGAAGAGATCGCTATTTGGCGATAAGACCGCCTGTTGTTTACCTCTGCTAATTCGAATCTTACTGTCATGTTCTGTATTTCTGAGTATCTGAGGTGTGCAATAAAGAGTATTTGTATTGTATTGTATTGTATTGTGATGGTGATGGTGATGGTGATGGTGATGGTGATGGTGATCGTGATCGTGATCGTGATCGTGATCGTGATCGTGACTGTGATCGTGATCGTGATCGTGATGGTGATGGTGATGGTGATGGTGATGGTGATGATGATGATGATGATGATGATGATGATGATGATGATGATGATACCTACTCGTAGAAAAAGTATTGTATACAATAGTTTTATAATTAGCTTTTTAAGTCTCGTACCTTACTTAGGCCACTCAGCAAGCTTCGTGGCCTAAACGCGGTACTCGACTGAAAAAGCATACGTTATATAACGATTGCATAAAATACTAGAGCAGTAGAGTACTGTACTTATCGATAGGTACGTGTATCATTATAACAACATAACAAAACGGCGCTTAATCGCGTATAAATATCATTATATTTCGTTGGTCACTCTTCGACGTTTCGAATGTCACGTTACGTCCATAGTCTCGAAGGAACCGGAGAGGCAAGTATCAATATCTAGCCGCGCAAGTTTTTCAATCTACCCGCGCTTAGTGTTGATTATTACGTTGAACACTAAGGCTGGAAACAGTGTTCGACCGATGGTCCGCGCGCACGATCGGTCGCGCGACTTTTGTTTGGCTGAAAACGCAAAGACGGTCCATCTAAACGCTCCTATGCTTTCTAGAGCGGTAGCTACGCCCGACCGACCTTAGCCGCGTACCATCGGTCGAGCACTGTTTTCATTTCAGCCTAGTTGTAACTAGACCGACACATTTATACGTGATTAAGCCCCGTTTTGTTATGTTGTGATAATGAGCGATCATGTAATTTTGAGCACTGTTTCCAGCCTAGTCGTCACTAGACCGACACATTTATACGACATATTTATACGTGATTAAGCCCCGTTTTGTGTAATTTTTAATCAAGGTACGTGTCTATTTAGATTACTTTAGCGAGTGCTCACATTGTAAAAGGCGAATACTACTCGACGTGTTACGGTTCATTCTAAGGACCTTAGGAGTCACGAGTGGAACCAGATGCTGTACTTCTTGCACAAATCTAAATATGTCTGAGTCACACGGTAATTGTCTGGTTAAAATATATGTATACGTGACTAAATTGTCATCAAGCTCTAATCAAATCTCAAAAATCATCATCATCATCATCAATGCAGCCATAGGACGTCCACTGCTGGACACAGGCCATCCTAATAGATTTCCACATGGGCCAAATATAGGTGATCCGCATCCGGCAAGCCCCGTCAACCCTAACCAGGTTTTCCGACCACCTTGCGGGTGGCCTTTTCACGCTACGCTTACCGGTACGCGGTCTCCACTCGAGAACCTTTTTGGCCCAATCGATTCTTTGAACTATGGACATTGCCCATTGCCGCTTTAGTTCAGGATCTCTCTACGACATTGAATCAGAAATGAAGAGATTTGTAGTAGACGAACCAATGTCACCGACATAGCAAACAGGGTAAGATCAATCCAAATATATATTTTTTAATATCTGCAATGGTTAGACATTTCTTTGCTACATATTTATAATATAGTATAGAGTATATGGGTCAATTTCTACAGATCGCATTTTTTGTATCATTCCGGTGGAAATATTTATATCTGTTTCTTTTTGAGAATTTTAAATGTAGGTATGTAATTTAGACTTTATTTTTAAATATATCTAAAAGGAAACCTAAAAACTTAAATAGTTTTCGAGATATTAGGGATCAAAATCTAAGCTTCCATCGGAATTATTAATCACACCGGAATGAATAATATACACCGGTATGATAAAATCAGCCCACCGAAATGAAATGTGCCCTCCGGAATTGAAATAAAAAAAGGATTTTAATAATCAATTATTTTACTTTTCCAATTTGTACCCAAACAAAATAACGACATCGTATGTTAATTTCTTAGTCAGTCATGTTTTGCATTTATTCATCGTTTACAACACCATATACGACCTCTGTAATTTTGATACTCGGATCAACTTACTTTCGCGTTATATGTATCGCGTTATAAAACATACTTAACTAATATATAACTAAAAATAAAACGTATAAAAAATATAATTTTTTCAACATTTGTGAGAAGTGAAGCAACATTTGACGTTATTCCGGTGAAACCTCATCTCGGTGGATATTAAAGTTGATAAAATCCACCGGAAGCACCGGAATAAGAATGGCGGAGTGAGAAAAACGACGTAAAAAAAAACATTAAAAAAAGAAAGCCATGTCTATATTTTACATGACATACGAGTATATGTAATGAAAAGTTTTTTTTTTCCCCACACCACCGTGGTGATAAACTAACGTTTGTGCAGGACAGCGTACAGTAGCTACGGACTGTGCTTTCTTGCCGAGCGACGCGGCTTGACTGTTGCTCCAAGTGTTCAGGAGACGGGGGGTATAAGGAAACAAACTTTTCGAATAAATCGATTACAGATTTTGTCGGTGGAATTAATCCCGCTTCGCCGGACCAACGTATATGCACATATCCAGGAATATAAAAACGAGGTACAAAACAAATGATGTGCTTTTTTTATTACCTGTTTATGTGGCAATAAAATAAAGGGAAAATATTTTCTTTATCCTGCGTGGTATTCGAACTATGCGGCATTTTCCAAACAAAGCCGGCTGCCGGACAACCCACCTTGATGAGAATTTCGGTCTAAATAAATATTTTTTTATTAATATATATATTAATATTTTGATTTAAGCTGTTGCCCGAGGTAGATAATCGGATAGGCTGTTTCCGAAAAAAAAATGGTATTTTATTATAAAACATTTCCACGCGCCTGCGTTTTTAGTCTTGCCATAAAAATACTGCTTGGGAAATTGACCCATATAGATATACTGTTTGAATTATAAATAAAATAAATCCTTACGTCCATAAGAATAAATGATTGGCCCACTGTGCAATGTTTTCTGCTGCGTTAAAATGAGCAGAGTATTTTAATAGTACTTTACAGAGAGTCCCACAAAAGTCTAGCTTTTATTAGATTTCTACCTTTGCTCACTCAACGAAAACTTATAACGAGTTTCTCGTTGCAAACCTAGTCATCAAAAGACTGGTCGAGTCTGGGAAATTTAAAGAAAAAGCATATTTTTACATCACCCTACGAAAAACTTTCGCTCTAGGGCGTAAAGTGCATTTTGCAATATATGCATTGCAATATTTTTACAGAAATGTTCGGGACAAATTAAATGAAGCCCAGCAACGAAACTATCCGTAATTTAACGAAATGATTGGTGTAGCTACTTTTTTTTGCGAAGTTTTGTATGTTTAAGGCCATATTTAGGTACAAGCTTAAGAGGTAAACCTCTAGCTCAGCAGTATACGTATAACCAAGTTAATAGACATTCAGACCATTCAATAATATAAATGGATCGTCTATACTTATAATATTATAGATGATTGTAAAAAAAAAACGTTTGTATGTTTGTACGTGTCGTTGTGGCTTCATCGCGCTAAATCGGCTAAACGGATTTCAACTAATTTTGGTACACGGGTAGCTGGTTATCTCCAGATAGTTATAAGATACTTTTTACCAAACTACGCTGAAGTAAAAAAGAGGGGCTATGACTTTTTTCGTCCGCGAATGGACAATTAAAATTATTTTTCCCACGAGGGCCCATTATGTTTTTTCCACCCTGTATAAACCCTTCAAATTGTTTTATTTAAATTATCTCCGCTTAGCCTAAACCCATCTTCTAGAAATCTATTCTAGATACCACATATTATACAACGGACTCAAGACGTTTAACACTAACCTTAAAAATGCTGTATCGTAATAGGTAAACCATAGCTTTTACGTTCTTCTGTTTCCAAAGGTCCTGAACACCTTAGAAATTCAATGCTGGAAGCCGTTTGAGAACGTCCCAGGTGGTGTTACCCTTTGGGTGTATAAGCCCGTCTTTATCAGGTGTGGTTTTATACATTGTGGAAACTTTAAACCCGACAGACTTTAAACATCGATAAAAATTGGAGCAAAAATAAGTAGGGAAAATATTTTTGGATAAAGCTTCATGATATTCATAATTGCTTCGAAATAAAAACATATTATCTCTCACACATTTTAATTAATGTGACGTAGTCACTGTCGTAGAATAAATATTGTGCGGAAAAAATATTGTGCAGTAGCCAACACCATCAATTTAAGTTCCGTATGGAGTTTTGTAAAACGTGTTATAACAAACAGCAGTATTATCTATTGTGATATACCTAGATAGAAAGATCAAAGTGCGAAGAAAAACATGATTGCTCTTGCACGTGGTCACACCAGGAATCGAACCCAGTACCTTTGGATTACATGTCCAACGTGTCAGAATCTCCACACTACAAAAATTTATCATAGTAGAAACACAAAATTTGTGTCAATATAAAATAAACTCAACTGAACTGTAGAATAAATTGTCAGCAGTATTTCCGGACATATGCGACCTTCAAGCCTTCAATAAAAGAGTGCATTCCCACCTGAAAGGCTAAAGAGACATTTGCACGCTCCACATTTGAGTGTTTTTTTTTAAAACTGCATTTGTAACCCATTCTCCGGAACATATATCTAGTCAATAATCCGTTAACCTTTCAAGGCATTTACTACGCCCTCGTTATTTTTATTTACGGTTAACCACTTGGTTTTGTATTCTTTATTATAAAGCGCCCGCAACTTTGTTTGCTGAGGAGAAAAAGTCACACTCCCTCTACTTTTCTTTAGCATAATCGGGTAAAAATATCCTATAACCATTTGGAGATACCCAGCTACCCGTGTACCAAAAATAAAAGATAAAAAGAAGCAGTTGAAATCTGTTTAGCCGATTTAGCGTGATGAAGCCACAACGACACATAGAGACATACAATCATTTCATTTTTACAACTTTATAATAATAAAATCATTTATTTACCATAAAAAAACGTTATATTAAACGTTTTTCCTATATAGAAGTCGACTTATAAAAGAATAGAAGTCGATTACCTTAAAGACTAAAATTTTGTATAATTAGTTACACCCGTGTCAATATAACATTATATCGACGGCAAAAAGCGGAAACGTAATAACCGCCAACTGAATTCAAAACTGGAAACGTAGTAACCGCCAAAGAATTCAGTTAAGATCTTAACATCGTACGTGGTTAAGATCTGTCGTGTTCCTCGTTTCCACGGTGTAAATTTGCATTGAGATGTGCATGTTAGAGCATTAGTAATTGGAAACAGCTTAAGTACTAGAACGTGTCTGCTCTGGTACGAGGGTCACATCTGTATGGACTGATTAAATATTTAAGACGTTTTCGAAGAATGAACTAAAAATGTGGTAGTTCTTAAACTTAGTCTAAACTATTTGTACCTATTATTATATTGATACAAAGATCTACGAAGAAAGTAACAATAATTACGATGCACTGCAGTCTGAGTTATACTGGAACACACTGTTTCGTTATAACAGAGACATCGCAATTAATTTTACTTTATACTTAGAGCTTTGTATCAACATACTAATTTGAAAGATTGTGTGATGTTTTCACAGTAACAAAATATAAACAAAAAACATATGCTACTTTATACCATGGACCTCTGATGCCTGAAGTATTCTGTGACTTACTTTGATCGCAATATGATTTGAGATGATTACGGGTGAAAAATATAGCCCATAGACAAACGGACGAACAGACAGCAAAGTTAAGTTATAGAGAAACCTTGGATTGAATAGGTAACCCTAAAAATGTATCTCAAAAAAACTTGTGTAACACATGGAATTAGCATTTGAGCATTTTCAGAAGACCGGTTTAATTGAGCGGAAGTAACGTTGCCTGCGAAGCTGAAGGTCCAGGGTTCAAATCCCGGTAAGGTCAAATATTTGTGTGTTGAACATAAATATTTGTTTCGAAGCCTTAGATGTTTTCTATCTATATATTTAGGTTTTCCCTAATCTGGCATATTTTTTTTGTTTTGGTCATAATGCATGAGAGTAACCGATCTGTTTTTTATACATATCATCGTCTAGGACTCGTCACACAAGCCTTACTGAGCTTACCATGGAACTAGTTAGATTTGTGTAAAAACTGTCGCATAATATTTTTTTTTTGTTGAAAAAAAGTAAACCTTAAAAATTATGTACTCTACTTACTAGCTTTGTGTAATTAGAAAAATGGGATAAAGAAAACAGTATATTTTATTACTTACTTAAATTTTTAAGTCGAGACAAATCGACTTAGTCCCAAACTAAGCAAGCTTGTACTATGGGTATCAAGCAAGGATATACATAATATAACAAACATTCGTGCTCATCACACAATCACTTGCTCTGGCCGGGATTCGAACCCACGACCGTCCAGCTTCGCAGGCCGTTGTGCTACGCACTGAGACAAATGTGTCGTGTGCAGGACTTGTAACCCGGTTAATTTTCCGTACCGGTTAGAGCCACACTCTGAGAGCCTAACCTATAATAAAGGTTACGCTCGCAAGAACATCAGTCTAACCGGTTAATATCTCGGAGCGCAAGTTCCAAATCAACTCGTCAGAACGTAACCCAAATAATTAACCGGTATAATCTAAATAAATACCGGTTGATTTGTAACCGGTTTCAAGCCATGGTTGTGTGGTGTCGGATTATGTTGTTGGTGATTCGCAATAATGTTCTATGTAGTACCTTTATTTTATAATTTCTGAGCACGTTTCGGACATATTATTCTCAGTATTCCCACAGTAACATTGTCTGTCTGTTCAAAACGTTTGCTGAACGTCGATGATGCATCTGTTTGTGAACTGCACTCGGCTTCTCAACCGCTATGTAACATACAGTCTAGCAATCCCAATAAATCCGTATCGAATACCCCGAGGCCGAATTTAACGAGGCATAGTGATATATCCAATTCAGCAATATCTTGGCCATGTCCTGGACATTCCCCGGCGATATAGTGGTTGTATATGGTTTTTTACTATTCGAGCTGCATTGACAGCTTGATATTTATTCCTAATCACACATCCATAACCTACATATAATCACAAATTGTTAGATATGTTAAAAAAAGTTTTATTTAACAAACAAATTATAAGCAATCTAACAAACATTATAAACATTACTTAATCTTTACAGATATTATATTGAACTGTCTTATTTTAAGGCCGCTCGAGAAATATCTTACATTCTACAATAAGGTTTGCATATCTGGCCACAAACACCCACTGGCGCTACATCTAGTACGGAAGTTGAAAGTAATATAACGAAATCAATCAATCAATCAAATCAATCAAAATATTCTTTATTCAAAGGGGGTAGGTAAATTAGATATTACTGAAGGGGCACATACTTCGAAGAACCGATGGTCACAAGGTGGTCGGACGACCTGATTAGGGTTACGGGTTGCCTCTATCCGGCCCATATGGAAATCTATTGAGGAGGCATGTGTCCAGCAGTGGACGTCCTATGGCTGAAATGATGATAATGACGATGAGATATTGCTTCAAAATGTCCTTTCCACTTCAACGATATAACGGGACATCTTGAATTTTAAGTTAGTTTAAGATAGTATGTTCATCTCAGTTAGAAAGTAATGTCAAAACGGCTATGAATAAGGCATTACGCTGAAGTAGACGTTTTACTGCCTATCTCAGCTATGTCTCAGACAAAATGTCATTTGCCATGGTGAATTAAGCCCCTGCACGAGTCAGGTTACGTCGTTCTAAAATTAATATTCGTGTACTAGGCGTATATTGAATCGTTATTCAAAGTATAACCGAGAGGAGGGTTATTGATACAGACCTCTTTACTAGCATCATTCGAATTTATCAACAGAAAGCGAGATTCAAGTGCAATGTCCCTATAGATTAGATTAGATTACTTACTATATTTCATAATATAAATTACAGTATAAATTACATTTTAGTCAATTTACACGAATTTAAATTATGATCGCCAAATACAAAAAAAAAAAAAACATAATAGTATACATTATGTCACAGACACATGAAAAAAGGTACATGTCATTATCTATTAATTATTTATGATTTAAAAATAAACTTGTAACTAATTACATAAAAAATATTATCACCTATATGGGATTGTCAGAAAAATACTAAATTAATTAAAACAATACTGAATATATATCCATATATTTCTTCACGGAATTTAATGCATTTTTCAATATATTATATTTATTTGGCACACTCTGCAGCTTTCGGCTTAATTCGGTGTAGGTTCCAAAGTAGAGCGATCGACGGTCAGCTGCTTTTTTGGGATGAGCAAAAAAAAATGCCTTTGTTTTACATATATTTTCTTTAAAATAGGCTTTTCTAAGATACAAACTTCATTCGGATGCATTTAATTGTTTTGTTGCCTAGGAGATATTTCGAGTGACGTAACTGCTGACTCACGTCTGTACTAGGGTTTTGCAAGGACAGATAAAAGTCAAAATTAGTAAGTATCTGTCAAAAAAATTCATTTTTGTGACAAGCTTTTATCGCTGACTGTACTTTTCCTTGAACATCCATCAACTACTCACCAAGACGATTCTAAAGAGCCCAAACTCGGTAGGATTGCATTATTTTATTACAGAGTTCCTATGACTACCTTCCTGGTCCATCCGCAGATCAGCTCGATGGTATCATACTATTGCATTGTCACCAAACTTACATAAGTATGCAAAATTTTAGCTCAATCGGAAACCGGGAAGCGGATCAAGTTTAACTTGCAAGATTTGGTTACAGACCGACAGGCAGTCAACGGGTCTGGTGAAAGTAAATAACAGCTTGTAAAAACACTGATCATTGCAAGCGGTGTATTAAACCTATTCCCCGAAAGGGTTTTTGAATTAACATACCGTGTAAAATAGGCTCATTCTAATTCAATTAATTTTTTTATTCATAACATGCGTTATAAGTCATTTTACATATACATTTGACATTTAGGAATTAATATTTCACATTTTCGTTTTTATTAAAAACTATTCTAATCTATTACAACAACATAATTATCACATATCTAAACGTGAGGTTCCTACTATCAAATTTTATATGAAACTAATTGGTTTGACTTAAAAACTCATCTAGTGAGTAGAATGCATTTTCTACCAAATACTCCTTAAGCTTGCTTAAAAATACATTTTCAGAAAATTCCTCTAACTTTATAATTTGGTAGATGGTTATATATTTATGGACCGATGTACCACTCACACTGCTCTGACTTTTTCAGTTTGTTTCGGTTTGGAAGCAGTTTATTTCCATTGCGATAGTTTGGACCACGTGTTTTTTAAATCGACCAGGTTTCTACGAACTAATTTGCACACTTCTAATATGTAGAGGCCTGGAACAGTTATAAATTTAAAGTCGTATGTATTCGTTCATGGTAAAGCTATTTCCTAGCTAAAAGTTAGGTAGGTAGGTCTTAAAGTGCCTGGTGCCACCGTATAGCAATAGTAGGTAGTATCGATATATGCGCGAGTCAGAGTCGATCCAATTTGCGTGGCAATGAGTCGACTCGGAGCTCCGACGACATCGACCGTGCCGCTTAAGGCGAAGGTTACTCCTTAATATTGACTACAATTCTTAAAATTATGAAAAAACAACAAAATCCAACGAAAAACAAATAGTTTTAAATGCACACAATGTTTGACAACACGTTTGGCTCAGAGGGTTGTACAACGGCCTACGAAGCTAGCGGTCCCGGGTTCGAATCCCGGCCAAAGCTGTTGTAGCCAAAATGTTTGTGTGATGAGCACGAATGTTTGTTCCCGGACTTTGGATGTTTTCTATGTATTTAAGTATTATAATTTATCTATATATCATGTATGTCGTCGCCTAGTACCCATAGTACAAACAAGCATTGCTTAGTTTGGGACTAGGTCGATTTGTGTAAGATTGTCCCCACATATATATTTTATTATCTATTTACATGAGTATACCACCAAGGACCATTAAAACAAGAGGACTGTCAATTGCCATACTTTGGAATGTGCCGCGATTGCAAGGAGGGATCTATATCGGAATCTCTAAAGTTTATTATCCTATTTTTGCATTCCCTAACACTGTTTGTCATAATGATCATATGTCCTAAGAGTCATATGCCAAAAATTATGTCCTTATCGTTATTTTTAACCTATTTTGACGCTATACATGGTCACAATACAAACCTAACCTAACCAGTCGTTATCGCACTTCCTGCTAACGGTATACTAAAAAAAATTGAAGTTTATAAGTCACTTTTTAAATTAATTAATATCAACGGTATCCTAAGTAAATGTTTTTTTACCTTCTTTCATAACCAATCATAATTATTTTATGCTGCAAGTAGGCCTTAAGGGCTACTTAATATTTTCGTGGCAAAAAAAATTCCTTTTTAAATTCTTAAAATGCCTTTGCCCTACCCATGCGAGCGAAGAGTTTGTATTTTGCGAATCAGCGCTCAGGGTGGCTCAGAGTGTAATTACACCGTCATCAGTTCATGTGTAATTTAACTAGACGCATGAAGCAGTGATACATGACAATGTTTCAGATGGCAGGTTTTAAGAATATATCCCACTCGATGAAAGGTTTCAATCCCCATTCCGAAATAGTTATTTGTTATGCAAGGCTGCAAAGTTGTTATTTGGCGCGAGTGCTTAAATTGAAAGCCAAGCAAGCGAAGGAATCTAAAATTGAACCACGTGCAGAGTGAGTGGTTCAAATATAGATTTCTGAGCGTAACAAAGCTTTCAAGGCACGAGAAGCCAAATAAGTTTGCAGCCCTACCAAACACACAAAAACTTTTCACCTCATTACAGCGAGAAAAATGTAAGAAAAACTTGAACCAATTATTTTTTCATTTACAACTATCGATATTACTTTTTGTTTTACAAATATCATGATAATAATCACAATTTTTGCAATTTATTAGTGGATCACTCCACTAGCGTTATTATTATAAACAAAGATCAGAAACAAATGAAAAAATTTTTCGAGAGCGTGCTGCCCCGGTCTGGCTCAAGGCACTGGTTCAAGTCCAGTATCGTCGAAAATTTTTTTCATTTGTTTCTGATCTTTGTTTATAATAAAAAAACTATCGATATTGATAATGAACCTACGAATTTCGTTTGTAACTAAACAAACAAATAAACATATTAAAAATATAACTTAAAATTATGTTTCCACGCTAGCGGATAAAACGCATTTTTCCACGCAGATTTCGCGCTTTAAATGGATTTTTCCGAGCCAGTGGGGTGAAAAGTAATTTTTCTTTCAATACTTTTTAGGATTTTTTAAAATTCAATTCCAAAAGGTGTGACTGAAGGGAAGTATTTCATTATTTCATCAGTGAAGTGAAAATGTATTGTTGCTGCTTCGCTTCCCCTTAAATCGTACTTTGAAGTAAATCTTTTTCTAGAGCAGGCCCGCAAAGAACATAAGCGGCTCCGGGAATCATTTACTCAGTCGCAGATGAGGCCCGGATATAGGATATGTGTGTGTGTGTGTGTGTGTGTGTGTGTGTGTGTGTGTGTGTGTGCGTAGTGTGGGAATACAGGAAATATGTGTGTAGTGCGTAAAACCCGGCTTTGAAGTACATCTATACTATTATAAAGTTATATAATGTCTGTACATTGATCATGTTTTCTAGATAATAATTGTAGCGGATTCACTAGCTCGAATTGTTTTTTTTTGTGTTTGTGTGTTTGGTTGGGGCTTCATCCCGTCAAAACGGCTAAACATATTTCAACTACTTTTAGTACACAAATCGCTGGGTATTTATGAATGGTTACAGAACACTTTTTACTAACTATGCTGAAGAAAAAAAGATGGGTTATGACTTTTTCTCCTCCGGGAACAAACACGCACCTTCTAGTGCTTAATGTATATTATCCTTGCCCATTCGGCATTCGGCCTATGTGGAAATGTATTGAGGAGGCCTGTATCTAGCCGTGGACGTCCTGTGACAGGAAGGATGATTATACTTTATTTACCGTGACACCAACAAAATTGTATGGATATTAATGATACGTAGATATGAATAGTCACAGATTCATTTCCAGCTGAAGCATTCCATTAACATATGGACTCTGGAGATGTATCAAATCAGGTCTCAAAGCGACTTGAACAAACTGGCGCCTTGTCGCTCTCAAAGGATTTAGTCATTTACACCCGACGACTATCATACGACTAGCTGAAATAAACGATAAAAAATAACTTATGTTTAGGGATCCGTACCTCAAAAGTAAACGAGTAACCGGTGAAATTCCTGTTTTTTTGAAGTCGGTTATAAACGAACCCCTTAAAACAAGAGTCCGCAAAAGGTGAAAAGTCGAACCGCGGACCGCCAAATATTTTTGAAATATACCTACCTGCATATTCATATAATTTCACTAGTGGTATACTTAAGTACCTACACGTTTTGCATTTGCTGTTCCCTCGTGAACTAAACTATAAAAAACTGGCTCAAGACCGTCGGTTTTTTTCTGGACCTCGATATTTTTTTTCTACAATATCCCCGGATATTGTAGAAAAAAAACTACTTGCCGACACCTGTAGGGATCAGTTTGTCTTCCAGCTTTCTGTCCGTCGTGAGAGGTATCAATTTGAAATTTATATCAAATGCTCAAATCACCAATCACTTAAAACTGTAAAAAATCAAACGTCTCAATCAGTGCAATCAAAAGATACAGACATTAAAAAAGGTGTTGCTATACACATTGCCATGAACTGATAACGTGTACAGGTGCGTCCACATTTGTATCATTTGCCCGATCAGATCTTCGTCCCGTGGCATGATCGCGTGTCACAATCACGCACTTGGACGTAGCTACGTCTAAAGATCGGGAATAAATAATTTAAACAAAAAAATAATAATTTAAACTAATGTTTATTCCTCGATACGCCGCTAGCACACGAAAAGAAGTCGTAGGGGGTGGGTACGTTTAAGCCGGTCTGAATTTGCTCCCAGTAGTTAAGGGGTGTTGCCGCCACCACGTCAGTACTCCCCTGGTTCTTGGAGTCGCCGTGAAGATGTGTACGAGCTGAGGGACGTCAGCTGTCGGCTGCGCCGAAAGCAACGGTCTTGGTGGCTCGAGCCGTAAGGTGGCACCCTGGAATTTACGACCTTTGTGTCAATGTAATGAACGCAAGCGGCTCCGTTGGCTGTGATGTCACTGGCGTAATGCGGAAGCGGAAGGCAAGCACTACGTGATTGTGAACTGGCTTAGTGAAGTGCAGATGTCACAGTCGGACGGAGTTTACAAATTGATATACAAGGCGCTAAAGATTTACTTTTTTAAATACTCATATTTAGGCATTAGGATGACAAATGCATGATTGCGCTTAATAAGTAATATGAGATGCGGACAAGCACTATTTATAAGCATCTATTAACAAGTAAAATCACACAAAGAGTAACGGGACAACGTTATGTACACTTTTAAGTCTACCTTTTTTTTTATGAAAGATAAGATATGGTCAACACTTACCCAATATAGGGGTATAAACACTGATTTTAATTAAGACTCGGAACGAGTACACAATGGAAGACAACGTTAACCGTTGCTAAACTTTAAATGTCTAAAATTACGCCGGCGACGTATGACGACGCTGAGATTCAGCGAACGTGCGCCTGCGTTGGAAGCAAAATCTGTGTGGCGGGCGGTGCGGCGGGCACTCGGTTCACGGAGCGCGGGCGGGGGGCAGCCGACCGGTTGAGCAGAAACACAGGCGATGCGAGTCCAGTACAGTTCGTCAGGGAAAATAAGTCGCGTTGTACAATCAATCTATTTAAATATAGGTTAACATGTTATAATATTTTATTAAGGTTTCAGTTTATTTTTAGGTAAGTGTTATTATAAAGCATTTTAAATGCGTTTTTATATCTTTAAGACTTGATTTATTAATGTTAATTTTATTATATTTCTTAAAACCTAGGTTACGTAACGCTTTTAAGTTACAACGTTGCGCCAATCCGATCGCTAGAAAACCATGTTGCTACGCGTATCATACACTTAGATCGGAGAAGCGAGGCGAGATCGCCGCGCCAACAGTGAACGTCCAAGCAGCGCGATACGCAGTCATGCCACGCCACGGTGATCGGATACGAACAAATGATACAAGTGTGGACGCACCTTAGGGTACTTCCAGGCCCCCATTTCATAAACGTGACAGGCGACAATTGACACCGACAATTCGACGTACATTGCTGGGTCGCCGAGACAGTATGCCTGGCATCATGATGGAGAAGTAATGTATGCCGTATTGTCGTTGTCAACTGTCACCTGTCACGTTTATTAAATAGGGGCCAGTTGTCCTACAAACTTGAAATTCGGTATAAAGCGAAAAATAGTGTCTGTCTCTTTCCTTTCAATACAATGCGAGAAAGACGGGTGATGTTATGTCGCACGACAAGCGTAGTCACGGAGAGCTCTCGTTTTTTTTTATTTATTTATCTTAAAATAAATATTGTGGTACATTTCTTACAGATAATTCACCAAACATACGTTCATTGTCGATTATAGCACTCACTTTCCATTTATGTCTAAATGTACCTAACCATCCTATTACACCATCACATAATCTTTTACTATTATAAAATAGTAAAAATGAAATGTCTGTACATTGAAGATATTTTCAAAAAATTAATTGTTACGGACTATTTGGAGGTCACTAAAACGAAAAATTTGGAGGACACTATTTTTTTTGGATTTTATGCATGTTTGTATGTGTCGTTGTGGCTTCATCACGCAAAATCGGCTAAACAGATTTCGGCAATTTTTAGTACACGAGTAGCTGGGTATCTCCAGATGGTTATAGGATACTTTTTATCCGACTACGCTGAAGAAAAAACAACGGGTTATGACTTTTCTCTTCCGCGAACGAAGTTGCGGGCATCTTCTAGTTTCATCATAATTATATGATCACATCACACAGCGTACCGCCATGATCGCCGTAGGATAAAGAGCTATTGCCCCATTATACGATGAAACTCGACACCAAGCTGCTAAATACCATCACACATGAGTAAGTAATAGTGTAAAAGTTGTGCTAGACCGGCTAGAGTTTCATAGATACGGCCGTTTTAGCGTATATTTTATACGGAACCCTCGATGCGGAGGCCGAGTCGCACCAGGGGTGTTGTTTCTCATATGATTTTGTGTCGTATCGGAGTCGTCTCGCGTGGTAAGAAAGCAGTCTTTGGGCAGGTCGATGGGCAGCGTGTGCAATCGCCGCCTGTGTACTGCCCGCTCTAGTGTATCTAACCCTATTTGTCTAGCTCAGACCAAAGGCTAGATTAGACTTTAATTAGACTGTACATATGTTGAATGCAAATTTAGTTTGTATTAGAACAAGAGGACTGTCAATTATCATACTTTGCGTCGTGCCCCGATGGCAAGGAGATATTCAGACAAAAACTAGATGGCGCTTTATAACTAAACATTTAAGGAGATTATATAATTGAACAAGGAAACGTAGTATAATTGGTTCGTAAACTGTATTATAATGCATTGATTTAAACTAACACGATTTTCACTCATTCACAACACAACAAATGGGGCTTAATCGCGTAAAGTGGCAAGCGAAGGAGTAACAAGTGGAAAGAAGAGGAAGTTAAAACTGAAGTGATAAAAGTGAAGTGATAAAAGTGAAATGATAAAATTGAAGTGATAAAAGTGACGTGATAAAAGTGAAGTGATAAAAGTGAAGTGATAAAAGTGAAGTGAAAAAAGTGAAGTAGTGGAAGTAAACTACAAAGTGTTCAGTGTCAGTGACTTAGTGTGTGTGCTATACACGGTGTAAAGTCTAGTATCGGTACCGGGACGCGTCTAACAGTGAATCCCTGCTACTGTAAGTCGTGAATAAACTAACGTGGAACCGTCAAGGTGTTTTAACTCTATGCTATACCCCACGCGCGTATCATATGGTAATTAAAGGTAATCAAACATATCATATTTATAATACGCAATTAAGCCCCGTTTTTTGTGTTCTGATAATGTATTTTAATTAATAAATCGTAACATTTTATTACTTGGAATATTGAATAATTGTAAATAATAATTATTATACATGTATGGCGTTGTATATATCGGGGAACGGCTTTTTGTATGGAGATTGAGAGTCCTCTTATTGTAACGGTTCTGGACCTGGTTTGTGTCATTTAATTGTTCAGACAGTGTTTTATTCAGTAACACTAAGTAAACGAAACGATATCAGTAATTGTACCTGATACCTTGTTTATCACCTCTATTGCTACGTATTAAGGTTCAAGGTGCCAAAGAATGGGATAGTGTTGACAGTGGGAGATTTACCTTAATTCCATAATGTATTTTTTTTAAACACTACTAAGGTGGCAAAGAAGCGTACGGCCTGCCTGATGTTAACTATGTTAAGCAGTCACCGCAGCCTATGAACGCTGGCAACGCCAGGCGCATTGCGTGCGTGCCCTTATTCCCACCCTTATCTCCGAAGTTTACCAAGCGAAAATTTATATTTCTTCACAATTTGTATAAATAAACATAAATATTACATGAAAATTATAACTATGTTTGTCACTAGCTAATTTAGTGATTTTTGATTTTCACAAAACCTATTTGAACAACCGGCGGGGTTATTGCCTAACGAAATTTTGACACTTGGTATCGGAATCAACTGTCATAGCCCATACAAAATCATGACACTAGATTTCGATTGCGAGCGTCAAACGCGTTAGGCAATACGGGGGCCGGCTGCGTTAAGTTTGCACCTCTTTTGTATGCAACGCTAATAGATATCAGGTGCAAACTTTACCGTAACCAGGTAATAATGTTAGGGTAAGTGAAAGCTTATACGGAACGTATTTTTGTTTTTCTGAAAGGTGATTTCATCGAGAGTGTTCTTCTCTATAATTCAAGATAATCACTTCACCTATTTGAAAATTTATCAGCTTTTTTAAAAACTTCATCAGTTCACTGATGACTTGCTTACCTTATATATTTTTCATATACTCTGATCATTTGTTTATCCGTCCGTCTGTCCGGCAGATAAGAAGGCGTTCGGAAGTTGACGCCCTTTCCGATGACAAGAAAAAGCTTTTAAGCGCCTACCACGAGTCCACCAGATCACGTGAGAAAAATTTATAAACTTTTCTTCTAAAACTTTTTCTTCGTTTCTTTACTCTTCTAGAATCAAATATTTTATGGTCAGTTTCACTAATACTTTAACCAGGGGTTACATTCTGAGAATTAATGATAAAACCCCTTCAGCTCTGATATAAGTCACACATACTCATACACATACATGTTACTTTAAACTTAAGTCATTCAAAGATCATAATCATAATGGGTGCGTTGCATCTTTTTACTCGGAGTCCTTACGGATACACTTCAACCTAGTGGGATCTTTTGTATAATTACCCCTTGTTGCTACTCAATGGTTTGTTGTACCATTTTCATAAACCGGATGATAGATACCAATGGTAGCGTCTGGAATTCCTTTGGCCTTGGGTACCCAACATCAAATTCCTTCATTCTCTGTCTGGCGAGGGCATGACATTTACATAGTATATGTTCCATTGTTTCAGCCTCTTCACCGCACATTCTACAATCCGTGTTGTCAGAAAGTCCAAGTTTGGCCAGGAGTCCTTTGACTCCGAAGTGACCTGTAAACACACCCATTTAGATTCTGAGTTTTCTTTTGCTGTAGTTTCACAGTTTCTTGGTCCAGCCTGATTATACCCCTTCTATGAATAGCTATGCATGCCTCAGGCCCTCCACCTTCTCCACCATAAACATACAAGTCATAAATTTCCAAGCAAGTTGCAAAAAGCATGTTTCGATAAATCTTTTTCGTGTTACAAAACATTTGAAAGTTAAAAGACGACTCGTAGTACGGTTGCTTCTTTCGACCCTCTTTTGATAATGGAATAGATTTATAGGGTCCATTATTTACAGAGATTAAAATCGGCAACGTTGTTTCGAGTGCGCTGGAGATATTTCGGTGGCGATGAGATAAGAGGGTTTTTCGCGAAATTTTAATTGACTGAGAGAACCATTATTTTTCAGGATTACGAGCACTTTTAATTCAATGGAATACCCTTAAATTGAGACCAAGCAATCATTGGTTTGGTAATTAATTAGAAAAAGTTGAGTAATGGGCATTTCTAAAAGAAGTATACAAAGATTTACGAGATCTTGTCTTGCTTAAGATGCTTTACAAATTATTGGAAATCGAATAGAATATATGTACTTGATTAAGTTTGTGCAAAATCTCGCCATTAGCAAAATGAGAACAACCAGAGATGAATACGAGTGATTCTCCGGGTCGACGGTATATGCCTACAGCTCGGCTGCTCAAAATTAAAAAAAAATTGGGCATTACGGTTTTTTGGCCCATTGGATTTCTTGTGTTAAAATACATATCCCTGTATTATTACTTTATTTTTTTTCTTCATTGTTTTTCAGTTATTTGTAAAAATACATTTCAAGTATCTCAAATTCGATCACAAAACAATGTTAAAAGAAAGTATCTCAACGAAAACTACCATAAAAACAAGTAAGTCGAATCACTCTTACTTAATATTTTCTTCTGTTTCCGCGATTATTACTCATTGAAATAAAACAATTTAACGGATTATATCGCGTATATTATCTCATTTTAGTTCCCGACGTTTCGGAAGCTTTCCAGCTTTCCATGGTCACGGGAGGTCCTCCCGTGAAACGTGAAACGTCGTGAAACGTCGGGAACTAAAATGAGATAATATACGCGATATAATCCGTTAAATTGTTTTATTTCACTCTTACTTGCTTTTAACTTGGTTTTGCGAGATACTAAGTTTCAAAAACTTTCACATGGCCTAATTCAGACAAATAATTAAATATAATTCAGATTTACAAAACAACTACTTAACAATTTAGTACAATTCAACTACATTACAAACAAGTATCCTTGAGTTACTAGTTCTTAATATGGTTATTTTGTAATTTTTACCAAGTTCAAAACAATTCTCAGCTGCGTATCCTCAACGGTTTTAGTTACAGTCGTGTAAAAAACAAATAATGTACAACGTGAAATGTGAAATGTATTACGTGATGAAAAAAAATGTTTTTGGATATCTCATGTACTTTTTGAGAAAATGGCTTTTGAAGTAAAAATACGTTTTAAGGCTCTCGTGTAAAATTTACTAAAACCTACTTACTTGTTTTTGATTTATAGCGTACCATCCTTCATTATGTACCTACGGTAGTTGTACAGGTTGGGTTCCCTTTTTAGCCCCGTGGTAGGCACGCATGCAATAAAGTAGTTTCCTGGGTAAAAATAAGATTATTCTGATTAATCCGTCAGTAAGATTATCAAAAAATCACGTCTTTTTTCTTTTGTCAATTAAACAAAAAAGACAAAGATAAAGCGCGTGAAAGTTTGGCAGTGGGGGCGCATGATGTCACGCAGTGTGAAAAACGGTCGCACGGCGTGACGTCACGGGGAAGTTTAAAGGGCTATATCTTCATAATTTTTTGGCTAATTGGCAAAAGGAGAAATACCTATCCCATATTTTTTGATTATCTAGCTCGGACTAATTATATTTTTTAGGACCCAAGCCTATTCAGGTTCATGCACGCACTAAACTCAAAGTCAAACTTTCTATTGCACACATTATAACATTAAAATAAACATAGTATGCACCCTGCAAGGGCACAACTAATAACTTAATCTAATACATTAGTATACTTTTATACCTACTTACTTAGTCAAACAAAATTCAACAAGTATCTTAAAAAAAATCTTGTACTGAATAGTACCTTTTTCAAATAAAAATTGCTCTATTGCTTGTTTCAATAATTTATGCATTTCTATGCTTTTTAGCCCCCGACAAAAAAGAGGGGTGTTATAAAATTAACGTGTCTGTGACTCTGTGTATCTGTCTGTGGCATCGCAGCGTCCATACGGATGGACCGATTTGAGTGCGGTTGTTTTGTCTCATAGATAATTTTATCCCCAGTGTTCTTAGCGTTGTTTAATGGAAATCGGAGCACTCGTCTCCAAGATATTTAGCTTTTAGTGGAACAAGTCGGGGGTTTTAATTTTTTTTTAATTATTGCGAGATTACTACACCACCGGTAGCGGGAGCCATGGGCGGAACAGGATGCTCCGCAGGCCACAAGCGTGCCGGCAGCGGTGGACGCCCTCGTCATGCTTGTTGTCGTGGCCCTTTGGGACCCTGCACCTAATTTGTAGAAGGACTAAGTCGCGTTATGGCTAAACTTCATTTTAAATTGGCTTTATGTCTTGAACGATGTTAGCCTTTTTAACCCGGCGGGGTCGGCGGCCCGCGCTCGTCTTTTCTCGATTCTCTAGTGTCGGAAACAGTCGCGAACTCGTCACCCAACGACGATGTCGTGGAGCTGGATGGTGCGGGCGAAGGTTTATCATAATGACTAGAAGGCGCCCGTAACTTCGTTCGCGGCGGAGAAAAAGTCATAACCCCTCTTTTTTTCTTGAGCGTAGTGGAGTGAAAAGTATCCTCTAACCATCTGGAAATACCCAGCTACCTGTGTACCAAAAATAGTTGAAATCCGTTTAGCCGATTTTGCGTGATGAAGCCACAACGACAAATACAAACATACCAAAAATCAAAAAATATATATTTCGCTTCAATAGTCATGATGAATGGGCAAAAAATTCAAAATTATAATTAGTCCATTAGTTAGATAATACAAAAATATTGGACACGTATTTTTTGCTTTTTCAAAATATTAAAACAATACTCAGACAAACGCATTAAAGTTCAGGAGTGGAGGCTCTTGACGTCACTTCTTAGTAAAATTTGTACTTAGGAGTGACGTCACGCTACATTATGATTCAATGTATCGCCTTGATGATTTGATAAATTAAAAAAAGAATAAATATGAGTCCAATTTTTTTGTAATAATTATTACAATTTAGTCATCATCCCTATTACCTCCAAATAGTCCCTCAATTGTTTTTTTCGAGAAAAATGCTTTCATTATTTCATCAAATAACGTGAAATAAAATACAGTATTTGGTTGGTGTTCGGGGACGCAAGCGCCCCACGAGGCTGTAGTGACGTCCGTTCTATCCTCAAAAGTCGGACTCATGTGTTATATATAATATTATATATAAATTATAATAGAAGAAGAAACTTCGAGTTACCAAATTCGCTGTAGAAAGGTGAAAGGAATGTGGAAAGGTGTAGGAATCTACACGCGGGTGCGCGAAAACACCCTGCGAGACACGAGTGCTATATATTCTGTAATCAGGAGTGGGACTTGTGTGTAATTAACGTGGTAAGGGGCTTTCGAGTTGTAAAATAGCTGTGGGAAGATGAAAGGAGAGGGAAAAGGTGAAGGGATGCGAGTATGTTTGCTTGAGAAGGAATGGTGGTTGCAAATGTCTGGATGAGCTCGCGTAGGTGGGAGCCGGTCGTGACCCTCCGCATCTTTGGCGCTACGTAAAAGCTCAGCCTTCGTCCTCGCGGTAGTTGACGCTCGCCCGGTTTCAGAGACAAATGCTTTCGATGAAATTATATTTCGACGAAATGAAATATTCGATGAAACGTATTTCGATAAAACAAGGTACAACCAATAACAAAATATACACTGGTTTGAAACTCGAAATATGTGCAATACTCACTTTATCTCTAGAGAATTGTGAACGTTGTGTTAGAGTTTGGCAAGCGAAACATGATATTAAAAATATGCGGCAAATTTGAAAACATCATGACCTGGCAATACGGAATGCATAGAAACAAAGTAGGATTTATAATTGACAGCTCTTTTAATATGTAAAATTGTTGCCATATAAAGAATTCTGTTTCACGGTCAATATCACGTTTCGATGGCCAGACTCTACTGTTAGCATTAGTTTTAATGAGAACAAAAGTTTGTTTGACTCACCGAGTACCTACACAGTTGCCTATCGGTCTTTTCCCTAGGACGGTTCTAGGTGTTTGAAAGTTAGATAGTGAAGGAGAAAAAAATCATCACTCTTTTTTACCCCAGCGTAGGTCGGTGAAAAGTATCATGTAACCCTTATCCTCAGATGAACTACTACTTCTGTATCTTGAAATTTTTAAATGAGCCATTTTAAACCAAAAATGTATAAAAGGTAGCTTGCCTGCAAAAATATTGGATAACTAGAAGGCGCCCGCAACTTCGTTCGCGAAGGAGAAACAGTCATAATCCATCTTTTTTTTAGTGTAGTCGGGTAATAAGTATCCTATTACCATCTGGAGATACCCGTGTACCGAAAATAGTTGAAATCTGTTTAGCCGATTGAGCGTGATGAAGCCACAACGACACATATAAACATACAAAAAATCCAAAAAAAATAGTGTCCTCCAAATAGTCCGATACACTAGTTTTTTTTAAAATATATACAATGTACAGAAATTTCATTTTTACAACTTGATAAAAAAGTACAGAAGATGACTTAAAGGAATTTAAGAAGACATTGTTTGACTTCCTGGTTCAGAAATCGTATTATTCAGCTCAAAATATTTTAATGATAAAATTAGTCATTATTTAATGAGTAATGACCTACCTCAATAATAATCTATACATATCATAAAGCTGAAGAGGGTCAAAATACTGTACATGGAAGATATTTGAAAAAAAATAGGCCGGGGATACTTAAAATCGATAACAGAACACGTACCAACAGTTTTTAGATTTTTTGTCTGTTTGTCTGTTTATTTGTGCGCGCATCACGTGAAAACAGCTGAACAGATTTTGATGCAAACTTTACTAATCTGCCGAGAAAATCTCATCCCCTAAAATGGGGGGGTAGCCACTACAATTGATTGAGTTAAGTTTGCACCTGAATCGTATGGCGCTACTTAGGAAAGAGGTGCAAACTTTTCTCAAATATGTGCTGCACGAGCCTACGACTACTATTGAGTACCTTGCCAAACTAACAGGTGGCGCTTAAATTAATACCTTGGCATTTTGCCAAATTAACTTTATGTTTAGAAGAGGGGGTACGGATATCAACAAATTTAATTTAATAATAAAACAATATACGAGATAAGTGGCTCAGTATCAACATGGAGGAGGCTCTCATGTGCAAGAATTTGCCCAGGTACTGCTTCAGGAAACCAACGGCCTGATTCGATTACCAGAGATGTTATGCAAGATCGTTCCGTCTGTTGAAGACCATATTTGGAGCGTATACAGAGACGCGACGTGAGAACTCTTCGGCTTGTGAGACAGCCGTTAATGCGCGGATATTGGCGTAAAAAGGAAGGTGAACCGGCAGTATATAATTCCATTAACACTGTCATGGATGAACGCTTCGTCACAACATACTTGATGGAGTTCCTAAACTCATTGAGCGCCTCAGGACTCCCAGCACACACATTAACCCTGAAAGTTGGAGTTCCGATCATGCTTCTTCAGAATTTGTCACCTCCAAAGTTATGCAACGGAACCATTCTAAAAGTAGTGTATCTGCAACGAAACCTCATCGAGGCGCAAATCCTGATGGGGTGCGGCGCCGGAGAAGCCGTGTTCATCCCCCGCACCCCCCTCATTCCAAGCAACTTCTCGCTCCGCTTCAAGTGCCTACAGTTCCCCGTGAGCGTTTGCTTCGCCATGACCATCAACAAGTCGCAGGGGCAGACGCTGCGCACCGCCGGCGTGGACCTGCGCACGGGCTACTTCTCGCACGGGCAGCTACGTTGCGTGCTCGCGCGTCACCAGCGGCACGGAGCTGTTCGTGCTGATGCCCGCCGGGAACACTCACAATGTGGTGTACAACAAAATATTGTAAAATGACAATGTTATGTACTTAAATATACTATACAAACCTACTTTTGGAGTATGTAACTGTAGATATAATTATATGTATATATTTAGTTGTGCATACATAAACATAACTGTAAATAAAATGTAAGTACTTGGCCTCAATATCTATATTCACCTTTCCTCTAATCTTACTTCTAAATAATATTAGACCTTAATTCTAAAGGTTGTTGGGAAGTATGGATGTGTATATTTCTTACCTTTTCATGTTTAGACTGATTGATTGGAGGACCGATTTGGGTGATATTTGCCATGGACTTTATTTAGATAGTACAACAGTCAAGGACGTAAAAATAGAAAAGTGGTACTGTATCGTCCGATATACACCTCTAAGTGTATACTCTATGTCTTTTAAATCACGTCAAAAATTTAAATAAGTGCAAACAACTATTCGTTTTGGAGTGTAGTTTTATTTAGTGGTATTTGTATAACATTTTATCTGGACTTTACTTCAAGTTTCGGCTCCAGAGGAGAGGGGTGAATTAGCCGCTTACTGACACAGACCGAATTCCATGCGGGTGGAGCCGCGGGCACAGCTAGTTGTTTAATAATGTTGTGTATAACTCTACAGAAATAAACTTGTTGCATGCTCTTACTTAATTTAATGTAATTTAATTTAATTTAATGAAAATATTTTAATATAGGTACCAGGTTCTTATTCCTACATTTGTATGCCATATCATAGCGACACACAGCGTTTTCCCTCTCGTTTTAATTATCAATATCATGTAACACTCATTATCACAACACAACAAAGCGGGGCTTAAACGCGTATAAATATGTAAGTAAGTTCTTTATTTGCATTAAATGTGGTTAACAGCAGGTCTTACAAAACATTTAAAGAGATCACACATTTAGCCCTATTACGGCATGCAAAAATAACGTCTTAATAGCTCTAGTATTAATAATAACTAATACAGTTCAAAAGGATTCCTCATTATTATTTTGTCCAATAATACAAAATGAAATAGTTAAATTATTAATAATTACTTCATCTACACACAACTCCTAACAATTATAATGTATCATCATCTATTTATTCGTGTCGAAATTAAAATTATCCCTAATACTATAAAATATATTACCTATTAGCCATGAGTATAATGTCCGCTTAAATTCTTTTATGTCAGAAATAGTTTTAATATGTACTGGTAGGTGATTATAAGTCTTAATAGACATTATATAACAATTATTCTTATGCAGCGCACTTTCACATCTTGGCCCTATTAACTTTGTAGGATCTCTAGGTCTTAACTTCGGATTCGCTACAAGTGTTGTAAATAGACTATGATTTGATTTGACAGACACCAATTTCCAAAGTGTACATGTTAGTTAGGGTCTACAATTTAAGTTTTTTAAATAGAGGTCTACATGATTCAAGAGGTCCTACTCTTAAATACCTTCCCTATATCAGTTGAATTTCCCCAAACAATTAAACCAAATCTGAGTATCGAAGCATATCCGTGGTAAGCTATAAGAGCGGTTTTTTCATCAGACAGACGTTTCAGCTTCTTCAATGCGTATGAGAATCGTTCTAATCTATTACATAAGTTGTCTATGTGCGATTTCCAATTACAATGTCGATCTACAATTAATCCAAGAAACTTTGTTTCACTACTTTCTTCCAATATCTGTCCTCTATAAATAACATCCATCTTGGGCGTGTTAACTCTAGTATTACAAAATTGTATATATTTTGTTTTACTTATATTAATGGATAAGTTATTTTTTGTTAGCCAATTGCAAACAGATTCTATTAACATATTAATATTACTCAAATTCATATCCTTATCTTTGTTATCATCAGCTAAGGTAAGATTTATTTAATTACCTTTCGTTGGTAATTCTTTGACGTTTCGGACGTCGCGTTACGTCCACGGTCTCGAAGGAACTGGAGAAGCGAATCAACGTCTTCTAGCCGCGCGAGTTTTTCGATGTATCAGCGCTTGGCGTTGATTATTAGGTTAAACACTAAGGTCGTCACTAGACCGACACACTACACTCATGACGTCAGGCGATTCATCGGATGCTATTTGATGCTCTTTACATTTACTAATTACTGGATTCCACGAAGATTTAATTTTGAAACCGTCTTCTCGGTCGAAATTTCGGTGTTTCTTGCTTCACGTACGATTCTAATATAGTAATTACGTTCCGTAGAAAGGATCTTGGGATTACGAAGCTCAATCCAGTGATTTGGTCCCGCGTCTAATAAATGTTCGGCAATAGCAGACTTATTCACCTGGTGGTTCTTAACATCCGCGATATGTTCCTTGACTCTTTCAGCAATGGTGGTTTTGCTGTTGTTTGTGATAATGAGTGAAGATCGTGTAAGTTTAAATCATAAATGTATCAATGTAACACCTCTGTACTTACCTATGTCTTACAAATAAATGAATGATTGATTTATTGCCTTTTTGGCATGACGAGGACACAACGACATTTCAACCAACAGATGGCGTTATGGTAACATTTTAAGCATATGGTGAACAGCATGAGCTGTTAAGATTTTAGCCGAAATTATGTCTACAGTGAGGCCAATTCAGGCCTATATGTAGAATGGTTATAATTTGAAAAAAAAAATATTGATGGGAAGAGTTTGTTTTTTGTTTTGCTGATTGATGGATGGAAAAAAATGTCGAGATCTGTTTTTTGCAGTTTAATGAATTTTATATAAATAAAAATACAATTATTTACCGGAGTTGACGCGGTTTTATCCCATATAAGAAACAACCAAAATAATCCAAAAATATTTATTGCACTTCATCATCACATGTTATTTGAATAACTTATTAACAAAAATTATTACAAAAATATTGGCACACCGTCACACGTACACGTTTCAAAAATGAGTTCTAATAATTATAAAATAATTATAATTATAATTAACTTAAGCACTCGTTAAAGTAACTAATACTGAGAAAGATCACATAGATATATGGCAATTATATTGTACCAGTCACCATGTAAAAAAATCTACAAGTTTTTTACCATACCAGCCAAGAAAAGGTTTCCCCGAGGATTTCTGCAGCAACCCATTGTGTACCGCCGTTATCCAATAGTTTCTTGCGATTTTGACTAGTGTCGGTACGATGATATTTTCAATATGAGCGATACAATCGCTCTAAATTAAATGATTGCTTTAAGGTAAACGTCGCAATGTTTACACCCTAATTCAATAAGTTTCTATAAAAAATTTCATTTTTGTGACAAGTTTTTATTGCCGACTTTTCTTTGAAGATCCATCAACTACTCACCGAGACGATTCTAAAGAGCCCAAACTCGGTAGGATTGCATTTTTTTTTACAGAGTTCCTATGACCACCTTCCTGCTCCAAGCATCAGATCAACTTGATGGTATCATACTCGTGTATCGACACCAAACTGGGAAGTTGCTCAAATTTACCTTCCAAGATTCCACGAGAACATACATAGTTACAGCGCAAGTAAAATAAAAGCTTGTAAAAAAATATTTCCTATTTGTACTCATTATTTTAACACTTTCACTACCGACATTTTCGTAGCGCTAAGTTCGTATACCATGGAAAAAACAGTATGTAGCGAAAATTTGCTACGAGCAGAGCACCCTCCAAGCGGGCTCGCGGTCGTGAATCTGTTAATGAATTAAGCTTGAAAATGCTAACTAATGGGATAGTGTTGACATTCGGGAATTTACCTCATTATTCATAGTATCTAAATAGTCAAATGAGTCGTTTGACACTATAAAACAGGACTTAAATCGCACCTAGTACATATTTTTTTGCATTCATCAGAAACTGGATTGCATTCTTTTAAGAAAGCTGTGAAAGTTCACAGTAGGTCATCCTAATTCCAATAACTGATATCATATTTTTCTTTAACTATTAGGTCGGTGTCGAGTACTAGGCATAGTAGGTACTCATGTGACCACCATTTGTGATGACTGAAACAATATAACAAATCCATCAGGCCAATAGGCCGTTCATATGTCTTTTAAGGCATTTCTTTAAATGGAACATTCTACCAGAACCACAACTTCTGTCGCACACGTGAAAGTGATGGCAAGTACCTTAAAAAGTATATAGAACCCTAAAATACTGCCAATACAGAAGTCAAATGGAATATTATCATACCAAAAATCGTCTCCTTATGGTTAGAAGTAAGCCCAACTGGGATAATTGCATCTATAGTAACAATGCGTCTTTTAAAGATTTCATGAAATCCAAACACTTAAAGAGGACATTGCTCGTAGAACTAATGTGAAAAATCCTCGAGAAAGGTTTTCAAGTGGCGACCACGTCCAGAACAACGCAGTGTGGGAAGATCGCGGGAAACCGTTGGATGTGGGCGGCGTACGAGCGATTGTTATGGAAATCCTTGGGTGAGGCCTTTGTCCAGCAGAGGACATTCTTAGGCTGATATGATTATGACGATTAAACACTGTAAAAATACCCCTCCCTTGCCAAAGAATTAGCACTATTACAATAAAAAAAAGGGTACTTGCAAAGTATTCAGTTTCTATGATATCATCAGAAGAGGTTCTTGTGGTTTTCAAGACGGGACTGAATAGGTTTTTGTAACAGTCTGCAACACGCACGCAATGCACCTTGCGTTGACAGTGTTCATAAGCTCTGGCAGGCCATACGCTTGTTTGCCACCTTAGTAGTATAAATAAAGATGCATTCGCCCCACAGACGCAATCACCCTGGCTGAATTGAATCAAAATAATGGTGTCACCGACATTCTGGTGGAATGTTCCAAATAAGTATATACAGTAACTTAATCCTGTGCCCTTTTATGTTTTATCTTAACGCAAATCGATTACAGTGAGCTCACGAAGTTACATTTCATTATCACTTACACGTAACTTAACAATAGAAACTTCATTTCATACTATTTTCATTTTACAAAACTTTCTTCTTTGAAGCTACACATTTTTGATAATTATTGTGGACGTCATAGTCCAAAATCCCAAAAACCGTTTCAAAGAAAAATGTGTATTATGAAATTACTATTTTATTAAGATGACTGTCGATAAGTATAAGGATATTCATTTTTGGATATACCAAAAATCACTTACCCATTAACAAAAATTAAAACAGAGAGTATGTTTCACTGTAGTAAATAGGTATATTATCACGTTTCTCTTACGATCCTTTCATTACCCTGCTCTACAAGAAATATGAAATAGTTAATAACTAGTAAGGCATAATTACGTTATATTTAACATAAATATTAATTATTGAAATAAAACAATTTAACGTATTATATCGCGTATATTATCTCATTTTAGTTCCCGACGTTTCGGAAGCTTTCCAGCTTTCCATGGTCACGGGAGGACTCCTCCCGTCCTCCCGTGACCATGGAAAGCTGGAAAGCTAATGAGATAATATACGCGATATAATCCGTGAAATTGTTTTATTTCAATGAGTAATAATCGCGGAAACAGAAGAAAATATTATAAATATTAATTGTGTATTCAAGGTTGCAAGGCAGAAAACAATATCGCCTAAAACTCTGTTTGACTTAAGTTTCAACAAAAAAAATGTCGTGTTACTCAGACTAATATATATGTAGTGAATAATGTTTTTACATCGTATTTTATCAGAAAAGTTTGTTTGTAAACTTGATCACGAGACGAATCACCAGTGAGATAGATAGACCAGATTAAAGCTGCTGTAGATAGATCAATCACTACACGCAAGTATAAAGAACGCGATTGTCAGAAAGGAATGAAGGGGTGTTGTAAAGCTTGCTATCAGCACCTGAAATTATGATCACGACTACTCTTACAAGAGGGAAACAACGAAAGAGAAGGAGAGGTATTCCTGCAGTGGATTCATGAATAACCTTTATATATATATACATCCTAAGTAATAAATAATTATTCGATATTAGGCACTTTAAGCACCACAGATCAACATTAGTCCTAAACTAAATTTTGGACTGATTAATTTAATCAGTCCAAACTACTCACAAACTGAAAATGCTTTACAAGGCGAGTCAAATATTCTATTGGAATTCATTTTAAATCGATTTATGATGTCAACATTCTGCCGTATTGCAATAAAATTGTGGATAGCAGTTTTATGCACGGTGACGAACGTTAGACAAGCAAATATCAGATTTTCGCCGTCTAAAAAATGTATAGTAGTTTATGCAACGAGTTAAGGATTATATTGTTTCAATCCCTACTTAAAATAAATATATTGTTTCCTTAACACGAAAATTCGAAAATCAGTCCTAAATTGATTTAAAATGAATAGTTACGAACCTTAACAGAGCTGTTACAATATACACTACTTCGCGTAGTAAATAATAATATATATGTATTTACCACGTAACTTCAAACTATTTAAACTGTCTTTTAACATAGATTGAAAAGGTTTCAGCTATAATCACAAGTAAACTGAGTTTTCAAATTTGCGAAGGTTCAAATTGACTGTTCTCCAAATTCTGATCTGCACCAGGCGTTTGAATGGAGAAACACTGGTTTTTAGTAGAATAACAATCCATGTTCGTCTAGTGCTGGAATAGACCTGCGATATGCATTTCCATCAAACTCCACAAAACATAAGAAACTCAGCAGCCGACATCTCATTAAAGTTGAAACCATTATCTCTTGTATAGTTACTTATCACTAATTTAAAACTAACCAGTTAAATCACAACCTTGTCCTCACTGGGAGAGGCGATTCATGAGGCTTCCCAGTGTCATAAGCATCAAATAGTCTACTGCTGGTTGTTGCAAAAACTGTCGGGGTCGGCACTTCCCTTGCTTGTTTTGGCGTGCTGCCAGCCTTGGCAGAACTTGTGGTTTCCTTGATATCTTCGGCTAACGTAACATCAGTTTTCTCGCTGGAGTCTTTTTCAGGGGTTAACTTGTTTTCCGGAGTTTTAGCTTTCTCGTTGCTACACGTGCGTTTTTTACCTGGAAAGTTGAAGAACATTATAAGGAGAAAGTATTTATTATCTTTATAGGGCATAAGGGGCACTTTGCCAGAGTCCCTAAACTTCACAAGGGCCCAAACAGATCTAGAAGACGTGTTTTAGAGTCCAACAAAGTCCTATTATTGAGTGCCCGGGATGAGGGGGGGGAGCAATCTATCATCAGCACATACAATACTTGAGTGCCCGAGAGCCCTGAACTTGTAATAAGCAGGCCTTGGAGTTAAGATTTTTTTTGAAAATTCTTGAAATATTTTTAGTGATTTCCATTTTAGCTCAATTTTGTAGCAAGATAAGCCAACACTGTAGTGAGATAATGGTAAAGATTCTGTAGATACATTTACCTGGCATATTGTTGTACAGCTTTGCAACAAGAGGATGCAAGAGCCGTTCATCAAAGTTGTCAGCATCAGTGCCGGTGATGGCGCCGATGACGCAGCCGATGATGACGCACGTGAACGTCCCGATGACGGCGTACCACATGTAGGAGACCGCGTACATGCGGTGGAGGGCCGATGTGCTGAACAAGGGTGAAACATAATATGATGAGGAGAATGCCAAAGTAAAGTAACTAAAAAAATATCTAAATAATGAATAACCACGATGATCGTGATGGTAAAACATCATGATTTTCATATAAATACAATACAGTTAAATCGAGAAAACAATTAAATCAAACCACAACAGATATATACAACTGAGACATACTAACATTTTCAGTATTACTTTTCAAAGAAGGAATAAATTAAAACAGTGATTTATTTACTACGCTTTAATAAAACCAACATCTTGTCTTTTAGTTTATACCCATATCCTCTCTTTTTTATCTCGATTCCAAATTACTCCTAGTTTAGAAAATCTCATTCTTTGTATCATTTCAATAAATATTTAAATATTAGAGACAAAACACAAGTTGAACGAACGAGTCACGTGGTGAGCTCGATAAGTGTCATCAGTAAATCATGTTATGTTATGAGCACTATTAATTATGATGATATATTTTATATACGACGACATGTATGGCTCAGGCTGCGAATCCCGGCCAGGCAAGTGTTTGTGTGATGAGCACGAATGTTTGTTCCTATATTCAAGTATAAAATTTATATATTTACGCGTATTATGTGTGTCGTCGCCTGGTACTTTTAGTACAAGGTTTGCTTAGTTTCGGACTAAGTCAATTTGTGTAAGATTGACCCTGGTATTTATTTTATTATTTATTATATACACATTGGGAACATGCAAGACTCAAGAACAAATATTTGCCCTTACCGGAATTTGAACCCAGAACTGTCAGTTTCATAGCAGTTGTTACCGCTAAACAGGTCGTCATCATCGTCACCGGTAGATCACACTTACATCATCGACTCCGGGGGAACGTACACGCGGCTCATGTTCATGTTCTGAAGTAATGGCGCTAACTGCATCAGCGTCTGGTTGACTCCCACCGGCAGTGGTTTCGGGTTGAACACGTTCAATGTCCCGTTGGGGCATTCCTGCAACATCATCAATAGTTATCTGATTAATTCAATTATGTTAATTTATTTTACATCTTAGGTTATTTCATAATAAAAAGCAAAAAACCAAAAAATAAACACATTATTAAAAACCTAACATATAATGGTTAGACCCTTAGAGAGAGGAATTTCCAGACGATTGTATCTGTTTTCAGAACTGCTCTCTGTATCGGATCCTTGATCCAGCCATCTAGCGAAAGTCTCTGAAGATGTCCATCAAGAATATTCGAATATTCGCTATAAGACCCTTTAACGAAACGACTATCGGGACAAAGATCCTCGAATCAACATCCCACATGTAGGTCACCTCATGAGCTAAATCAAGGTACTTGCTGAGTTGTCTTTCTCAGCCTTCACGAGGTTCTCATCATGCGGAATGGTGATGTCGAAAAGCAGTACCCAGAACTTAAATCGATCTAGCAATACGACTGGTTTCTTCATAATTAATATTTTTTAGATTAGCAGTTATGAAATCAACTTCAAAAAGTACTAGTTATAAAGTCAACGATTGCTGTTAATTACTTCTTATTTGACTTATTGAGAATAGCAAATCAAACTACCAACCTTAAACTGGTTATAATCTATCGTATATACATTTAAATCAAAAGTAAGCCTTCTTTGTCCAGTTGTACAATACAAATGCTTAGAGCAAACAGTGAACACCTGACAATTGTTAGCTGTTTTGCAAAATGCAAGTAAACAGCAAGTTGCAAAAATAATTGGTAATCATTGATAATAAATGTTAACGATGAAAAACTACTCTGAATTATCGATTATCATTATGTATGTACATAATTAACGATGTGTGAATAAAACTCAACCTAATTCGAACATGTAATAAATATGTACACCATAATTATTGCTTGTAAAATTTTATGAAAATACGGGATTAAGATGCTTTCGGACAAATTAAACTTCATTTTTCTTAATTTTCCTGATTTAGATATCTATATTTTTATAAAGTTGTAAAAATTAAATATCTGTACATTGAAGATATTAAAAAATATATATTGTAACGGACTATTTGGGCGTCACTAAATCGAAAAATATTTATTTGGATTTTTTGTATATTTGTATGTGTCGTTGTGGCTTCATCACGCCAAATCGGCTAAACGGACTTCAAGTAGTTTTGATCCACGAGTTTATCCGACTGCGCTGATGAAAAAAAGGGGGGTTACGACTTTTCTCCTCCGTGTTGCGGGCACCTTCTAGTATATGATATGCATATCAAATACAAAGTAACAAAAGCCGATAAAGGTTCGTGTTCAAGCAAATAATGTTCGAATCATGTTAAAATTTTCCGGTTTGAAGGAAGAAGATCATTCACTACTCAGCATTAAATTCACCACTAGTCATTCCTTAGCGGCAATAATTGTGATAAGGTCACAAAAAGTAATAAATGTTTACTTGATTGCTTAAAAAACAAGGCTTAAACGCTATAAAATTTATGAAAAAATACTTAAAATGTAAGTCACTGATCAACTTGCAAATCTCTGCATGAAAGAAAGTTTCAAGTTTATATCAATCAATAGCTACTACTACTACTCCCAAATTTAAATTAATTTAGATCTGTACTCACATCCACCGACAGAGGCAGCATCGCCACACTTGTATCCACATACATCAGCCTTCCAGCAGCCATCCACGTTGTAATGAAATGGGCAGCAATCATGCCCCACAAGGCCCCTTTTCCGTTAGCCACAGGGCAGAGTGCCGCGAGGACGAAGACTCCAAGTAGGGCTCCGGAGGTGGCAGAAGTCACCAACATAGAGCCCTCGATTACACCGCCCACCATGCCAACGCAAAGAGACAGGCACATTATCACGATGGCTGAAATAAGAAATCCGTTTTGCAATTAGCTGATCTATCCAATTCACTTTTAAAGCATTTTTTTAGATAATGTTTATCACAGTATCTGAAATGTAAATTAACATTTTAATTAATGTAATAAGAAGAGAGTGAATTAAAGTTAGAAAAATCTTGAAACAAGTAAATCCGCCTCAAAGTCAAAGCACACCAATAATGAAATCTGCTTGTTTTCAGTTTCATACATAATGTTTTAAGAAGTTATCATTATCAGCCCATACAATACCAATTCTTGGCATTAGGCCTCCTCCAAGTTTCTCCATTCTAAGTGATCATTAGTCCTTCTCATCCAGTCTGTTCCTGGGTATCACCAGACGTCGTCAACCCAACCTTAGAACAACCACCTTCGTCTTTGTGGTCTCGTATGCATCCGTGGTCTCTATTGATCTGTCTTCACGTCCAGCATTTTTTGTTCATTCTAACGATATGTCACATCTGTAGTCGCTTACGTTAAATCAATACAACAATCCTCCAGCTTTATTTAACAAGGTATCCATTTATTGATCACGTAGAGAAATATTGAGCATTGCTCTCTTCATCGCCCTATGAGTGACTAATGTATTAAGCATTACCATAGATTACTCCAATGATCTTGATGACGGTGAGCTGCTGCTTATCAGAGATGTCCTTGAACGCTGGAGCCGCTGACACAAAGTCCTCCCAAGTTACCGTTGCCAGAGAGTTTACGTTGGAGACGAGAAAACTGTAATGATTTAAGGAAATAATCAGATTTATTGGGAGCAGAAGACAAAAAAACATTAGTTTGGAATGTTGTTTTAAAATGAAAGACAATCTTAAACACGAAATCGAACATAATAATGCTTACTTTAGTGATGATAGCAAAGTTCTGGGAGCTTATGATGATCACGTTTATCAGACTATAAATAAATGACAAAGCATCTATCTCGTACCTCGTACTCATGCACTGTCATATATCTCTTACGCTTTAAACGAAACCATACGCCAAAGGAGTTATATATAATGCCAAACCCAAATTATTGTCAGCATAAACACAAAAGTGTTTATATAAACTTACCTCAATGCCCCATTGAACAGGCTCCCCAAGAACAGCCCTAGCATCCCTGGTAAGAATCCAAACTGATCTTGAACGTAGAACGGCAGCACTTCATCAGGCGACGCGATTCTTCCAGACATCAGAGGGTCGCAATATTTGTAGACAGCGTAAATGGCCATTCCCACAATCCAGGATAAGCTGAAGAGTATTCCAACCGCTGGGACGTTGGCTAAGAGGGTCTTTCGGACTCGAGCCTCGCTGTTCATGGAGCAATAGCGCTGGACGAAGGTCTGTTGGCAGCCGTAGATGGATACAGACATGAAGAGTTGGCCCACGATCGCGGATAGAGTGTCCACGCGGATTGTTGGGTCCCAGTGGAATCTGGAAAATGAGGATTGAGGAGTTTTTATGAACATGCTTTTATTAGGTCGACCTGTATATAACTATGTAATGGAATCTAAGGTAACTAATTTAAGATCACGTCGGCGTCACCACTTTAGGGGGTATATATTACGGTTCTTTAATAAAACACCATTAACCTTTTATGTTTGTACTGGAATACGTTTTACCATATAATTACATGCCTCAAGTCCGACTGCCAAGCCAACGTGACGGGTACCGCGCCCCGCTCTTCCCTTCGCCTCCCCTCATATCCTATTTCATTTGCACTAAGATATGACTGACGCGACATACTGTCCCTATAACCATCTTCCAAGGATCGTAGCATCATGAAAATTGGCAGCTGTATGTAGTTCTGATGATAATACAATAATATGGTACTGTCGAACTGATCTGATGATGGAGCCGGAAGATATGAACTGGAACTTCATGATGGGACATCGTATCATAGCTGTCTTTAGATTTGTTAGAAAAGTCTTGTAAAGCGTGTTTTTTAAACTATTAATTTATTTTCATTATTCTCTTACTACATGGCATTTTTAGGGTTCCGTAGCCAAAATGGCAAAGACGAAACACTTATTTCATAATGTCCGTATGTCACAGGCATTTTATTAATAAACTGTAGGATATAATATTTATGAGTAGCAACATGGTTTTGTAGATTAATTACTAAAAAAAAATTAGAGGGACACTCCATAAATGTAGCTGAGCGGAATTATGTATCCCAACGTGGGGCACTTATTTCAGGAGGTATATTTTTAAATAGTAACTTAAAAGTTGATTTACATTTTTTTTTGTTATATATATGTTCAATAAATACTTTTAGCAAATATAATTTTGAACATAGACCTTTTTTAAACTGTTGTAAATCTTATAGTTCTGTGTAAAAACCTCTTCATTTTGCGTGGTACGACGCACAGTTGATCGGTTTTTTCTTATGCATAATTTAACCCTAGTCTATTTAATTCTAGTCGGGTCAAATCCCAAGATCTGTGCCATTTGTGAACACATGTATTTCATTATGTAAATTAAGAACAAGATCATTTGCAACTGTTTGTACACACTGGTATACGAGTAAATAAACATCACATAGCAGGCTACTGAAATGTTCGGCTACTCAATCTTGTCATGTTGACACAACGTCAGTAACTAAAGATGAGATTACTCACTTGAAGAACTGCAGTCTTTCTCCTTGTATATTATCTTCTAGAACCTTCTGCGGGCCACCGGCACGGATAGTTGCCTGGATTATGAACGCGCCGCTAACTATAATCATTGTCATTGTTTGGATAACATCAGCTCTGAAACAATAAAATATAGGTACAGTTAAAGCAAGATGCACAGAAGTAAATAGGGGAGAGTGGGGAAGAGTGGACTACCAGGAGAACAGTTGATAATCCATACTAATATTATAAATGCGAAAGTGTGTCTGTCTGTCTGTTACCTCTTCACGCTTAAACCGCTGAACCGATTTGGATGAAATTTTGTTTCGAGATAGTTTGAGTCCCGGGGAAGGACAAAGGCTACTTTTTACCCCGGAAAAACACCCTCATCCGCGATTAACGATTTTAAGGCGAACAAAGTCGCGGGCAGAAGCTAGTTGCCTATATTTTAGAGAAATAAAAGATGTATATCTTGTCATGGGACGAATTCAAACCATGCCTAATACGTTAGCAAAGTATACATAAGACAGATGGGAGCCCAATAAACACATTTCAGTTTAAGGAAACCTCATCATCACCAATGACTATTAGTATATACGAGTAGCATTGATTATCCACTCACCAGTGATGATCTAACTTTGATTCATACTAAAGAAAAGAGTGATGAAAATCATCATATTAGGCCAAGAACGTACACTGCTGGAGAAGGGCCTAACCCAAGGATTTTTATAACGTCCCATGCGTCGCTCTCATCCAACGGTTTCACGTGACCTTCACCAGATCATAGGTCCATTTTATTTTAGGCCTTCCCATTATGCGTTGTTCTGTACGCACTCGCCACTCGAGAACCTTTCTGCCTCCGCGGCCATCAGTCATCGTGGATGGCTTTATGGAATTGAGTAGTTTGTGAAATTACTTCAAATTAGAAAGTACCCATTAGGTTTCTTTCTTTTTTTGAGTATAGTTATGTATATTACATTACATAGTATGTACGTAGTCTAGATTGGGACTGGTTGGAGCATCGATACAAAGGCTGGTAAAATTATTGGAGTACGTGACTATAACAATGGTACGAGTATGCGCCTGACATGGGATTAGCGACAAATTTCTACGTACTGCAGCTTTGTATTAATAAGGCCGTGTATCCATAGCTATACGTATGTTTATGTTTTTATTTATTTTTGTATTATTCTATTATACATTCCTAGTTATTCTGTGTCATTTCCTCTACCCAAAGGTTGTCTGAAAGAGATCGCCCTTTAGCGATAAGATCGCCAATTGTCTACCGTAGTGTATGTTAAGGCTCTATTGTACTGTTTTTTTTGCTGGTGTGCAGTTAGCGACGATGACTAAATTTTAAGAATAAGTCCGTCATTTCGATTTAGTGTATTGTTTTCTGATGTCTCTTTTGTGAGGTTTGCAATAAAGAGTTAGTGTATAAAATCTTGTAGGCGTGTTTTTAATTTTTTTACCTAATCAAAAAGTAAACGCGACACATTGAATCAAAATGTCACGTGACGTCACTCCTAGGTACATATTGTGCCTAGGAGTGACGTCACGAGCCCCCCACTCCTAAACTTGAATGCGATTTTATCTGAGTATTATTTTGAAAAAGCAAAAAATACATATTCATATTTTTTTTATTATCTAACTGACGGATTAATGACCATATTTATTTTCATACCCCTTCATCATGCCTATTGATGTATTGTATTATGGTACCAGGAATGAGGACATCCGTAGACGAACCAAGGTCACCGGCATAGCAAACAGGGTAAGCAATCTGAAGTGGCAATGGGCAGGGCACATAGTTCGAAGAACCGATGTCCGTTGGGGCAGAAAGGTTCTCGAGTACGAGTGCAGCGTGGGAAGGCCACCCGCAAGGTGGTCCGACGACCTGATTATGGTTTCGGGGGCTCTCTGTATGCGGGTTGCCTCTATCCGGCCCATGTGGAATCTATTGAGGAGGCCTGTGTCCAGCAGTGGACGTCCCATGGCTGAAATGATGATGATGATTGTGGTACTCTTTCTAATATTTCCTTACTTGATGGCAGCAGAGAGTCCTCCCAGGAGATTGAACACGATGCCAACAGCGGTGAGGGCCGCAGCCGAGGCCCAGTGGGGCAACGCCAGGACAGCATGCAGGGCCACTGTAGGGGTGTACACCGTCACCGCCAGGTTGAGGAGCTGTCGGACCAGGAAGGTCGCTGCGGCTGCGCGGCGGACCCATGCGCAGTGGAATCTCATCTGGAAATCACAAAGAACGGGTAAGAAAGGAGAAAAAAGAAAGGGTATTTAGTTTACATTATGTCACTTAACGTTGTAACGACGTGAGTAACCTCTAATCTATACTATTATAAAGTTGTAAAAATAAAATGTATGTTCAACTATGTACCTATTTGAAGGTCACTGAATCGAAAATTATTTTTGTTCGGATTTTTTGTATGTTTATATATGCCGTTGTGGCTTTATCACGCCGAAACGGCGAAACAGGTTTCAACTATTTTTGGTAGCGTAGCTGGCCATCTTTAGATGGTTATTTCTGAAGAGAAATGCTGAAGAAAAAAGAGGGGTATGGCTTTTTCTCCTCCTCGAACGAAGTTGCGGACACCTTGTAATATAAAAATGTGTGAGTCTTGCTGTAGTGTTTTAGGTAAGATCAGGGTACTTTTTTGATGACAATATAGAAAATCGTACTAATCCTCTAAAGCATACACGAAATAATCTAGCCATCTTCTAAAAATTTGCATAATGAAAAACAAATAACAGCAATGACTATCAAAATAAGAGGACTGTGAACGGCTATATAAAAAACCGTTCTCCGATATTTACAACGCCCTCTATATATTACAATTATTCAATTTCGCAAGCATGACACGTCATTAAAATGTTACGATTTATTTACTATTAGCTGTTAACGATTGAATAGTTATTGTACTATGTTGTTCTGTTTAATTATAAGATCGTTAAATCTTTTAAAGCGCCATCTAGTTTTTGCTTGGCAATATCACTGCAGTCGGCGCACGATCGACGGTATAATGTTTCTATGGTAATGCTGCTTGATATAGTAAACAATTTCTCCGTGCAAATCAGAGACGTCATAGTTTGTCTGTTGTTTCTAAATTATTAAAACAAGATATACCTGTAAGTATTCATAGACTGAATTAGTCTGTAGCCGATAGTAGACCGGCACGAAGACCCAGCACACCAGCGGAAAGGCCAAGATCATGCCGTAGAGTGTCTCCCACATGGCTGACCCACGGTACACTAGCTCAGATGGAAAACCTGGAACAATGAAAAACTACTGTTAGGAAAATTTAAAAGTACAAGTAACCTACCTTTTTTTGTTACTGCTAAGTTGGCAAACAAGCGTACGGCCTGCCTGATGTTATTCAGTCACCGCAGCCTATGAGCGCTTGCAACGCCAGGGGCATTACGAGCGTGTTGCCGACCCTTTAAGAACCTATTCACTACCCTCTTCAAGAACCCCATATTGTAACCTCCAGGGAAAACCGTGGCAGGGAGGTCATTTGATACCGTACGGTGCGCGACCATTTTGGTTCCAAGGAGTGAATGAATACCCTGCCGATGGCGAGCGGTGCGATGGTAGAAGGTGGCTGTAGGCATCATGTCGAACAATTCCTCGGAACACAGCCCATTATACAGGCGGCCCATGACCTAAGCCTGTAGCTCAAGCCCAGCTGGGTTTGTCAACGCTATCTAGGAGACAAGATATTGAGTCAAGTATGTCGACCTACCCGGGAGTAGTTTTTGGACGAAAAACAAGAAATCAAATTGTTTTTTTACGAAAATTTTGATGTTTTACCATCACGATCTTAGTGATTTTTAAAGTGTTTTTTTTTTTTGACGGAGTCTTGGAATGTTTTATCACTAAGATCTTTGTATTTATAAGAATACTGAGACTATAAACTGGAAGAGACACATTCAAACAGTATGCACCATACTTAACTAATTTGTTCATGCACTTAGGAACGTGAGAAAAGTCACAAACGTAACTACTGCGATTACGGCATATCGTGCATATGTAGAGTCCACTTTACGATACGCTTTGTTAGCCTGGGGTAGTAGTACTGACAAACATAGAGTGTTTATAGCCCAAAAAAAGTGTATTCGAGCAACCTGCACCTTACCGCCTCGAGAAAGCTGTAAACCTTTATTTAAACATCTTGGATTGTTACCTCTACCATCGCTTTATATGTTCGAAGTTTGTATGTTTATCAGTAGAAATATTTTTTTTTTTTTCAAAAAAGTAGGTGACTCCAAGCAACGTTCTCGTAGAGACCCAAACAGGCTCGTACTAGATGTTATTCCAAAATCGGCGCGCTACAGTAAAAGCTGCCTAAACATGAGTATTAAGCTTTACAATAAGATACCTCAGGAATTTCAAACTTTAAATGCCAATGCACTCAAGCCAAAGCTTTATGAATGGCTAGCTGAAAATATTTTTTATAGCTTTAAGGAAATTGTTATGTAAAAAAAACTGTTTTACAGTAAGTACCACCATTTTAGTTAATGATCCAAATAAATAAAATTAAGAATAATAAATAAATAAACCATATTCTAGTTTTAAGTAAAAACTTTGCACGCCACTATGTGGCTAATCGTGTGAAACTAACCATGCTGTGAATCTATATTAAGACCAAGAATTGTACCAAGATTAAGGCAAATAAACATTATTATTATTATAATTATTCAAAACAGGAGGTTCTCAATTTGACCCGTATGTATGTATGTATGTATGTTTGTCCGCGATTATTAACGACACTCAGGGGTTGTTTAAGGGGTATATATCGTCGTCTTTTACTCATAAGGAACTCTGACATGCCTGAATTTAAACATAAACTACTTACATACATTTTGCTCTGATAAATGTTACTATACTCTTAAGGATTAAGAACCAACAAATAACTAATAAATATGAATATCTTACTCTATTAAATATTATTGTACTTACTTAAAAAAATATTTAACTCTTTATTCTTCTGTATAACACACGCCTTATTGAGCTTACCAATGGACTAGTTCGATTTGTAAAAAAAATCTCCTGTAATATTCATTTATTTATAACTTAGTTCGTAGAGGAGAAAAAGTGATGACTCCTCTTTTTTCGTCAGCGTAGTTGGGTAAAAAGTATCCTATAACGATCTGTGGATATTCAGCTAACCGTGTGGCAACCCTGAACCTCCCACACTGAAGATCTGCAGAATCTCCAGCGGGCCGCGTACCCGCGGCGGGCGAAGCGGGATCGTCAGAGCGGCACCGCTCCGGAGCTCACTGCGCTGGCGACGCTCTCACACACACGATCTGGCTTTCGAACCGAACCCACGTCGCTTTTGCTCGCGATCCAACCCTTAACGCTTACGCGCTAAACATTTCATTTTGATAGCTACTTTGTTTCCTTCTTCCGTCTAAAATCTACCTTTCGTTTTCACGCGCCTTCTTAAATTGTAAATAGTTTTCTTACCTAGTTAATATACCGTGTATTTATTCAATATGCAATAACATCCCATACGTGTACTAAAAAATAGTTAAAATTTGTTCAGCCGTTTTAGCGTGATGACACAACGACACTTAAAAACATCGGTACAAAAAATAAAAACTGAATATTTTTCGATTCAGTAACCTTCAAATAGTCCGTATCACTGTTTTAATCGACTTGCAAAAAAGGAGTGGGTTCTATGTTCCACTGTTTGTATTTTTTTATGTATGTTCACCGATAACTCCGTCAATTGTAGACCAATTTTAAAAAATATTTTTTTTATTTGATAGAATATACTCCCGAGGTTGTCCCATTGCCACCAAGTTGGGATCTGATGATGGAATCGCAGGAAAATCGAGGGAACCCTCAAATTATAAAGGCACTTATACGTAAATGAAATGTTTGACATATATTTTCTTAAGCTATTTAAGTATTTGCATATGGTAGTCATCATCTCATTATACTGAGCTGATGATGGAAGGTACAACTCCTTAATGGTTAAGAGTTAGAGGATAACTCATAAAAATATAGGAAGGTACGTTAAGACTGTTAATCATATTCTTTATAGTGTGTCCCTGAGGTAGTCTCCTTATCACTAAGTCAGGTTCTAATGATGCAATACCAGGGAAATCGAGAGAAACCCTCAAATATAATAGGCATTTAAAAAATAAATTTATATCACTAAAATACATCACTAAAAAGCAAAAAAAAATTTTTTTTAATAAAAATGAACCGTCTTCAAAAAAAACTATAAAGCCAAAAATAATCTTTTATGTACGGTACGGATCACATTTGGATCACCTTTTGAAGTCGGTGCGTTGTGTTATATTGTGATATAGATACAAATCAAAGCGCAAAGAAAAATACGTTTGCTCTCGCAGGTGGTCACACCAGGATTCGAACCCGGTACTTCCTAATTACGCATCAGGTGTTACCCTTTCACTAGCGAGCACTGTGACGTACGCATCGAATTCATGTATCTCCCTTGACCCCTGTACCTATTATTATTTTTACTATTTTTATAGTCTATAACAGACTTAAAAGCCATTTAACGAATGGCAATGGGCACTGAACTCAAATCTAACAACATAAAATTAAGTATCTAAGAATGTTAAATACATATTTTGAGTATTTTGTACATTTTACTTAAAGTTCACTTTCTCTTTACCCTCCAGTTGATACCTTTTCGTATGCAGTAAGAAAAATTAAAACGCGTATGCAAAATTAATTTCGTTCTAATTAAAATACCATTGCAAGCACATGATTGCGATTAAAAAGCAGTTATAAACTTGTATAATTAATTTTATGTAAAAGGACATAAGTGTCACTGGATTTGTATAAGAAAACGTCGTTTTGTGGAGCAAAAGTGTGAAGGTAGTCAAAAATTTGTACACAAAGCAGTTTGAGGATCACGTGTTAAGGATCGTGGTTCTTCGCAGGCTTCTAATCCCCGCTAATATTCATTCCTTAGAAATGGGTGACACGTGTAGTCTTAGAAAATACTTGCATGGCTCATAATTCGGTTTTCTTCTATTTTGGGTATGTAGCACACAGAGTTGTGACGTCAGGAAAATTACAAGGGAAGCCGAAGCGTATTTATTTACTCATATTTAAAGAAAATGGTGGTTATAAATAAGCCTTTCCTTGGGCAAACCGGTGAGAATCGGCTTATATGGACGCCACGGCAATGCCACTGCTACTGTTAATGAAATAATGATATTTATTCTCTACTAGAAGGCGCCCGCAACTTTTTTTTACTGTAGTCGGGCAAAAAGTATTCTATAACCATCTGGAGATAACCCGCTATCCGTGTACCAAAAATAGTTGATATCTGTTTAGCCGATTTTGCGTGACGAAGCCACAACGAGTCACACAAATATACAAATTATTCAAAAAATAATCACTTCAATAACCTCCAAATAGTCCCTTACAATAGTTTTTTTTTTAAGTATTCAATGTACAGACATTTCATTTTTACAACTTTACAATAGTATAGAAGTAGGCCGCAAGGGCATTTTTACTCACACGTCGGACTCTACGGCTCTCTTAAGAGGAAACCACTGATGAAAAGAAAGCCGAAACAAACTCAACAGCCAGTATTTTTTTTCTAAAATCCATTACAATATTAGTAATTATTATTTTGAATATTATATTTTAGGGTTCCGTAGCTAAAATGGCAAAAATGGAATCCTTATTAGTTTCGTCATTTCCGCCCGTCTATCCGTTCATATGTCACAGGCGTTTTACTCAAAAACTACGTAATGAAAATTGATAAAATTTGGAGAGGTGGGTGTCTTGTATGAGCCGCTACTTAGTTTGATAGTAAATAACAAAAAAAAAAAATTTTCTAGGGAGGGCTCTCCATACATCCGAAACTGAAAAATAAAAAAAACAGCAAATATCAACGTGGGGGCCATATTTCAACAGTTCTTTTAAGAACATTTTCTGGGTTCTTGTATTCTTCATTCAGTGAATATTTTCGGAAATAATTGCTCCGAAAGTAGCATAAACTGCCCCCATCTCCCTATATTTCTTAAACAGTATGTCCAAAAAATATGAAAAAAATTACAAATATAAAGCTTAATAAAAGATAGCAAAAGATAGCAAATTAAAGAGCAAAAGGACGTAAGTGGCGCAAGTGGAGATACGCTCTTTTGGTAGTGAACTTTTTCATATCGTAGGTATTTTGTTTATCTGCAGTGCATTTTTTTGTGTGAACGGCTGCGGAACCCTACACTAAGCATAGACCGACATGCTCTTGGCTGGTTTTAAGTATAAACTCAACGCTACTGATTTCTGACCAATAAATTATGCATAATTACTATAGGGCGTCCGCTGCGTCTGCTCCGAGCACCGTTTCCTGTATATTCATAGAGTAGCGCTGCGTCTGCCTGATTTGCCGCTGCACGCGAATATACAGGACACGCCCTGGAGCGGACGGCATTTAAAATAATTTTTTTCCATACGTACATGAAGAAAATTTCTCCTAATTGCTCAATTTAAAAGAACCCCACAGAAAATAAAACACAAGCAAACAATATTTGAAAACAAACAGAAAGTCATTCTGTTACTTCAGTTTAAGAAGAAGGTGTTTCTTTACATAGTGATAATATAGCGACAAATGATTCAGTCTTATGTCAAACAGAATTTCCTCATTTATTTACCTACCCTGATAACACAGTTAGCCTACTTAACAATGAATTAACAACAAAGTTATTTACGTTTATTGAAGTATGTTATCGCTTCCGAATTTCGTAAGGTGACGATAAAATTTGGAACCACAAGGTTAGTGAGGCAAGTGAAGCGTCATCGGAAACGTAAACGTAAAGCAGAAGACATTTTTAACATGACACATTTCCTATAGCAAATTTTTGCAAGTTTTAATTAACTCTCCACTCGAGAACCTTTCTGCCCCAACGGCCATCGGTTTTTCGAACTATGTGCCCTACCCATTTTTCAGTATGCTTACCCTGTTTGTTATGTCGGTGACCTTGGTTTGTCTATGAATCTCTTCATTTCGTTTTTTTTTTACAAACTTTATAATAGTATACATATGCCATATGGTCGCCAGGGCTAAAAGGTTGCAAATCAAAATGGACAAGAGCTACTCGTTTTTAAATACGAGAACGAGCTGAGTTCTCACCGTGCACCTTTTTGAAAATGACAACATACAAATAGGAAACTAGCGATAGACGAGTTCTTGACTAGCCATGCGCAGAATGTGTCACTAAAAAACAAAAAAGCCGACTGAGTAAAAAAGTAAAAAGAAAAAAACAAGTCCATAAGAAGCTAGATTGACGTAAATTTTCTCAACAATGTATCCCGGCTGTTTAAAATCGCTATGTTCCACTTTGCACAGATTTATTACAATGAAATGAAAATTTTATGAGAACGACTTGCTAACCAACTTTAAATCGTATTAGTTCGTAACTGGTCATTAAAAATTAAAAAGAATAAAAGAAACCAAACAATGATGTCCCATTCGATATAGAATATTAATTTTCATTTTTCCTTTTTCACAATGGCGTCTCATTATGGCCATTTTGAGTTTTCATCATTTTCATGTCCCTAGTGACATTTGGGCAATTAAAACGAATCAATTGACGTAAGAATCATAAAAAATTGTCCTCGCGTTTGGTCTCTAGAGTGCCAGATAGGAAAATTCAACAATTCCAAATTATTTATTTTTAACAGTGTTTACAAAGTTTTAGAATTCTCCTGTTAAGTTAAAAACTTGTATTAGGAAGAAATTCGCTCTTTCATCCAAGTTGTAGTTATGTTAAAAATAATATTAACTAAACATACTTCCTTATCCTTAAATAGATAAACTTAAAACCGAATCATTTATATTAACATTTCACAAGTACGTAGTTTACATGCTAATTACACCCGTGCATAAGAAGCTGCATTTCTAAATTCAAATATACATTTATTAAACAACAATGAGGTATGAAGAAAAATTAAATTAATCATGACAATGAATTTATATTATTTAATTAGTAGTGCGAAATTTTGAGTTACGACATAGTAATTCAATGTCGTCATATGTTTTACTCTTAAGCCAGGTTTTTATTTGATATTTACACTTTCTATAGGTTTAGTGATAAATTTTCTCAGATAGGAACATACATACATACATATATCAGACTGATAAACAAATAATTATCCTACTCCTTTGCGTCGCGCAGTCGGGTAAAAAGAGTGATATCCATCTTTCACTCACCGAGATACATATCACTCTTTAGTTCAGTAGTTCACTAGTCCAGTTTACATCGCTTATGGTTTAATCACTCATTCACTCACTGAGCTATTGAGAAGAATGCATTTCGCGCCGTTCGCGGGTTTGAATCAAATCACCTGCCGGCATGACGTTTCACTCTACCGGAGTTAGTGAGTGATTGGGTGAACTACTGATCTGCATGAATCTGTACTGAACTAGAGAGTGAAAGAGTGATATATTTCATTTGCATCATTCATTCGCGAACTACATAAGTCTATTCTTAATCTTTCGTCTTGAAAATATACGCGTTGACTTGAAAATCTCATCGTCCCTTATCTTTTGTCGGTTAAAAAACCACAGAGGTTACTCCGAAACTCGAGATTCGAAGTTCGTAACGTGCTGTCCCTCTCGCTCTCATGTTAAGCTGTATTTGAGTGAGCAGGATAGTGCCATACGAACTTCGTTTATCGGGTTTCGGAGTAGCCCCCTCAGCGATATTCAGAGCAGACATTTTATTAACCTCAAAAGAAAATTGCTTTTTTTTAAAGAGATAAAGTTACTGTAAGTTATAACATTATTTATCCACCGAGCGCAGAGTAGAGTATTCTAAACTTGACATTTCATTGCAAAATGGGCTAAGGTTTTTCATTTCTTCGTGATAGCGTGGTTGTGTAGAAGAGTTTTTCAGCGCTTCGTTTATTTCAGACACATGGAGCGGAAAGTGAATTATGCTTTGTAGATTATCGTAGTTCATAGATGGTGGGTTGACTGGATCATGCTATAAATGGTAGATTTTAGATATTGTTGTGGCATATCTACACTATTAGGTATGTCCACCCTAATGATACTATAGATATACGAAACTAGGTTAAGTTATATAGCGCTGTCTGCGTCCAGGCCGTAAGTCAGTCGTACAGTGAACGCAGTATAGAGAACACGCATAATACATTTACCGACCTTCTGATAGACATTCCGTTAACTACATACATACATACATACGTACATATATCCGGTAAATTGTGAAATGTAAATTCTGTGAATGGTAGGTTTTCGATATTGTGAATGGGTGGACATGCTATGAAAGGTAGAATGAGTTGTCATACTATGAATGATAGATTTTAGCTGTTGTAAATGGATGGTCATGCTATAAATATTAGATTTTAGATGTTGTGAATAAGTTGTCATACTATGAATGGTAGATTTTAGATGTTGTGAATGGATGGTCACGCTATGAATGGTTTCAGACCACATTAGACACCTGCAAAACCAGAAGAGCAACAAGTACGTTGCCGGCCTTACGTTACGTAGATCGTAAAGTTAGTGTAAAATTATGGAATAAATGCGTTTTCTTTCTTTTCTTAAAATGTTGAATGTACTCTAGATTGTACAATGTAAAATGTAGATTCTAGAATATAGAATACTGTATATTGTAGAATGTACATTGCATAATATACATTGTAGAATATACCTTGTAGAATATACATTGTAGAATGTACAATGTATAATGTAGAATGTTGATTTAAAATATAGATATCAAAACTTCACTCACCTAAAAAACTCCTCACTCCCAGAGTGCCCCGTGCCACCGACAGCACCATGGCTAACGTAGACACGCCGCCGCCGGCGAATATGTACGCGCGCTTGGCGCTGCCGGCTGCGCGCGCGCCGCGCTGCCGCCATAGCGGCGCGCACGACGTCGCGCACACGAACACCGCAAACACCACGCACTCCCAAGCCAACCAGCCCGTCGCCATTCTGGAACATACAGATTTTATATAATCACCTAGTATGAAGTACTGCCGCCTAACATCATCATCATAAAAATTTAACTAGAGCCGTGAGACTCAAACATATTTTTAGATTACATTAGTGGTTACTCATCGTAAAAGCAAAATACTGCTCGCCATGTTTCGGTCTATTTTACGATGTGAGTAACCATTTATGTACTTAATCTAAATATACGAGTATTACCATCATTCATCGTAATTTCTACCCAAAGACGTTTAAAACTGCATGTGTCGCCTCAAATTTACAACATTCAATTTTTTCAAGTAATATTAAATCAACGCACATTTTGTTCATTAAGTATACAGGAACCCACATTTTTTTTAGAGCAACTAGTTTTGAAGATATTCACGAAAATGTGTGGGATACATACGATTCTCTAAGTGACGTCACTATGTGGATATGACATAGTTACAGCGCACAAGAAGAACAGCAGTAAAATTTCTATACTAAAACCGCCTTATTAATGGTGGTGTAGTATGTGCTGTTACGCTGTGGCTGTCACCTACTCTCTGTTTGTCACCAACGCTCTTTTAGAATGAGAAGATAACGATAGAGATAGTTTATTTGCATAATCATGAGTGTACATACTATTATAAAGATGTTAGGTACAATATAGAGGAACTATTGAAATGTGTTTTTATACGAAATGGGATATTTTCAAATAAATTAAAATGTGGTTATATTTTATGTTATGTCCTTTGTTTGATTACATCGAAAAAAAAACCTGGTTAAAAAAAATGAAACCTTGTCAATTGGAGAGGGCATGCTATTAATTATCGTCAAATGTATTCGATGGCTGCCAAATTCAACTATGAGAAAAAAAATAGATCGAAAAATATACGTACTATTAATACACATAAAATTAAACAACATATTTAATTAAATTCGGTAGTTCCCTAGTCATCAATAAAATACTTTTGATTCGATTCGTTCAGGTATCGAACATCGACTTGTATTAAAATGAGACATTTTAATACAAATCAAGTTATATAGCTTACGTATAGTGCAATAATTTCTCAGTGTAGACATTTGCCAGTCGATGTGTTCTTTGAGTTGACGAGTTGTAGTAAAATCATTGAGTTAAATCGTCACGTCATTAATACTAATTATCGGAAATCTCAGTCAATATATATGTCAGTATTTATCATTTACATGTCAGCTCAGTCTTAGCAATTCTACTTACTCAATAAGATACATGCATGCCACATTTTAAAAGCAACAGCTTTACGGGACTATTTCACACAAATCGAACTAGTCCCACAGTATCTCAATAAGACTTGTGTTATGAGTTATGAGTATTGGACGACGATATATTTAATAGATATATAAACTTATATACTTAGAAAACATCCAAGACTCAGGAAAAAATATTGATGCTTATCACACAAATATTACCCTTACCGGGATTTGAAGCCAGCACCTTCAGCTTCGCAGGCAACGTTCCTAACTGAGCTAAACCGGTATACACAGTTTATTACCTAAGCCAGTAAATAAAGATTTAAATCCGTATACGTATACGGACTAGACCACACAAGATCAGCTAATTCCTAACTCCCACACGAATGCAGATGCGAGGAAACACACGCTAGAAGTTAAATACTTGGTATGTAAAATGACGTTTCCGTAAATGGCAATTGACTGTGACTGTGACGTAGAGAGTGGGAAGGGAATCAACGTTAATCCAGAAACTAGAATTCTATCAGCCACGGACGTCCAGTGCTCAACATAGGCCATCCCCAAGGATCTCCATAACGACCGGTCGCGTCGCCCTCATTCAACGGCTTCCCGCGATCTTCACCAGAGCATTGGTTCATCTTTTTGGGGGCCTTCCCACGCTGCGTGGTCATCTGCGTGGTCGCGACTTGAGAAACTTTCTGCCCCAACGTCCACTGCTAAACAAACATAGGCCTCCTCTATAGCTCGCCACAAAGTGCGATGCTGCGCAGACCGCATTCACCGACGATTTCACGAGATCATCCGTCCACCTAGTCCGGAGCCGACCCACGCTGCGCCTTCCTATGCGTGGTCGCCACTCCGGGACTTTACAGCCCTAACGGCCATCCGGTATACATGGCCTGCCCATTGCCACTGCAACCATGCAATGCTACGAGCTAGCGCTTGAAATTGGTTTTAAATCTTAATGATTCACAAGAAAAATATAGGCTACTTATAAGATTTCAGAATACGACAGAAACGGCAAAGCTAAATGTCGCTAGGACCACAATCGGACTCCGAAACTAATTTTGCATTTTATAATGGTGTCGCAAAAGAAGTCACTTTTTAGGGTTCCCTGCCCGAAGAGTAAAATATAGGGTCCCAATTACTAAGACTTCGCTGTCCATCCATCTGTCTATCCGTCTGCCACCAGGCTATATCTCATAAACCGCGATAGCTAGACAGTTGAAATCTTCACAGTTGATTTATTTCTGTTGCCGCTATAAAAAAAATACAAAGAAATAGTATAACTTTATGTCTGCCTGTCTATGTCAGTAACCAATATAAAATGATCTAAAACCGCGTACAATTTGCTTAGGAGTATGGCTCTGCTAACACAGTATTTTTATAGATACGGCCGTTCGTAGCGTATATTTTGTATGGAAACCTCAGTGAGCGAGTCCGACTCGCGCTTGACCGGTTTTTCTGATGAATTATTATAACATCGCTTGGGCAATTAAATACAGAAAATGATTTAATTCTTCAACGTGCCGCAATGGCAGCATAGTGACGTCTCTAGCGGAATAAAATTGTCAGAAATGTCCTATTACGAACGTAATTGCAGGCCTACGTTTAACATAGCCATCGACCGCGGTGGTGCGCTAATATTCGCGCATCGCGCGCGAGGTCGGTTATTAAACTCCAGATAAGTTAGATGAACGAAATTCAGCGTTTTGAACAGAATAAGTATCCGTTTATATTTTTGACAAGTTTGGGGGCAAACGAGCAGACGGATAGCCTGATGCTAAGTGCCTGCAACACCAGAGGAGTCAAAAATGCGTTTCCTTTGAACATCCATTGGAGATCATTTTAAGGAGCCCAAACCTCGTTATTTAACTACAGCGCCTAGACCACTTTATTATAATAATAATAATAATAATAATAATCTTTTATTTCGAGTAAGTTACACTCATATATGGTTAGTAGAAAAGCCTTATGCTAGATGTTAGTTTCTAATATCTAAACACTTAAATATAAATTATAAATTATTTTATTTCGCTGTGCGCGAGTACGGCGCATGCAGCCGACAGCAGTTGCGTATGTAGGGGGCATCTATCCGATCCCCTATCATCTTTAGGATAATGTTGGGGCTGGCGCGCACCCGGCGCACCAGGGATGCTGCCCTCTTTCGCATAGTGGCATAAAAGCAATCCACTCTGGCTTCGGCAAACATCCCTGATGCGCTGCAGAAGCGGGGCAGCCCCATCATCACCCGGAAAGCGTTGTTGTACTGGACGCGGAGGGCTCCATAGGCCCGTTGCGTATACGCCCGCCATAAGCTGCACGTGTACATGGAGGTGCAATATGCTCTAAATAATGTGAGCTTTACCTCTCTTGTACAACGCGCAAACTTTCGTGCTATCATATTAGCTCGGACCGACAAAGCCCTCCGCTCCCGCTCTATATCCCTATCATCCTTAAGGTCCCACGTGACTAGGTGCCCCAAATATTTAAAAACATCAACCTTATCTAGGGCTGATCCGTTGAGTTTGATAGGTGCCACTAATTCAGTCCTGCCACGCCCGACTTCAAAAATCATAAATTGGCTTTTAGACACATTGTATTTGAGGCCGTGGGAGTCGGCATACGTTTCACACACCTTCAACAACTTTTGTAAACCACTCACTGATGCACTTAGCAGAACCATGTCATCAGCATAACTAATATTGTTGACGCAGACCTCATCAATATGACACCCGACATGCATTCTGCTAAGCGCATCCAGGAGCCCATTTACGTACAAATTAAAGAGTGTTGGTGAGCTCAACCCCCCCTGCCTCACCCCACACTCCAACTTATACGGATCAGAAAGCGCATCCCCCCATCTAACACTGTTGACCTGGTTTCCATACCAGTACTTGAAGATGTTAATCAGTCCAGAGGGAAGTTTTATTGCCTAGAGTTTCTTCCATAAGATTTCATAGGAAACCAGGTCAAAAGCCTTAGACAGGTCAAGGAAGCAGGCATATACAGGTGAATTTCTATCCACGTAGTATTTGACAGTGTGCTTAAGACACAATATTGCACTTTCAGTGGATAGTCCCGGTCTAAAACCAAACTGATTGGGACTTAATTCCACATACTCGCTTAATCGAGTGTTAAGCACACTGTCAAACACTTTCGCAATTACAGATGCAAGCGATATCGGCCTATAGTTTTTTACATCGGAGAGGTCTCCCGTTTTATTCTTAACTATAGGCACAACAATCGTCCTCATTAAGTCATCCGGTAGATAAGAATGCGTTACACACAGGTTGAAAAACATTGCTAACACTCTCGATATGTGAGGGCCGGCGTGCTGGAGATGCTCAATGCTGAGAGAATCATGTCCCGGTGATTTACCTCGAGACATACACTTGATCGCCCTGTCCACCTCCCGAGCAGTGAACCCCGGGCTTGTTATATTCATATCAGCATCACTCATCTCCCCCGCCCTTACCCCCAACAGAGACTTCACAAAAAAGTTTTCCTTAAAATGGTTAGCAATGTCTCTTGTGTTGTTTTTGCCATTGACACTCACCGGGAGTCCAGACCGAAACTTCATACTATTCGTAGCCTTCCAGAACGCTCTAAAGTCCTTTTTTGAGTGATGGGAGGCAATTATGTCCATTTTAATTTGATGCTGGTTGTCCTGACACCATTTTAATCTGGATTTGAATATTTTACGGCTCTCGACCATCTGCTCAAAGAAAAACCCATTTCTAGGCTTGCCATATAAGTTCCACTCCTGAAATTTCTGTCTAGCCATCCCATGAGCGTCCTTGACATGCCTGTTCCACCCTACCAATACATGTTTACTCTTAGGCTTTCTGCCTCCCCAACTAGCGGATGCAGCGTTTTTAATAACGGACACGACGTTGCTATACATAGCATTAATAATATCTTTATGACTTGCTATATTACAATAATTATCCGCACATATTGTAAATTCCGACGGAAAATCAATATATCTTAAATTTATGTGACATTCCTCAGTGTAGGTACAGACCTGTTTCTCTGATCTTTCCCCCCACACTACAGACTGTTCAAAATCACACTGGACGCTATTTATCCTTGGCGTTAATATATTTAAATCAAAAGTGAGAATAATGGGGAAATGATCCGACCATGTGACATTATAATCAACATACACATTTCTCACAGATTGCAATGCCGAATGCGTTACGACAAAGTGATCCAACCAGCGCCTACACTGATGAACGTCACTTACATATGTATAAGTATCCGACACAATACCTAATAGTTTAATATCAGCACAGTACCACTCCTGTTCATTACAATAACTTATCAGTTCGTTATAAAAGAGTTCGTGTGGATGGGCGTTAAAATCACCCATTAGGTAAACAGATTCTAAGTCGTAATCAGTAACAATAGCACTCACCGCGCTGAGGCAATCAGTAAATTCCGGCAGGTTTACCACACAATCCGTTGGCATATACACATTAATGACTATAAAAGACCGATCATTAGTTACAACTTTAATGGCACACACTCGCGGATTCTCGCACTTCACTACACACACGTCGGTGAACATCGCGCTCCTCCAGAGTATGCCGACACCGCCATACGGTCGCTCTCGATTATTGTTTGTGATCGAAGTTAAGTAAGTATACCAAAATTCAACTCAATCAGTACCCGGGAAGTGATTCAAAACTTCCTTGCATGATTTGTAAACATACATACAACTTTGACGACCGGTTTAGTTTCGTGGGAGTAACGTTACCTGCAAAGCTGAAGGTGCTGGCTTCAAGTCCCGGTAAGGGCAAATATTTGTGTGGTGAGCATAAATATTTGTTTCTGAGTCTTGGACGTTTTCTATATATATAAGTAAATTTATCTTTTAAATATATAATCGTCTAGTACTCATAACGCATGTCTTAATTAGCTCACCATGGGCCTAGTGTAGCTCGGCTAGTCGTTCGGAATAAAAGGTAGAACGTGGTGTAAAACATATAATAAAAATAGACTATATACCAATAAAAAACAAACTAAACGGGATTTAGTAAGTAGGTACGCGGCAATAATCAGAAAACACTGGCCTTATTTAAACAGGGAGGTAGGATGGTTGTGGAGATTCAGTTTCCCTTCCAGTTTTCTAATCCAGCTTTCCAAGAAGGCATTTTATGCAATACTCGGCCGAGGTGCGACTGAAGTCTGGAGATAGGTTTTCAGGGGAAAATTTCAGCGAAGAAGAAAGGGCTGCGAAGTGGATATTTAATCCAACACAGTAATGCAAACACTAGACAGCTTTAACAATTTTAAAGTTTTGCAACAGCACATCAATCCATACTAATCCATACTAATCCATACTATCCATACTAATATTATAAATGCGAAAGTGTGTCTGTCCGTCTGTCTGTTTGTCTGTCTGTCTGTTACCTCTTCACGCTTAAACCGCTGAACCGATTTGGATGAAATTTGGTATGGAGATAGTTTGAGTCCCGGGGAAGGACATAGGCTACTTTTTATCCCGGAAAAATATCCTTATCCATACTAATATTATAAATGCGAAAGTGTGTCGGTCTGTCTGTCTGTCTGTCTGTTACCTCTTCACGCTTAAACCGCTGAACCGATTTGGATGAAATTTGGTATGGAGATAATTTGAGTCCCGGGGAAGGAGAAAGGTTACTTTTTAGCCCGGAAAAATACCCTTATCCGCGATAAACGAATTTAAGGCGGACGAAGTCGCGGACAGAAGCTAGTTAATAATATATTAAAATCTCAGATCTTTCATCATAGGTCCAGCGCAAGCACAAACAAAACGAGTCAAGACCTGTCTCGTACAAACAAAAGACAATCGTGGAACGCCAATTTTTCCAATGCAGTTTATTACTGGCCAGTATTGTGCCAAGGAGGTTTGCCGCGTTACACTAGTTCGATTTGCGTGAAAATTTTGCTGTGATATTTATTTATACTTTGAACTTTAATAAAATATTGCAAAATCGATTAAATTAATGAATTTGCCAATTTAGTAGGTGTATCTATACAGCGGCGGTACAAACGTAGGTATACAACGAGTAAAATGTTATTTTGACACCGTGGCAAATGTCTCTTCCTAGTGCACGCAGACGAAATGAGCTGTTTTTTAACAGTTTATCGTGACCGGTTTTGCCAGAATATATTAAGATAAAATTCTAAACTCATTCGAAAGAAGTCATCAAATTCATGTGATGTTGCTGTCTGTGTCTGTGACGGTATGACGTATTTTGTTTTGTAGTTTGTTTTGTGAGGTGTGAGTACAATAAAGAGTTATTATATCGTATTGTTGTTAAGTCCTAATAATAAAAACTAAACAACTTTATCATTGCTATTCGTATTGGCTGTGTTTTTTCTCGTGTGGAGGAGAAAAAGTTGTAATATAACCCTTTAGCGTAGTCGGGTAAAAAGTATCCTCTAAGCATCCTCAGATTAACTATCTTTGTAATAAAATTGTTCATCTCTCGATGTAGTTCTGTCCAATGATATAATATAAAAAAGCGGCCAAGTGCGAGTCGGACTCGCCCATGAAGGGTTCCGCAGCCGTTTATACAAAAAATGCACTACAGATGACAGAAAATACGATATGAAAAAAAAACACTAACAAAAGATCGTATCTCCCCGGCACCTAAGTCCTTTTGCTGAGAAGAGCAGTTTTTTGGCAATAACTTAAAAACGGTATGTCCGATCATGTTGAATACAATTTTCTTTGGAAGTATTTATTGAACTTTATATTCGTATTTTTTTTCATATTTTTTGAACATACCACTTAGAAAATAGAGGACACGATTTTTGCTACTTTCGTAGCGAATATTTCGGAAAATATTCACTAAATCAAAAATTGATTGTAGAAACCTTAAAATGTTTTTAGAAGAACTATCGAATGATGTACCACACGTTGATATTTGATGAAAAATTTTTTTTTCGATTTCGGTTACATGTATGGAGTGCCCCCCTAGAAATAAATATATTTTTTATTTAACTATTAAACTAAATAGCGGTTTACACACGACACCTATGCTCCAAAGTTCATTAATGTACATCTTATACTTTTTGAGTAAAATACCTGTGACATACGGACGGACAGACAGACAGACAGACAAACAGACAGACTGACAGACAGACAGACATGACGAATCTTTGTCTCAAGCACACCGTTAAGCATTATGCTGAGGGTAAAACACCTGTTATTGCTTGCTTTTTGGATCTATAGAAGGCGTTCGATACGGTGTCATACAACATACTATGGGATAAAATGGAAAAGTCAACGAATACTCCGAGGGAGGTGATCAACCTGCTCCGTTACTGGTACGGGAATCAAACCAATCAGATGAGGTGGGCAGGAGCGCTCTCGGATGAGTACGGGTTAGAGTGCGGGGTGAGACAGGGTGGACTCACCTCGCCCCGCTTGTTCAACTTGTACATGGACGAGTTGATTGCCAGGCTCAGCAGCACGGGTATCGGGTGCTCGATCAGTGGCACCATGGTCAATAACATTAGCTATGCGGACGATATGTGTCTGGTGTGCCCCTCGGTCAGTGCGCTGGTAAAAGTGCTAGAGGTATGTGAAGAGTACTTGTGCGTCTATTCGTTCCCTCCCAGATCAAATTTGATTTTCGGCCGCGTGATCGTCATTTGCTAGCGGTGCCAACATCGCGAACAGTGTCTCGTCGAAATTCCCCTCTGGTTCGTGCCTTGCTCCTTTTAAATGGGCTCCTCGCATCAGCACCCGAGTGTGATGTATTTGCTAGAAGATTCCTCAATTTAACTTAATTCTTGTTTAAATGTAATTTTATGTCTTAAGTAACTTATCTGTAACTTCACAGTGCTTTAGTTCTAACTGTTATGCTGTGAAATTAAATTGTAAAAAATAAATAAATAAATAAATAAGAGTACGCGGCCGTCCACGGTCTGAGGTACAACGCCAGTAAAAGCGAGCTGCTAGTATTTAAAGCAGGTAATAAGGCCTTTGACTCACTCTCTCCAGTTTTCTTGTGTCGAGCTCCTCTCAAAAGAGTGACTCGCTTTAAGTACCTGGGACACTGGGTGACCGACAACCTCCAAGATGACGCTGACATAGAAAGGGAGCGCAGGGCATTGGCCGTACGATGTAATATGTTGTCCCGCAGGTTTGCACGTTGTGCTAGTAATGTCAAAATAACGTTGTTTAAGGCATTTTGTCAGACCTTTTACACGTGCAGCCTGTGGACAAATTATACTAAAAAGGCGTTTAATGCCCTGCGCATCCAATATAATAACGGGTTCAGGATGCTGTTGGGACTGCCACGTTTTTGCAGCGCATCAGGTATGTTTGCAGAGGCTTGTACCGATTGCTTCGGTGCGATAATACGACAGAGAACTGCCTCCCTGATGCGCCGCGTGCGTGACAGCTCCAACAGCCCCGTGCGCCTGGTGCTAGAATCTCCTGCCTGCGCGTTTTGGAAACACTGGGACTCAGTGCACATGAGAGCACGAGACTTTAATTTAACTAATATAGGATAAGCAAATGTATATTAACACTATGGACATGGTCTGAAAATAAAATATTTGAATTAGAATTTGGATCTATAAGGGTTCCGTTTTTGCCAATTTGGCTACGGAACCCTAAAAAAGGGTAGATAGGTTACCTACACGATAATCTACGTGTAAAAATGGCGAGGCTTATGCACACATAAATCTGTCAATATTGCAGTAAAACACTGATCGTAAATGCTTTTAGACGTTTTTATTAGGTAACTAGTTCAAAATCTCACTATGAATGACGACATTTTTAGGGTTCCGTAGCCAAAATAGCAAAAACGGAACCCTTATAGATTCGCCATGTCTGTCTGTCTGTCTGTCCGTCCGTATGTCACAGGCATTTTACTCAAAAAGTGTGGCACACATTTCGACAGTTCTTCTAAAAACACATTGAGGTTTGTAACAAAAAAAATTCATTTAGTGAACATCTTCCAAAATATTTGCTCTGAAAGTAGCAAAAATTGTGTCCCCCCCTCTCTATTTTCTAAACGGTATGTTTAAAAAAATGTGAAAAAAATTACAAATATATAGCTTATTAAATACTTCCAACGAAAATTGTTTTGACCATGATCGGACATACCGTTTTTAAGTTATTGCCAAAAAACTGCGCTTCTCAGCAAAAGGACGTAAATGCCGGGGAGATACGCTTTTTTGTTAGTTTTTTATTTTTTCATATCGTATTTTTTTCATCTGTAGTGCATTTTTTTGTACAAACGGCTGCGGAACCCTTCATAGGCGAGTCCGACTCGCACTTGGCCGCTTTTTACTGTTTATTTGACGCATAATCCAATATATAACAAAGTACTCTGTGTCGACTGAATATCAAATTACTGTAAAAACTATTTCAAAATGTGAAATTAAAATTAAAATCGGCCAAGAAATACGCATAATATAGGCAATTTAAACTGGCAAGTAGACAGAGAGGTCTGACGTACACTGTTATGTCACAGTGCATCCCGGCCATATAAACTCCATATTAAATTCTGTTTTGCAAGAAAGAGATAGAATGAAATATTTGATGGCTTATATCTTGGTTATTGTTACAGCTATTCGAAAAAATATTTTTGTGTACTGTATGTTACATGAATGAGCTTTTAATAAAGCAAAAATTTAAATTCATGAATATTCCCTATTGGCGTTTGGTGTGCCATTTTCGGAGTCCGTTTAACCTATCTACCTCTTTTTATGATACATCATTGGTTCTGTCCAGCAGTTTTGACACGATGAAGCCGCAAAGAACCGATAGCCACTTGCGCGGAAAGATTCTCGAGTGGTGACCGCCTACAGGACGACGCAGCGTGGGAGGCCTCCAACAAGATGGACCGATGATCTGGTGAAGATCGTGGGAAGCCGTTGGAGGCTATTGTCCAGCAATGGTCGTCCTTGGGCTGATATGATGAGGCCGCAATGGCATTTCAACAAGAGATGGCGCTGTCATATTATCGATATCATATGTGTTTTATACCTAGTGTGTTCATAAGTATTGAGACGATTTTTAATTCTCCATAAAAAAAAACTTTGCCCAGCAGTGGGACATAACGGGCTGAGAATAATAATGTAATGAAATAATGATATTTATTCCGTAAGTAGGCCGCAAGGGCACTTAGTCAGGCTCTGCGGCAATTTCTCAAGAGGAGACCACTGCTGAAAAGAAAGCCGAAACAAACTCAACAGTCAGTCATTTGTTCTAAATTACTCTTATATCAATTACAATATTTGTACTTAGCCTATCCTAAATAAATGTTTTAAGCATAAACTCAATGCGTAGTTCTCCAAGAAAACATATCAAAACTTATAAAGTAAAAAAAAAAAGATAAAAAAAGCAAAATATGAGTTTTTATTTAAAACAACTTACGTACGTTTGATATGCCACCTTATAAGAACCGTGTCCCGGTAAAAGTAAATTATTTGTTTTCTGTTTTAGGCCATGCATTTTGTCTGCTAAATAGTCCTCTACCCTATAATATCCGTTTGCCATTAGAGACTTTTTAAAGTACTTTTTGAGTATAAAATAATAATATATATGTTTAGTAGGCGCAATAAAACACAAGTCTACTACAGTTGAGTTTTTCGAACAACCCTTTTTGGACAGGCGTCATCCCAGTAGAGCTTAATTATTAATATTATTTTAATAGAAAAAACATCAACAAATCTTTGGCATTAATATAAAGTTCACATATTTTTTTATATGACCATAATTTACCTGATACGAACTAAAGATATAAAATCTAGTGTGTCACTGCAATTAGCGATCTGTCACAGTTTACGAAGCAAATTGCACAAAATTACTTTATTTGTAGTTTTAAACGCCACATTATAATAATTGCAAAAATATCTAGTGAGAAATCGTAGGAAGTATTTAGCTGTTACATAAGGAAAAGTGCACTTGCCACTCAACTTTATGTTTTATGACCTTTTTTTCTATGTATAAAAAACCGGCCAAGAGCATCTTGGACCATGCTCATTGTTGGGTTCCGCAGCCGTTCATAGAAAAAAATGCACTGCAGATGAAAAAACCGGCCAAGAGCATGTCGCCATGCTTCGTGTAGGGTTCCACAGCCTTTTATACGAAAAATTCACACTAGAGATATAGAAAAAATCGATATGAAAAAGTGCACTTGCAAAAGAGCGTATCTCCACGGCACTTACGTCCTTTTGTTGAGAAGCGCCGTTTTTCGGCAATAACTCAAAAACGGTATATTTCATCATGACAAAAATAATTTTCGTTGAAAGTAAACTATTTATTAAGCTTTATCTTTGTATTTATATTCATATATCATTTAAAACGTAAAGGGGGACACAATTTATGGTACTTTCGGAGCGTAATTTCCGAAAACATTCACTAAATCAAAAATTTCGGTTACATGTATGGAGTAAATAAACTAAAAAAAAATAGTTTTAATTTTCGTACCTTACCGTACCATCTACATATTACGTCACAAAGATAGGGGTGAAGGGGTTATTCCAGATGTGATAGGCCACGTTAAAGAGATAGGAATATGCGTGACAAGGAGAGGGGGGAAAGTCAAAATTCTGCGTGACGTAAAGGTGCGTCCACGCTTGTATCATTTGCTCGTATCCGATCACCGTGCCGTGGCATGACTGCGTATCGCGCTGCTTGGACGCTCACTGTCGGCGCGCCGATCATGCCGCACTCTTCCGATATAAGTGTGTGATACGCCTAGCAAATGGATTTCGAGCGATCGGATCGGCGCCAAGTCCAAACGCGTGATCGTGACACGCGATCATGCCACGCGACAATGATCTGATACGGGCAAATGATACAAATTTGGAAGCACCTTAATATGTTTTCAGGATGCTGTTAGGGCTCCCAAGATGGTGTAGTGCCTTGGCATATTTACTGAAGCGCGCACGGACGGATTTCAAGCCATAATAAGGAAATATATTGTGTCTATTATGGAACGTCTCAGCAATGGCCAAAACAGTATCCTGAAGATAATAGCCGGCAGATTTAATCGTATTGAGTTATCCCTGTTCAGTCCAGTCAGACAGGTTATATCATTATGTTCATATATTAAATAAATAGTTACACCATTATTTTTATTATTCTTAAGCTGTATTTTATTCAATTAAATTAAAATTCTCATTTTTTTTCTATTAAGTTAAACTAAATTATTTTGTTTTATAAAAACATATATAATTATTACCGTAATATCATTTCAAATACAATTGTCGGATTTATAGTGAAATTAAATGTTTTTACTTAGTATTATTTGAAGTAACATAACGTAAGTACCATTATTACTAAAAATGATATAGGTCTTTGACCTGAAATAAAGAATTTAATTCAATTCAAAATTCAAATATGTGGATGGCGCCAAAAGAGTAAGTTGGCCACGCCTTTCCTAGTATACTTAACTACTTACATATGCTTCCAATTCATACTTAACATGTGCGTAAGCAGTTACATAACATAAACATTCTATTACATCATCATATAAGTCACATGACCAAAGGTCAACTACCGGTACATTTTGTTCTATGCGAAGAACCTTGCTCTTGACATTGCATTAAATTTCATATCATTTAAATCTAAACTGTTTGTCTTCAGAATAAAGAAAATAAAGGCATATCTATCTAAATCAAGCAAGCACTAGCTCTAGCTTTTATAGATTTTGAAACGTAATGTAAGGTATGAATAGAGTTGAATTGGTTTGAGTACATGTTTAGTCTATTTATAAAAGTCTAGACTCAACCAAAGACTAGTTTGGCACTGAACTTAGTCGTCTTGTCCAAGTCGTGCGGAAGAAGTGAAGATCATGATCAATGTCGACTGGTTTAACTCAGCGGGAGTGACGCTGCCTGCGATGTTGACGGTTCTGGGTTCAAATCCCGGTAAGAGCAAATATTTGTGTGATGAACATAAATATTTGTTTCCGAGTCTTGGATGTTTGGTACATATATATTAAATCTACATAAAAGGTAACTTTTTTTCATCATCATCATCATTTCAGTGTCCACTTTTTTCCACTGCTGGACACAGGCCTCCTCAGTACATTTCCACCCGCGACCCACATCCAGCGAGTTCCCGCAACCCCAACCAAATAGTCCGACCACCTTTCTGGTGGCCTTCCCGACCTGCGCTTGCCGGCACGCGGTCTCCACTCGAGAACCTTTCCGCAAGAACGGCCCGATTTGTCGAACTATGTGCCCTGCCCGTTGCCACTTTAGTTAGCTTACCCTGTTTGCTATGTCGTACTTTATTTTATTTCTCAAAAACAATTGAGCAAATGGAAAACAGTGAAACTAAACCTAAAAATTAAACTTAACTAAAAATAAATATGGATGACTAGCTTCTACCCGCGACTTCGTCCGCCATAAATTCGTTTATCGCGGACAAGGGTATTTTTCCGGGATAAAATGTAGCCTATGTCCTTCCCCGGGACTCAAACTATCTCCATACCCAATTTCATACAAATCGGTTCAGCGGTTTAAGCGTGAAGAGTGAACAGACAGACAGACAAACAGACACACTTTCGCATTTATAATATTATATGGATTAAATCTAAAACTAGCCCCTACGGCCTTGTACATAAAATGCTGGCGGAATTTCTTCGCTGAATCACCAAACTGATTCTTTGAGCGAGAAAACCGCTAGCTCACCGCTCGCCGATAATATTGTTTTGTGTTTCTCGTTTCTACATTTCGTAATTTTTAGGATGCCGTACCAAAAATGGTAAAAAAGGAACCCTTATATTGCGACTCATGTCTGTCTGTCTGTCTGTACAACTATTAGAGCGCCATATCTCAAAAAGTACTTATGATCATACCCCGCAATCGAAGTAGCAAATCCGTAGCAAATGTACGTCAGGGTTGTCACTATGTACACTCGAGTTCAAAGATATATTTACAATTGAGAGTTCCAAAAATATTTTTACATTTAAAGATGTTTACACACAGTATAACAAATACTTGCTTAAAAAGCATGTGTCAGCTACATCTTTTGACTGAATACTCCATAGTCATGGTTACAACTTTCCTTTCATTGAATCATTGTGACAAATATATATTCACATTACATGTTTACAGAATAATATTTCCTACCATTGTGCCATAGATATATTTACGATAAAAGCAACACTTAAAAATATACGCCCAACCGTACATTTTTCTACTTACATATCTTGCTACATAAATATGTTTACAGTTTGATTCAAACCACCGTTCTTATTTTGAATAATGACAATCACCTGAAATTGGTTGAAAAGAAAGCTGTTAGGTCCTTGTTAAATTGATTTAGTTTTGAAACATTACGATGTTCATCTGTAGCCAAATAAAGAACAATGTTGTGTTTCTTTTTGTAAAATGTAATGGACCTACAGTAAATTTTGTTATCTTTTACCTTTGGTTTTAAAGTTTATCTTTTAAAAGAAAATCTAAATTTGAAGAGAAACTATCTTTCCTTGCTTGGTTGTTACTACTAGCTAAATGTTTAACCACGTTGTGTTTCTTTGATTTTATATTCACTGTACATACAATTTACAATACAAAAAAAATTGATCGTTTTTTTCCAGTACGCCAATATTCTCAAGCAGGAAAGATTCCATATTTATATTTGAATGAAATACAAGAAATAAGTGATTTCACAAACGACATGACAGACACATTAAAACGCATGTAACATTGATGACATTGACATATTAATCAATTTTTTTGATCGAAAATTAAACAAGGTTATATCTATAGACGGTCAGTCAGGTTATCATTAAATTATACTTATTAATCATACGCACAATAAAGTAAGTAAATGATTCGTCATAATTGCCATCCCTAACATAGAACTGTCATATGCTACGGTTTTGCTACCTCTGTTGCGAGGTATGCTTATGATATCTATTTGAAATTTGGAATATTTATAAACACGCTCAGCGCACATGTATATTTGCAAAGAAAATATTGACAAATATATATTTATTTTGTAAAAAAAACGACGAATATGAGGGGGGGGGGCAAAAATTCAAAGTCTAGGTCAAATAGATAAATATAAATAACATATTATATGAAACGGCTTGACCTGCACATTTTTAAACAATTTTTCATTTTTTTAATTGTAATTAGGTTTTGTTTTATTAATGAGAATGTAAAAAAAACACATCCTTTATCTTCGAAGTTTACCGAACGAAAATTTTGAAATTTTCACAATTTGTACAAATAAACATAAATATTACACGAAAATTATAGCCATATCTCTAACTACCTATATTTTTGTTTGTTCATTTTCAAAAAACCTATTTAACAACACGGTTGCGTTAAGTTTGCACCTTATTTGTATGCAATACTTAAAATATCAGGTGCAAACTTAACTCAACCGGCACCGGGTAATATAATAATGTTAGGGTAAGCGAAAGTTTGTACGGGACCGTCGGTACGCGAGTCCGACTCGCACTTGGACGGTTTTTTTTATACTCAGAGTCATAAAAGTGGCATATATTTGAATATGAACTTGTTTAAACAAAATGGGTACAAGATAAACAAGACTATTTTTGAATATTCGAGACAAGTATATACCGACCGCTAGGCGGTACAAATGGAACTCATTGGTGCCTGGTGCGAGTTTCTGCCGGGAATCGATCGCGTGACCTTACTGCCGGGTCACGGGCTTTTAAACCTTCAACCTTTGTCTTACATCAACGGATACAGTTTACTAAGTTGGCGCCTACGGGAAGCTCGAAATGTGTCGGACTATCTATCTGTCAGCCACGGATGTCTACAACTGAACATAGGCCTCCCGTATTGCTCGTCACAGAGTGCGATCCTGCGCAGACCGCATCCACCGACTCCCCACGACCCTCACGAGTTTATCAGTCCACCTAATCGGCTGTGCCACGCTGCGCTTTCCTATGCGTTGTCGACACTTCAGGACTTTACTCCCCCAACGGCCATCCGTTCTCCGGTCTACATGGCCCGCCTATTGCCACTTCAACCATGCAATTCTGCGAGATATGTCGGTTATTCGGTTCTTCTGCGTATATCCTGATTTTTTATTCTATCACGAAGATAAACTTTGAGCATAGCCCTTTCCATTGCGCGTTACGTGACTCTGAGCCGACTTATGAGTCCCATTGTGAACGAACATTGTCTCAAGTCCATAATACTACGTTTATACGTGGTCTTACGGAACTGAGATAATGTTCGTCAATTAATACTAATAGGGGTGATGACTAAATACTAATTATTACTCCGTCACGTAGGTAGACTCATAAAAATAATGGAGATATTTCTTTTGACGTTCGTGAAATCACCCGCTAGGTTTAAGTTTATGTAATAAACTATGTAGGTATAAATTAGTTTTAAGTTACATGGTACCACCGAAAATGAGCGTCACGGCTTGCCGTGGCATACAATAAAACTGATTGGTGACCCCTTTCAGCGTCGTCAATTGTTTTTGTTATTTGTATTTGTATTTTTTGTTTATGTTGGCGTTGAATTAATATGTTTTCTTTCTTTTTTTTCTTCTTTCTTTATTTTACATAATAGAAAAATAATGGCGATATATTAAGTCAAAATATCGCGTAACATCACGCCTAGGTACAATTTTATTTAATGCATAATTATGACGTCACGAGCCCCAACTACTCTTTTTTTTTTAATTTGAGGAACAGAAAACATAAGTGTCCAATATTTCTTTTTATTATGTAACTGTGAACTAAAGAGAATTTTGATTTTCGTAGCATCCTGCCTTTTAAAACAATATTTCTCTTTGTGTAATTAGTATTATTACTATACCAACCCCCATTATAAAGCTGTAAAAACTGAAATGTCTTTACTTTGAAAAAAATGTGAAACGATTTTAAGGATGTAATGAAATAATGTTCTTTATTCTGTAAGTAGGCCGCAAGGGCACTTTTACAAGTCTGACTCTACGGCGTTTCCCAAGAGGAGACCACTGAAGAGAAGAAAGTCGAAACAAACTCAACAGTCAGTATTTTTTTTGAAATAGCTCTTATATCTATAGTAATATTTGTACTTAACCTATCCTAAATATATGTGCTAAGTATAAACTCAATGTAGTTCTCAAAAAAATATATATCAAAACTTATAGAAGTAAAAAAATAATAATAAACGAAGATAAAAAATCTAAATATGAATGATAATGCCACCTTATATTAATATTCCTGATTATATGATTATTTTATTCTATAATTCTTTATCGTATACGTCCAAATGTTATTCTAATATACAAATGTTAATTTAATTGGAATGAAATTGATGATGTAATTTATAAAATCTGACATGTAAAGTTGCAAAAAACCTTATAAATAAAATGATTATGAGTATTAGTGTAATAACCGTGTCCCGGCTCACTACATAACTCTAAAATGGCCTCTCTGGCCAAAAGAGATCACAGAGAACAGACAAAAAAAAACCGTGTCCCGGTAAATTTTGTTTCTGTTTTGGGCCATGCATTTTTGTCTGTTAAATATAATGTCATGTAAACGTTTTTAGAAAATAAATAAATTAATAAATAGTCCGCTTCCCTATAATATGCCTTTACAATTAGAGACTTTTTTAAGTAGGTACTTTTTGAGAGCTGGAAAAGCTAATTTTAAAGCATCATCTGGCAACTTATTATAAAAAATTATACATTAGATAGGATTGGAAGGTCACTGTAACGATGTTTTTTGCACGTTTGTACGTATTTTGTACTTGTCTGTGGTCTCAGCAAACGTCTGGACGGATTTCTGGATAGCTGGATAGAGTTACCCTCATCCGGCATAAACTTTTTGTCATAATCATAATCATAATATTTTCTTCTGTTTCCGCGATTATTATTCATTGAAATAAAACAATTTAACGGATTATATCGCGTATATTATCTCATTTTAGTTCCCGACGTTTCGGAAGCTTTCCAGCTTTCCATGGTCACGGGTGGACTGTCAAAGTTACATTTTGTGCAAACTACCCATTTTTTGAAAAACACAAATAAAGGTGTACATACATGCCAGATGGGTCTAAGCTGTAAAGACAGTTACACATGTGCCAGAAGGGCTTAATTATTTTATTCTAATAATTTACCAAGCAGCATTTCACAAATGAGGCGTACTGAGGAGAAAAGAAACGCTGCAAAGAAAAACTCCCAGGCTACCTCATTACTAATTACAATATTTAAAAAACAGAGACTATTAAACTACTTTTAAACAGATAAGATATTTTACACCGTTCGGAAATTAAGGTTTTGTAGTCCTGTGTCTCGCTTGTTCCTTGATGAGATGTATTCACTACCACCAGCTTGGGATCCTGTAATACAATACATACAAAATTCTACGGTCTCAGAAAAAAGCATTATGCCAAATGATGTATTATGCCAAATGATGATTATGACAAAAAAGTTTATGCCAGATGAGGGTAACCGAGCTGGGTACCTACAAATAGTTACCTATAGAATACTTTTTACTCAACTACGCCGATGCAAAAAGGGGATTATGATTTTTTTACCTCCACGAACGAATTTATATAGATAATCAGGGATTACTCATACGAAGTTGCCTTTCCGGCATTTTTGTTATGGTATACCCATACCCATGCGACCCCGGCTCCCCGAGCTTGCTACTGGCTCATACATAGTCTTCCAGGACAGTAGTATCCTTTAACCCTTTCCCCTGTCTGAATTCGTACAGTTCCTTTCTTTACCCTGTTATCCTTCCTCCTGTTCCGCCAATCCAAGGCATGCCGTGCCAATGGATGCGTGGCTAGAGGCGAGTCTAGTCGTTAGCATGCCGAATTGCCCTGGGACTGGTGACCCCAGAATAAGGGTAAACCCTTACCTGGTAAGCGGGGCTCTACTGGGTTCGAATATTTTATCCCTAGCTGCTCGTTGGAACGCAAATGGCGGCGATGTGGTTCGCAACCCATCACGTCAGTCCCAGCGAGAGCGAAGAGTGGGCTATGGAGGCCCGCTTTGCTACGTTAAATGTATGGGGAGGAATGAATGATATAGATGAAGTATATCAGATGATGGATGCGAGAAATATTGATATTCTGCGTGTGAATGAGACAAAACGAAAAGGTTGTGACAGCACAAAATCAAGAGATTAATGAATGTTGATGAAGCGGCAGTTGTATGACAGGACCATAGCAAGTGGAAGGAGGTAGTCTCTGCCTACCCTGTAATGGGAAAAAGGCGTGATTGTATGTATATATGTATGTACGAACGAATTTGTGGGCGCCTTCTAGTTTATAACATCTAATTGAATAATTTTACGTATAAATTGATATTTAATTTTAAATAGGTAGTTTAGCAAGTTATATAAATTCATCTTTATGGAAATTATGGTCTCAGAAATCTTTGAGAAATATATAATAATAATTATAACAAAAGACATTTATTCACTTTTTGCATAGGTACATAATTGGGTTTTGACTTATAATATGGTGAAGTACAGAAGTACGCAAAACAATGAAAGGGAAGGTGGCTCAGCTTATGAAGTTGAATTAACGCGGGATATCAAATTTTGATTGTATGGATTAACTACCCAATTTTTTTCCCCAGTGTTTTTATTCCCGCGTTTTTCCTCATTATTTTTTTGTATTCATTATTACAACCGGGTGTTAATTATCTCACACGATTTAATGTTCGCCCGTTTTATTTGCTACTTAGACACATCTTTGTCGATGCATTTCGTTTTACCAATCCGTATCATTCTTATTACTCATTATTTTCAATTACTGAATCTGTTCCGATGTATAAACGCTAATTCTAAGCGAGCGGAGCAGCGAGTTAAAACGTGGAAGTAAAGAGGCGGAAATATAACGAGACAATATTTCACAAAATAAAACCGGTCAAGAGCATGTCGGACCACGCTTAGTGTAGGGTTCCCGCAGCCGTTCATACATAAAAATGCACTACCGATGATAAAAATACGATATGAAAAAGTGCAGTAGCAAAAGAGCGTATCTCCACAGAACTTACGTCCTTTTGCTGAGAAGCGTAGTTTTTTGGCAATAACTCAAAACACTATATCCGATCATATTGAAAACAATGTGCGATAGGATTATTTATTAAGTTTTATCTTTATATTTTTTTCACATTTTGTGACCCTACCGTTTAGTACTTTCGGACCGATTATTACCAAAAAAAATTGAATTAATTCAAATTCAAATTATTTATTTCGAATTGTTGCAATCCATATAGTGGTTAGTAACACACAAATTAAAAACCTCAAAATATTTTTAAAATTTCTATTGAAATATGTGCCCCACACAGATATGTGCTAAAAAATGTTTTCTTCACTTTCAGTTACATGAAGTATCGAGTGCCCTCCGTAGAAATATATTCTTTTACTATTTAATTATCAAACTAAGTAGGGGCTTATACAAGACACCTATACTCCGCATTTTATCAATACACATCATGTACTTTTTGAGTAAAAAACCCATGACATACGGACGGACGTACATGACGAAACTACAAGGGTTCCGTTTTTGCCATTTCAGCTACGGAACCATACTAAAAAGGTTTTTTATTGTTGTTAATGCATATAGACAACACTCAAACAGTATACCTACATACTTACATAATTAATTAACATTTTCTAATAATCAATCTTAAGTTAATTGGTCGTTCAATATTTTATATGAGTTCATTTGTGTCACAGCAAGCAATTTTAAAAGTAGTGCTATGTCCGTGAATGTGTTAATAGAAATTGTTACCTAAGGAGTTTTTAACTCGAGTGGTTTTTATCGTCTATCTGTTATAGGTGGCTTAAAGTTATGGTCGCTGCACCGCCTGCTTGGTTTTAGAATGTATGCTGACACGTGAGCCGGAATAAAGGAGCACGAGACCAAGCCCCTATTTCATAAACGTGACAAGTGACAATTTACAACGACAATTCGACGGACATTGCTGGGTCGCCGAGTAAGTGTATGCCTGGCATCATGATGGAGAAGTAATGTATGCCGAATTGTCATTGTCAACTGTCACCTGTCACGTTTATGAAATAGGGGCCAGGACAGGATATTTATTGTAGTATTGAATAAAGGAAAAGAAAGGCACCTGAGGACAAAAGAAATAGTCCTTGAGCTACATAGTATTATTTACATTGTAATACTAACTGAGCAATTAATTACAAATATATATATATATATATATATATATATGAACTTACGTTTCCGTGCCTAGTATTATAAATTAAGACGTGTTGTCAGCGACGATTCAACAGTATGGTTTTACTCGTAGATTCAAATTAATGTTTATGTTATGTATTCAAATAATAGTCACTCAAAACACTAGAATCAGGATTCAGGAATAAAGGACTCATGCTCTTAGACTTGAGGATTTTAAAACATTGTTCAAGAGTGAGAGACTTAGTCCAACGTCTGATCAGGTCCGAAGTTCAGAATTGTATGAAGCTCGAGCGTGTGTTCGAGTGTGGAATTAAAAAAAAATGAATTTGCTGTCAGATGAATAATTTTAAAAAGCTGCGCAAAGCCAGACAGTTCGTAAGCAACGAATCGTAATGCGCCTTGTAACAATGCATCGGAACAGAATATTGCGTAGTTTTACAAGTTTTATCTAATACTTACTGTCAATCATTTGAATCTTAACTTTTTTATGTTTTTAAATGGACAATTTGTTCTATTGAATTAATTTAAATTTAATAAAAAAAATATTAACATTCTGTGATATTTGAACATTTTTGTTTCGTCTGAAATAAAGTGTTTTTATTTTATTTTATTTGGTGTGTTTTTTTAAGTTCAATTTAATATAATACCTATCTGTATAGTTCGTCAAGAATAATAATTGTAATATTTTTATTTGTTATTGTTATCTTATAAATAAATAAATTGAATTGAACTGAATAAATTAAACAACATACGCGATATAAGTATACGTAGAAACCCGTTCATATAGTTTTGTTTACAAAAATCTACTTTTAGACCCCAAGAATACAAGGCTATTTTTGGCAAGACAAACATAGATAGGTAGTTCTACAGGTGTTTTAAATACTATTAGTTTCCAGTCATACATTAAAGAAATAAGCTACAGTAATTGTAACATTTTGATAAGTTAAAACTGAACCGCAAACACAGCACATTGTTTGACCATTTTTTTTCGCTAAATGTAGCTCATTGCTTTATAATATGCAATGAGAAAGTAAAACTGGTAGTAGCGCTTGAAACGCCTGTAAAACTACCTAGATACCTACTTAATCATTTGGAACATATGAACTTACTAGCTTCTGCCCGCGACTTCGTCCTCCTTAAATTCGTTTATCGCGGATAAGGGTATTTTTTCGGGATAAAAAGTAGCCTATGTCCTTCCTCGAGACTCAAACTATCTCCATACCAAATTTGATCCAAATCGGTTCAGCGATTTAAGCGTGAAGAGGTAACAGACAGACAGACAGACAGACAGACAGACAGACACACTTTCACATTTATAATATTAGTATGGATATGGATGTAACAAATTAGACGTCGACATTATCAAACTAAAACAAAAAAATAGTACAAATTGCATGTCAAATTTTACTGTCTAGTGTGGTTAGATATTTGAAAAAATACCAGGGCATCTAAAGAAAATAAGTGGAAAAAATCTAAATGACTTTGAAATTAAAAATTTCAAAGTTACGCAAATTGTGTAATTTTTTTAATCCCAAATCAAATTAAAAAAAAATTTAAACCCTTATAAGTCAATGAAACATTAATTGTATAGCAACGATATAGGGGACTATGTTATGACCAATTATGTACTTTTCTACCTAAAAATATAGGAACTTGTGACTCAATTAACTTAAGTTAGGTTTACTAAGTTATTACAATAAGTATGCCTACATGGTTTCCCAGAAACGGTTCTCATAACTTAAGAACAATACTCGATTAGTCTGAATCGATGAATAAGCAGAGGAGCCATAATATTTTCGCTGTAAGCAAATCAATAGGTACAAGGTACACGTACAATGGATTAAGTATTCACAGAAGACGTTCAGATACCTAACCATGTCTTCTAAGAACCTTACTACAATCGTGTGATACGTTGCGTACCGGCCATGTTTTATTTTTCAGACATTTTTTCACATATGAATGTACTCACATTGTACTATTTAGTACCTATCATAAAATAATTGTACTTCTTCATGGTTAACTAACAAACGAAGTTTTAGTTGAACCATACGCAACGTATTCGTCTCGTAAGGGCCAGCGGCTAAAAATGAAAATTCGAGTAACAGACGCCGATAAAAACAATGTACTCATTTTGTACCAAGAAACCTTATAACAGAATTTAAAAAATATGGCCTCGTCGCCGTTGATTTTCATTATAAGTTGGCCGGTATGGAACGAGTACCAACGCTTCATATGGAAAATCGACTTTAAATAGATATTTTAGAAAAAATCTTGATGTCAAGAAGTTGTACCCAAAATGTACTTCACCTTACTTACAGACTTATTACGAAATTAGAAGGCTTTCTCCCTGAGCAGCCATCGGTTCTACCAGTAATATGCCCCGCCCACTGCCACATAAGTCTAGCAATTCTCTGATCTATATCAACGACCTTGGGTTCTTCTGGGGATCTCCTCACTGCTGATTCGATCACGCAAGGAGACTCTTAATTGCAAAATCTAACCGTTCGGCTACGACACGGTGAGCAAATTGTCTCTTCATTGCGCGGTCGAGACGCTCACCGTACAGCAGCAGTTAGTTGGCATCACACGCAATGTATTACAGTTCGGCGACAATGCGCGACTAGCGACGGGGCGCGGGCGAGGGAACTCTCATCATTGATTGGTCGAGACGCTCACATCACAGCAGTTAGTTGGCATCACACGCAATGTATCACAGTTCGGCGACAATGCGCGACTAGCGACGGGGCGCGGGCGAGGGAATTCTCTCGTCATTGATTGGTCGAGACGCTCACATCACAGCAGTTAGTTGCCATCACACGCACTGTATTAAGAATTCGCTTGCCATGCCGCAGGTCGTGCGTTGTCGCGGCCGGGACTTAAATGTGCGTCCACACTTGTATCATTTGCCCGTATCCGATCACCGTGGCGTGGCATGACGCTGCTTGGATGCTCACTGTCAGCGCGGCGATCACGACGCGCTTGTCCGATCTAAGTGTGATATACGGGTAGCAACATGGATTTCGAACGATTGAATCGGTGCAACGTCCTAACGCGTGAGCGTGACATTCGATCATGCCACGGGACGAAGATCGGCTAGGGGGCAAAAGGGACCATTCCGGCCCTGCGTGCTCCAACTCCCTAATACTCGTGTTCTCACGTTAACCCCAACTTACTCCATGCTCCAATCCTTCCGCTGACTGACCTGTCACTGCACAAACTTATTTCAACTCAACCCGCGTCGTTACTACACGTGTCTTTGCCCTTAACTGTCTACAGTAGGTATTAAATTTTCAGCGATAATGGAAACAATTTTAATTGTGCCACCATGCTTAATTTTAATCCATTACGAACTAGCGATGGGCTGCTTGTAATTTTCCAAAGTGACAGTTTCAAAAACATTAACATTTCACTTTTTTATATTTATTTGGAACATCAACAGCATTACAAAACATTAATAACAAAGCTTTGAATTAATACATAAAGCCAATAACAGATGTCCACAGATATACAGTTAGTGGAGCCAGAGTATCGGTATAACTATAACACTTAAGTTACAGAGCTTGCTCTAAATTTCTAACACTATTTTTTTTATTTCATTGTCAGCGGTTCATTCCTGTTAGGGTGGGATTACCTGTTCTAATCTTACCGAATTGTTTCCATAAGTAGATGGTATAGTTTTATGTTAATGCAAAATACTGAGAGCGAGTCGAAAGTTGTTCTTTTTTAGGCTTCCGTAGCCAAAATGGCAAAAACGGAACCCTTATAGATTCGTCATGTCTGTCTGTCTGTCCGCCTGTCGGCATTTTACTCAAAAACTATAAGCTGTATATAGATGAAATTTGGAGCATAGGTGTTTTGTGTAAACCGCTACTTAGTTTGATATTTAAATAAAAAATATATATATTTCTAGGGGGGCACTCCAACAAGTAACCGAAACTGAAAAAAAAATGTTTTAGCAGTTATCTATGGGCGGCACATATTTCGACAGTTCTTCTAAAAACACTTTAAGGTTTCTAAGAATTTTTTTTGATTCAGTGAATATTTTCCGAAATATTCGCTCCGAAAGTAGCAAAAATTGTGTCCCCCCCTCTATTTTCTAAACGGTATGTTCAAAAAATGTGAAAAAATGTACAATTATAAAGCTTGATAAATACTTTCAACGAAAATTGTTTTCAACATGATCGGACCTACCGTTTTTAAGTTATTACCAAAAAACTGCGCTCAGCAAAAGGACGTAAGTGCCGGGGTCATACGCTCTTTTGTTAGTGTATTTTTTTTTTCATATCATACTTTTTTTCATCTGTAGTGCATTTTTTTGTATAAACGGCTGCGGAACCCTTCATGGGTGAGTCCGACTCGCACTTGGCCGCTTTTTTAATATCTTCTAAGCTGCGAACGAATCGCGAACTATGTTCCGCGGGGGCCGCGGGGGTCATGCGTGGCGGCCCACTTTAGTATCCATAATAATGATATATGTCTATTGTTTAAATAAATAAAAAATATTGAAAACTAATTTTATTTCACTTTTTTACCATATTTTATGTTTAAAAACTTTATTTGTGAGTTTCAACTATATATATTACTTAATGAAGTGTAAGGCAACCCTATGAAAATATAAAAAAATGGTGAAAAAATTATGAGTCCTTATCAGTACAAAAGAACTAAGCTAACTTGTATCTTCTCTAGGGCCACGCGGCTCACCCTACTACTTACGTTTTTGGATGGAATAAGTGACCGGTGGCCTGTAAAACAGGTTTTAATTGAAGGCTCACCGTGGCTCACCGGTGTCCCCCATGACTCCAATGGTTCAATATACTTCGGCACACCGGTGTCCCCAGTGGCTTCAATGAAAACACTACATTTTTGGGGAAGCGTTCAACGTGTTAATTTCCTGGAAAGGCTTTACTTTTGAACTTGCGCGTGCATGGCAAAAGAACATCAACTACTTGAGAATGGCCCTGTTATCATCATATTCGTTCTTATAAACACGTTTTTGTAATTTGCTCACTGGCATGAAACTTCTGAATTTAGTCACTACTTATATAGGGTAATATTCATCATAATCATACTTTGATTTGTCTACCGATGGGTAAGGTCATGGGTGTTTCAACCGCCGATGCTTTTGTGTTACTAAATATTCACAAATGTGATGACAAATGTACTCTAATTTTAGAGATGCAGTTTAACTTCAGGTTCTCATAAAAAGTTGAGTCATTTGTCGTCGCACCTGTGACTTTTTCTTAATACAAAAGCACCGGCGGTTGAAACGACCGCGGCATTAACCCATTAGACCAATCAAAGTACCTAACTATGACGGAAACTGAGGAAATAAAATGTAACATATAACGTTTCAGAAACATTACAAATGTTTCTACAGATGAAATGTGTTAGGAAGATTATGAAATGTTCCAGAAATTGCCAATCACTATTACAGGCTCGTCACACTTGTCATTAGTTATTGCCTTTTGATAGGCCACGGTTTCGATCAATCGATTTTAACACTTCTCACTTGAGTGCCGTAAGTCATCACTGGCAACACACACTGTTCAAAAATTTTCGTTCGACTGAAGGACATTTAATCCATGGTCAATAAAGATTTAAAAAAAAACTTTCGTCTTAGGACACTGCGGGGTATTGGAAGAAAAGATATTGCGCAGCCTCCCAAACGCTGCCTAGCTGAAATGGATTCGACGATTTCCTCCTTGTCAAAGTCGAACCTATCTAGCTGGACTGTGTATCCTTACACTAAACTCAAAATATGAAGTTAATCCTGACACATGTATGTTATGTTGCAACATGCCGAAAAATATTATCGATAAAACTAGGGCGTGAGTTGAATGTGTTCGCTTAGATTTTTACTATTTAGAAAAAAACCAACGGCCGAACGTACCTAATATTGAAAGTGTTACTTATGACCGGATCTTGAAACATTGCGTCTACCATTCCTAATTCGCTGTTTTAAAGAACCATATCTAAAACGTCTCCTTATAACCCAAGTAAAAACTTAGATATATCGTTTGTATTTATGTACCACTTGTAAGTTATTTTTATCTACTACATGTAGCATAGACAACATTTGCCGAGCATAAACACTCTTTGAATTATTAGGTCAGGTAATCGATATACGTTTTCCACTCACTATTTCGTCACCCGCAACAAATAAAAATATAATTTTCCAGCTATTTTCAACATTTTCAATAATCGAAAACTTCATGGATGCACTAAGAGTCCGAATTAACTTCTTATCTAGAGTTCAGTGTAGATATACATAATTGTTTATGACATCGAGCGCAGAGTTTCCGATTTTCACAACCCTATAACCATCCAAGGATACCCTTGCGTCAAGAAATCCATGCCTCCGTCTAGACGCGATAGAAAAAAAACTTAGCTATTTATTTCAACAAGTTTCTTTATAATAATCGTATATAGCTTAGATTAAATCTTTATTTAATTATACACTATCAATATTATCATCTTCTTAATTACAGTTTTTAATTTGCTTAGGATTGTTTACTATATTATTTATGTCATGAGCGGGAAATCCGTTTAGTGTATGAGGTAAAAATAGCTCCAATCTTCGACCAATTATATGGTCGTTGTTTTTTGGATCAATAAAGTGTTTACTATTAACCAGGCTTCACAGGCCTCTCATAGGTAGTCAAACTCATCGGCCTTGGTTAGTCCGTCATACCTGGGGGGTTATTGCCTAACGAAATTTTGACAATTGGTATCCGAATCATAACCCATATAAAATCATGACACTTGATTCTGATTCCGAGCGTCAAACGCGTTAGGCAATAGAGGTGCCGCTTTAGCCCCCGACTGATGCATAAACGCATTTCCCCAACGTTAAAAAAGGCCTCTCATAGCTAATTATAGCACCCACTCTGTCTTTATATTACAGCTAGTTTGATTTTAACATACTTAAATATTTTGAAGTCTACAGTATGTGTATTATCTAGTGCAAAAAAATCCAAAAAGAAAACGACTCAGTGATATTCAAATAGCACGTTTTACTTATTTCTATGAATGTCTTTTCTATGTACAGATTTTTACAAGTCTATAATAGTATAGAAGTATTTGTCTCATCAGATACTGTAGCAGGTGACAGTTTTCGTGGCTCAGACGTGTGATTGTGCCGGTATGCCTATCTGCTAGTACGCTCGCATCTCGAGAACACGTAACTTTAGTGATAGTTATTACAAAAATTAGGCAATTTTGGATAGTTGTATTAATAATTTGGTGATTTCGATGACAAATATACGCGTATATCTATACAAATACAAAGTTGTAAAAGTTAAATGTCTGTACATTGAAGATATTTTCATAAAAATAAGTGATACGGACTATTTGAAGGCCTTTGAATCGAAAACATGTTATTTTTAGATTTTTTGTACGTTTATGTGGTGTCGTTGTGGCTTTATCTCATCAAAATGGCTGAATCGATTTGAACCAGTTTTGGTACACGGGTAGCCGGTCATCCACAAATAGTTAAAGAATATTTTTTACCCGACTACGCTGAAGGAAAAAATATGGTTATGTTTTTTTCTCCTCCGCCTACGAATTTGAGTGATTTGAAGTTTTGGCCAGAATAAACATGTATGATTCATAAATACAAGTTAAATAAACACTTGAAAAGTCATCGAGCCGACTATACTAACTGCGATTAAACCGGGGTATTCGCACGCACTGATTTATGACTATAGCTGTTTGCATAAAATTGAGACTAGATAGATTTTAATGGAGTAGTTTCCTCAGTAAAAAAAAACCAAATAAGTGCGTCAGTTAGATTATCAAAAAATATTGGACACGTATTTTTTCTTTTGTCAATCAAACCAAAAAAGACAAAGTTTGGGAGTGGGGGCGCATGACGTGACGCCGTGCGAAAACGGTCGCACGGCGTGACGTCACGGGGAACTTTAACGGGCTATATCTTCATATTTTTTTGTGGAATTGACAAAAGAAAAAATACGTTTCCGATATATCTGCTAATAATTAACTGACGAACTAATTATATTTTTTAGGACACAAGCCTATTATATCAAATCATATGATTTGGCGTTTGGTAACTTTAACTCTACATCGTAACTTACTCGCAAATAGTTTCGCAAAATGTGAACAATCGTACAATACACAAATCATGTCAAACAACACATTATTTGCCATGTGCCTGAATACATTAATATCACATGTAGTATTATAATGATTGCATTATATATTGTGTTATTGACTGTAGTATATTATGTTAATGTGGCACACAATGTGTGGTGGTTCACCTGAACTGTTTACTTTAGTCTTGTTTGTCGGGCTTTATTACATAAAAATAACATGAAACACTTTTTTGCTGTTGTCTGCCGGAGATTTGTGGTCATTATTGTCATGGCATGTTTTTATTCTGGCGCGAACGGCAGCATGTTTGATAATACGTCGTCGGTGTGTTAGGCGGAATGAGCGGTCATTCTTGTCATGTCATGTCATAATTTGGGCTTAAACAGCAGCATATCTGCTGTTACCGTCGTCGGTCTGCTAGGCTGTAGGAGCGGTCATTCTTGTCATGTCATGTCATGTCATAATTTGGGCTTAAACAGTAGCATGTCTGCTGTTACCGTCGTCGGTTTGCTAGGCGGTAGGAGCGGTCATTCTTGTCATGTCATGTCATAATTTGGGCTTAAACAGTAGCATGTCTGCTGTTACCGTCGTCGGTCTGCTAGGCGGTAGGAGCGGTCATTCTTGTCATGTCATGTCATAATTTGGGCTTAAACAGCAGCATGTCTGCTGTTACCATCGTCGGTCTGCTAGGCGGTAGAAGCGGTCATTCTTGTCATGTCATGTCATAATTTGGGCTTAAACAGCAGCATGTCTGTTGTTACCGTCGTCGGTCTGCTAGGCGGTAGGAGCGGTCATTCTTGTCATGTCATGTCATAATTTGGGCTTAAATAGCAGCATGTCTGCTGGTACCGTTGTTGGTCTGCTAGGCGGTAGGAGCGGTCATTCTTGTCATGTCATGTAATGTCATAATTTGGGCTTAAACAGTAGCATGTCTGCTGTTACCATCGTCGGTCTGCTAGGCGGTAGGAGCGGTCATTCTTGTCATATCATCTCATAATTTGGGCTTAAACGGCACCATGTTAGCTATTACTGTCGTCGGTGTGATCGGATTCCACGACATCCTCGGCACCTAGCGTGTGGGGGCTGTTATGCGCGGGCGCTACGAACAGCAATACTGTACCTAGTTTAAACACTATTTTTATTTATGTCAGTCTATTTGTAGGTATGTTGGTCGACCTATGCTTGATTTTATCAGATTTGTGGTTTACTAATGGTTTCGCGGTGGGCGTCCCGTCGGTGGGGTTGGTTGCGTTGTCGTATTGTGTTTCTTTCGTGTCGTTTCCGTCGTTTGATGTCATGGTCCAGGTAGAAGTCGGCGTTATGGTTACCGTCTCTGTGTGTGATCGTCGATCATCATTGCATGTGTCATGTCATGTCATAAAATTAATTGAGCGGCAGTAAGCATACTGTAACCGTCATCGGTGTGCTAGGCGGCAGGTTACCACAGTAACCTCGGCACCTAGCGTGCGGGCGCTACGAGCTGTGATAGTGTACTTGACACTATTTTATGGGCGTGTCTGTCTGTATGTCTGTTGATGTCGACCTAAGCTTGATTCTATCTGTATTTAGTATTTATTTATTATACAGAATTAGCACTAACAGCTGAACCTTACGTGCTAATTATTAGTTGATGGAAGAATACATCACTAATTTAAACTAGGTAATTTACATTATTGCGTTTGATTTATTTTTGTGCTCATTTTGATTGATTAGTATTGTGGTTTCCGCGGTGGGCGTCCCCGCCGGCGGGGAGGTCGGTGTGCAAGTGCAGTGTGGGGGCGATTGCGTCGTTTGATCATTATTGCAATGAGGGCTAAGCTTAATTTCGCCACTAGAGGCGCTAGTGTCGACTCTTTAGTTTAAAATGTTGAACTGGTTGCGTTGTAACGAATTTTTACTAATTATTAACTCAATACAATAACTCTTTATTGCACAGCTCGCAAAACAGAGTACACAAAACAATATATTCAAGGAGAGGTAAAAAAAAGGCGGTTTTAACGCTAAACAGCGATCTCTTTCAGACAACCTTTGGGTAGTGGGAGACATTGAGAGAAAGAAACTGTACGTATTATAAGTAGGTGGTGCAAAGCACTAATTACTCATGATTGTTGTAAATATTTTGTCAGTTCTTGTTAATTATAAGTTAGACTTTACAGCTCAATTAATCTAAGAAAAGCTTAAAAACGAGGTGAACATATTAGGGTGATGTACAAAAAATAAGTACCTATGTTTATAGTGCCCCAAAATTTTGAATGTATTTTTTTTTATCTCAGGTCCTTTACGTTCATAGTATAGGGTATATTATAGGATGTCTGGAAGAGATAGCTCTTTAGCGATAAGCCCGCATATTGTCTACCATATTTTATGTTAAGGCTCTATTGTACTGTTTCTGTTGTTGGTGTGCAATAAAAAATTGTTGCATTATCATAGAAACAAAAATCTTTCATACAAAAATGTAACGTAACTGTGATGGAATTTTAGGACATATGGTTTTTTATAAGTGATTTTGAGTAAGATAAGCCTAAAAAAATATTTTTCTGAAGAAAAAAGATTTATTTTCTGCAAATCACCCATTAATAATTACTTATATCCCCCTGCTGGGTAAAGGCGTCCGTCCTCTTCTCCCATTGGTCTCGATTTTAAGCATCTGATCAGTCCTTTTTCATTGACCTGAGAGTATTTTATGTTAAGGCTCCATTATACTGTTTCTGTTGTTGGTGTGCAATAAAAAATGTTGTATTGCATTGACCCTAGTTTTTTTTATGATATAGGAGGCAAACGAGCAGACGGGTCGCCTGATGATAAGCGATCAGCGTCGCCCATCACCTGCATCACCCCTCTGGTGATCACAAGTGCGCTGCCGGCCTTTCATGGGAGTACGCTCTTTTCTTGAAGGTTTGAAGGTCGCATCGGCCCGGAAATACTGCAGGCGGCAATTTAGTCCACAGTTCAGTCGTGCGAGGCAGGAAATTTCTAGAAAAACGCACAGTTGCGGACTGCCAACAATCTAAGTGGTGAGGGTGGAAATATTATCGCGTAGGACGATGGCGAAAAGATGCAGCTGGGATCTACCCGAACAATTCCTCGGAGCACTCCCCGTTATACAAGCGATAGAAAATGCAGAGCGAGGCTACATCTCTACGCAGTGTCAAGGAGTCAAGCTGATCTGAAATACGCTGGCAACCGACGATACGAGTCGCTCACCGTTGAATGCGGTCAAGAGGGAGAATCTGGTACTGGTGAGCCCCACATTAGATTTTGACAAGACGGTCGGTTTTTTTTACATATCTGATCGATTGTCGAATGAAAGTTATAATGATTTGAGGTAAACACCGGTTCGACAGAGTTCAAGCCCAATTAGGCTTGAACCGGTTTGCAAAGTCGTTAACTCCGATGACAAAGAGTGTTTTTTTTTATTAACTATCCATCGATTGACCCGCGTATCCCCAGATGGTAAGTGACCACGGGGTCGAAAGTGGCGTATACAAGATTTTTGGCCAAGGTTAAAATGCCACTAGCCCCTAGTCCCATGATAAGCTCAATAAGGCTTGTGTTATAGGTACTAGACGACGATATATTTAATAGATATATTTACTTACATACATAGAAAACATCCAAAACTCAGGAACAAATAATTATGCTCATCACACAAACATTTTCCTTTGCCCGAATTTAAACCCAGGACCTTCAGCTTCGCAGGCAACGTTACTCCCGCTGAGTCAAACCGGTCATTTAAACATTTCGAATTAGTTTTTGTTTTTGACTGGTTGACGTTTGTTTGTTATAATTTTGTCTGTTCCTTTAGGTATTTAAAAGGAGGTAAACATAAAACCACATGACTCGTGTCATCCGAGTCAAGGTAATCTTTTGTATCTGTGGTACGACGCTATAGCTGAATGACCCAAGCCACGTGCCATTTGTTTACTTTTTTTAAAGTACCTAAAAGGACATATTTAGCCATAATTCCATTTGATATGTTGAACCGTTTGATATTGATCTGCTTTTTAATGATCTGCTTTTTGATCTGATAACGTCTTATAAATAAATTAACGCCGGCTGACGTTCCGCCTGAGCCGAGCGTGCAAGCGAGAGCGCGGAACAAGCGATAGAGAAGCACGATCGGCCTAAGCTTTCGGCTTCTTTTCCATGTTGTCACGTAAAATGATCGTCCGTAAGACAGCCAATTTTTTGTAGTCCAATCGGGATTTCTTATCGTTCAACGATACGTTTCTTGTATAATTTTAAGTCGGTATTGGTCCTATCTGGTACCTAATATAGCTTAGCTATTGCAGTTTACATCCTCTTCTTCTTTATCTCTTATTCCTCTTTTTGTCCATCATACGCAATTGCCCAAAGGATTAGCAGACTGAACTGGCAGTCACATTGGTCGTAGAACTGACAACCGTTGGGGCGAACGTGTTTTGGAGTGGAGACCGCATCTTGCCAAACGCAGTGTCTAGGACGCGCCAGTCTAGGGCGCCCTCCAAATAGGTGGAACGATGACTTAGGAAAAGTGGCTGGCAGCAGTTGGAAACAAAAAACTCAGGACCGAGCTCAGTGGCACGCCATGGGAGAGGCCTGTGTCCAGAAGTGGACGCCGATGGGCCGATGATGATGACGTAGAATAAGGTAGAGCTAATATACCTAAAGTTCGCCAAAGAACATAATATAGAGTGGTTACAACTGGGTAAACTCCAACCGCCTCGCCTACCCGAGTAGGTACTTGACCTTATTTCTTCTCTTTGTAGCACGATTTGCACACATAATTTTTGACGCTGACACGTCCCTTGAGAAGCAATGAATGGAAAAACATAAATCGTTTATTTTATTTCTAGCGACTTCTATTTCATACTTCTACACACACACACACACACATAACACACACATACACGGGCGCCCTTCTTCTAATATTTGAGAATGTCACATATATTACTCGCTTTTATGTAACTTGTGCCACTAAATTGTACTCTTGTAGACATCTGTTATTGGCTTTTGTTGTAGTGTTTTTTGAATTATGTTTCATGTTTTGTATTGCTGTTGATGCCCCAAATAAATAAATAAATACTTTCGCATTTACTACAAACTTAGGTATCTAAAATATCGCGTACTGTGAGTAAAACACGTATCATCATTTCAGCCATAGGACGTTCACTGCTGGAGACAGGCCTCTGCAATAGATTTCCACATGGTCCGGATAGAGATGACCCCCACCCAGCGAGTCTCCGCAACCCTCAAGTCGACGGATGACCTTGCGGGTGGCCCTTCCACGCTGCGCTTGGCGATACCCGGTCTCCACTCGAGAACCTTTTTGCCCCAGCGGCCATGGGTTTTTCCAACTATGTGCCCTGCCCACTGCCATTCAGTTACCAGTTCAGTTAGTTAAAACACGTATATTTATTAAAAAATCCGGTTTACCCGGTCCAACCACTCTATATTATGTTGGCGAATTTTACGTTGTTATATTAAGATCTACCCATTCTGATCACTGATTATAAGACACCCACTACAAAGCCACAGAAAAAAGAAGTAAAGAATATCCTATGGCTTGCTGAATATTAATGAGCAAATAATTTTAACAGCATATACCTGAGGTCATTACGACCAGGCAAATCTAGCTTAGTTTTAAAGATATCACCAATTTTCATCTAAACTAATTCCAGAGTGACGTAACATATTTTAATAAATAAAAAAAATGGCTAACAGCCAAAGCATTTTATAGCATGGATGAATATTATACTGGTAATAATAGATGAAATGAAATGAAAATATGATGATAATGATAATGTAATCTTATAATGTACAATAATTAGCAATACTTACCTTAATATATAATGAATGCCATGTAATTTAATTTAATGAAGTGACTTGTAAAATCTAGACATATTTTATAAATAAATGAATATGAGTATGAGTATTGTAATTACTAAAATGGATTAAGCACTTTTGATTGCGACGTTGTCACGTATGTTTCCAAGTGTCGTGTCGCTATTGACAGACTTCAAATTGACAGCTACCACTCTCTAAAGTCAGGCATTTTTGGAAAAATAATCGATACCATTTTATTAATAAGGACTATACTCATAGAGAAGCGAAAATTATTCAAGTTTTATGTACAAATATCAACAAGATTTTAAATATATATTTTTTTATTTGACTTGGTTTCATATAATTTTTTTGGATCCTAATGACCTCAGGTATACGCTGGTAAAATTATTTGGGTTCCTTACGTGATACCTTGTATAAACAGTTCGCACAAATGCAGTTGGAATTTAACATTGAGTGTCTTTTCTGAATTGTATAAGAATTATGTCACTGCATTATGCATTATCACATTTTTGCCTGATTTTGTTTCTTTAGGTATCAAACTTTAAGTCTAATTTTAAATAGATCATCATCATCAAGTAAGTTAAGAGCTACGTTCTTGTAAGTGGAGTAACGGCCACTGCTCTCTGTATTCGGCCAGATACTTGACTTCTTGGTACGACCTATTCACTTATTTCTCGTTTACTTGTGCAAAGTAATTGCGTCTGGAAATGTATCCTCTTCCGCTCTTCCCCTTCCTGTTTTCCCTCAATGACGTTTAAAGAACCCGTCATATAGATTAATAGATAGTAAACGAAAACTCAAAATGAGTTCACTATTGGCGAAGACAATGCGTATCAAAAATACAAAACAACTCAATAAAAACATAGTTTATTTCAAGACTTTCTTTTATTTTTTGATGGCCATTAAATATTACAGATATTTATGTAAATAGTCGTAGATGCTGCGAGAAAAGCGAGAAACAATATACTTAAATAATAATATGAAGATGTTTTCAATAGAGCAGACATCTTTCCTATTGTATTAAGTGCTATTATAACCATATTATTCTATAAGGTGCATCCACACCGCAGTTAACTTTTGTTGAGCAACACTATACCACACGGTAACATTAGGTAACAATACGTTACTTTTAAGGCTAGTTGTTACTATTTGCTGAATGTTACCGGCAATAACATAAATTAACAAAATATAACAAAGAGTTACTTTCAGCAACAAGCCGCGTAGCATATGTTATAGATGTTCAGACAATGTTGCTGTTTTCTAAAGTTAAAAAACAATACAGTAACACTTTATTGCACACCTCACAAAGCAGAGTACAGAAAACAATACATTCATGGAGAGGTAAACAACAGACGGTCTTATCGCTAAACAACGATCTCTTCCAGACAAAATTTGGATAGTGGGAGATGTTGGGAAAAAAAACTGTACGTTTAAGAAGGTCACATTACTTAACATAAGTATACTAACACGGCAATATATATTTATTAATAACTAGCTTCTGCCCGCGACTTCGTCCGCCTTAAATTCATTTATCGCGGATAAAGGTATTTTCCGGGATAAAAACTAGCCTATGTCCTTCCCCGGGACTTAAACTATCTCCATACCAAATTTCATCCATATGGCTTCAGCGGTTTAAGCGTGAAGAGGTAACTGACAGACAGACAGACACACTTTCACATTTATAATATTAGTATGGACTAGAAGATGCCCTCAACTTCGTTCGCGGAGGAGGAAAAGTCATAACCCCTCTTTTTTCCGACAGTCTAGTCGGGTAAAAAGTATCCTATAACCATCTGGAGATACCCAGCTGCCCGTGTACCAAAAATTGTTGAAATCCGTTTAGCTGATTTTGCGTGATGAAGCCACAATTACACATACGAACATACAAACATACAAAAAAAACAAAAAAAAATATTTTTCGATTTAGTGACCTTTAAATAGTCGGTTACAATCATTATTTTGAAAATATCTTCAATGTACAGACATTTCATTTTTACAACTTTATAATAGACTAGAAGCGTGCCTTCGCAGTAGCACCTTCATTCGCGGGGGAGAAAAAGTCAAAAGTCCCTTCTTTTTTTCTTCAGCGTAGTCGGATAATAGTCGTTATAATCATTTTTTGAGAATATCTTCAATGTACAGACATTTCATTTTAACAACTTCATAATAGTATAGATAAACAATATTTTTGCTATAGGATGTTGCTTAGTAACAATTCAAAACGTTATTCGTATTTTAAAGACCTAAATAATGAAAAATTCAAAACTCCGACTGGATGTGAACCAGTGCCTTGTGCCTTGCTGGGGCGCACGCTCTGCCAACTGAGCTACAGAGTCCAGTCAATTTGTCTTCAAATTTTGTGACTATTTGTTACAAGATCTTTGTTTTTTATCCGGCGTTTCTGCCGCCAGCGCCATGGTGAACATTTATGTAACTAAATGTTCACCCTAACGGAGCGAACTTTACAGCTACCACATGTTAGATAGAGATGTCGCTGTAGTAAACATTGATTTTTTACATAAAACCAATTGAAAATGTTGTTTTACAAAAAGGAACTTCGGTGTGGATGCACCTATATACCTATGTACCAAATATTACGCCTATCTATCCACTATAGACTCGTACGTCAGAATATAACAATATATATATATGACAAACTCGCTCTACGAAACGAGTCGAGAGGAGGGCGCGAAATGTTGCCGTTTTTTAAATCAGAAGGACTGCAACACTTTCATCTATAATACTACTACGAGTATATATCCATATCCATATTAATAATAAATATAAATGTAAAAAGTGGCTGTGTCTAAATGTATGTCTATCTGGTACATTTTCATGCTTTAACCACTGAAGCGATTCAAAATCAACTCAAATTCAAAACTTGGTTCTGCAAAAAGGGCTCGAGAGCACTTTTACAAGTCTGACTCTACGGCATTTCCCAAGAGAAGACCGCTGTTGAGAAGAAAGCCGGTAGAAATTCAACATTCAGTATTTTTTTCCAAATAATTCTTAACTGTTAGAATATTAGTACTTTGCCTATCTTAAATATATCTCTATATGGTTTTTTTTAAATTATTTTTAATGCTGCCCTAGGGATGTGCTCTATTCAATTTGTAAAAACCTAAATGTAATTTTAAATGTTGTGGCAGTTGATATGGTTATCAAGATATAAACAAATATTGTTTGTCGAAGGTACATAAAATAAAGTCGTCAATTTCGGAGTAAAAAAAAAAATTAAATAAAGAAAGAACCGACTTCAAAATAAACTAAAAAGCCAAAAATGATCTTTTGTGTACAGTTCGGATCACATTTGAATCACCTTTTGAATTCGGTGCCAAACCATTCATTTATTACTATTAACATAAATGACACGCAAGAACCGCGGCGGCGAGCCTTTAGTTATTACCTAAATTTAGTTATAGTAATTCGGATTTTTGTTGGATAAAGGACTTTACTTCAGGTTTGACACCGTCTTTAAAAGGTGATTCACATGTGATCCGTACTGTACATAAAAGATAATTTTTGGCTTTTTAGTTTATTTTGAAGTCGGTTCTTTTTTTATTTAAAAATTTTTTTTTTGCTTTTTAGTAATGGATTTTAGTGATTTAAAGTATTTTTAGAGCTCAAAATGGGAAGATTGAGGAGGCCCTATTGTAAATAAATAAGACCAATTGTAGATAAGACTATTGTAAATAAAATCTAAATTATAAGAATTGGCTAGGTCAAAATGGTTAAGTCCAGTAGCTTGCAGTTTAAAAAGAAGACGACTAACAGTCTCAACTGACCCATAATATTTAAAGAATTATCTCGCAACTCAAATTGGCGTAGAATCTCGAGTGATGTTGAGACGGAATATTTCCGTCTCTGATGGACTAGTGAATGGAGCTATGGGCATATAAAAAAAAATGCCCGGCCCTAAGACGAGATCAGCTGGAAGACGGGGAGCTCCCGGAAGCTGTGTACGTAAAAAGTTGACGATGAAACTGCTGGTCTTAGGTTAAAAGATAGTGACGGTTGCCAACCCATACCTCCATCATGTACTAACGTTTCAAGTGACAAGGGGATATGGAGATGTGGAGCTTCGTATGCTACCTTTAATATTAAGTTGGGCTGTTACTGTTCCTAAACTTCAAGGTACCACCCTCGAGAAAGCTGTGATAGACCCTGATAAAAAGAATTTCGCTAGAGGGCAAATATATGTTGCACTAAGCCGTGTCAAAACTTTGGAAGGCATAGCGTTGTTAGATTTGGACGCCAACAAATTATTAAATCGACCACATGATGAGAGATCGTTAAGGGAAATAACAAGACTACGAAATCTGCCTTCTGACGATCGAAGCCACACATAATACACGACTTCTACGACTTTTATACGGCACTTACAGCCATATTGCATTCTAATGTCAATTGCTCACGACCTTTAGCTGAACGTTGCTATTTCAGAATCAGGGCCGTTAACCGTTGAGGAGTTCTCTGGTTCTCCACTTTGCTACCCTGATCTTAACCAATTTCTGCCTCTAAGCAAAATATGATAAATAATTATATTGCGATTAGTGAATAAATAACATTGGTTGAGCCCTAATTAGTGACAGGTGGCTTGTGTCTTCATCATGAGTTTGTCTTCACCAAATGATGATTTTCCAGTGTAAATGCTTGTTCTACTTTAATAAACACCAAAATCGCCATAGATGTGCCCATAATATTTGAAAATTCCTTCAATCCTCATCGATCTCATCATCAGATCTTCACCAAAATTTTATGGGATCAACTTGGAGATTCCTACTGTTAACCGAAAAAATAATTTTCTTAATCGACTTGCGATCCGCGAATTAAATAATACTGGTAGAGCCCTCAGTGGTAACTGATGGCTTGTGTCTTCATCATCGGGTTCTCTTCACCAAATGGTGATTTCAAACGTAAATGCTTACACTACTGCAGTAAATACCGAAATCGCCATAGATGAGCTCATAATATTTGAGGAATTCCTTCGATTCCTCATCGATCTCATCATCAGATCTTCACCAAAATTTTATGGAATCAACTTGGAGATTCCTACTTTTAGCCAAAAAAATAACTTTCTAAATCGACTTGCGATCCGCGAATTAAATAACACTGGTAGAGCCCTCTGTGGTAACTGATGGCTTGTATCTTCATCATCGGTTTCTCATCACCAAATGGTGATTTTCAAATGTAAATGCGTGAACTACTGTAATAAATACCAAAATCGCCATAGATGTTCTCATAATATTCAAGGAATGCCTTCGATTCCTCATGAATCCCGGCATCAGATCTTTACCAAAATTTTATGGGACCAATTCGAATATACCTAATCAAGAACAAAAAAATAATTTTCCAAATCGTCGTGTAAATGACGGAGTTCTGAGGTAACAAACATAAAAAAATAAAAATAAAATACAACCGAATTGAGAACCCCCTCCTTTTTTTGAAGTCGGTTAAAAAACTACAGATTAATAGGAAAAAAACGTACAAAATGCTTTTGATGTCTTTTACAAATGTGTTTTATTTTATATTATAGTCATGGTACATAAAGTCATGTAATGACACTGATGATGCACATCATTATGTTATGTCAATAAGCGTGAAATCCATTTAGATTTCAGTTAGATACCGTGAATCCTGGCCTGAAATATGATACTACGTTTTTAGGGTTCCGTAGCCATAATGGCAAAAACGGAACCCTTATAGTTTCGTCATGTCCGTCCGTCCGTCCGTATGCCACAGGCATTTTACTCAAAAATTACTAAGTACATGTATATAGATGAAATTTGGAGGATGGGTGTCTTGTATAAACCGCTACTTACTTTGATAGTTAAATAATAATAAATAATTTTTCTAAGGACACAAAAAAAATCAGCAAATATCAATGTGTGGGCACAAACTTCTAGGTTGTGAGGTTTCTAAAAAAAATTTGATTTAGTGAATATTTTTGTAAATAATCGCTCCGAAATAAGAATAAAATATGACTTTTTCTACTCCGCGAACGAAGCTGCGGGCATCTTCTAGTTGTTTAATAGTTTCGGCTAAGTTATAAAATTGTGCCTCTCAGCCATTTCTTCAGTCTATTTTTAAATGTTTGTGAGAAAGGTGCATCCCTGATACTGTCCAGTAACTCATCATCATCATCAACCTGTTGCAATCCACTTCTGGACATAGGTCCAAGCCGCCGCCAGCCACCGTGCTAATATCATCGCTCCACCTTGCCTGAGGACGTCCTACGCTTCTTTTGCCAAGACGCGGTCTCCACTCGAGAACACGTCTACTCTAACGGTTATCGGTTCTTCGGCAAATATGACCAGTCCACTGCCATTTCAGTTTGCCAATTTTTTAGGCTATGTCTGTCACTTTGGTCATCTCATTTCTGATACGATCCCTCAAAGAAACGCCGAGCATAGCCCTCTCCATAGCTACCAATCTTACTTACTTAAAAGTCTCTAAAGGCATATTATAGGGACTATTTAACAGACAAAAATGCATGGCCCAAAACAGAAACCAAATAATTTACTTTTACAGGGACACAGTTCTTATAAGGTGGCATATCAAACGTATATTAGGTGTTTTAAATTGAAAAAAAAAACATTATTTTGCTTTTTTATATTTTATATATAAATATCTTTTTACTTTTATAAGTTTTGATATGTTTTCTTGAAGAACTACGCATTGAGTTTATACTCAAAACATATAATTGAGCAATGTTGATACTGCTCGCTTAGTATATCATAGTTATTTTCATAGTATCATGTCATACGGTATTCTGGTTTGGGGCAAAGCAGCTGACATACAGACTATATTTGTGTTACAAAAAAGAGCGATTCGTTCTATATATAACTTGAACTTCCGTGACTCCGTAAGAGAACTTTTTAAAGACATCAACATATTAACCGTAGCGTCCCAATATACTTATGAGAATATTATTTATGTTATTAAGAACCTAGAGTCTTTTACTAGGAATTCAGATATCCACAATTTTAATACTAGAAATAAAAACAAAATCGCTATTAGAAAGTTCCGCGTTCGTAAAGTAGCCAAATCATTCGTAGGCAATGTATACATTTTTATAATAAGCTACCAGATGATGCTTTGAAATTATCGTTTCCAGCTCTCAAAAAGTACTTAAAAGAGTCCCTAATGGCAAAGGCTTATTATAGGGTAGAGGACTATTTAACAGACAAAAATGCATGGCCCAAAACAGAAACCAAATAATTTACTTTCTACCGGGACACGGTTCTTATAAGGTGGCATATCAAACGTATGTAAGTTGTGTTTTGATATGTTTCCTTGAAGAACTACGCATTGAGTTTATACTCAAAACATATATTTAGGATAGGCTAAGTACAAATATTGTAATAGATATAAGACTTATTTCGAAAAAATTACTGACTGTTGAGTTTGTTTCGGCTTTCTTCTCCTCAGTGGTCTCCTCTTGGGAAACGCCGTAAAGTCAGACTTGTAAAAGTGCCCTTGCGGTCTACTTACAGAATAAAGATCATTATTTCATAATCCAAACCTGCCAAATGTACGATCACCGGTTATAAGACTAGGCGTTGATTGACTATTATAATTAAGGAGTTGATATCTGACTTTTAATATAAAGACAAGTGTTTACTACGTATTCTTGTTCAACGACATGCTTAACTTTGCAAAAAATAGCTAAATGATGTGGTCATTATTAAATACGCATTAGGTAGCAAATCATCTTTCGCAATCGGTAATCCGATACCTATTTATTTACGAAAATTCCGCTGTTTTCGTTAGAAAATATATACAGGAAAATAAAAACCGGCCAAGAGCATGGCAGACAATGCTCAGTGTAGGGTTCCGCAGCCGTTCATACAAAAAATGCACTACAGCTGAAAAAAACGATGTAAAAAAGTGCACTAGCAAAAGAACTCCACGGTGCTTACGTCCTTTTACTGAGAAGTGCAGTGTTTTGGGGATAACTCAGAAACGGTATATCGATCATTTTGAAAATAATTTTGATTGATATCAGTATTTAAGCTTAATCTTTGTATTTTTTTTAATGCTGTTATATATATATTATATATAGATAAGGTTTAGAAAATAGAGGGAGTGATTATTTCCGAAAATGTACACCAAATCAAAATGTTTTTAAAACCTCAAAATGTTTTAAAAAAGCTATAGAAATATGTGCCACACATTGATATTTGCTGGTTTTTTTTTTCAGTTTCGGTTATATGTATAGAGTTCCCCCTCTTAATTTTTTTTGTTATTTAACCATCAAACTAACTGCTTATATAATTCACCTACACTACTCGATGAGACCGATATTTGCATGTGATAATTATAATAATGTATGATATTTATTCATAACTGATTATTTTAGTAAACTTACACATAAACATATAATTATTTTACCTTACCTTAAAAAGGAAAAAACGGATCCTTTTAAGATTCCTTTGTTGCCCGTTTGTATGTCGGTCCGTTAGTCTGTCTGTCTGTCCAGACCCTTCTTCGCAGGAACGCGTGGAGGTACCGAGTTAAAATTAAGCTCTAATAATTATCTCTATTACCCAAGTGAAGTTACAAAAAAATAAAGCTTCTAAGTCAACGCAATCCAAAGATACAGTCATTAAAACAGGTGTTTCCATACAAACTGCCGTCCATGGAAAACCTATAGGGTACTTCCAGTTATCCTAGAAACTTGAAATTTGGTATGAATCTCTCTGTCTATGTCAGTAACTAATATAAAATGACCCCACACCGCGTACATTTTTCGTAGGAGTAGAGCTAAGCTAGCACTGGCTTTTTATAGATACGGCCGTTTAACACGCTTTTATTAGGTCGACCTGTATGTAACTAACTATGTAATGGAATCTAAGGTAGCTAATTTAACCATCTTCCAAGGATCGTAGCGTCATGAAAATTAGCAGCTGTATGTAGTTCTGATGACAATACAATAATATGGTACTGTCGAACTGATCTGATGATGGAGCCGGAAGATATGAACTGGAACTTCATGATGGAACATCGTATCATAGCTGTGATTTGTTAGAAAAGTCTTGTAAAGCGTGATTTTCTAGTGTTTTTTTAAACTATTAATTTATTAGTGTATATTTCCTAGGAAGCCTTCGGTGCGCACTCACATTTGGCCGGTTTTCTTATATCATCATCATATCAGCCTGTAGCATAGGGCTCCCCAATGGAACTCCAGAGCGACCACCACTGCGCCTTCCATCCATCGGCTCTCCGATCGCGAGCCTTTTTTTTCGTAATACTTACGTTTAAATTTTATTACAATGTTCGTAAAGTTGCACAACTGTTGCCAAAATACTGCACAAATTTATTGAAATTTATGAAAACTTACTAAAACTGAACTTTTTGTATTCGAAAAATTAAAACCAGTTACATTCCAAGGTCAGCTCAGTTAATATTCTAGAATATCGGGTTTTACTATTATTTCGTATCTGATCAAACGCTTCTTGTAGAACTTAGCAATACCCAAAAAGAAAAGATAAAGATAAAAAAAAATATATCGATGTCTTGAAGTTACAATTCAATTTAATATTTTTTTCGGTAATATGTTTTTTTTATTTATTTTCCGCCTGAATACAAAAGTAGGGGCGTAATTGACAATAACTAAGGAAGATTGCCAATAAATCCTGATCGTTAAAACTATCCATTGACCATCTTTGTGGATCAAAACTTTAGAAATACGCGTCAAAATTGATTTCCACTGAGGGCTTTCTAAATTAATTTCACACTAGGCATGACGTCACAGGTTACACAGCTGCACTAAACGTTGGTACATAGGTATATAGAAAATTAAGTAATTTATAGGGTGACGGCACCCGTAATGGACAAGCACCCAATTATGATCATTTTCTTCCGTAAGTCCAAATTTTAGTAAGGGACACTACACTTTTAAACTAACAACACTGCATGTTCCGATAACTTAATGTTCAGTGCTGGCAAAGTCAATGAATTATTGGCCGTAAAGCACTGAATCTTTGGTGTCCATTATTGGGGCTACTGTGTTTAACATGTTAATGTCAATCATTAAAAACTGAATGCAACTATAACTACTAACTAACTGTTGTGGCGCAGTGAACCAAAGAGGATCTTGGCCTCCGAAACAAGAGAACGCACCGGTCCTGATCCTGTGCCACTTCTTGCCAGTCATCGGCTTGAAGCTGACACAGATCCGCCTCCACACTGTCACCCCAGCGATATCTGGGTCGTCCCAAATATGCCCTTTTCGCCGCCCGATCCTCATCCATCCTCAGAACGTGACCAAACAAGCGAAGTCTGTGGGATTTGGTCTCGCCGATGGTTCGGCCACTAATAATAAGGATTCTGAAAATAAGTTAAATTTACCTTTCGATGATTAAAAAAATGCATTTTTATTAGCTTTAACGCCTCGGGTTTTTGACATTTGATTATGTCTTATTAATTGCTTTAATAAAGCTGCAATAAATTGAAAACAATTTGGTAGGTAATTAAATTTTTGGTATATATTCTAATAATTTTATATTTAAAATATTATTTTATGTAAACAAATTTACGGAACGAAAATTTTTCTGAGGGATAAAATTAATACCTAAAGGGTGGTACCGGGTCTTCTCATAATTATTTGCATGATTCTAAACATTTAATTATTATTTGCACTTCACCAGATAAACACAAGTAATGTTTACCAAAGAAACTGCCAAGAATTAACTGACACGAATAACTGACTGTCATTTTTAATTATTTATTTTACTCTCCGATTGTTTTTGTTTAATGTCGATTATGGAACACATTCGATTAAACTGCATTTTTCTGCCAACAATAGCAAAATTCCGATTATAGCGCTCAAGCGTTTGTTTTCATTCCTAAGTAACACACAATAAAACATAATAACGTACAATAAAATTTCTTCAAACTCACGTGTATGCAGTTCCAAAATTAGCCCGTTATTGGCTTAAGTCCACAAAATCCAATGCACTACCGTATCGCGAAATATTGAAGCGGCGCTCGACACGACCGTACTGCGAGGCCGCGTGCTGAGGACTGTTTTCAATTTGCTTTGAAGATTGTTTTACGCACCTTTTTATAATAAAAGTGTGTTTGTGCAAATAGATAATAGTGATTAGAGCATTGTAAGTCACAGCACATCCAATTGTAAGTAGTCTAAGCCTTTTGAGCTTTTAGGTTTGTATGATAAACGGATTGTGGTAATTAAATTTTCTTATCTAACAGCTGACTAATCGGGGTCTATTTTGGGTTTGATTATTCAAATTACTTTAACAGACTTTACGGGATAATTTAAATGATACGGAATTATTGATTATATTTTACGCTCGATAGAAATATGAAAATAACCGACAATGGCGAATATTTATGTTTCTCTCAGGCCAGAAAGTGAAAATTTCAGTCGTAACATAAAAGCGATAAACACAAAAGTATATTATATACAATGTGTGTAATCAAAAAACTTAAAATCCAAAAGTGCATCTTTTTAATTCAGTTATTGTTTTAAAACATAGCAATTCCTTGGGAACTATCAAAGGTGATATACATCTTGAAAAATACATATAATACTTTTGACCCAACGTGGATAGTGCACAAAAACGAAGAACTTTTTTTGTCATAAATGCAAAACACCTTATTTTTTGTGAACCTCAGTTTTATGTTAAAATTTTATTAATTTTGAATACATTATTGAATTCCTGCTTTATTGTTGAGTTTTTAAGCTTTTTCTACTACACAGATTTTACTTTCCGCGTTTCTAACGTGAATTTGAGTTTTTTTTTTAAGTATAATAAGTGCAAACAGGCATTCGATCCATCTGATAAAAAAATGGTCATCGTCGCGGTTCTCTACCTTTTCGCCAAATGTTTCATTTGCCAACGGTTTCAATCAATCAGTCAATCAAAATATGATTTTATTCAAGTAGTCCTAGGTACAAGCACTTTCGAATAGTCAGTTAGAAGAAAAGAAAGAAAGAAAACTTACATTGACAGAAATGTTTCATTTCCCAACTCACGATTTTCTCTGAAACCATATTTTTTTCGGACCTTTCATAAAACAAACCTAACCTAACCTACTATACTCTACAAAACCTTCAGAAATACACTACATATTTTTTTAGTTTCAGAGAAATCGAGTGTTGGGACATGGAAAAGTTGGCAAATGAAACATTCGGCAAAAAATAATTCGGCGAAAAGGCAGGATATCCATCATCGCCATGTCTGGAAGAGATCTTACTCAGAGAGACTCTTAAGCGACAAGACCGCCTATTGTCTACCATATTTTATGTTAAGGCTCTATTGTAATGTTTCTGTTGTTGGTGTGCAATAAATAATTATTGTATTTCTATTATATTGTTTTTGGAGGTCACTGAAGTGGGCGGAACGGGTTTTTTTGTATGTTTGTATGTGTCGTTGCGGCTTCATCACGCCAAATCGGCTAAACTGATTTCAACTATTTATGGTACACCGGTAGCTGGGTATCTCCAGATGGTTATAGGATACTTTTACCCGACTACGCTGAAAAAAAGAGGCGTTATGACTTTTTCTCCTCTGCGAACGAAGTCAATTAATAAATAAATATCAGGGACAATCTTAAAGAAAAAACTTCAAAACTCAGGAATTTTAATCCGTAGATATCTTCACAATGTTCTAGTGTATGGTATGAACACTTAGTTTGTTTACTAGAGCGATTATTCAGATAATGGATCGATCACCAGAATGCTGCTTACGTAACATCATTCTTTTCACACTCCTAACAATGCTAGAATGCCAATTTTTGTTATGATAATATTTCGAAACTCGACTCGTATTGGTAGCACCTGGGTAGCACATTCTTGCGCATTACTTATATCGCATCCGATAACTACTTTAGCCGAATGATTTTTGTATTAGTATTACTGAATATAATTTGATTTATTATATTTTAAAACATCTAATCATTTTTTACTTACAAATTAATTCGGCACGCAATGTAAAGGTAAGAAGTATTATTGACATCACTAATTAACATTTGATTGAAGTACTACCTATTTGCATTACATTGCTGCTCAAGAAAACTTTAGTAATTAATTAATATAATATAATATCTATCTGACTAATTATTTATCGAATTAAGCTATATACATATATCTTATCGTAAGATATATTATAAATCGAACTGTCGAACGTAGTGCTGAACGGCCTCATCGCTTAGCGGCGCCTGTAGAACTCCCCTACTATATTATGACCCCTAGATACATAATAAGCTATTCCCTTTCATAGGTCTCACACTTGGCTTGGTTTTCTTAAGTCAGTTTTGATAACCAGCCCTTGTATTGCCTAACGCGTTTGACGCTCGCAATCACAATCAAGTGTCATGATTTTGTATAGGCTATGACAGTTGATTCCGTTACCAAGTGTCAAAATTTCGTTATGCAATAACCCCGCTGCTTGATGGACTAACATATTTTGATCTGCGATCTGGAACATGTCACACTAATTCAGGTGTCTATTCATATGCTACTTTAGTTTTTATTGTCTTTGTGCATACTTTATTAACTTGTAAGTTTGTCTATCTTCGTAGATGTTTATTTTTTCTCTCTCTCATTTGCTCAAAAGTTAACTGCAAGAAATCTCCTAAAGGGATAAGTTCGCCATTGTACACATATTACTTTTTGTCTTTGTTCCATTGTATTTATGTACAATAAAATATTTACAAACAAATCAACTTTGGGTGAAATCGCGAGATAAATATAATGAGGTATTCTGGCAAAAACTAGATGTCGCTTTGAAACTAAACAATTAACGATGCTATAGTTGAATAAAAAAACATAGTATAGTAACAATTTGTTCGCAAATAGCTAAATAATTAATAAATTTAACATTTAAATATAGTGTCACGCTTGCAAAGTTGAATTATTGTAAAAATCAATTCTTATACATAGATGGCGTTGTACATATCGGGGAAGGGCTTTTTGTATGGAGACAGTCGGTCCTCTTGTTTTAATAGTCCTTGCTATGCCATCTAACTAAAGATTTGTATACCTGATGAGTATGAGACATCTATCTGTCCATTAGAAAATCGATTGTAGATGAATGATTGATAAGAATGAATTTAAGATGAATCATTCTGATAAGATATATATAATCTGTTTTGTCTGCTTTCACTGTTTCTAAGTGTGTCTCATACATACATGGCTAAGTACACAGGCAAGCATGTTTCTCTTTAAAAATAAATAATCTGTTTGATTTTGATGACTTACGGCACTGAAACGAGGTCGCTCACGATAGGCTTCATAAAAAGGCTCAAAGTCACTCAGAGAGCAATGTAGAGGGCTACGCTCGGAGTTTCTTCACGAGAATCAGAAATGAAGAGATCTGTAGAAGAACCAGAGTAACTAAGACCGAAGGATAGCTAAATTTAGAACCGACGGCCACTGAGGTCAACGATGTCTTGAGTGGCAACCACGCACCGGAAGACGCAGCGTGGGCAGGTCCATAAGGTGGACTGATGACTTGATGAAGATCGCTGGTGTCCGCTGGATGCGGGCGGCGCAGGACCGGTCATGGTGGCGTTATTTGTGGGAGGCCTATGTCCAGCGGTGGACGTCATTTGGAGGATGCTGATGATGATGAGCTTAATATCGGAACCCCAAGATATTCTTACTTCAATGCTCGTGAATTTTATGTTTCAGTGCCAATGATACAACGTTTGTGTTCAAAATTTAATTTCTGCCGGCATAGCGTATGAGCTTAGTGGGTCGTTGCCGCGGCGCCGAACCTGTTAAAGGATAACGATATTACTAAATAATTAAATAACGTGTAACTCGTGTTGAAACGTCACTCAAAGTGATAATTAGAAGTAGACATACTGATATCATTATGTCTGATCCCATTTCGAGAGAGCTGTGCCAACAAAATCCGTTAAAGGAACCGCCACTGTGACAGAACATGAAAATGGCGGTAAAAGGAAATGCTACGTAGGTTTTGACTATTGACAAAATATACAACTTAGTAATTATGTCATTGTTATCAATTAGAACCAGCCAAATTTTATACAGATACATTTTAAGAAGCTTAGGGTCTATTCAGACGTAAGATGACTACCACACGACCACGACAACTATCTTGATATGACTGTGGTCGGGTGATAATTTATATGAAAATAACCCAAGTAGCACACAAGCTGTTTTAGAGCTTATATGCAGCCCTTATAACGCTCAAACTAGCTGTATTTTTTATACGATGATAGACGGGCATTTGACCGCAATCTCACTTGTTTTTAAGTGACGATGTAGCCAAGGATGTAGACGTCTAGAAACAGCCTATTCACTCTTGTCTTGAACACTCCCATATTATAATGGTCGGGGAACATACTTGCAGGCAACGAGTTCCACTCCTTTGCGGTACGCATGATGAAAGTCGCACCGAAGCGCTCGCTTCGTGCGGATTCGCGGAATATCGACCATATGTAGATGGAACGAACGCACGCGTCGTGTGTCCCGATGGTGGAGAGAGGCTGGTGAAGGTGGAAAGAAACTATGAGCATAGCCCTATCCATTGCACGTTGCGTGACTCTGAGCCGTCTTATGAGTACCATTGTGATCGAACATGTCTCAGTTCCGTAGGTGTGGTCAGTCCGACCACATCACAGCAACTGAAAGACGCTGTAGCGCAAATATTGACACGTAACCACTGCGTTACGTCTTCTTGCCGCGTTGTCGTGTGGTTGTGGTACTTCTGAATAGAGCCTTATTTGTCCCAGTCGTTGGGTGCCACTAATTTCATTAAAAAAACAATTGATACGATTTTTAATTTCATATTGACTGAATTTTCAAATAATATTAACGTTTTTGGGCCAATATTTTTAGATTTACTTCGTGTACATTTCCATTTCGTTCAGTGTCAATATTTCCAAATCGGCCACTTCCTATCTTGTCAACACTTACAGATGGTTCTTTGCTATATCGTCCTCTTTCCCAACTTGTCCACGTTTTCAACTCGTCCAACTTTCTCAACACGTTTTTACCAAAACAGATCAATTAACATTTAATATTTTGAGCTGACTTCAAAAAAGGAGAAGTTGTAGTAAGACAGTTACTTGTAAGTAAATTAAAGAAACTGAATGTAAGGTTATGGGTTCGCTACATAGCCTTAACAAGCTGAAGCACTTCTTGCCAATTAAAACCAAGATCCTCCTAGTCCATACCTTAATTTTACCCATAATTGACTACGGTAATGTGTGCTATCCGGATTTAAATGAAGAGCTTCTGAATAAACTGGAGAGACTCCTTTACAACTGCGTTCACTTTATCTTCTGTCTTCGTAAGTATGATCATGTGTCTGCTTACCGCTCCCAGCTTGGCTAGTTTCCTATCCGTCAAAGACGCGAAATTCGAATGCTCTGCTTCCTTTTCACCATTCTCAATGATCTTAAATCACCCGAGTACCTCAAAATTTTTTTTCACTAATACGGTCACTCGTGTCCGTCAAATTCGCTCTTCCGGCAATCTATCTCTTTCTATCCCTCGTCACCGATCAGGTTTTATGTCCAACTCCTATACCATTCAAGTGACCTGCCTTTGGAACCGACTTCCTCTCAAGATTAAGAAAGTCCCAAACAAGTGCGCTTTCAAAAAATCTTTCTTACGCGAACTCTTTGTTAGCAGAACTGCAAATTCTTAGCTTCTCCGATTAGCTTGTTTCGTCTGAATTTATTTATATATATAGGTATATATTATATGAATATGCATGTATCTAAGTATTTATCTTCCTAAATTATGTCTGTAAATTAGTTGCACCGCCCACAATTTATCTGCTTTGCCTCAAGGTTGACTGATAGAGTATGCCCTATGGGATTAAGTCCGCCTTTTGTACGATAAGTTTTTCTTTTGTGCAATAAAGATTAAATAAATAAATGTAATTGTATGGTGATTGCCAATCCAGGATTCTGGGAAGCTTCCTTCAGATTTTCCCGAATATTTTAAAAATAAAAACAAACCGGCTAAGTGCGAGTCATAGTAGCGCACCGAGGGTTCCGTACAAAATATACGCTACAAACGGCCGTATCTGTGAAAATCCAGTGTTAGCAGAGCCCTACTCCTAAGCAAAATATGCGCGATGTTTGGTTATTTTATATTGGTGACTGACATGGACAGACATACTATTATTCTGCTGTTAGTATTTGCTGTTATAACGGCAACAGAAATACATCATCTGTGAAAATTTCAAGTTTCTTTCTATCACGGTTCATGAGATACAGCCTGTGATAGACGGACAGACAGACGGACAGACGGACAAACGGACAGCAGAGTCTTAGTAATAGGGTTGTCCTTTGGGTAAGGACAACTATTAATTATGTTGTCGTTTGAAATTAAGAATTAACTTTGTGTATATTTTTGGCTTGTAAAGGCTCGTAAACCAGTTTTAGCAGACTGTCGAATCAGGATATTTAGAGGTTATTACCTCTGTGACCTTTGGATGCGACCCGTTTGCCGAAGGTATGCACTTATGATCCATTACCACGAACACATCCAAAACACTTATAAAATTTTTTTTTAGGGTACCGTAACCAAAATAGGTCGTAACTCTTTTCATCTCCATTAAACTTAGTGTAAGCCTTTTTATGTAATGCTGTTATTATTATTATTATTACTTTTCTGAACGCCTACAAGGGTGTCTAGGCTTTCTAGACACTGTTTATATCTGAATAGTATAGGTTACTTAAAAAAGACGACTTCGTCAGCGAAGGGGGGAAAAATTATAGCACTCTTTTTTTTCTTATTCGTAGTCGAATAAAAAGTATCTGGATACCCAGCTACCCGTGTACCAAAAATAGTTGAAATCTGTTTAGTCGTTTTGGCGTGATGAAGCCACAACGACACGTACAAACATACAAAAATCCAAAATAAATATTTTTCGATTTAGCGACCTCCATGACACTTGTGAAAATCTTTTTTTAGGGGAGGGGTTTCGTTTTTATAGAAGATGTAGACATCTTCTATACTATAAAGTTTTAATAATGATATGTCTGTATATTGAAGATATTTTTTTTTTTAATTAATAAACTATTTAAAAACTGAATCGAAAAATGTTTTTATCGTATTTTTTGTATGTTTGTATGTGTCATTGTGGCTTCAACTAAACTATTATTGGTACACGGGTAGCTGTGCGTCCACAGACGGTTATAGGATACTTTTTACCCGACTAAGCTAAACAAAAAACAGAGGGTCATGACTTTTTCTCCTCCGTGAACGTAGTATCGGGCAATCTTCTAGTCTATACTATTATAAAGTTGTAAAAGTGAAATGTCTGTACATTGAATATATTTAAAAAAAAAAACTATTTGGAGGACACTGAATTGAAAAATATTGTTTTTGGATTTTTGTATGTTTGTACGTGTCGTTGTGGCTTCATCACGCCAAATCGGCTAAACAGATTTCAACTTTTTTTGGTACACGGGTAGCTGGGTATTTTCAGATGGTTATAGGATACTTTTTACCCGACTACGCTGAAGAAAAAAGCACAACCTTCTAGTCTCCATTAAACTTAGTGCACGCTTTTTTTATATATGCTGTTATTTTTTTTTTTTTTTACTATTCTTGACGTCTAGATACCCTTTACATCTCTATAAGTCTGGGTTAAGTTATAATCTAATGGACCCGGAGACAATATACATCTTCCCGTAAAGTGTGCCCAGGTATTTGTCTGTTGCATTAATATTGCTATGCACTACAATGTCATGATCTAGATTGTGAATATTTTTCTGTTTATTGTAAAATCAGACATGTAAATGTGCCCTTGAGGCCTACTTGCAGAATAATGTTTAGGATTTAGGATTTTCGAAAGGGTGGATACAGGCTGACCCTCATCCTAAATATTAATTACCTCAAAATAATTTTTTGTGCTTAATAAAAGTAAAATCATCTTCAAATGGTGTTTAAGTGTACCAATGGCTCTTTCCCACAACCCTCCACCACTAGGTCTCTAGGTCTCATTTTTACTCAAAAACTACAAGATATATATTGATGAAATTTAAAGTATAGGTGTCTTGTATAAGCTGCTACATAGTTTGATAGTTAAATAACAAACAGATATATTTTTAGGGAGGGCACTCGATACATATAACCGAAACTGACTTTTATTTTCAGCAAAAATGAATGCGTGCACATATTTCGAGTTCTTTTAAAAACATAAAGGTTTCTAAAAAAAATGTTCTAATAGCTCCAATATACAGACATTTCATTTTTATAAAATTATAATATAGTATAGATAAATACCTCCAGGACCCACCGGAAGAAATGTCATAAACTAAGGAACCCTGTTTGCACCAATCTGTCTTCAACTTAGTTTTTGATTTTTCGCCCCTTCGTTCGTGGGTTTACAAAGTATTTTTGTTGACGTAATAATTACTTGCATTGTGGGTATCCGCAATTATGTCATTAATTGGGAGGTTTGGTGAAGGCAAGATCCTGGCCGATTTTTGATGTTTAATAATAAAGGGACCCTTTTAAAGTTAATAAATAAATAAATACAAATTCCAGGGCACTTTTACACAAATCGAACTAGTCCCATGGTAAGCTCAATAAGGCTTGTGTTATGGGTACTAGGCGACGATATAATTAATAGATACTAGAAGATGCTCGTAACTTCGTTCGCGGAGGAGAAAAAGTCATAACCACTCTTTTTTCTTCAGCGTAGTCGGGTAAAAAGTATCCTATAACCATCTGGAGATACCCAGCTACCCGGGTACCAAAAATAGTTGAAATCCGTTTAGCCGATTTTGCGTGATGAAGCCACAACGACACATACAAACATATATAAAATCCAAAAAAAATATTTTTCGTTTTAGTGACCTTCAAATTTGGGGGTCACTAAAACAAAAAAAAATCTTTTTGATTTTTTGTATGTTTGTATGTGTCGTTGTGGCTTCATCACGCAAAATCGGCTAAACGGATTTCAACTATTTTTGGTACCCGGGTAGCTAGGTATCTCCAGATTGTTATAAAATACTTTCTACCCGACGACATTGGAGAAAAACGAGTGGTTATGACCGCCGTCTTGGACTATGATAAAGTTGTAAAAATGAAATGTCATTCTAGTAATTAAAAAAAATATTGTAATGGAGTATTTGGCGGTCACTGAATCGAAATATATGTATTTTTTATTTTTAGTAGTCGTGGCTTCATCACGCCAAAACGGCTAAACGGATTTCAACTATTTTTGGTACACGGGTAGCTGGGTATCCATAGATAGTCATAGGATACTGTTTACCCTACCACGCAGAAGAAGAAAAGACCGGCCAAGAGCATTTCAGAACGTGCTCAATGAAGGGTTCCGCAGCCTGTTCAGCCATACAAAAAAAGCACTACAGATGAAAAAAATACGATATGAAAAAAACACTAACAGAAGAGCGTATCTCCCACGTACTTACGTCCTTTTGCTGAGAAGCGTAGTTTTTTTGCAATAACTTAAAAACGGTATGTCCGATCATGTTGAAAACAATTTTCGTTGAAAGTATTTATTAAGTTTTACATCTGTAAATTTTTTCTTATTTTTTGAACTTATCGCTTAGAAAATAGAGGGGGGGGGGGCTCAATTTTTGCTACTTTCGGAGCGATTATTTCTGAAAATATTCACTAAATCTATATTTTTTTTTAGAAACCTAAACTGTTTTAGAGGAACTGTCGAATGATATGCCACACATTAATATTTGCTGATTTTTTTTCTTAGTTTCTGTTACAAGCATGGAGTGCCCCCCCTAGAAATATATATTTTTTTTATTTCACTATCAAACTAAGTAGCAGCTTACACAAAACACCTATGTTCCAAATTTCATTAATATAAATCTTATAGTTTTTGAGTAAAATGCCTGTGACATACGGACGAACAGACGGACGGAAGGACGTACGGAAATGACGAATCTATAAGGGTTCCGTTTTTGCCATTTTGGCTACGGGACCCTAAAAAGGGCTATAATTTTTTCCCTCCGTTGACGAAGTCGGCAATTTTTAGTAGACTTATAAAAGGTAAAAAAATCACAATCTGGGTAATCTCCTTAAGCTATTTTTTGACCTCGCTCACAGAAGTTACTCCAGTTTCCTCATAAACTATTCCACAGCCTTGTTGGCTGCTGACAGACAATGCTAATTCTAAAATCCCTAAGTAAACGTAAACACACGAAGTACCTAATAAGTTATTTGTTCTTAATCTAAATATTATCACAACAAATACATTGCTAACAGTATCTTGATCTGTTGCAAACAAAAGTATTGCCTTTTTACCGCTGATGCATTTTTTTACAGTATATTAATCTTTGGTAAAATGATTAGCCTGTTGATTGTCTACGCTAAAGGTTAGGGGTTCGATTCTGACCAGAAACAAATATAGTATCGGAGGCAAAGTTTGGGCAGTAAAATGTGTCATTATCCCGTGGCGTAAAAATATACCCATACACTTCTTATAACTCAAATCAACATGTTTTAAGCAAACATCATCGCATGTTGCTATTAAATTTCGTTTAAAATATTATACATACATCCTTTGTATTGTTTTATATGGCAATTTAACATTATTAGGTAGGTTGTGGCTGTAATGCTTATGAGAGACTGTAGAGAGTATCAGGTAAAAATTGTAAACAAAATATTTATTTTTCTGGTGCAAAATGCGAACTTAATGCCACATGACAATCTTTCAAGGCGAGGCATTCTCTACCAGTCAACCTTAAGGAAATTTATCTAGATTTATCTGCATTCTTCCCTACCCCTAAATACGACCGCCATTGCTAACATCCTTTTACAAAGATACAATACTGAATACGTCTACTGTATCATTGCAGTATAAAATTTTCCAACTGGCTCGCGCACGCGCTGTCCACGCTGCCGGCATGCGCACGAGTGGCTAGACGAATCAGGCAACTCAAACAAAACGTGTTTTTGGAGTCTGTTGTAAAAGGATTTGTTTGATTTGCTTATGTCGGATTTTGGGTGTCGTGACTAAAGTTATCAAATAGATTTTTTGTTTTGTAATGTTGAAATGGAAACAAATTATAATGATACAGATAAGATCTTTTACTGTCAGATAATTCCCCTACAGGGAATCATGTTCATTTGAAATCATGTTGGTGATAATACAGCTGACTTTTATAATTTAAATTTATACGTATTAAGGGTCGATTTCATCAACGTAGAATAAGTGTTATTCCAATAATAAATCATTAATTATTCGTTTTACGTCTCACCAAGATTACACTTAATCATATTAATCTAAGGATAAAATCTCTATACCAGAGTAAAATCTAATACCGCCGTTTTCGGCTGATAAAACTCTAAGTCGTCGCTTATCATTGTCGTTGTCACTGTCAAGTCAATTCCGTACTTACCTATTTCCCAATTAACGTATTACTCGAACAAACATTTTAATAAGTTTCTGTCAAAAATTTCATTTTTGTGACAAGCTTTTATTGCCAACTGCACTTTTCTTTAAACATCCATCAACTACTCACCAAGACGATTCTAAGGAGCTCAAACTCGGTAGGATTGCGTGATTTTATGAGAGAATTCCTGTGACCATCTTCCGGCTCCATCATCAGATAAGCTCCATGTCATAATAATATTGCATTGTCATTCAATTTACATATGTATGCAAATTTTCACTATCATCGAAAACCGGGAAGTGGGTATATAAGTTACAAGATCCCACCCGAAGAAACATAGCTACATACAAACATTGCACGTTAAATAAAAGCTTGTAACTTGTAAAAATTCGCAGAACATTGTTCAAGCATGGCACAAACTATCTTACTCAGGTACTCGTATATTACTATTTCATTCCATTCATTCTTTCAACGTTACAGAGTAACTGTGCGAGTTATCCGTAGAGTAGCATGGTGAAACGAAATTAAAGTTAATCATCGAGTAAATCGTTCGAGTAATGTTATACTGGGGTAGCCACTCTCGCTTAAATTAAATGTTGGTAAAACGGACATAATTTGTTCAACGTTACATAGTACTGTCCGAGAGTAGGTTATCCGTAAACTTGCGTGTTGCAACGAAATTGAAAGTAACCATCGATTAATAATAATAACCGCCATGTGGGATGTTGATTTGACGATCATTGTCCCGATAGTCGTTTCGGTAAACGGTCTTATAGCGAAGAGTCTCGACCAACATCTTAATAGACTCACTAGATGGCTGGACCAAGGGTCAGATACAGAAGGCAGTAATCCTGGACACGGCCCGCAATGTCATGAGGTTCCTCTCTGTGCAGCCCTAACCACCGGTAGCTTGAGCCCTGCCCCGCTGCCGGCGGCACCCTAGGTTAGGTTATTTATAATGTGTTTATATTTTGTATCTGCTTTTTGTATTTTACTTTTTATATTCATATTGTAAAATGCCTAACTTAAGACTATCTCTATACATCTATACAGATAATAAAACTGAAGAGGGTCAAAAGTCTGTACATGGAAGATTTTCGAAAAAAAATTGGCCGGGGATACGTAAAATCGATAACAGAACACGTTCCAACAGTTTTTAGAATTTTTGTCTGTTTGTCTGTTTATTTGTGCGCGCATCACGTGAAAACGGCTGAACAAATTTTGATGCAAACTTTACTAATCTGTCGAGAAAATCTTCGGTCAGGTTATAGGCTATAAAAATTCAACCCCTAAAGGGTATCGAGTACTTTTCTAAACTAACAGGTGGCGCTAAAGTTAATATATATTTGCCAAATTAACTCTAATTTTAGAAGAGGGGGTACGGATATTAACCAATTTAATTGAATAAATTATTTAATAATACAACAAAATACGAGATAAGTGGCTCGGTGGTATCAACAAGGAGGAGGCTCACATGTGCAAGAATTCGCCCAGGTACTGCTTCAGGTTGGAGAAGGACTTCTGGAGGAAACCAACGGCCTGGTTCGATTACCAGAGACGTTATGCAGGATCGTTCCGTCTGTTGAAGACCACATTCGGAGCGTATAAGGAGACCTGAGCCAGGTGACGTGACGTGAGAGCTCTTCGGTTTGTGAGAGAGACATACTCACGCCGAAAATTGAACAGGCAGCGGCAGTTAATGCGCGTATATTGGCGAAAATCGAAGGTGAACAGGCAGAATATAATTCCACTAGCTGTTGGCCGCGACTTCGTCCGCACAGAGATGAAATTGGTAGCCTTTTAGAAGGCAACTTCGTCAGCGGAGGAAAAAAAACATAACACTCTTTTTTTCTTCAGCGTAATCGAATAAAAAGTGAACTATAATTATTTGAGGATGCCCAGCTACCTGTGTACCAAAAAAAGTTGAAATATGTTTGGCCGTTTTGGCGTGATGAAGCTACATCGACACATACATCTTATCTTATCTTATCTTATTACTAGGGGTCCTTACGGATACACTTCGACCAAGTGGGATCTTTTGTGTAAGTACCCCTTCTTGCTACTCAATGTTTTGTTCTACCAACTCCATAAACCGGATGATAGATGCCAATGGTAGCGTCTGGAATTCTTTTGGCTTTGGGTACCCCACGCCAAATTCCTTCATTCTCTGTCTGGCGAGGGCGAGACATTCACATAATATATGTTCCATTGTTTCAGCCTCTTCGCCGCACATTCTACAATCCGTGTTGTCAGAAAGTCCTAGTTTGGCCAGGAGTCCTTTGACTCCGAAGTGACCTGTGCACACACCCATTATGATTCTGAGTTGTCTTTTGCTGTAGTTCCATAGTTTCTTGGTACAGCCCGATTCTACTCTTTCTATGAATAGCTTTGCATGCCTCAGGCCTTCCACCTTCTTCCACTCTTGTTGATGTTGGTTCTTGGCATGGTCCTTGATGGCCGTTACTATGGTTCCCTGTGAGAGTTCCACACATGGTTCAGGTCCTACAAAGTTAGTTGCAGACCCTTTTCTGGCTAGTTCATCTGCGTTTTCATTGCCGATGAAACCTTCATGCCCTGGAATCCATACCAGCTGCACCTTATTGAGCCTTCCCAGCTTTTTTAATGCTTGAATGCCGTTGTGTACAAGTCTAGAGTCCACTCTGGGCGCTGATAACGCCTTCGGTGCTGCTTGACTATCGCTGAGTATATAGATGTGTTTTCCCCTGGTTAGTCGATCTATGTTCTCCTGGGCACAGGCGATTATAGCATATGTCTCTGCTTGAAAGACCGTTGCATAACCTCCCATACTTGTACTGACATTGTAGTCATTTGCATGAATGCCTGCTCCCGTACCTGATGCCATTTTTGAACCATCAGTGTACCAAATACTATCCTCACTATCCATTGTCAGTGGTTTTTGATCCTCGGCCCATTCTGCCCTTGCACTTTGAAGTTCCCATGGAATACATACCTTGGTTGCATTTTATCGCAGCTCATGGCAGTTATTCTGTAGAGGAAATAGTTCGACACATACATACAAATATTCAAAAAATAAAATTGAATTAGTGACCATCTAATACTCCATATCACTTATTTTTTAGATTTTCTATACTATAGTAGTAGATTATCTATATATGTTTAATGTACATAGACATTTCATTTTAAACTTTAATCTATCTATCTTCTATATTTTATCTATGTATACATATAATAAAGCTGAAAAGGCTCGAAAGTCTGTAGGTACATGGAAGGTATTCGAAAAAAAGTTGGCCGGGGATACTTAGAATCGATAACAGAACACGTTCCAACAGTTTTTAGAATTTTTGTCTGTTTGTCTGTTTATCTGTTTGTCTGTTTATTCGTACGCGCATTACGTAAAAACGGCTGAACAGATTTTGATGCAAAGTTTACTAATCTGTTGAGAAAATTCCCGGCCAGGTTATAGGCTATAAAATATCAACCCTTAAAAGGGGGGGTAGCCACTACACTTGATTGAGTTAAGTTTGCTCCTGAATCTTATGGCGCTTCTTAGGACGGAGCTGCAAACTTTTCTCAAATATGTGCTACACGAGCCTACGTCTACTATTGAGTACCTTGCTAAACTAACAGGTGGCGCTAACATTAATACCTTGGCATTTTGCTGAACGCTTCGTCACAACATACTTGATGGTGTTCCTAAACTCATTGGGCGTTTCAGGACTCTCAGCACACACATTAACCCTGAAAGTTGGAGTTCCGATCATGCTTCTTCGGAATTTGTCACCTCCAAAGTTATGCAACGGAACCAGGCTAACAGTAGTGCAGCTGCAGCGAAACCTCATCCAGGCGCAAATCCTGATGGGATGCGGCGCCGAAGAAGCCGTGTTCATCCCCCGCATCCCCCTCATTCCGAGCAACTTCCCGCTCCGCTTTAAGCACCTACAGTTCCCCGTGAGCGTTTGCTTCGCCATGGCCATCAACAAGTCGCAGGGGCAGACGCTGCGCGTCGCCGGCGTGGACCTGCGCACGGGCTACTTCTCGCACGGGCAGCTACGTGGCGTGCACGCGCGTTAACAGCTGCACGGAGCTGTTCGTGCTGATGCCCGCCGGGAAGACTCACAATGTGGTGTACAAAAAATATTGTAAAATGTCAATGTTATGTACTTAAATATACTTTACATACCTACTTTTGGAATATGTAACTGTAGATATAATTATATGTATATATTTAGTTGTGCATATATAAACATAACTTTAAATAAAATGTAAATACTTGGCCTCAATATCTATATTCACCTTTCCTCTAATCTTACTTCTAAATAATATTAGACCAAAATTCGAAAGTTTGTTAAGAAGTATGGATGTGTATATTTCTTACCTTTTCATGTTTAGACTGATTGATTGGAGGACCGATTTGGGTTATATTTGCCATGGACTTGATTGAGATAGTACTACAGTCAAGGACGTAAAAATAGAAAAGTGGTACTGTATCGTTTGGAGTGTAGTTTGATTTAGTGGTATTTGTTTAACATTTTATCTGGACTTTACTTCAAGTTTCGGCTCGAGGGGAGAGGGGTGAATTAGCCGCTTACTGACACAGACCGAATTCCACGCGGGTGGAGCCGCGGGCACAGCTAGTAATTAAATAAAGAGGATAATAATAAACTTTTATTTTCAGATGTCATAGATCCATAGATTGTTAGTAAACCCTAGTGACATGTACATCATGAATACGCTCATTATGATTCTGAGTTATCTTTTGCTGTAGTCTCACAGTTTCTTGGTCCAGCCTGATTCTACCGTTTTAATAAATAGCTTTGCATGCTTCAGGCCCGCCGTCTTCTTCCACTCGTAATAATGTTGGCTTTTAGCATGGTTCTAAAGACCGTTAGTATGGTTCCCTGTGACTGCACACATGGTTCAGGCCCTAGATAGTTAGTTGCAGACCCTTTTCTAGCTAGTTCATCTGCATTTGCGTTACCGATGAAGCCTTTATGCACTGGAATCCGTACCAGCTACACCTAACCCTTCCAAGCTGGTTTAATGCTTGAACGCCGGTACAAGTCTAGAGTCTACTTTTAGTGCTGATAACGCTAACCAGCATATTTATTGTGACCATACAGTTAAAAAGGATAAAGCTCAATAATTTGGCAATCATTTAGGGAGCAGATACTGAGCTGTAAAGATAACAAAAACTAGTCTACATTGTTATTATCTGTGGCAGGTTATTTTAAAAGTATTATGTTTGTTCCAATTTAAACTCCATTAGAAGATAAGATTACTAGTTATTTTCCAGATATTGATACTTAGCTTAATTTGAATCTTTGCGGTGACAAATTGTTTGTATCATTGACTCAATTTGTCTAAGTGGGATAAGGAAAAACAAAGGGATAATCGTAGATACTACTTCCTACCAAATAATTAAGTAAGAAGATAATAATTGCATGAGAAAAAAAAAGAACAGATAGGTTTTATGAGTGATGAATCAGAGTCTCCTCATTTCTGATTCGATCCATTTAACCTCGGAGTGGCTTTGAGCCTTCTTATGAAGCCCATTGTGAGTGACCAGTGACCACGTTTCAGTGCCGTATGCCATCACTGGCTACACACACTGGTTAAAAGCCTTCGTCTTAAGACACTGCGGTACTTGGGATGAGAAGATATTGCGTAGCTTCCCGAACGCTGCTCATCTGAATTGGATTCGACAAAAGAAGTCTTTCTCAGCAAAGCGGGTAACGGTGTAGTAGTGTCGTATGTTCTTAATTGCTATGCTGTTTTGCACCGCCTTTTTTTTAATCAAATTCTTCACTACCATATATGTTGTCTGGAAGAGATAGCTCTTTAAAGATGCGCTCCACCAGCTCCTGTTGCCTACCTCTAATAGTGTTTTGTAAATCCCTTTATATATGGGAGGTGTACAAACTGTACAATAACGAGTATTTGTATTGTAACGGGTTGAGACTAGCGGTAGAAATTCGAATTTTACTGCGATGGAGACAAAATACATACTTATAAAATCATACCCATTCGTTTTGGTTTTGCCGTAGACGGTTAAACCATTGAACATCCTGAGACGATCGCACTGCCCGCGCGCGTACTACGGGGATTTCAATATTGCCCTGGGGGCTAAATCTACCTTTAGCCCTGGACCGCAAAGCAAAGGAGGATCTAGCCTTCATATTAGGGGGGTTATATACTCGTACATCTTTCGATTTAGCGGGGAGTCGCACTACTCCCATAACCCACCAGGATTTGCCCCAGACCGCCAAGACCCTAATGAGTTTTTGGAGCATGTGACCAAGAGTAAAACCATCTCATCATCATCATCGTATCAGCCCAAAGACGTCCACTGCTGGAGAAAGGCCTCCCCGAAGGATCTCCACAACGACCGGCCGTGCGCTGCCCTCATCCAACGGTTTCCCGCGATCTTCACCTGATCATCGATCCATCTACTTATGGGCTATTCCACGCCGCGTCGTCCTGTACGCGGTCGCCATTTGAGAACCTTATTTCTGCCCTAGAGTAAACATCCAAGAGTCAGCATTTTGTAACGTTATACATAACCCACAGCTTTCGATTCAACGGGGGGTTACACAAGACTAAGCACAGAAGGATCATGACTCCCATAACCCCTCAGGATTGGCTGGGCAGGGGCCAACCTGCCCGCAAAGTCCTAATTCGTTTTTGGAGTGTAAAACAATGGAAAACATACTTCTTTTTCTCTGTCGTTTCGCTCTTTTTAAATCACTAAACATTTGACTTTGCCATCTTTATATATAATTAAAGTAGCTGTTTTTGTCAAATGTCACCCTGAATTGTTCTGTAAAGTATCACGAAGTCGGGAATTCCCAACACGCTCCCAGTATGTGCACAAATTGCAGAGCAAACAAATTAAATCGGTATTAATGCGAAAAAGTTTTTTTGGAATAGCGCCTACAATATTTAATAAGGTACCGAACTATATTAAATCTCTTAATTTAAGCCAATTTAAACTTCTACTATATGTGTACTTATTAAAAAAATGTTTTTATTCAGTTAAAGACTTTTTAAATGCTTAATGTTTTAGATATAATACTCAATTGTAAATTAAAATTGTATTATTTAACGTGTAACCTAAGTATTTGTACGCCAATCTGGCAAAACATAGAGTTAACAAGCTGACATTAACATTTGTTTATACCTACTCACCAATGTTTAAACAAATAAATGTTCTTTCTCTCTCTCTCTCTCTCTCTTGGCAGAGCGGTCGCGGTCACGTTGAGGCGTCCACATCGGTGGTAGAGGCGGACACAGCTCTCCGCACGATCTCCCGCCATCTCTCCCTGTTGGCAGATTATCTGGCGCAGTCAGATACGCAGTTTCCTACTGCTCATTTCATTTGGTCAGTCCAACGCATAGGGGACCTGCCACGCGATCTGGTTTCATCCACTTTTCCCTGCACAACCAGCCGCTCTATGGAGTTGTTATCCCGCTTAGAGACATGGCCAAAGTAGGTACTGGAACACATACTATGTGAATGTAATGCTCTCGCCAGACAGATAACGACGGAATTTGGTATTAGGTACCCAAAGCCAAATGAATTCCAGACGCTACCATTCGTATCTATCATCCGGTTTAGGGAGTTGGTAAAACAAACCAGTTAGTCATTATCACAACTAGAGATTGCAATCCGGTCCGGCGGATCCGGTAAACCAGCCAGATCCGGTACTTTTTAGCGGCCACCGGATCCGGTAAAAATTTACCGAATCCGGTAGATTCGAAGAGACTGAAGAGACGCACACAACAGACATACAATGCGGACTATCCAACCCAAGAAATGTTGAAACAAGAAGGGTTAAAACTGATGTCAAGAGTCAATATGATCTAGATCTAGTTAAGCTTTAAAGAACGATGTCTTTCTTAATTATTCTTTGAGATCAATTGTGTTTAATGGTTAATTATGTTTGGTTGGCCAAATTAGAAAAACCGTTTTTTCAATTAACATTATTACAATTATAACATGTCTCTTAGTATTTAAAGTGCAATGTGATGTGATATGTGCTTATTGTTTAGATTTCTTTATGTATGTTTAATACTACGGGTGTTAAGGGAGTATAGTATTTTATTATTGTTGATGTTAGCTCTTATAGTATTAATAAAGTTGATTTAATATTACATAGTAGAGATGAAAAGTGTGGTCAAAGTTAAAAGAACGATCATGAATCATGATCCAATACACCAAATTAGTGGTAAATTCTTAGATTTGGCAAATAAACCTATAAAAAGTCCCTTTAATGAAAGTGTGTCTATTATTTTTTTATAAAAAAGATTTATTATATTTATTATGAGACAAGGTCACCATGTCTCCATATGTGGCTGTTAATAGGTTAATAATGTAATTATTACGTTAAAGTTAAATATTATTGTAGCAGATGCTTAAATATTCATATTACTGTGAAATTAGTTACTAGTGAGACTGATTTTTGACTTAATAAGGGTGATTTTTAGCGCTAAACCATTGTTTCATTAGTTAATTTGCAAAAACAGCTCCGCGTGTCTACTTTACGGCCAATAAATTGAATAAAAAACATAATTTTGGATAGACGAAATAGCAAAACTTCGACCGGATCCGGCCGGATCTGGCCGGAATGAGAATTGGACCGGATTGAAATCCCTAATCACAACACAACAAAACGGGGCTTAATCGCGTATAAATATGCATATGTATACGCGATTAAGCCCCGTTTTGTTGTGTTGTGTTGTGACAATGAGTGAAGATCGTGTAAGTTTAAATCAAAACCATTTAGTAGCAAGAAGGGGTAAGTAATTACACAAAAAATCCCACTGGGTCGAATTGTATCCGTAATAGCGTGTAGGTTTTTCAGCCAAGTTAGGCAGTTTCTCTATGCCTTTATGGAGCCATGGTCGTTCAGGGTAGGCAGTTTCTCTGTATCCATATGGAGCCATGGTCGTTCGTCAGGTAAGCAGTGCCTTATGTGCCTATATTGACCTCACGCCACTGCCTACTAGATAAGATAAAAAGCATTTTGTGACGTGTTCCTCTGAGACATACTCGTAACAGACGCTAGGAATGCTCACGTAAAAGGAAATGCGACAAAATGAGTGATAACATCTTGAATCACGGTTTTCCTTAGACGTGTTTGCTTTCGTATTAATTCCGCGGTGTCCCGTGATTAAGCGCATTGTTTGATGATTAGTTAAAACAAATAGAATTTAAATTTTTCCCAGTAATTAATTCAGGGACATTGTTCGGAGATTTGAATAGGTTTTTAAGGAAAACGCATCATTGCTTGTATAACTAGTTGGACTGACATCATCGAATCAGTAAATCTAAGTTATACCTAATGTTTGGTGAAGATCGCAGGAACTTGGATACTGGCAGCATACGACAGATCGTTGTGGAGATTCTTCGGGGTTGTCTTTGTCTAACGATAAACGTCTTTCGGCTGATAATATCGTGATACAAAAAAAGAGTAAAACCTACTTATGTATCGTCGACGCGCGTGCCTCAAACGCAGTGTGCATGCCTTAGAATCTATTTAAATTAGGCCACATTGTAAAAACAAGATCTTATTTAAGCCAATTAACATAGAACTAATTGGAACTCAAATTTAATAAAATTATGGCTAAACTTCTTAGATACAATGGGTGGGATATATAGGCAGATACACGCGGCGTTACTATGCAATCCTAGTTTAACTACGCACTAAAACCGGTCAAGTGTGAGTCGGACACACGCACCGAGGGTTCCGTACAAAATATACGCTAAAAACGTTCGTATCTATAGAAATCCAGTATTAGCAGAACCTTATTATTAAGCAAAATGTACGCGATCTTGGGTCGTTTTATATTGGTTACTGACATAGACAGGCGGTCATAAAAAAAACAAGATTTTCAGATTAATTTTGTGAGTTGTGCTATAAGACCTATTTTCACACCAAATTTCAAGTTTGTAGGACAACTGTAGCTGTACCCTATAGGATAGGACCGTTTCTTGGACGGCAAATTGTATGGAACACCTTTGAAATAAAACAATTTAACGGATTATATCGCGTATATTATCTCATTTTAGTTCCCGACGTTTCGGAAGCTTTTCACCTTTCCATGGTCACGGGTGGACATCGTTTTATTTGAATTGTTTTATTTCAATGAGTAATAATCGCGGAAACAGAAGAACATATTATGGAACACCTTTTTAACGACTTTATCTTTGGATTGCGTTAACTTGGAAGCTTGATTTTTTTACAGCTTCTGTCTGGTCCCGTTAAGTTAAGTTATTTTCTACTTTATATCTCTATGCATTCCTGAGAAAAAGGGTCTAGACAGAAACGGATAACAAAGAGTTCCTTTAACTTTGTTTTCACCTTTTGAGGTACGCAACCCTAAAAATAATACATTACTTACCTATGGCTGTAAAAGAAAGAAAACCCGAAATCGTAGATATTTGTTTGTGACCCAAGCCGCAGGAGAGGGTTGTAAATATACGATAGAGGGCTTTCTTTTGTACTGCCCGATTTTTCGTCTTGACCTGGCCGTAATGCGAGTTTTACCGTACCCGCAGAGCGTGCGGTAAAACTCACATTGTGGCCAGGTGTGACGTAAATAATGTTACCTATACGTACCTACGTTAAAAAAAACTGTGAAGAAATATTTTCTTCTGTTTCCGCGATTATTACTCATTGAAATAAAACAATTTAACGGATTATATCGCGTATATTATCTCATTTTAGTTCCCGACGTTTCGGAAGCTTTCCAGCTTTCCATGGTCACGGGAGGACTAAGAAAAGATGTATTTTCCTCTGTCAAAGTTACAATTTGTGCAAACTACCCATTTTTTGAAAAAATACAAATAAAGGTGTACATACATGCCAGATGGGCCTAAGCTTGTGACGGTTGTTATGGATACTAGTGATTACAACCAGAAAGTGGAAGTACTTTTGTCAGACGCTACAACATACAAGCTTGTTAAGCGAGATCCAACGGCGAAAGTAGTAAAAACGACAGCCGAGCTGATAAGTAAGAACTCTGAAAATCTTAATCTGGATGCGAAAAGTTTAGTGCCTTCTTGCCCGGTGCCACCAAAGTTGTACGGGTTACCAAAGATACATAAACCTGGTGCTCCGTTACGCCCTATAGTGAGTCAAATCGACGCTCCTACCTATCGATTAGCTCGGCACTTAGCAGGTGTGCTTTCTTTACTGCGAGGGAAGACGGAAGCATACACAAGGGACTCATACCATTTTGTCAGTGAGATTAAGGATTTGAGACTAACTGATGATGAAGTTATGGTCAGTTTTGATGCCCAGTCTCTCTTCACATGCCTACCAGTTCAAGAACGTATCCAAATTGTGAAAAAAAGATTGAACGAACAACAGATGGCAATAATATATACGCTGAGTTATTACAACACTGCCTTACATCTGGCTATATGCTATGGAATGGTGAATTCTACGGGCAAGTTGATGGTGTGGCAATGGGGTCTCCGATGTCTCCTGTCGTCGCCGATATTTTCATGGAAGACTTCGAGGAGAGAGCGCTTTCATTGGCACCTGTCAAGCCGAGGATCTTTAAAAGATACGTAGATTATACCTTTACTATTTTACCTAGATCTAGTGTTTCAGCTTTCTTAGACCACCTGAACTCCATGCATAGTAAAATTAAATTCACTATGGAGTTGGAAAATCAAAATTCACTTGCATTCTTAGATGTGCTAGTAATTAGAGGTCCTAAAAATGACATAGGTCATACTGTATGTAGGAAACCCACCATCCCTGTCAACTTGCTACAGTGGGTAAATCTTTGTTTCAGAGAGCCAGGGGTATCTGCGACAATCAACATCTGACTGCTGAGTTACAGAATGTCAAACGTGCGCTTCGAGCCAACGAGCTCCAGATACCACGTTCCAAGCAGAATCCCAGTATGAAGAAACCAACAGTCGAGCGTAAACCTGCCGTATTACCATATGTGAAAGGGGTCACAGACAAGACCGGAAACATCTTGAAGCGTGCTTTTATAAAAACATATTTCAAGCCGTTGAAGAAGGTGTCTCAATACCTTAGACCCGTGAAGAGTAGCACCCCTTTGCAGAGTGCAGGCATTTATAAGCTGGACTGCGAGTGTGGTCTTTCATACATTGGTCAAACGAAACGCAGTGTATCAACCCGGGTGAAGGAGCACATAGCAGATGTCAAGCACCGTCGGTGTAATAGGTCTGCAGTCTGTGAACATGTCATTGACAAACCAAACCACTCAATTAAGTTTGATAAACCTTCTATCCTTGCCAAAGAAAAAAGATATTTTCCCAGGATGCTACGCGAGGCTATTGAGATTAAAAAGCATCCTAATTTCAATAGAGAAGATGGATTGTCACTACCACCAGCTTGGGATCCTGTAATACATCTCATCAAGGAACAAGCGAGACACAGGACTGCAAAACCTTAATTTCCGAACGGTGTAAAATGTCTTATCTGTTTAAAAGTAGTTTAATAGTCTCTGTTTTTTTTTAAATATTATAATTAGTAATGAGGTAGCCTGGGAGTTTTTCTTTGCAGCGTTTCTTTTCTCCTCAGTACGCCTCATTTGTGAAATGCTGCTTGGTAAATTATTAGAATAAAATAATTAAGCCCTTCTGGCACATGTGTAACTGTCTTTACAGCTTAGGCCCATCTGGCATGTATGTACACCTTTATTTGTGTTTTTTCAAAAAATGGATAGTTTGCACAAATTGTAACTTTGACAGAGGAAAATACATCTTTTCTCAGTCCTCCCGTGACCATGGAAAGCTGGAAAGCTTCCGAAACGTCGGGAACTAAAATGAGATAATATACGCGATATAATCCGTTAAATTGTTTTATTTCAAAACTGTGAAGCCTCTTAGGATAACAGCGAATTAAAAATAAAACCGTAAAATGTTGTAATCATTGTAATTAAGTACTACTCATGTTTAACGACATGCTATCAGATCACTGACCTCCCAAAATATTTTAATTGGCTTCAAATTACTGGTAAACATAATAAACCTATAATTAAACCGGTTTAAAATATATCCACCTTCACCTAGTAAGATAGCACTGTTGACACTTTTGTTCTCTAGAGCACACAGGTACTAATTACAAGATAACATGCATCTTAATTTGTACACTATTACAGAAATTATAAAGCTACAATTGCGTTGGCAAAATATGTATAGTTAATACGATTGTGCTCCAAGATATGTCGATATGTGTATTATGCCTTCTTAAAACGGAAAGAGCTAATCTCGAATATACATTTCTTTTATTTTAAACGGTATTCCATTGGTATAAAGCTCACTTGAATTCGTTGTCTTTGCAACTTATTGCATTATAGTTTTAAAGCTGAAGTTAGTTAATGGTATGACTCAAACTGAGGGAAACCAGGTAGCTGGTTTAACGATTAAAGTTCTTATGGTCATGTGATAAGGTTTAAATGTAGACCTTAGTTAGTTGGTAGAGTTTAGCACATGAGGCGCCTGCATGTCGAATAAGCGTTTGTTTTTAAACAGTAAAAGTGAATATGAGTCTTCTAGGAACGCATGCTCCATCTTAGAAGACGAGGGCACTTACCATCAAGTGAGATCGGGGTCAAACAATGGGAGTTATTGCCACCTGTTACCACTTATAACAGCTGTGATTTTTTATAGTAAAAAAACTTTTTCTAGAGCGAATCCACTTAGCTTTGTACCGGTGAACAATCCATACTAATATTATAAATGCGAAAGTGTGTCTGTCTGTCTGTCGGTTACCTCTTCACGCTTAAACCGCTGAACCGATTTGGATGAAATTTGGTATGGAGATAGTTTAAGTCCTGGGGAAGGACATAGGCTACTTTGTATCCCGGAAAAAATCCCTTATCCGCGATAAACGAACTTAAGGCGGACGAAGTCGCCGGCAGAAGTTAGTACTCATTATATGCATTGTTAACTGTGGCCACAACCGCCACTTTGAAATGTAAGGCGTTGTTAGTGGCATCGACTTTTACACTAATTTAGTCTTTAAATCAAACGGAATAAGGTTTACTCTTAAACAGAAAGAACACAGATGTTGGTCACTTCGTAAGTGAAAGAGCAGAGAAGTTCGTATCGATGCTTAGGATGACGATAACATGACCAACATCTGTGTTCTTTTTTTATGAGTAAATTGTTCATCGGGTACAAAGGTAAGTGGATTCGCTCTAGAAAAAGATTTTTTTACTATAATTACTAGGACTTAAAATCCCAGCTGTTACAACCAACGTGACTGGTGCCATTGGTTTTAACGACTGTGTTTTTTTCCAGTAGTTACGAAGCAGAAATATTATTTTTCTATGCATTTTTTTGCTGTTTTAGAATATCTGGTTCTATTCTAGTGCAGTTAACATTATTTTTAACCGCTAGCCTTTCCGGTCTCACTAAGATTTTCTTTTGTTCACCTACTTAGCTTGTAGTAACTTATCATTCATCTGTAAAATGCGTAGAATGACCGTGAGTTATGATGAAATATAAGATATACATTTTTCATCGCAAAAAATATCCTATCACTTTGCCTTATTTTTTTCTTTAGGCAGGTGTTTAGGACTTAGAAAAAAAAATCACTACGTAGGAATCACCCTGTATACATACTATAATTAAGTTTAACTGAAATGTCTGTATATATTACATATATATTTTCATAAAAATTGATGAGACGCTGTTTGGAACTTACTGAAAATATAAATATTTATCTTTTGTTTTTTTGTATCTCCGTACTCTCATCACGTCAAAACCACGAGACGTATTTCGACCATTTTTGTTACAAGGATAACTCTAGGGATTGTTACAGGATACTTTTTACCCGACTGCGTTAAAGCAAAAAAGAGGGTTGTCTTTCTTCCTCCTCCGCGACAGCACCTTCTAGTGGAATAATAAAACTCAACATGATAGAAAAATCTATTTATTGATCGTGGTTCCATTGTCCGTAACGCCTATAACTAAGTATAATATGTATATCTATGTTTATACATATGCACAATAATCTTTATACATATGCACAATAACATCATTTGGTGTTTTATGGCCACTGTGGTACACGGACTGACAAATGAATCGTTCGCTTCACATTCACGACTGGGAACCCGTTAGGCGGGCGCTGTGTTCGAAGTAACTTTTCGCTACATACACATGTTCCCATTTTATCGGCTACGCGCGTAGCGCTACGAATCCCGGTCATAAATGTGTTGACACTTTCAAAACAGACTCTTTTTTTGCGGGCATTTGACTGCACTCTCACCAGTTGTTAAGTGACGATGCGGTTGAGGATGTATCACGCCCGTCTAGAAACAGCCTATCGTACCGATAAACTTGTATCCAATAACATAGGGAAACTGTATGAAGCGAAAACTTGCTAGAGTCGGACCATTTTATCTCGTCCAAGCAAATGAACTGTCAAATATATAGAAAACTGAATATGGCAATGTTTTGTATCCGTCATAGACGTCAAGTTGTTTATGTGTCAAGAAACAATTTATCTTTACGTGCGTTGGTTTAAAAAAAATAAAGGTTTAACTATGGGAAAACCATATAAAAGTGGTCAACGGGAACTGCTTTTCCGCATGATTATTAACTTCGATGCTGTAAAGCAACAGCAAGAAGCGATTATCACTGAAAAGCGGCAATGTTTACATTGCATTAAGTCTTTGGCTGGTAAGATTAACCAATCTTAGTACTTTTGAAAAACATCAATATGGTTTTTGTTAAAATAATGTTCATGTGAAGCCATTTAGCTTTTAGCAGCCTCTTAAATGCACTGAGAATATATTATGTGGTGTTAGTGACTTTATTTATTATTCCTAAGACTATTTAGTGCCCTATATATTCAGTGTTCCCATATACCAAAGCACAGATAAAACAATTAAAATTGGTGGGGTAAAGATACTATAGCCAGACTCTACGAGCAGAGCGCCCGTCGAGCAGGCTCGCGGTTGTGAATCACGACCGGGGTTCAACGTAGCGGTGGGCGCTCTGGGGTGTCATTCATAAAATTTCGCGCTCGGCCGCCTTCAGACTCCCACTTGTTGCCTGGTCGTAGTAAGTTTTCGCTTCATACCCATTTTGCCATGTCATTATGCACTTCGCCGATCTAAAATCATCTTAATATCATCGTAATCTCGATAAAGAACAAAAAATATTAATATTTTTTGATAATGGTATATTTGGTGGGTAATTCGAATCGGCCATTCAAAGATTTATCTAAAAATTTAAGCTTTTAAGAATTGTGCTTGGTTCAAAGAATGTTAAATATAACAATTACTACACCTAGATATTTTCACTGTGTCGTTTATTTTATGGTATACATAAAATGTATAGAAGACCACACGATGCTGTACCTAAATATACATATAGTATAAATTATGCTGTGTTGATAGTTATGACACTTAAGAGTATATTTTTGGCATCTTAACAACCATAATATTGTGACAAAATTGCTTATTTACTGTGAAATTTATAATAAAAGACTTATAAACATAGTGGTTCTCAAATTTCATAATTATTATTTGTTCATATGCCCTTTTTATAACAAAAATATATAGAAAGTAAACTTATATCTAAATTGAATACTGTAAACAATGATTTACTTATTAATAAATAAAATTATATACAAAATACTTCAAACAAATTCAGAATATCCTCGAACTAATCTGTGATTTAACTTGCAAACTATTTCTAATCAAAATCTAGCCTCTAATAATTTTCATAGAAAGTAATTTAACTGTATTCTAAAAATATAAATCTCGAAAATATTTAGTTGTAGTATCATTTATTGAAAAATCATACTTCCTATATTAATTTATATTACATAAACGAAAACAAAAATGTCTTTCACATATCTTACATACTAATTAATTATAGCTCTAAAAATATAATTTACATTGTCTTAACATTACACCTTCAATATAATCTATTTCACATAACATTTTGAATATTATAAAATCCTTTGGAAGCATGGCATCGAACGACGTTACATTATCACAAACACACTTTGAAATCGACGTATAAATTGACATAAATATATCCATTTGTGTCCCTTAACTTGAAATATATGTCTCTGTTATTTTTTACATCGCCGTAAGCTTACTTAAATATGTTCGACATTATATAAATCTTAGAACATTTTGTGCCTATGTTATAAATACTCTATAGGCTATTCGTCTTTACTTGTTTTATTTTAAACATCATTTTAACCTCAAGCCATAGTTACCGGTATTAACTTTAATCGTGGTCGCTCACTATAGGATTATAAGAAGGCTCAAAGTCACTTATAGAGCAATGAAGAGAACAGCGGCGTGTAGGTAGTTTTGAGCCAAGATTAGCAGTTTTTCTTTGCCTATATGGAGCCATGGTCGTTCAGGGTAGGCAGTGCCTTTTTGCCTATTTGGACCGCATGCCACTGGAAGAGAACTATACTCGAAGTTTCTTTGCGGGATCTATTCATAACTGAAGAAATCTAGTATCTGACATAGCACAAAGTACAGCAAAACTTGAGTAAAACTTAAGTGGCAATGAGCCCAGTTCAGTAGCGACCACGCACCGGAAGACACAGCGTTGGTAGACCCCCACAAGGTGGACTGATGACCTGCTAAAGGTAGCTGGAGTCCACCGGATGCCGGCAGCGCAATACCTGTCATGGTGGCGTTCTTTGGGGGAGGCTTTTGGAGGAGGGGGGGATGATGATGGGACTTCTTATGTTATCATTTCACAAAGAACTTATATAAAATATTCTCACATATCGGTAGTTTAGTCTTCGCTGAGTAACTAAGCTACTGGTAACATCTGTGGTAAGTACTAGATTTACTTTATATTGTATATTTATACATGGTGGGTACTATAAAGCTATCGCTTTATTACCTTTATCGATGCAAATGGTGACAAATCGTAACATTTTAATGTTAATAATGCAATAGGGAATATGCATGAGTTTTTATTTTTGCTCATCCATGTAACAAACAGTAGACAAAAATATTTTTTCGAAAAACTATAAGAATAACCAAGATATAAGCCATCAAACATTTCATTCTATCTCTTTCTAGCAAAACAGAATTTAATATGGAGTTTATATGGCCGGAGTGCACTATGACGTAGCAGTACGTGTCGGACCTCTCTGTCAAATCGCAGTCTAATTAGTAGTTTAAAATGCCTACCTATATTATGCGTACTTCTCGACCTATTTAAATTTCACTTTTTGAAATCGTTTTTACGGTTTTTTGATATTTTGTTAAGAAACGCGACAAAAAAATTCATGCATGGTACATTATTACACACTATTAAAGTCGAAAAAATATTAGTACAATATCAACACGTTCGTTAGTTCAATTCAGCTATGAAAAAGAACGAAAAATATGTTTCGGTAAAGGTAACAAAAAATTCACTCTTAACTTATTTACAAACGAAACACATTATGTACACAATAATCAGAATAATCAAACACCTGTGAACTCAACAAAGCCAAGTCGTTTTCCAATATATATTATTGTTTTTACTTTGAGTATTACTGAATAGAGTAATATCATGAGTTATTTTTTCGTCTATAATTATGGACATTCCACAGTTCCACAGTTTCGCGACTTTTTAAAAGTATGTTATGTCTTACAGAACTTAACATGTCTGTTCCCTAAATTGACGGTCTCTCTCTGAGCGCAAAATATGTCCGAAAAAATGATAAAATCCATTTTAACTATGAATATATTATTTTGATTTGTGCCTTACAGACTGTCTCATCAAATAATGTTGGACAGTAGTTTAGCCTCGTGTGTTTCTTCTTCGGGGGCGATGTAGGGGTATGACTTCAGTGTATACTATCAAGTATACGCTCCTACCCCATAAAAAAATTATAGAGAAAAGTGCATTATCTGATACAAATGAACGTAGAATGGAACCTATGAGTTCTACTGCGCGCATTTTTTCTAAGTGTAGAGATGTGACTTCGGTGGAATTGTATGCTGTTGCCCCATCAAGGAATTTTGGACCGAAAAGTTCATAATCCGATACAAAAAGTTGTAGAATCAAACCTATAAGTTCTGTTGAGCGTGTTTCTTCTTCGGAGGCGGTGTAGGAGGAGTTGTTCCGCCAGGGAGAGTATTACTAGTCCTCCTCATCATGGAGTTGTAGAGGAAGGAGCCGCGCGGCGTCCACACCGTGTCGTAGTTGTTGCGCGGCGGCAGCGTGAGATCCGGGTTGTTGTTGTGGTCGCTGTCGAGGGTGTTGCGGTGGGTGGACTTCTCCGGGAGGGGGGGAGGTTCCTCGTCTTCTTGGTTGGAGTCTGTTGTTCCTGGATGTTTGTTTAGTATTAGTATTGTGTATTAAAGACGTAGCGTTATACGCATGCCTTTTTTACCTGAGGCATGCAAAGCTATTCATAGAAAGAGTCGAATCGGGCTGGTCCAAGAAACTGTGGAACTACAGCAAAAGACAACTCAGAATTATAATGGGGGTGTTCATAGGCCATTTCGGAGTCAAAGGACTCCTGGCCAAACTGGGACTTTCTGACAATACAGATTGCAGAATGTGTGGTGAGGAGACAGAAACAATGGAGCATTTATTATGCGAATGTCATGCCCTCGCCAGACAGAGAATGAAGGAATTTGGTATTGGTTACCCAGAGCCAAAGGAATTCCAGACGCTACCAATGGCATCTATCATCCGGTTTACTGAGATGGTAGAACAAACCATTTAGTAGCAAGAAGGGGTAATTACACAAAAGATCCCACTGGGTCGAAGTGTATCCGTAAGGACCCCGGATATCAAGATAAGATAAGATAAGATGGCCTTTTTAACACGCTTTTATTGGGTCGACCTGTATGTAACTATGTAATCGAATCTAAGGTAACTAATTTAAACACCTTCCAAGGATCGTAGCGTCATAAAAATCGGCAGCTGTATGTAGTTTTGATGACAATACAATAATATGGTACTGTCGAACTGATCTGATGATGGAGCCGGAAGATATGAACTGGAACATCATGATGGAACATCGTATCATAGCTGTGTTTGGGTTTGTTAGAAAAGTCTTGTAAAGCGTGTTTTTCTAGTGTTTTTTAAACTATTAATTTATTTATTGAGCCGGATTTCTGTCTAGCACGTATGCTGTTATTGGTTTCGTGTGTTGTGGAGGTGGACTTGCCGCAACAAGCCCCGGCTCCACGTGTGTGTGCAGCCGGGCGACGCCCTCGAGAACGGAGGATGGATAAGGCGCTTAGCATTTAAAAATAAGAAATATGCAAAGGGCCCTACTAGTACTAACTAGATTGTGTTCGAAACTTTCGAGCCACATACGTAAAGTTGCGGTAGCTCAGTTAGTCAGAGCACTTCAATGTTAAAGAAGAGGTCGCAGGTTCAAATCCTGCTTGCAATTTAGCTGAAGTTTTGACTTGTAACGTAACAGCGAGTGATTAAATTTAAAAATAGTTTCTCAAGTTTCTAGTGAGCAGTTTTAGTTAGTCTCGGACAGCAAAACAAACCAAAACATAAAATTGGTCCTTCGAACCGGATTTGAACCGGCGACGCTAAACAACCGTGATCTTTGAATCCTTACCCATAGAATCTCTATTGGAAGGCGGCGCAGACGACGTGAGCAAACTGGTTCGCTGCGACAATCTCCTCTCTCGCTCTACTTCAGCACGGAGCGGCCGCTCTGTCACGAGCTAGACAGAGACAAGCGTATGTCAGTGCTGTTAGTGACATCGGCGAGTTCAAACTTTGGAAATTGATGAAATTGTGTTGTTTTGTCTGGGACGGAGTAGGTAAATCTTAAAGCAAAGGAGCTACGAGTAAATGGAAGCTTTTTTTATTAATTTTATCACACAACATCTTAACGAGGCTTAATCGAGTATAAATGTGATTTATTTAATAATTGCAGTTCCTTCGAGACTATGGACGTAACGCAACGTCCGAAACGTCGAAGAATTTCCAACGCAAGGTCGTTAAATCAATCATATTTATATGCGATTATACTTGTGTTGTGATATGTGAAAATAGTGTAAGTTTAAAACAATGTTTTGGGAACTCTAAGGTATTTTAGGTTGCTTTTTTACTATCAAAATTTTTGCCCAAATAACGTTATTGTAAAGTTTTTGCAAAACCACAAAACAAAGGGGAAGTTTCTGTGTAGCTCCTATGGTTTAGTATTTTCTCTCACTGCCCAGTTAAAATACTTAGACATAGACACTTTAAATGTAGATAAAGATGTACAAATCACCAAAATGAAAATCCATTTCCCAAGTTCTGAACAATGCTTACATAAAGATGACTGCCCGAATTTTAAAGCTAGTTCTGAAAAAAATATTTATTAGTAAAATAAAGGATTAATAAATATTTCATACAATCGCCATCTACCGTGTTCGTGTAAATTTAACTTATTAAATATTTTAATTAATAGCAGTCTTTCAATTATTAAGAAGTATTAAAAAGTAAGGTTATAAAATGTTACTTTGAATTATAACTATTAAAATATGTATTATGTAGAGCAATTATGTTATAGTACCATTTCCAGAATGACTTATGAAATGTATAGATTCAAGTTAATATGTATCTAAAATTAATATGGATGGATATCTTCTACCAAATTACATTAAAAGGTACCCCCTTTTGAATGTATGTTTTTAAACATATATACCGAATATAGTTTTATTGTGTTTTTTAGGTGCATATTTAAAAAAAAATGATTTGTAGCTTGCCAAAATTGTGATAAATGAATGCCAGCATATTGTTTAACTTACCATACTGCATTTTGTATATAAATGTATCCCGCGCTGTTTGGTGTTATTACAATTTGACACAAAGCCGATTTGTCAAAGCCAATGAGTACAAAATGACATAAAATTTAGTTCAAATTTTGTGTTATTTACAATGCCAATATTGTTAAATACAGAAGCGTAATTATCAGAAGTTATCAAGTGTTTGGACTGACAGTACGTACCTTTGCGACGTTATTTTGAGAGTGATTGAGTTTGATATTGAACATAAATATGTTCAGTTACAATAGCTGGCCAAAGGCACTTTAATAAGTTGACAAGTCAATGTTATTGTGGCAAAGTGCTAAATAGACCAGATATATACCTTTTATGTAAGTACAGTCAATGTCAGATATATCTACACGGCCAACATAAAAGATCTACACAGGCTCTGATTATAATAGACATGATGAAAGGGTATGAAAATAAAAAATATATTTAGTCGGTCAGTTCGATAATAAAAAAAAATATTTTACTTATTTTTCAATTAATAAAAAGATATTCAAACAAATCGAAAAGGGCCAATCTTTAGTGTTTTTTCGGCGTTTATTTTACGTCATTGTCGTCTCAGTAAATATCTTTAAAACAAATGATATGCAGAATTACCTTTTAATGGAACCGAAAGACAGTTCCAAGGCTGAGTTTATTTTGGTCGAAATTATCACGTCTTGTCTTTCCGTTCTGGCGGTAATCGTGAGAACAATGACTATTCAACCGAGCGGTCAAAACGCTAGAAGATTTGCCCATTAAAGTTCATGAGTGACATCACAACCAAGTAGGTATAAACCGTACCTAGGCGTGACGTCACGCGATATTTTTAGTCAATGCATCGCATAATAGGTATGATGACTGAGTATGAAAATCAAAATTCTAATTTCTCCGTTACTTAGCTGATAAAAAATGTAGATTTATAAAAAATATTACAGACGTACCCATCTTTCTTTTTGCACGCACGTAATCATAAAATAGGGATGAGGACTACATTTTAATATTTAGTCCATCTTGTAGACTAATAAAAAATGTTGGACACGTATTTTTTGGTTTTTTCAATATAATAAAAAAATACTCAAATAAATCGCATTAACGTTCAGGAGTGGGGGCTCGTGACCTCACTCCTAGGTAAACTTTGTACTTAGGACATTTTGACTCAATGTATCGCCTTTTTTTTGATTAAGTAAAAAAAAATACGTGTCCAATATTTTTTATTAATTTACAATACGGACTAATTATTAAAATTTTGTCATCATCCCTATTTTATGATTACCTACGTGCAAAAAGAAAGGTGGGTACGTTTGTTAATATGTTTTTATAAATCTCCATGAAGGAAAATTTTGACCCGTCCCGCGCCCAACCCGCACACGCTCGCTGTGTGGAGCGAGCTTAACTTGTGATATCGTGTGTAGATCTTTTTGTGCTTCTCGTCCGTATAAACATATATAACTGACACTGAACCCTACGAGTGTATTGGGTGCGTGAGACGGCATTAGTTAATCCACATACAGACGATTGTAATTTTAAATGTCACTTACTAAGTTTTGAATTCGGGCAGCCGCCTGGGACTGAAAGGTCTGTTCACAAAAATAATTGTTAGATATAAACGGACACACACACATACTCCCAAAATCACACGCAAAAACAATGTAAGAGCTAAATGATGATCACACAAAGAAAATAATCTTGCTTATTTTTATTCAATTCCATTGTATTCGCATTTTCAAAATCAGGTGTACCCCTTTGTTGTCATAGATTATGTTATGGACTTTTTTGTTTTACTCAGAATCTACTATTCGTAAGGCTCAGTCGTTAGTTATTGATCAGTAACTAACAGAGCATAATTTAAGTGGTCATTTAAATAAGTTTTTTGTCAAAGAAAATTATATTATAAACAAAGATCAGAAACAAATGAAAATTTTTTTCGACGATACTGGACTTGAACCAGTGCCTTGTGCCAGACCTCGAGACAGAGATTGATTCACAAATAAATTGCAAAAATTGTGATTATTATCATGATATTTGTAAAACAAAAAGAAAAGTAAAGAAAATTATAGTTGAAAAACTTTTTCGTTGCGTGACCGCGACAATTCAAAGAGTCTGATAAATTTCAGGTTAGCATTGACATTTTCAAAATATGAAACCTTGTTTAAGAATATTAATAGTGAGATAGAGAATTTCGAAAATTACCCCTCTATCTTGAAGTGTAGAGTGGGAATTTAACTCAAGAAAAAAATGACTCGACAAATATATTGTCATATCCATTTTGTACACAGAAAAGATTGCAAAACCAGAAGGGCTACCAAAGCTTGAAATTCAAAGTTCGTAAGGCGCCGTCCCGCTCACACAAATACAGATTAGCAAGAGAGCGAAACGGACGATATGAATTTCGAAAAGAGTAACCCCTTACTCATTTTGGAGCAACATGAGCCAAGGCATTCGAACCATGTCGATTTATTATGGTAGATATAATTATGATATTATTAATATTATTGAAGGTCATGATAAAAATATAACTAAAACCACAGGACCTACAAAACAATCGACAAACACATCGTAAATCCGTTTACGAGGCTCCCACGAGGCGTGGCTGTCCTTTTGTTGCGTACGACCCTAGAATGCAATTAACACTACATTCGTAGACATCGTAATTTTTATGAAAATACTAGAAGGCGCCCACAACTTCGTTCGCGGAGGAGAAAAAGTCATAATCCCTCTTTTTTTCTCTAGCATAGTCGGGTAAAAAGTATCCTATAACCATCTGGAGATACCCAGCTACCCGTGTACCAAAAATAGTTGAAATCCGTTAAGCCGATTTGGCGTGACGAAGCCACGACACGTACAAATATACAAAAAATAAATCAGTGACTTGCAAATAGTGCGTATCATATCTTTTTATTTTTCATGTATCTTCAATGTACAGACATTTCATTTTTACAACTTTATAATATGGATAAGATCAATTTTTCCCGCTTTTAATTGTAGCATTATTATGAAACTTGGCAATGGTGCGTAGTTCTGACGATAAACAATAATATGATATCATCAAGCTGATAAGATGATGCAGACGGAAGATAGGCATTGGGACTATAAGGGAGCAAAATATCTTAGCCGTGTTTGGACCTGTCGAAGTAGTCTTAAAATCGTTTTTTTTTATAACATTTTATCATCCACCTGATCTGATGATGGAGCCGGAGGGCACAGGGACCATTACGGATCAACGTACTTTAATAGTAATGTAGTCAGGTTTGGGCATCTTGAAATAGTGTTAAAGTATATTTTTCAAGTTTTTTTTAAATTACATATTTTTTATTCCCGTGTGTGATCTCACAGAAGCTCTACGGAAAGCATACTATGTACTATGTTTTGCCGCCACCGCAAGCCGCCATTATCAAAACAACCAACGATACTAATGCCATTGATATATACAGCTTTTCCCATGGACAAGTATCTTGCTTATACCTACAGTAACAATCTGTTACCTCCATACTTACACACTAGCGTAGTTTCTTAGCGGCAGCATAACAATGAGAATGATGACTGATCACAAAATTTGTAAATAATATGTAAGATCCTAATAAAACAACCAAAATAAAGAACTACGTTAAGATTTAGAGTTCGATACCTTTCGTGTGTTTTAAGAACCTTTAAAGTTGGGTGTTATCAATTTTTAAAGTATCAGGTGCGTGCGGCGGGAGCACGATGACCCTGCCGCGCTTCTTAGATGAGAACCTCACCACCAAAGATCACTAAGATCTCTTTAGGTGTGTCGACACTTATATCATTAGCTCGTATCCGATCACCGTGGCGTGGCATGACTGCGTATCGCGCTGCTTGGACGCTCACTTTCGGGGCGGCGATCACGCCGCACTTGTCCGATCTAAGTGTGTGATACGCGTAGTAACATGGATTTAGAGCGATCGGATCGGCGCAACGGCCAAACGCGTGATCGTGACACGCGATCGTGCCAGGGGACGAAGATCTGATCGGGCAAATGATACAAATGTGGACGCACCTTTTGGTGGTCTAAATGTGACCCCAAAAAACCTTGAGTGAATTCTCGATAAACCATTTTTTGGCAGGGGACAGGAAGTTATGGAAGGCTATGGGAGGCCATGTCCGAAGGCGGATAAACCGAGGGCTGCGATAGATTGTATTGTCATTGTCTGTCAATGGTCAGTGAAGTGTGTAGCTGATGGTACTGAGATGTGGTTAGCCTCTGTGGGTCGTAGCCGGCATGCGTACCTCTTGCCGCAGCTCGCGCAGCGGCGACTCTGCGGGCGCGCCGGCGGAGGCGAGGGAGGAGTTGCTGGCGTGGCTGTTGTGGGCGTGGCTGTTGTGGGCGGGGCTGTTGTGGGCGGGGCTGTTGTGGGCGGGGCTGTGCGCGCTGGTGTTGTGGGCGCTGGTGTTGCCGTTGGCGACGGCGCTGGTGTACCACTGGCTGCCGCTGGATTGGGTACCGATTTCGCTCTGTTGAAGGAAAGTTTCAATTACAATGCCGTCCTAATTCAAAAGGACGGAAGTCCCCTCACTATCAGACATGCGTCCTTTTAAATGGGGAAGTTGCATAAAGAAAGATAATTGGCATTACTGTATCTGTACAGGTTCGAAAACACCACATATTTAAAATAAAATTAAAATCCACATTAAATGTATATCTTTCATATAGATATTGCATTCTCAATACTTAGTTTTTTTAAATCATCAAATAGGAAATTAAATACTTTTTAGGGTTCCGTAGCCAAATGGCAAAAAACGGAACCCTTATGGATTCGTCATGTCTGTCAGTCCGTCCGTATGTCACAGGCATTTTACTCAAAAACTATAAGATATATATTTATGAAATTTTGAGCATAGATGTCTTGTGTAAACCGCTACTTACTTTGATAGTTAAATAATATATATATATATATATATATTTCTAGAGGGGGACCCCAAACATGTAACCGAAAAAATAGCAAATATCAATGTGTGGCACATATTTCGACAGTTCTTCTAAGAACTCTTTGAGGTTTCTAATAAAAAAAAAAGATTTAGTGAATATTTTCCGAAATATTCGCTCCGAAAGTAGTAAAAATTGCCCCCCCCCCCCCCCCCCCCCCCCCCCCTGTATTTTCTAAACGGTATGTTAAAAAAATATGAAAAAAAATTACAAATATAAAACTTAATAAATACTTTCAACGAAAATTGTTATCAAATGATCGGACATACCGTTTTTAAGTTATTGCTAAAAAACAGCGCTTCCCAGCAAAAGGACGTAAGTGCCAAGGAGATAAGCTTTTTTGTTAGTGTTTTTTTTTTCATATCGTAATTTTTCCATTTGTAGTGCATTTTTTTGTATAAACGGCTGCGGAACCTTCATGGGCGAGTCCGACACGCACTTGGCCGCTTTTTTTTCACTAGAATGAAGAAAATAAAGCATAACAACTACGTAAGTACTTAAAAGTAGTTTTTCACGGCCAAAAACCACTTGTGTTCGGCTGTCTTGTTTTATTGCTAATATTTATTTATATTTATGTTCGGTTGACTCACCATCCGAACAATTTCCACTTTGTGCTGTTCAAAATTTTTTTTTCATTTTCATAATCCTGATAAAACAAGCAAAATAAGGAACTGCGTTAAAATTTTGAGTACGATATTTCACGTGTAGCTTTTTTTATAAGCCTTTAAAGTTGTGCGGGAAAGTCCGTTTTTATAGTATGAAAATATTAATAACTAACAATACCATTGATTAACCCACAAAATGTATGGTAACTTTCGCTATGAAACCTTGTTTTAACATAGCTGCAGAACAAAGTTATTAATTTCCCCATACAGGGTATACTAAACGTGTGACGTCACTCATTCAAATCATATCAAATGAAAATATCCTTTATTCAAGTAGGCTTAGATACAAGCACTTTCGAATTGTCAGTTACAATAAGAGAAGTCTTTGCTGGGAAACATACAATATGATCCAACATTTGTTGCAAGGATTAGGGAAACCCAGAAAAACCTAATCAGATCATTTAACTTAAGTATAATACTTACTTATTATTCATAAAATCATCATTTTAAAAATTAAAATAATTAGTAAATCTAGAATGTATATGAACTAAGCTAATAGGCTTTAGTGTGAAGCGTTTTTTGGAAAGTCCAAAAATGTGATTTTATCATTGTTGTATCTAGGTGAGTTGTTATGAGTTTGAAGTAGTTTTTTTACCAATGTTTCTATTATTGAGGGTTCTATATCGGAATCCCTAACGTCATTTGTCCTAATGTATCGTTTGTCATATCGTATTTTTGTACGAAACTGTAAACATTTCAGGAATGTTATAAAACAAACTTAACCTAACCTATACGATGATCTTTGACGACACGTTTGGCTCAGTGGGTCGTACAACGGCCTACGAAGCTAGCGGTCCCGGGTTCGAATTACGGCCAGGGCAAGTGTTTGTGTGATGAGCACGAATGTTTGTTCCTGGGTCGTGGATGTATTCTATGTATTTAAGTATTACAATTTATCTATATATTATGTATATCGTCGCCTAGTACCCCATAGTACAAGATTTGCTTAGTTTGGGCCTAGGTCGATTTGTATAAGATAGTCCCTGATATTTCTTTAATTTTTAAAAAATCCTGAAAAATTTACGTTTTCTGAAAAAAAAATACGTTATTACAAACGACATTAGGGATTCCGAAGGAGACCCATTATTGAGAGGTCGTTTTAAAACATTCCATAGAAAAAAGTTATATGTAAATAAATGAACATTATAGATGTATCGTCACCTTCCGTCCAGCTCGTCGCCGCTCCCTCTTCTTCGGAGAGTTGTTGAGCGTTCCGAAGTAGTTGCTGACCCCGCCGCTGCTGTTGCGTGCTAGAGGGTTGATCGCGGCGTTGAAGCTGAAGAACTTGGACTTTGAGGCGGAACTAAAAAAAGAAATTGCTGCATGCTTAAGTACCCATACTTCCTTCGGCTACATAGGCGAAATCGAGGACCATTAAAACTAGAGGACCAACCATCTCCATACAAAAAGCCGTTTCCGATATCTACTACGCCATGTATGTATACGAATGATTTTTTACAATTATTCAACTTTGCAAGCGTGACACAGTATTTAAATGTTACGATTTATTTACGCTAGCTAGTTGCGAACGAATTGTTACTATATTATGTCTCTTTATTCAATTACAACATCGTTAAATGTTTAATTTTTAAGCGCCATCTAGTTTTTGCCAGAATATCTCCTTGCGATCGGAACACGATCCAAAGTTTGGCAAGTGTCAGTCCTCTTGTATTAATGGTCCTTGGCCGAAATAAAGGAACGTCACAGACAATACTTTGATTTGAAATTAATATATTTTAACACATTATGAATATGACGAGTCATAACCTTTTCCAGCTCCCAAAAAGTACTTAAAAATGCCTCTAATGGTAAAGGCATATTATAGGATACAGGACGAAACAAACAAAAATGTACGGCCCATAACATAAACCATATAATTAACTTTTTCTCAAACATGCAATGAAATATTGATGTTATGTTCCTTATAATAGGCTGCGATGTATGACGTTTCAGGTGCAGCCAGGACAAGAGGTCGTTAATGGAATTTCATACAAATCATGCAGGCCTAGGACGGCAGTTAGTCAGTTTTTTAAATTTCCATTCCACATAAATTTGTGGAACAGGCACTATGACATACTGCGACTGTGCGTATTAAAAAATAAAACTTTATTTTTTTTGTTGTTTATTTCATTGCATGTTTGAAAAAAGCACTATACATAGCACGGCGGGAAATATGGGGTTGCCCGCCTCAGACCTATCCGTCTGTCCGTCTATATGTCTTCGGCCGGCAACCCCTTTCGTCCCGGCCTCTGTAGTAATGTACTATTACCGGGACACGGTTCTTATAAGAGGGGATATCAAACCTACGTAAGTTGTTATAAAAAACATATTTTTCTATTTTTCTTCTACTATATTTTTACTCTTATAAGTTTTGATGATTGTAACTTGTGTTACACGCGTAATTCTCTTTCCAACTATATGTACTAAAAAAAAGGTCCCGACGAATTGAGAACCTCCTCCTATTTTGGGAGTCGGTTAAGAAGAGACTTTCACTTGTATTAACAAGTTACAAGCTTTTGTGAAACGGGCCCCTGTTTTTTGTGAGAGGCTCATTATCAACAGTGTATGTACATAGGGTTGAAATGATGACGAGATGATACTTTCAGATACATCGACATGTAGCGACATCTAACGAGAAGCAGAAACAAACAAATATCTTGAACGTAGTTTAGCTGTTCACATGGAGTAATAACTTGTGCTATCCGCCTTCTGTCATATTTTACAAGCTTTTATTTAACTCGCTATGTAACTATGTATGTTTGGGTGGAATCAGGGCTTGCAACCGGTTACAAATAAACCGGTGTTTATTTAGGTTATACCGGTTAATTATTTACGTTACGTTCGGACGAATTGATTTGGGAACTTTGTTTCGAAGTGCTCTCTAACCGGTTACTCTGCGTTCGGATACGGAATCAATGACCGGTGTCGCGCCGTTACTCACCCTAGACTCCGCTCATATGGAGGAACCGCTCTCTAACCGATAAACGGATGTCGCTGTTTTGCGCTCCGAGATAGTAACCGGTTAGTGATGTTCTTGCGAGCGTAACCTTTTATTATGGGTTAGGCTCTCAGAGTGTGGCTCTAACCGGTACGGAAAATTAACCGTGTTACAAGCCCTGGGTAGAATCTTGCAAGTTAAATTTGACCTACTTCCCGGTTTCCGATTGAGCTAAAATTTTGCATACTTATATAAGTTCGGTGACATTACAATAGTATGATACCATCGAGCTAATCTGATGATGTTGCAGGAAGATGATCATATGAACTATGTAATAAAATTATGCAATCCTACCGAGTTTGGGCTCTTTAAAATCGTCTCGGTGAGCTGTTGATGAATTTTCAAGGAAAATTACAGTCGACGATAAAAACTTGTCACAAAAATGAAATTATTGGCAGGTAGTTATTTTGTAGAAAATGGCACAATTGGGATTACACAAATTACTTGAACAGTTAACTACAAAAAGATGTATCCACCTTTGAACTTTATTAGAATGTGACGAGGTGAAAAAATGGAACCATCTCTTTGTTGTTTGCTATACATATAGAGGTTTGAATTTTTGAAGACAGACACGTAGGCCCTGGGATAAATACAAAATGTAGATACGAACGTTGGAGTCTGGCGCGATTCGAACCTGCGGGTAGTAGGTTCACTGTCAATTGATACCCCGGAAGACATGGGTCGGTCAACGCTTTTTTCCTTTCTGAAAATAAATGCATTTATTTTGAACTTGAGTGTCACTTCAACTTGATTATGTTCCATCTGCGACTCGCCCGTATCGATTTAATGTCTTTTTACGAATAAGATATGTAATAATGACTACTACTAGTGTAAAAGTTAAACCTACTAGAAAAAAATGATGAAACCAAAGTAAAGAGATGAATACTTTGCTTTTTCCTTGCTGAATTTTGCATTCTAAATAGTCTAGGAAGGTGCAATTGGTATGATGATTGTTCCCAAATAAATTAGATAGAAATTTTAAAGTTGGGTGGGAAAGTCCATTTTTAAAGTATGAGAATATAAATAACTAATAACACCATTGAATAACACATGGATAACAATATTTATGGTAAATTTTGTTATGAAACCGTTTCGATAAACGCAAGTTTAAACATAGCTGCAGGACAAAGTTCTTAATTTCCCCATACAAGGTGTGATGTCACACGTTCCTAGGCTTTCGTATGGAGCGTTTTTTGGGAAAGTCTATAAAACGTGATTTTAAAATTATTGTATCTTGTGACTTTTTACGAGATTGAAGTAGTTTCTTCACCAATTGTTCTATTATTGAGAGGTCGTTCTATAAAATACCATATAAAAAGTTGTCAAAAATTGTCATCATCCCAATTACGTTTAGCAAGTACGTATAAGTATGCTAAACATGTCCCTAAAATAGGTTCCTTTTCAACTGCTATTGCTTGTACTGCGTAAAGAGTCCGATATTGTAATTCCAATCCTGGATTTACCATATTATTCTCTCTACTCCCACACCCCAAGTCGGGTTGATCCGGTTCAACCCACTACACAACTTTGTGCTTTGCTAGAAATTTCCTGCTTCGCTCGACTGAACTGCGGAATAACTTGTCGCCTGCAGTATTTCCAGGCCGATGAAACCTTCAAGCCTTCAAGAAAAGAGCCCTATTGAAATGGTAACGTAAAAAGTACCTAACGATATTTTTTTCAAAAAAGGATGATTTTATTGAGTATTAGCTGTACGCGAAACTTGGCCACATATGGGGCAACGTCGCGATCAAAAGAGCTTTAGTAATCACAATAAATTGTTAACATGAAAATTGAAAATATCGGGCAAAAAGCGGTAATGTAGTAATGGATTCAGTTGGCTTTTTGCCATCGATATCTTCAAAACTAAGCTGGTTCATATATTTTTTTCCCTTATGACCTAAGGAATGCATGGTTAAAATCTTTTCCATTCCTCACGGGCACCGTGTATAGAGATTGTTCTCCTTGCATCTATACTCCACGGTCAAAACGTCCCAAGTTTCGCCCTGGCCCTAAGCACTGGTCCCACCGCCGGCGATAAGCGATGAGCTATCGGCGATTTTCTCGCCCAAGAAACGAACAAAAGATAATGCCTTCGTGCACTCCCGTGTAAATAAAAGAGAGAGATAGATCGCCGGCAGTGTGAACAGCCAGCGATGAACTATAAATATATCTCTCTCTCTTTGTTTACACAGGAGCGATTACCTTTTGTTCGTTTTTTGGGCGAGAAAATCGCCGGTAGCTCATCGCTTACTCGCCGGCGGTGGGACAAGTGCCTAAAGTACTTACTCGGTAGAAGTGCCGGTAGATATGTCGGAAATGCGGTTGCTGCTGTTGGTGGTCTCGGTGTACGATCGATCTCGAACAGGCATTCGCAGTTGGACCTCTGTCTCCGTATCGAAGTCGCAATTCTGAAGAATAAAATGTTTGAGTGAGAATAAGTAGCACGCGGCTTGTCACTAGCCTCTTATGTATGCCTCTTTTATCTTGTTTTTTATTTAGAAAATTCATTGTTATTATTGATTGCTTCCTTTTTATTTTTTATTAATATTCTTGTAATTACATTGTTATGACTAATCGATGATCTTATTGTGAATGCGTTAAATATTTAACATGTAAAATATAATGTAATTTTCAATAAGAAATAAATATCTATGAGTAGGTAAGCTATCTTCGTAGTATTCCAAAAAAAACTTCATCAACCATAAATCGCACAAAAAGGAGCTAACGGATGATATGAAAGTCTACTGTCTGTTATTGGTCGATGTGTTATCTCGGCATCCCCGACAACGCCCGAGTGTTTTGGAAACTTTAATGTCAACGTCAAGTTACCTACGAACATTCAGAAAATTACTTTCAAATAATAATCTGACATTATTTTGACATGCGGCCATTGAAACTTGATAAAAATATATTTATTTTCTTTTATTACTTTGACTAGAAAATAAAGGCCGATTTGCATTACACGGCTAGTTACGAACATTGTCATGAGTTTTAATTAAAAGGAGGTCAGAATGAAATAGATTGGATCAACGCTTGCAAAATTGTATTTATTAATCATTGTCAACTCATTAATGGACCTTTAAACTCAATGGACAACAGTGTTTTTATTTCCTTCTATTAGTAGTTTGTCATCAATGTGCCAATCATTTGTTTATTGCACGGGGCTCGTGTTCAATCGTGTAATCTCGTGAATATAAAACTACAAAATTGTGAAGTTTCAAAGTGGCTCATCAATTAAAGTCCGTGAATGTACACCGTTAGAACTTCCCCAAAAAGTGCAGTTTATCAAATGGAGCACTTTCTCAGATGCACCACTTTAGCAAAAGAGCGGTTTCAAATCCGTCATCTTAATTAGAAACCGAGGTAGCTATCTAAATAGATTTTTGCACTACGAGCATGTGACAGCAAAGGAATTGTTTTTTAATGCACATAGCCGTGTGGGGTAGTGTCTAGGAATAAGTCTTCGAGAATTATATAGTGGGTACTGAGGGAGGTCGGACACGGCGTCTTTTTATAGCGATTTTGGATCTTCATCTGAGGAAAACTTTGTGATGAATTTGGCTAGTACATTTTGGGATAGGCACACTGCGTTTTGAGAAAATGTACATTTTGGGAAAGTGTGCATTTTGAGAAAATGTACATTTTGGGAAAGTGTGCGTTTCAACAGGCACTTACGGGGACAGTACCCTATATGGGTAAGTATAAATTTTGGGAGTGTAGGTACATTTTACGGAAAGTGCACTTATAGAGAAAGTGTGTTTTTTTGCCTAAGCCTTCATTTCTGATTCGATCTCATAAAGAAACTCCGAGCATAGCCTTCTCTATTGTTCTTCCGAGCATAGCCTTCTCTATTGAACTTAAAACTTCACTAGGGATATTCCAACACTACCTTCAGGCCTCGAGAACGATGGTTGTATACCTTGCGTCCGTATCGTTGGTGCACGTGGTTCTGTATCCTCCGGAAGCACTGCAACATGTGAGCATGTAAACCTTCCAACGCGGTCGGCGCTCTCGCGCCGTGCACTTCCAGACCTGGACAAGAACGAGGTTAGTATTTCCGGGCCGATGCGACCTTCGAGCCTTCAAAGAGCGTACTCCCACCTGAAAGGGCGGTAACGCACTTGTGACTCCTCTGGTGTTGCAGGTGTCTATGGGCGACAGAGATCGCTTACCATCAGGCTATCCGACTGCTCGTTTGCCTCCTATGTCATAAAAAAAATAACAAGGTCTCTTCCGTTTTTAGGGTTCTGTATCAAAAAGTAAAGAAGGAGCCCTTATGATGTAGCTCTATCCGTCTGTCTGTCTGACTGTAACGGCGCTTTATTCCAGGAACTGCTTATGCTATCTATTTGAAATTTGCATTGACATTTATATCTATACTATTATTAAGTTGTAAATATGAAATGTCTATACATTGAATATGTATTTAAAAAAAAAACTATTGTAACGGACTACTTGGAGGACACTGAATCGAAAAATCTATTTTTAGATTTTTTGTATGTTTGTATGTTCGTATGTGTCGTTGTGGCTTCATCACACCAAATCGGCTAAACGGATTTCAACAATTTTTGGTACACGGGTAGCTGGGTATCTCCAGATGGTTATAGGATACTTTTTATCCGACTAAGTTGAAGAAAAAACGAGGGGTTATGATATTTTCTCCTCCGCGAACCAAGTTGCGAGTGCCTTCTAGTATAATATAAGGACGCACAATCAATCGAAAAATTGAGCTACTTAAAACTACCACAGTATCGCCCATTGCGGTCGTTTTGCGATTTAGTGTATGGCCTGAGTGGACGCTCGAGTTCGGCGTGCAGCGGGGCGTCGCCTTGGACAGTATACTGTGGCTCACCGAACTGCAGCAGCGGGATCTGGTCGGCGATGAGGTCCCGGAGCTGCGCCAGCAGCGGCGCGTGGTCGGGGCGGCGCGCTCGTAGTTCACGTCCGCCTTGGACAGTATACTGTGGCTCACCGAACTGCAGCAGCGGGATCTGGTCGGCGATGAGGTCCCGGAGCTGCGCCAGCAGCGGCGCGTGGTCGGGGCGGCGCGCTCGTAGTTCACGTCCGCCTTGGACAGTATACTGTGGCTCACCGAACTGCAGCAGCGGGATCTGGTCGGCGATGAGGTCCCGGAGCTGCGCCAGCAGCGGCGCGTGGTCGGGGCGGCGCGCTCGTAGTTCACGTCCGCCTTGGACAGTATACTGTGGCTCACCGAACTGCAGCAGCGGGATCTGGTCGGCGATGAGGTCCCGGAGCTGCGCCAGCAGCGGCGCGTGGTCGGGGCGGCGCGCTCGTAGTTCACGTCCGCCTTGGACAGTATACTGTGGCTCACCGAACTGCAGCAGCGGGATCTGGTCGGCGATGAGGTCCCGGAGCTGCGCCAGCAGCGGCGCGTGGTCGGGGCGGCGCGCTCGTAGTTCACGTCCGCCTTGGACAGTATACTGTGGCTCACCGAACTGCAGCAGCGGGATCTGGTCGGCGATGAGGTCCCGGAGCTGCGCCAGCAGCGGCGCGTGGTCGGGGCGGCGCGCTCGTAGTTCACGTCCGCCTTGGACAGTATACTGTGGCTCACCGAACTGCAGCAGCGGGATCTGGTCGGCGATGAGGTCCCGGAGCTGCGCCAGCAGCGGCGCGTGGTCGGGGCGGCGCGCTCGTAGTTCACGTCCGCCTTGGACAGTATACTGTGGCTCACCGAACTGCAGCAGCGGGATCTGGTCGGCGATGAGGTCCCGGAGCTGCGCCAGCAGCGGCGCGTGGTCGGGGCGGCGCGCTCGTAGTTCACGTCCGCCTTGGACAGTATACTGTGGCTCACCGAACTGCAGCAGCGGGATCTGGTCGGCGATGAGGTCCCGGAGCTGCGCCAGCAGCGGCGCGTGGTCGGGGCGGCGCGCTCGTAGTTCACGTCCGCCTTGGACAGTATACTGTGGCTCACCGAACTGCAGCAGCGGGATCTGGTCGGCGATGAGGTCCCGGAGCTGCGCCAGCAGCGGCGCGTGGTCGGGGCGGCGCGCTCGTAGTTCACGTCCGCCTTGGACAGTATACTGTGGCTCACCGAACTGCAGCAGCGGGATCTGGTCGGCGATGAGGTCCCGGAGCTGCGCCAGCAGCGGCGCGTGGTCGGGGCGGCGCGCTCGTAGTTCACGTCCGCCTTGGACAGTATACTGTGGCTCACCGAACTGCAGCAGCGGGATCTGGTCGGCGATGAGGTCCCGGAGCTGCGCCAGCAGCGGCGCGTGGTCGGGGCGGCGCGCCGCGTAGGCCGGCGTGAGGAAGGCGCGCTCGTAGTTCACGATGCCGCCTTGAACCGCTGGGTCTAGGATTCCTGATGGAAAAGAGAGGAGAGATTAGAGATTACTGACGTATCACTGAAGAATATGATCAGGTATCGCAGAATGATGGCAAGGATAAAACTATAAAGAAGAACTATTAAGGATAAAACTACGTAAGCTTTCAAGAAGCTTCGCGTTTCATAAGTTGACCCAAACAACCCGAAAGGGGTGTTTGCGAGCAGTATGATTAGAGATTACTTACGTATCACTGAAGGATATGATCAGGGTATCGAAAATGATGTCATGGATAAAACTAGGTACGCGTTCATCAAGCTTCGCGTTTCATAAGTTGACCACCTTTCGGGTTATTAGCGGGCGGTATAACGAATTTATCCCTTTGAGCGCCAAGAACGGCAAATCACGTCTACGGAGAATTGTGCCTCAGATGCCAAGACGTCGTTTTCGTTATTGGTTGGAGAGTGGCGCATAGTTTCCTGTCAACACGCTAGACGTTAAAAAAACTAATGAAATAATTAACTTTATTCTACGACTAGGCCGCAAGGGTACTTTTACAAGTCTCCGTCAACTAGTATTTTTTAACAAGTCAATTATGTTTTCATTTAAAACTAGTGATAATACATACATACATACATAAAATCACGCCTTTTTCCCATTACAGGGTAGGCAGAGACTACCTCCTTCCACTTGCTACGGTCCTGGCATACAAGTGCCGCTTCATCAACATTCATTAATCTCTCTATTTCTCGCATTCATCATCTGACATACTTCATATGTTTTATCATTCATTCCTCCCCTTACATTTAAATTAACGTAGCAACGCGGCTCTCCATACTCTTCTCTCTCGCTGGGACAGAGACGTGATGGGTTGCGAACCACATCACCGCCATTATGGTTTTTGAAATTATTGAAACTCATTGCGTTCCCACGAGCTGCTAGGGATAAAATATTCGAACCTAGCAGAGCCCCGCATACCAGGTAAGGACTTAGCCTTATTCTGGGGTCACCAGTCCCAGGCAATTCGGCATGCTAAGCGACTAGACTCGCCTCTAGGCACGCATCCTTCGGCACGGCATACCTTGGATTGGCAGAATAGGAGGAAGGATAACAGGGTAAAGAAAGGAATTGTCCGAATTTAGACAGGAGAAACGGTTAAAAGGTACTACTGTCCCGGAAGACTATGTATGAGCCAGTAGCAGCTCGGGGAGCCGGGGTCGCATACCCGTATACCATAACAAAAACGCTGGAAAGGCAAATTCGTATGAGTAATCCCTGACTTAACTAGTGATAATTAACCAACGAAACCCTTACGAAACAAACAAATAAATATGTTTAAAAAAAATCCGAACTTCAAATGACTTTTCCACGCTAGCAGATAAAACGAACTTTTCCACGCAGATTTGGCGCTGTAAACGGATTCTTTCGGAGCTAGTGATGTGAACACAAAATTAACACTTTTGTGCCGCCTCGTTCTACTTCACATACGAATTGGATATAAATGAAGCAGTAACTGATATAAACAAATGGATGATTGAAAATAATCTTTTAATTAATTTTCTGAAAACGCAATTCATGCAATTTCACTCCACTAGAGCAAAACCTATTCAGCTTAATATTAATCTTAGTAATGCTATAATACAAGAAACTAATACAATCAAATTTCTGGGTATGCATATTGATTCGTTTTTAAATTGGAAAGTACACATTGACGCAATATGCTCTAGATTAGACCGCTTCATATTCGCATTAAGAAAGCTTAGACAGAACGTTTCTAAAGAGGCGGCACTTACGGCTTACCATGGCCATGTTTCATCCATTCTCAGTTATGGCCTCTTACTATGGGGTAATTCTGTCGATGTTAAGAGAGTGTTTGTATTGCAAAAAAAATGCGTTCGTGCAATAGCTAATGCATGTATAGGGAGCAGCTGCAGGCCCATTTTTAAACAGCTGAACATCCTACCCCTAGCGTGTTTGTACATTTGGAAGGTTTGTAATTTTGTTAAGAAGTTCCCAAAATATTTTAAAAAACACCATGAGGTGTACTCAGGTATCCCAAGGATGAAGTACAAAGACCAACTATACCAGCCACGCTGCAGAACAGATATTTATAAAAGAAATGCCTATAATATGTGCATTCTAATTTTCAATAACTTTCCGATCCACATAAAGTCACTTGAAGGCAAACAATTCAATCGAACTTTAAGAGTGTGGCTTTCTGAACGTAATTTTTATGACATAAAGGATTTTTTAAACTATAAGCAAGATGCTTTAACATGAATTAAATTATCAATTATTGTATTGTACCATATATTGTAGCTGAAAAAGGTGGACTAATATAATTTAAGACCTTTAACTAACCCTTTTTCTGCAAATAAATCATATTTCATTTCATTTCATTTCATTTCATTTTATTTCAGTTATGAACCTAGCCATACATACAAGAGTGAATAGGCTGTTTCTAGACGGGCATGATACATCCTCGGCGGCATCGTCACTTCACAACAGGTGAAATTGCGGTCGAATGCCCGTCTATTATCGATAATAAAAAAAACATCGTCCAATAAACCTCGCGTTTTCTGTTCGCATAATTGAATAAGAGAATAGATTTTTCCGATAATCTTACCACTAAGTCGCATAGTGAGTGGTTGTAAAGGTGCGTCGCTCGCTCGCGCCTCCAGTACCAGAGTTTTGAGCGCGCGGTTGGCTTCTCGTAACGCTTCCACGGCGGCTTCCACGGGAGACACCCAGAACGTTCGCTGCCTCACTACCGGGAACCAGCGGAGGATTCCTGTAAATAAAAAAGTCGTTGAACGAATGAAATAAAACTTATGGCGTCGGGAAGAAGCATAGCACAACAGTGGATACCCCATGTACCAGAAATAGTTGAATTCCGTTGAGCCGTTTTCGTTTGGCGTGATGAAGCCGTAACACATACAAATGTACAAAAATAAATACTTTTTTTCGCTTCAGTGACATCCAAATAGTACGTTACAATACAATAGTTTTTTTGAAGATGTCTTCAACATACAGACACTTCATTTTTACAACTTCATAATAGTATTCGAGCACCGACCCCAATAGATTGGGGTCGGTGAAATACCGTTATACTTTCTACGTGCGGGGTTGCAGTTTTTTAGTCCTGTCATGATCTTTATTGAATTTTACATCTTAACTGCAAAAATAACAGTTAAAAAAAAACGCTTTCGAGTCTAAATCGGACTCCTAAAAAGATATGTTAAATATAAACGTTAACAGAGCGAGATGATGCACAAATTGTAATTTTTCGATGTTGATATTTTTATGGTAGGATCACGGAAAATTAACAGCTCATTGATGTAACAAACAGTACACAAAAATATTTTTTCAAATAACTATAAAAATAACAAACATATAGAGCCATCAATGATTTTATTCTATCTCTTTCTAGCAAAACGGAATTGAAAATGAAGTTTATATGGCTGGAGTGGACTATGACGTAACAGTACATGTCGGACCTCTCTATCAAATCGCCGTCTAATTAGCAGTTTAAAATGCCTATATCATGCGTATCTCTTGGCCGATTTTAATTTTCATTTCACTTTTTGAAATCATTTTTACGGTATTTTTATATTTTGTTAAGAAAAGCGATAAAAAAATCATGCATGTACCCTATTGCTGATACAGTTGAGTATTCCGAAGAATAGAATATTATGTATATAAAACTAGTGTAAATTAACTTAAAAAACCTATTGCTGTAATTTTTTGGGTGATCCGAAACTTTAGCTCTCGGGTGTAGATAAACACTTAATATTTTTAGTGCCACTTTGCCAATTTCATACATGAAATTTATTTCCTTGCGAGAAAACGAGTATTGGCATTAAATGCATAATTTTAGGTTAGAGTCATGTCTAATTGACAAAATGTAAGGATAAATAGCCTAAACAAATAATATAAATATTTTTTCGATTCAGTGCCATCCAAATAGTTAGAATAGTTTTTTTTTTATATTTTCACTGTACAGACATTTTATTTTTACAGCTTTATAATTGTATAGATAACTGGTAACTTTACCTGGTAACTTATCACTGATCTCCAGCTCGGTACGTTCGAGCCACCGCGTGGCGAATTCGTTCACGTTCGTGAGGTCGTCTTTTGATCCTTCCAATGGTTCCTCTGTCAATAAAACACGCACATTAAGTATTACTTTCTTATTTCGCCTGCTGACAAACATAACTCACTTAAAAATACTACTGGTAATAGATTTGCCCACTCATTATTTTTCCCAAACATAAGTTATTTTTCTCAAACATGCAATGAAATGTCGTCATTACGTGCATTATAACAGGCTTCAAAGTATCACGTTTCCGGAGGAACAATTCGAGAGAACTGTAAAGGAATTTCATACAAAATTGAAGGCTGAGGCCGGAAAGTATTTTTTTTTGTTATATGGATGTAAACATGATCAGACGGATAAACAAGCCTGTTTATCCGTCTGATCAAAAAATATAATTCAGCTGTTTAGCCAAACAGCTGAATTATATTTTTTAATAAAAAATATTTATTATTCTAGTAGCTGAATTGTCATCGGACCAAAAATATCCGCATTAATGCCTATTACACACCAACTGATATCCATACTAATATTATAAATGCGAAAGTGTGTCTGTCGGTCTGTCTGTCTGTCTGTTACCTCTTTACGCTTAAACCACTAAACCGATTTGGATGAAATTTGGTATGGAGATAGTTTGAGTCCCGGGGAAGGACATAGGCTACTTTTTATCCCGGAAAAATACCCTTATCCGCGATAAACGAATTTAAGGCGGACGAAGTCGCGGGCAAAAGCTAGTTAAGAATAAAAATCTGTATGTTTCAATGTGTTGATGAATAAATTTAAAATATTGCCTATACGTAAGACATCAGAGACCATAGACAATATTTTAAATCCACAATATTTTAAATCCACTATATTTATTTTATTTATTATAAAAATTAAGATACTCATTATCAGGATGTGTATAATAGCCCTAATAGGGTCTATTTGAACACTACACACGCGAAATACAGACTTCCATAAAAAAAAAAACATGATGAAGAGATTGGAGGGAAAATTAAAAAAAAAACTTTTGTCGTATAGTTTTTTGGGTGATGTATTTCATTGCATATGTTTGAGAAAAGCACTATACCTGCGTTGGCCGTGAAAAGGGCTTGCGGCCTTCGTATCACTATCCGTCTATCACTCAACCGACAAGCCCTTCTTACCCGGCGTCTGCAGTAATGTACTATTTAAAATCATGCTGTCAAATCGGAGATGAATGATGAGATGAATCTATGGAAATGTGAGTGAGATATTTTGTTCCTGAGCCCAAGTCTCATTTGCAATTTTCTAGTTTGTCGTAGTTCAAACAGTCATGACCCCCTCTCCCCTATAGCTATGGCGTAATATGTGGATGGCCCCTGAGTCAACTTACCCGGTCGATGGAACGGCCTGGAGAATATAAACTTATCGACGTGGTTGTGCTTGTAGTACTGCAAGATCTGGCCCGATATCGGTTTGCCAGACAGCCGCTTAAGTTTGTCGCCCATCACAGGCTCAACTGCGTTTATTTGTAAATCTGATTTTCGAATTCAGGGATATCATTGCATAAATTAATTCAGTCGTTATAGGACTCGACGCAGTGGCGTGCGGTTCATATTGGCACAAAGGCACTACCCTGAAAGACCATGGCTCCATACAGGCACAAATTGCCTACCCTGAAGGCCTGAACGATCATGGCTCCATATAGGCACAGACTACCTAATTTGAACAAAAACAATGTGCACGACACTGACTGAGACGTGGACTATTTATAACTAGAACGCGCCCGCAACTTCGTTGGCGGAGGAAAAAAGTCATAACCCCTCTTTTTTTTCTTTAGCATAGTCGAGTAAAAAGTATCCTATAACCATCTGGAAATAAACAGTTTTTTACTCGGCAAAAGCAAAAAAGATGGTAATTTATTTATTTATTTATTTTTATTTATTATTCAGTTTATTTACACGGTATTACAGCGAACCAATTCACCGTGAAACCATATTACTTAATTAACAACTATACAATTAATTGACAACAATTATAAGTACTTTCAAAAGATTGAGTACACAAGCTAAAAACAATTGACAATATTTTAAGTACATAAATTTTATGCATGTACGGAGGTCTGCCTGTTGTCCATCATCTCACAAAACCTCAAACATTCACGGTACACAGCTATCCATCTCCACGCAAACAGATCACATTCAGGCACGGATGCCAAGAGCGCATCGAGTATCTGTGCGACAGCGTGTAATGACTTTTTCCCCTCCGCGGACAAGTCTTTTGCCCCACCCTCTAGTTTTATATAAAGTAAAAAAAAATCAGCTTATAGAGAAAGTAATAAAGAGCTTATACGAACGTACGACATATTTATAAACATCTATACTATTATAAAGTTGTAAAAATAAAATGTTTGTATGGGTCGTTGTGGCTTCGTCACGCCAAATCGGCTTAACGGATTTCAACTATTCTTGGTACACGGGTAGCTGGGTATGTCCATTGTCCATTCCTTATAGGATACTTTTTACCCGACTAAGCTGAAAAAAAAGAGTGGTTATGACTTTTTCTCCTCCGCGAACGAAGTTGATGTCCCTAAAACTAACCCTGGGCTACTGGACAATGTGTATATTTTAGATGAATTGTTACAAAAGGATACACTGCCCCTTTGACTCGGTAATCTCCTCTCCCGGCGGGTCTAACTTGGGAAGCACTTCGGCATCCGGCCACTCGTCTAGCAGTCTCTCCTTGAAGTCTGCAAGCTGTTCGTACTCGTTGCCACGGTATACGAAGCCCTAGAAAAGACAAGGATATATTAATGAAAAAAATATCTTTATTCTGTTAGTAGGCCGCAAGTTGGGGCAAAAAGGTCTCGAGTGGAGACCGCGTACCGGCGTGCGTGTAACGTGGCAAGGCCAACAGCAAGGAGGTGGAACGACCTGATTAGGGTTACGCGGGAACCCGCTGGATGGATCATAACGTAAATATCCCTATCTCACTCATTGATGTTTGGAGTTTAACTAAAACGTCTGGCGTTCAATTGTTCTGCTATCTTTGTAAAGCATCCGCTATCATACCTAACCTTCCCACGTCCAACTCTGATCTCTCTACATCTGATTTAGCACGGGGCATTACACCAAGTGTGGATTGGTGCCATACCTGTCAAGTTTCTGTCACCCTGAAGTAAGTCACGTAATCTGTCATAGGACACAGCACTACAGTTTACCACTTTACAAGCCTCGCGTCGCATTCTCGGAAAATTATCTTTTCTTTTTGGCAATGATAGATTATCAAACTTAATTGAATGGTTTGGTTTGTTAATGACATGTTCGCAGACTGCAGACGTATTACATAGACGGTGCTTGATATCCGCTATGTGCTCCTTCACCAGGGTCGACACATTGCGTTTCGTTTAACTAATGTATGAAAGACCACACTCAACAGTCCAGCTTATAAATGCCTGCACTCTGCAATGGGGTGCTACTCTTCACGGGTCTAAGGTATTGAGACACCTTCTTCAACGGCATGAAATATATTTTTATGGAAGCACGCTTCACGATGTTTCCGATCTTGTCTGTGAACCCTTTCACATATGGTAATACAGCAGGTTTTTGCTCAATTGTAGGAGCGTGAACGTCGCAGATTCCCCTGCGACGATCATCATCTGACTGCCGAGTTGCAGCATGAGAAACGTGCGCTTCGAGCCAACGAGCTCAACTTACCAAATTCCAAGCAGAAACCGAGTATGAAGAATCTGACAGTCGAGCGAAAACCTGCCGTATTATCATATGTGAAAGGGGTCATAGACAAGATCGGAAACATCTAGAAGCGTGCTTCCATAAAAACATATTTCAAGCCGTTGAAGAAGGTGTCTCAATACCTTAGACCCGAGAAGAGTAGCACCCCTTTGCAGAGTGCAGGCATTCCCAGCGCCTCCTCCTCGTACACCGCCACCAGCTCCTCGGTCACCAGTATGTAGACACTCACATGCGGCACTCTGAGATGGTCCGGGAAGCCGCGGCCGTGGTACAGCACGCGGAAGTAGCCGGGGTGCGAGCGCACGGTGCGCAGCATGGCGGTGTAGAAGCCGGCCAGGCGCGCGTGCAGCGCGGCCAGCGGCGCGTAGCCCAGCGCCTCCTCCTCGTACACCGCCACCAGCTCCTCGGTCACCAGTATGTAGACACTCACATGCGGCACTCTGAGATGGTCCGGGAAGCCGCGGCCGTGGTACAGCACGCGGAAGTAGCCGGGGTGCGAGCGCACGGTGCGCAGCATGGCGGTGTAGAAGCCGGCCAGGCGCGCGTGCAGCGCGGCCAGCGGCGCGTAGCCCAGCGCCTCCTCCTCGTACACCGCCACCAGCTCCTTGGTCACCTCCACCGCCACCTCCCACTGGTGCCCGCGGTCCAGCAGCTCCGCCACCTCGTGGTACAGCATTTCCTGGACAACAAATATGTCATCATCATCATCGTCACGCAAAACACGTCCACTGCTGGACGTACACCTCCCAAAAACGCCACCACGACCGGTCCCGCGTCACCAGCATCCAGCGGAAACAACAACCTTCATCAAACCCACACCGGCTGCATCTTCTGGTGCGTGTTCGCCACTTATGAACTCGATGGCGACCACAGCAGTCGGTTCTACGAGCGACGTGCCCTGCCCATTGCCATTGTGTAGGTCGATGTGGCTCGTGTAGTGTTGTACCTTGAGGTCCCTTTCGCTGGTGTTGTTGGGCTGCTGCTGGTCGATGGGCGCGGGTCGCCATGACAACAGCGTGGCGTGCAGACGCAGCGCCAATCCCGCTTCTGCCCACTGGTTGCACGAGCGATGCATGTCGCACAGCTTGTGGACGTAGCTATTTATAAATTAGAAAAATATGTCAGTCATGGAGTGATTCAAAGTATTTAAGACTACCGCCATAACAAGAATGCTAACAGGTTAGTAAATAAAACGACAGTCCATTTCATTAGGTCTTTAAAATAATCTAAAGGATAAAATAATCTAATTCTAAAACACGTGACTCGTCTCATTCACCGAATCCAGGTAATCTTTTGTATAATTTATTTTTTTTGTCAAATTGTATGTCATCCAGGTAATATCTGTGGTACGACCACTACGACCCCACTGGCTAAATGTGCCGATTCACGTGGCCTTTTGTTTACATTCTTCTGAATACCTAAAAATAGACTATAACAAATGGTTCAAATAGGCGTCAAATTTGATGCAACCTCAAATTTCTATAAGGGATTTCACTACCCAAAAAATTCGGAAGAACATACAATATGAGGAAAATGCTAGGTCATCTTATACGTCACCATAACAAGATGAAGAGAATAATAGAGGGCAAAAGAAAAAGGGGGAAAGTTAGAAAGACGAGATACAAAGACGTAAAGGATAAGGCGCAAGAATAAGCTGGACATTACTCTACCGACAAGAACCTCTCTTAAATGGGATAAAAAAGGGAATAACTTGTTATGGAGAGTCATGATGTAAAAATATTCCCTCTACACTGCTTACAACATAGTTCTCTGTTTTCTTTGTTTCAGCTTAGTTTGGTACAGTCAGCATCAGATATATCGTAGCGGTCGAGGTACTCAAATATTTCTGAACAGTCTTAAATTTCAATAAATTCCTAGCGTTAGATGTGACCAATAATATCTGAACAGCCAGTTTATCCGAAATATATGAGAAGCTGATTTCAAATCATTCTGAACATACAAGGCGCTAAAAATATCAGGCCACACAAAACGAAAATGGTATTTTAGCAGCCAGGATGATCACAAAAATCTGAACATTCATAGAAAATATGCCTTGCCGGTATCACAGTCATAAATTTCAAATTCATTAATCGAATCATGCCTACACACTGTGGAGTCTATATCTTTCATTTTGAGCATGACGTAAATAGTATTTATTAATTAATTTATATTTTTCCAGAAAAGACTTTTCGTGCAAAAGGCGCACTTAATGCAATGAGGCCTTCTTTACTGAGTAGTCAACTTTAGGACCACGCAGTAATATTGCGCGGGGCTTAGGCTTAGTGTGTATTTTATTTAGAACTAGCGACTTTTACCCGCGACTTCGCGTCTAAAAAAATCCCTTGCATTTCTTTGCGTTCTTGAAATCTAAGTTCTAAGTTCTAAGAGCGTTGAAAAAAGGCGAAAGAAATGAATGAGTTTTCAAGTGAAAGACCGCTTCTAAAGTAAAATAAAGTTGCAAAAATGAAATGTCTGCACATTGAAGATATTTAAAAATATATAGTAACGGAGTATTTGGATGTCACAGAACCGATTTTTTTTTGTATGTTTTCATGTGTCGTTGTGGCTTCATCACGCCAAACCGACTAAACAAATTTCAATTATTTTTGGTACATGGCCAGCTGGGTATCCAAAAATGGTTATAGGATTTGGTTTTGAGCTTTGTGTGTAAATTTAATAACAAAACTTGTCAAATACAAGTCTGACTTACGTACCGAGGGTTTCGTAGAGATTTTCAAACTATCCCATGCTACTAGAGACGGTTCAGATAAGTTTGCACCTGGTATCGATCCCATGGTATCACCATGAAGTTCAAACTTAACGTAACCGAATCATTGAAAAAGGATCATTAACATTATACAACAAATCAACTACAATACAACAATTGTTCATTTAAAGTATATAGAGGGTGGAATGAAACGGACTGAAAACATGTTTCAGGTGCCTGAAAACAACGGTAACTGGGGTGAAAATTGGATAAACTGGTATGTGATAGAGCACCTAAAACGGTATTTCAGCCTGCTGAAAACGCTTCCAAGTCACAGAAAAACACGATCAAAGTTTTGCCCCTAAGCCACGGGCGTAACAATACCATACAATAAAAAAACAGTCGACATAAATTGGACACATTTATTTTATCTAAAATAAACTAAAAGTGAATAATTTTTTTTTTGGGCAGAATAATGTATAAAGTAAAGAAAATTCCTATACATTTTTGCCGAGCTTTCTGTTTGGTAGGGAAGCTGTCTAAGTACTCAGTCTTCTCCTGTTCATCATTTCGTAAAAAGCCCATCGTTGGCCATAATCGAAGGCGAATGACATAATAGGTTATGATGAACTTGGCATTGTTCTCCAACAGACGCTGTTGCCTTAAACTGGTTTTGAGCTTCTGTTTCCAATCACAATATTTTAACTGTTTTATTGAATTTCAATAATAACACAAGGCCGCCTTCATTATGCTTTACTTAAGTCTTTTCCATCTAGGAAGAGAGTAAAAATATTACGTGGAAAACATCATAATAATGTTTTTTTATTTTTCTTATTCTTGAAATAATTATTTAAAAAAAGTAGCAAGGAGTACCTATACTATGGTAACACAAGTATCAAATTTGTTAAATACAAAAGAAAACGTGAGACAGACATGCAATGACAAGTCTGCACTGTTTTCATGAAGCGTCAAATTGTTTTAAGTATTCAAATGTGGACCTTCATTTCAGTTACAGGTATTCAACCGGTTATCTTATTGTACAGACGTGGGGTATATTTTCCATTAAGAGCGTTTATACCCGCTTAGCTGGCAACGTCGCATATTTTGTCTTCTTACTTCATTATTTTGTGGTATTTGAATGAAACTTAAAGATATGTTCAATACATACCCTAGATTTTTAGCATTAATATTGTGTTTAATTCATGTACTCATCGCTTTTGCCTTAATTTTCTTACAAAACAAGATATAGACTTAAATTCATTTTTGGAGTAGTTTTTTCACCGATATTTCTATTATTAAGACGTCGTTTTATAGCAAGACCATAAAAAAAAATACAAATAGCCTATTCTTAGGGCACTTTCTGAACTCCTAGAAAGCTGAAATTTGATCGTTTCACCACCGTCACATGGGTGTTAGTTGAAAAATATCTTCACTGTTCATTATTTTTCTGTTATAAGTACAATAATTCTTGTAGGAACGAAACGGCCAAGCATCATATTTTGACTAAAGTGGGGCATGTAGAGTTAGAGCGTGAGCAAATAAACTATTCATTCATTCATTCATTCATTCAAGATGCAGATATTGAAATGTTTCCGTTAGGGTAATTGGGTTAGGGATCAAAAACTGCGGAATGAAAGTTTAGTCTTGTTATTTTGTAAACGCAGGATTTGTTTCTTAAGTTGCAAGAAAAACCCGCAAAGCTAGTACAGTCAGCATCAGATATATCGTAGCGGTCGAGGTACTCAAATATTTCAAGCAGTCAAAAATTTCAATAAATTCATAGCACTAGATGTGACCAATAACATCTGAACACCCAGTTTGTCGAAATTATATGAGCAGCTGATTTCCAATAAATTTTGAGCACACAACGAGCTACAAAAAAACGCAGTCAGGGCGATCATAAAGATCTGAGCATTAAGAGGTACCTGCTTAACTGGCAACGTCGCATATTTTTTGGTTTTTATTGATTATTTTGAGAAATGTGTATATAACTTGAACATGTTTTCAATTCATTCATTACGTTTTCGGTAGATAAGCTGGTAAAGTGCAAAATTTCATGATATTGCCACAACCAAAGCTCTAAAATTTTTGACTGCTTGAAATATTTGAGTACCTCGACCGCTACGATATATCTGATGCTGACTGTACTAGCTTTGCGGGTTTTTCTTGCAACTTAAGAAACAAATCCTGCGTTTACAAAATAACAAGACTAAACTTTCATTCCGCAGTTTTTGATCCCTAACCCAATTACCCTAACGGAAACATTTCAATATCTGCATCTTGAATGAATGAATGAATGAATGAATGAATGAATGAATGAATGAATGAATAGTTTATTTGCTCACGCTCTAACTCTACATGCCCCACTTTAGTCAAAATATGATGCTTGGCCGTTTCGTTCCTACAAGAATTATTGTACTTATAACAGAAAAATAATGAACAGTGAAGATATTTTTCAACTAACACCCATGTGACGGTGGTGAAACGATCAAATTTCAGCTTTCTAGGAGTTCAGAAAGTGCCCTAAGAATAGGCTATTTGTATTTTTTTTTTTATGGTCTTGCTATAAAACGACGTCTTAATAATAGAAATATTGGTGAAAAAACTACTCCAATATCATAAAAACTCCCCGAGATACAACGACGTTAAAAGCACATTTGTGGACTTCCCAAAACACGCTTCATACAAGCATGTGACGTCACATGCTTGTATCTTGTATAGGGAAAATAAGAACTTTGTTCTGCAGCTATGTTAAAACTTGCGTTTATCGAAACGGTTTTATAACAAAAATTACAAAACATTTTTGGGGGTTATTTAATGTTATTATTAGTTATTAATATTTTCATACTTTAAAAATGGACTTTCCCATCCAACTTTAAAGATTCATAAAACAAGCTACACGTAAGGTATCGAACTCAAAATTTTTACGCAGTTTTTTTTTGTGCTTGTTTTATCAGGATCTTATATAATTTTTATTAATTTTTTTCTACTGTCAAATACCCTATTGTGATGACTATGAATTTTGAGTGAGTGACGAAATCGTTTATTCTGTATCAATAACCACTAAAGTATAAGGGGTATGCAATAAGTCCGTTATTGACATCATATCCCGAGAATTTTGTATATCTGGTATAATCCAAACCTACGTTAGGAGTAATCCAAAGGAGTAAGCGCTGAAGTGACGAATAATAGAGATGAATGGAAGAAAACACGCTGTTCCGCCCCTACATAAGTGGGATAAGGGCAGGGAGATGATGATGAATCCAAATATCAGTTATGAGGGTTCAAAATAACGACGAATTGCTTCGAGAAAAGGTACGTGCCTTAGCGCTTCGCTTGAATACAATTTACTGACAGTAATAGAACAGCTTTGAATTTGATGATAACCGTTTTAACTTACCGTATATACATGTGCGGCCTCTCAATCTGTTCGTAGAAGTGCAGAACCTTGGTTGTAAGTAGCATTCTGTGCGATATCGCCGATTTCAGCGCTGCTGCCCTGTTGCCAAATAAATAAGTGTTAATAACTTTAACGACTTGATACAAATTGGATGGATAAATTTTATTAGATAGGCTGTTTTTAGGAGCAGGTAGATTTCTTAGTGTCTATATTAGATTTCAAGATAGCAGCCATAACTTTTTTTTAAATTTAAATCGGCATGCGTGTCGTTTTCTAGGTTTTTGAGGGTAAAATGGCATCTATTTTGGATTTCAAGATGGCGGGCACCATTTTTGTCGGAAAATTCGTTGTTAGGTGTCATTTTCTAGGATTTTGAACGTGTAGATTTCAAAAATGGTATCAGTTTTGGATTTCAAGGTGGCAGGTACAACTTTTTTCGGAAAAGCCGTTATGGGAGACGTTTTCGAGGTTTTTGCGGGTGAACATACAATATAGTACATTGTATGTTCACCCGCAAAAACCTCGAAAACGCGCCGCACAGTGACACGAAGCGTGCACGCCACGCTACATCGCCTCACCTGTACTGTAGGAGCGTGTCCAGCTGCCGGGCCGCGGCGGCGACCAGGGCGGCGGCAGCGGCGCGCAGCCCGCCGGTGGCGGCCTGGCACAGCGCGCCGCACAGTGACACGAAGCGTGCACGCCACGCTACATCGCCTCACCTGTACTGTAGGAGCGTGTCCAGCTGCCGGGCCGCGGCGGCGACCAGGGCGGCGGCAGCGGCGCGCAGCCCGCCGGTGGCGGCCTGGCACAGCGCGCCGCACAGTGACACGAAGCGTGCACGCCACGCTACATCGCCTCACCTGTACTGTAGGAGCGTGTCCAGCTGCCGGGCCGCGGCGGCGACCAGGGCGGCGGCAGCGGCGCGCAGCCCGCCGGTGGCGGCCTGGCACAGCGCGCCGCACAGTGACACGAAGCGTGCACGCCACGCTACATCGCCTCACCTGTACTGTAGGAGCGTGTCCAGCTGCCGGGCCGCGGCGGCGACCAGGGCGGCGGCAGCGGCGCGCAGCCCGCCGGTGGCGGCCTGGCACAGCGCGCCGCACAGTGACACGAAGCGTGCACGCCACGCTACATCGCCTCACCTGTACTGTAGGAGCGTGTCCAGCTGCCGGGCCGCGGCGGCGACCAGGGCGGCGGCAGCGGCGCGCAGCCCGCCGGTGGCGGCCTGGCACAGCGCGCCGCACAGTGACACGAAGCGTGCACGCCACGCTACATCGCCTCACCTGTACTGTAGGAGCGTGTCCAGCTGCCGGGCCGCGGCGGCGACCAGGGCGGCGGCAGCGGCGCGCAGCCCGCCGGTGGCGGCCTGGCACAGCGCGCCGCACAGTGACACGAAGCGTGCACGCCACGCTACATCGCCTCACCTGTACTGTAGGAGCGTGTCCAGCTGCCGGGCCGCGGCGGCGACCAGGGCGGCGGCAGCGGCGCGCAGCCCGCCGGTGGCGGCCTGGCACAGCGCGCCGCACAGTGACACGAAGCGTGCACGCCACGCTACATCGCCTCACCTGTACTGTAGGAGCGTGTCCAGCTGCCGGGCCGCGGCGGCGACCAGGGCGGCGGCAGCGGCGCGCAGCCCGCCGGTGGCGGCCTGGCACAGCGCGCCGCACAGTGACACGAAGCGTGCACGCCACGCTACATCGCCTCACCTGTACTGTAGGAGCGTGTCCAGCTGCCGGGCCGCGGCGGCGACCAGGGCGGCGGCAGCGGCGCGCAGCCCGCCGGTGGCGGCCTGGCACAGCGCGCCGCACAGTGACACGAAGCGTGCACGCCACGCTACATCGCCTCACCTGTACTGTAGGAGCGTGTCCAGCTGCCGGGCCGCGGCGGCGACCAGGGCGGCGGCAGCGGCGCGCAGCCCGCCGGTGGCGGCCTGGCACAGCGCGCCGCACAGTGACACGAAGCGTGCACGCCACGCTACATCGCCTCACCTGTACTGTAGGAGCGTGTCCAGCTGCCGGGCCGCGGCGGCGACCAGGGCGGCGGCAGCGGCGCGCAGCCCGCCGGTGGCGGCCTGGCACAGCGCGCCGCACAGTGACACGAAGCGTGCACGCCACGCTACATCGCCTCACCTGTACTGTAGGAGCGTGTCCAGCTGCCGGGCCGCGGCGGCGACCAGGGCGGCGGCAGCGGCGCGCAGCCCGCCGGTGGCGGCCTGGCACAGCGCGCCGCACAGTGACACGAAGCGTGCACGCCACGCTACATCGCCTCACCTGTACTGTAGGAGCGTGTCCAGCTGCCGGGCCGCGGCGGCGACCAGGGCGGCGGCAGCGGCGCGCAGCCCGCCGGTGGCGGCCTGGCACAGCGCGCCGCACAGTGACACGAAGCGTGCACGCCACGCTACATCGCCTCACCTGTACTGTAGGAGCGTGTCCAGCTGCCGGGCCGCGGCGGCGACCAGGGCGGCGGCAGCGGCGCGCAGCCCGCCGGTGGCGGCCTGGCACAGCGCGCCGCACAGTGACACGAAGCGTGCACGCCACGCTACATCGCCTCACCTGTACTGTAGGAGCGTGTCCAGCTGCCGGGCCGCGGCGGCGACCAGGGCGGCGGCAGCGGCGCGCAGCCCGCCGGTGGCGGCCTGGCACAGCGCGCCGCACAGTGACACGAAGCGTGCACGCCACGCTACATCGCCTCACCTGTACTGTAGGAGCGTGTCCAGCTGCCGGGCCGCGGCGGCGACCAGGGCGGCGGCAGCGGCGCGCAGCCCGCCGGTGGCGGCCTGGCACAGCGCGCCGCACAGTGACACGAAGCGTGCACGCCACGCTACATCGCCTCACCTGTACTGTAGGAGCGTGTCCAGCTGCCGGGCCGCGGCGGCGACCAGGGCGGCGGCAGCGGCGCGCAGCCCGCCGGTGGCGGCCTGGCACAGCGCGCCGCACAGTGACACGAAGCGTGCACGCCACGCTACATCGCCTCACCTGTACTGTAGGAGCGTGTCCAGCTGCCGGGCCGCGGCGGCGACCAGGGCGGCGGCAGCGGCGCGCAGCCCGCCGGTGGCGGCCTGGCACAGCGCGCCGCACAGTGACACGAAGCGTGCACGCCACGCTACATCGCCTCACCTGTACTGTAGGAGCGTGTCCAGCTGCCGGGCCGCGGCGGCGACCAGGGCGGCGGCAGCGGCGCGCAGCCCGCCGGTGGCGGCCTGGCACAGCGCGCCGCACAGTGACACGAAGCGTGCACGCCACGCTACATCGCCTCACCTGTACTGTAGGAGCGTGTCCAGCTGCCGGGCCGCGGCGGCGACCAGGGCGGCGGCAGCGGCGCGCAGCCCGCCGGTGGCGGCCTGGCACAGCGCGCCGCACAGTGACACGAAGCGTGCACGCCACGCTACATCGCCTCACCTGTACTGTAGGAGCGTGTCCAGCTGCCGGGCCGCGGCGGCGACCAGGGCGGCGGCAGCGGCGCGCAGCCCGCCGGTGGCGGCCTGGCACAGCGCGCCGCACAGTGACACGAAGCGTGCACGCCACGCTACATCGCCTCACCTGTACTGTAGGAGCGTGTCCAGCTGCCGGGCCGCGGCGGCGACCAGGGCGGCGGCAGCGGCGCGCAGCCCGCCGGTGGCGGCCTGGCACAGCGCGCCGCACAGTGACACGAAGCGTGCACGCCACGCTACATCGCCTCACCTGTACTGTAGGAGCGTGTCCAGCTGCCGGGCCGCGGCGGCGACCAGGGCGGCGGCAGCGGCGCGCAGCCCGCCGGTGGCGGCCTGGCACAGCGCGCCGCACAGTGACACGAAGCGTGCACGCCACGCTACATCGCCTCACCTGTACTGTAGGAGCGTGTCCAGCTGCCGGGCCGCGGCGGCGACCAGGGCGGCGGCAGCGGCGCGCAGCCCGCCGGTGGCGGCCTGGCACAGCGCGCCGCACAGTGACACGAAGCGTGCACGCCACGCTACATCGCCTCACCTGTACTGTAGGAGCGTGTCCAGCTGCCGGGCCGCGGCGGCGACCAGGGCGGCGGCAGCGGCGCGCAGCCCGCCGGTGGCGGCCTGGCACAGCGCGCCGCACAGTGACACGAAGCGTGCACGCCACGCTACATCGCCTCACCTGTACTGTAGGAGCGTGTCCAGCTGCCGGGCCGCGGCGGCGACCAGGGCGGCGGCAGCGGCGCGCAGCCCGCCGGTGGCGGCCTGGCACAGCGCGCCGCACAGTGACACGAAGCGTGCACGCCACGCTACATCGCCTCACCTGTACTGTAGGAGCGTGTCCAGCTGCCGGGCCGCGGCGGCGACCAGGGCGGCGGCAGCGGCGCGCAGCCCGCCGGTGGCGGCCTGGCACAGCGCGCCGCACAGTGACACGAAGCGTGCACGCCACGCTACATCGCCTCACCTGTACTGTAGGAGCGTGTCCAGCTGCCGGGCCGCGGCGGCGACCAGGGCGGCGGCAGCGGCGCGCAGCCCGCCGGTGGCGGCCTGGCACAGCGCGCCGCACAGTGACACGAAGCGTGCACGCCACGCTACATCGCCGCTGCCACGTTCCACTAGCACATCTATTTTGTCTATTAGCTCGTTTTCCAGGTCTTTTAAGGGACTTTCCGCTGAAAATCACAATCAACGTCATATTGCGATATATTAAGTAGTAGTTGGGAACATTAAGTTTCCCAGAAGTGTTCAAATACGTTATTTGAACTAATATAAGTAGAATAGTTTGGACATTTCATTTTTACAATTTAATAATAGTATAAATAACTCACTGCTATCGCCAGTGCTGACGCTGTGGTTGTACTCCGTCTGCATCATGTCGAAGAACAGGGGGATGGTGGTGTTGCGGACCTCCTCGTCGCAGAGAAAGCTCACCTCCAGGAACGGACCCACCAGGCAAGGGATGAACGACCGCTTGTGGTCGCCTGTGGAGAGAACAATCATAATTAAGTACTTAAGTTGATAAATATCAAATTGAAATATGTCCACATCTGTAACACCAGAGGAGTCACAAGCGCGTTGCCGACCTTTCAGGTGGGAGTACGCTCTTTTCTTGAAGGCTTGAAGGTCGCATCGGTTCGGAAATACTGCCAGCGACAGTTTATTTCACTGTTCAGTCGTGCGAGGCAGTAAATTTCTAGCAAAACGCACAGTTGTGGACTGCCAACCATCTAAATGGTGGAGACGGAAAAGGTTGCGTAGGACGACAGCGGGAAGATGCGGCAGGGATTAATCCGAACAATTCCTCGGAGAGGTCCCCGGTATACAAGCTACAGAAAATAGTCTCTGAAAGGGATAGTATCTTACCCAGAGCGAATCACCGATCCCTTAATAATTCTGATTCTCTTTGCTGCTCTCATTCAGCTGTAGAGGCTGCTAGAAGACCTGGGGCCCGCTTCATAAACGCTTTTAACTTGTATTGAATTACGGCCGCATGCTCTCGAGCTGCAGCGGCTGCGAGCGTGACGTCAGTGCCTTACCCAGCGCGAACCACAGCTCCCGCAGCAAGGCCGCGGCGTCCCTGCGCACGTCGCCGCACACGGCGGCGGCGCGGGTGCGGCGCGCCGGCCGCATGCTCTCGAGCTGCAGCGGCTGCGAGCGTGACGTCAGTGCCTTACCCAGCGCGAACCACAGCTCCCGCAGCAAGGCCGCGGCGTCCCTGCGCACGTCGCCGCACACGGCGGCGGCGCGGGTGCGGCGCGCCGGCCGCATGCTCTCGAGCTGCAGCGGCTGCGAGCGTGACGTCAGTGCCTTACCCAGCGCGAACCACAGCTCCCGCAGCAAGGCCGCGGCGTCCCTGCGCACGTCGCCGCACACGGCGGCGGCGCGGGTGCGGCGCGCCGGCCGCATGCTCTCGAGCTGCAGCGGCTGCGAGCGTGACGTCAGTGCCTTACCCAGCGCGAACCACAGCTCCCGCAGCAAGGCCGCGGCGTCCCTGCGCACGTCGCCGCACACGGCGGCGGCGCGGGTGCGGCGCGCCGGCCGCATGCTCTCGAGCTGCAGCGGCTGCGAGCGTGACGTCAGTGCCTTACCCAGCGCGAACCACAGCTCCCGCAGCAAGGCCGCGGCGTCCCTGCGCACGTCGCCGCACACGGCGGCGGCGCGGGTGCGGCGCGCCGGCCGCATGCTCTCGAGCTGCAGCGGCTGCGAGCGTGACGTCAGTGCCTTACCCAGCGCGAACCACAGCTCCCGCAGCAAGGCCGCGGCGTCCCTGCGCACGTCGCCGCACACGGCGGCGGCGCGGGTGCGGCGCGCCGGCCGCATGCTCTCGAGCTGCAGCGGCTGCGAGCGTGACGTCAGTGCCTTACCCAGCGCGAACCACAGCTCCCGCAGCAAGGCCGCGGCGTCCCTGCGCACGTCGCCGCACACGGCGGCGGCGCGGGTGCGGCGCGCCGGCCGCATGCTCTCGAGCTGCAGCGGCTGCGAGCGTGACGTCAGTGCCTTACCCAGCGCGAACCACAGCTCCCGCAGCAAGGCCGCGGCGTCCCTGCGCACGTCGCCGCACACGGCGGCGGCGCGGGTGCGGCGCGCCGGCCGCATGCTCTCGAGCTGCAGCGGCTGCGAGCGTGACGTCAGTGCCTTACCCAGCGCGAACCACAGCTCCCGCAGCAAGGCCGCGGCGTCCCTGCGCACGTCGCCGCACACGGCGGCGGCGCGGGTGCGGCGCGCCGGCCGCATGCTCTCGAGCTGCAGCGGCTGCGAGCGTGACGTCAGTGCCTTACCCAGCGCGAACCACAGCTCCCGCAGCAAGGCCGCGGCGTCCCTGCGCACGTCGCCGCACACGGCGGCGGCGCGGGTGCGGCGCGCCGGCCGCATGCTCTCGAGCTGCAGCGGCTGCGAGCGTGACGTCAGTGCCTTACCCAGCGCGAACCACAGCTCCCGCAGCAAGGCCGCGGCGTCCCTGCGCACGTCGCCGCACACGGCGGCGGCGCGGGTGCGGCGCGCCGGCCGCATGCTCTCGAGCTGCAGCGGCTGCGAGCGTGACGTCAGTGCCTTACCCAGCGCGAACCACAGCTCCCGCAGCAAGGCCGCGGCGTCCCTGCGCACGTCGCCGCACACGGCGGCGGCGCGGGTGCGGCGCGCCGGCCGCATGCTCTCGAGCTGCAGCGGCTGCGAGGCGGCGAGCGTGGCGCACGTCGTGAACCACTCCCGCAGCATCGCGTGGATGGGCGCCACGGCTTCCGAGTCCGTCTCGTCGATGGATTGGAGGCGGTTGCAGAGGGATATGGAGAGCAATCTGGAAAAGGTGATTCGTTTTAAGCGAGTCGAGATTCTGTTATACGAAATCAAATCAAATCAAATAATTTATTTGTGAACAATAGGTATACACCCTTGGCGTGAGGTCTGCTTTTCTTCAGGTGACCCGTCGAGCTGTGCCGAAGCCATAACCGCGGTTATACTTCAGGGAATGGAATATTATATACCATACTCTGATGTAGCGTCGAATGGCCAAGCTCGTCCTTGGTTCGTCCCTGATTGCAGTCGTGCCGAGGCACACAAACAATCGGCTTATTCCGCATGGGCTGAAGCTCGAGCACGTAAGTCTCCGGATACACCGAAACTGAAGAAAGCCTTCAACCAAGCCGCCAAAGCATGCAAAAAAACGTTACGCAGGGCTCGATTCAACCACATAAGCCGGATAGGCGCCAAACTAGCCTCTTACCCTGCTGGGAGTAAGGCGTTTTGGTCCTTGGCGAAAGCGGTTGAATCCAATTTTGCACTGCCATCGCTCCCGCCATTGCTGAAACCAGACGGTACTCTGGCACATGCTGCGGAAGAGAAGGCGAATTTATTTGCGACTCTTTTTGCCCAAAATACGCGTCTGGATACTGCGGGTAAAACTCCACCCATCTTACCACGTGCTGACTGCTCCATGGCTGAAGTACGTATACATCATAAAGAGATTTTAAAAATCCTGCAGTCTCTGGACGTGAATAAAGCCAGTGGACCTGATGGTATACCAGCGATAGTCCTGCGTACCTGTGCACCCGAGTTGTCTCCACCACTGACACGCCTGTATCGCCTCTCACTAGAGACTGGGGTAGTACCTAAATCGTGGAAGCTTGCAAACGTGCAACCTGTGCCCAAAAAAGGCAGCCGCGCTGACCCTGTCAATTACCGTCCCATCTCTGTCACCTCCATACTCTGCAAGACTATGGAACGTGCACTGAACAACAAACTCCTGGCTTACCTAGAAGGTAACGATCTCCTCAGTGACCGTCAGTACGGATTTCGCCGAGGCCGGTCAACTGGGGACCTTCTAGTGTATGCCACCCACTTATGGAGTGAGGCCATTGAGAAACACGGCGAAGCTCTTGCCGTGTCTCTGGATATCTCTAAGGCCTTTGACAGGGTCTGGCATGCTGGCCTTATATCCAAGCTTCCTGCATATGGTGTTCCTGATGGTCTTTGTACTTGGATATCTGACTTCTTGTCTAACCGGTCGATACGAGTAGTCATCGATGGCTACTCATCTGACCACCAAGCCATCGATGCCGGAGTTCCACAGGGGTCGGTCCTGTCCGCAACTCTATTCTTGCTGCACATAAACGATCTGCTTATGCCCGGTGTCATTGGGTACGCAGATGACAGCACAGTTGCGGACAGATATCTACCGGACGCGAAGGCCAGCAGGGATACAATCCAGTCTTGTCGAGAGGCTATGGTAGACCGTGTGGACGCGTCCCTTCATGCAGTCTCCACTTGGGGTGACGCTAATCTGGTGACGTTCAACGCTACCAAGACGCAGGCGTGTCTGTTCTCCACCAAACGGAGCCCATTCGAGCTGGCTCCGACTTTCCGGAATGTGCCTGTAAAATTGACTGGCAGCCTTGAGCTTCTTGGTGTTCAGTTGACTGCCAATCTCAATTTCGGTCAATATATCGAGTCCAAAGCAAAGACTGCAGCCAAAAAACTCGGAATCCTCTCCAAGGTTAGGCGGTATTTCACTCCAGGACAGCTTTTAATGCTTTACCAAGCACAAGTCCGGTCATGTATGGAGTACTGCTGTCACCTTTGGGATGGATCAGCTAAATACCAACTGGCCACTTTGGACTCGATTGACAAACGAGCTAGGCGGCTTATTGGCGACCCTACTCTAACTGACACTAAGCTGCAGAGCCTTGAGCATCGACGTAGGGTCGCTCGTCTGTCGGTCTTTTACAGGTTACATTTCGGTGAGTGTGCGGGGGAATTAAATGATTTAATTCCACCAGCCCCTTTCCATCATCGGGACACACGACGCGTGCGTTCGTTCCATCCGCACGTGGTCAATATTCCGCGAATCCGCACGAAGCGCTATGGTGCAACTTTTATCATGCGTACCGCAAAGGAGTGGAACTCGTTGCCTGCGAGTGTGTTACTCGTACCCGACCATTATAATTTGGGCGTGTTCAAGACAAGAGTGAATAGGCTGTTTCTAGACGGGCATGATACATCCTTGACCGCATCGTCACTTAACAACAGGTGAGATTGCGGTCAAATGCCCATCTATTTATAATAAAAAAAAAAAAAAAAAAAAAAAAAATACACACAATGTAATTATGCTAGATGGTAGGTACATGTGATAGTCCAGCTATGTTCCGCTTCAAGGCATACAAAAATCTTATAGCCTACATGCTTATTGCACTAAATTCAAGTTATCACTTAAGTATTCGTTGACTGAATAGTAAGATTTTTTGACCAGAAATCCACTTAAAGCCCGCTTAAATTCTAGAACCGTCCTCTGATATCAGCAGGTAGATGATTAAAAATTTTGTATATCAACGTAAGAACGATATTTATACACTTTCGGTAAAACTCTCTTCTCCTTAAAGTTGGTCCCTCACACGCTGAGTGTGACTCCGCCGATTAATATTTTTGATGGCAGCTCTCCACTTCTTCCTGTTGGTTGCTTCGTAGAGCGCGCTGCTGAGTGTCGTATCCGGTTGGTTGGATATCTGATCGCACCGTCGTATTGGGCTTCTTCCCCGTCTTGGTCCAATGCCGTCCATCTTCCCCATCCCCACCAGTCTCGCTAAGTTGCCAGGGTCTTTGCGGGCTATCTGACCGAAGTATTGTAGCACACCTTAGAGGCAGATGCTCAATAGCCTAGTGCTGACTTTCCAGCTTCAGTTGGGCTATTATGGGGACATTAGTGCGACGTGCGGTCCAAGGTATACGGAGCATTTTCTCGCCAGACTCACATCTCTAAAGCATCGATCTTCTTTCGGTAAGCCTGCCTTAATGGTCCAGGTCTCTGCGCCATATAGAAATATGGGAAAGACTAGTCTGAACAATTGTAATTTTTGTACGGTTCAGAATGTTCCTATCATTATATAATTTTTTGTTATATCATTTTGGCTTCAGATACCTGATAGACTCTTCTAACTAGTGTAAACTTACCTTAGAGCATGTAGCATAACATAGTGCTGCACGTGCAGCATATCAGCCCAGTGGGCACGGAACACTGGCCGCTGCAGCAACGCCTGCAGTAACGCTAACGCGTCCACTACCAGCGTCGTGGAACCCCCGGTTTCGTTCTCCAACGCTCGGACTACGATCGCGTACTGTTCCTCGGACATCTGTCGCACCATGTCCAGTAGTATGCTGACTATTCGACGCTGAAAGTGAAGTATTTTAGCTGTTGAGATAGAGAGGTACGTACAAAAATTGCATTTGAAAAGTGTTTAAAATTGGTCGCACGTATTTATTTTATTTTATACAAGAGTACGGGCTGTCTGATGTTAAGTAGTCACCTTAGGCTATGGACGCTTGTAACGCCACGGGCATTACGTGCGTGTTGCCGAACCTTTAGAAACCTATTCAATCCCCTCTTGAAGAACCCCATACTGTAACCTCCAGGAAAAACATTAATATAATTTCAATCAGTTACAAATTCATTTTCATTTTACAGTACTAATAAACAGAGAAAAACGAGCTCAAAGCATATTTTCTTAGGACTATGAACTATTCTTAGCTATATTGTATTTAAGTGCGAGTTAAATGTATGTTCGTTTGTCTGCCAGTCACTCAGTAATGAAGAAAGATCTATGTAATTTTTTACGAGCTCAGAATATGGAGCCGGAATGTGACAGGTTACTTTTACCACTAAAAATATTGAATAATAGCTTCTGCCCGCGACTTCATCCGCCTTAAATTCGTTTATCACGAATAAGGGTATTTTTCCGGGATAAAAAGTAGCCTATGTCCTTCTCCGGGACTCAAACTATCTCCATACCAAATTTCATCCAAATCGGTTCAGCGGTTTAAGCGTGAAGACAGACAGACAGACACACTTTCGCATTTATAATATTAGTATGGATTAGAATTCACGTGGCTAGGTAAGGTTTGTTTTTTAACAAACCTGCAATGTTTACGTGTTCAGAAAAAAAACGCATTATGCCAAATGATGATTATGACTTTATGAAAAAAAAAAAAATTAAGCAGAAGAGGGTAAACCAAATAAAACCTTTCTACGCCAGCGCACTCGCGGCAAATTGTAAAGTAAAAATAAACTCACCAATAACGGATCATCGCTGTTTCTTTCATCTTTCATCATGTTAGCCGCGACCCTCAGTACGGTGGGCAGCAGAAGTTTCGCCAGCTCTCCGCTGTCGGCCTCTACAGGCCCGACGTCGTCTCTCGACAGCAATGTCACTAGTTCGCCCAGTGTTTCTACGCAGAGCTCCACCTGGCCGTTTTATATAAATTATAACCAGCGATACACAGACGGTGCAACACCGCGGTATTCTGAGTAGAAATCTTAATATCCGCGCTCTTGTTCGATAAATAATTCTATTGAGTGTTCTTTATATATATATAAATATAAGTTTAAATATGTAATAAACGCATAAATTGACCCCTAGTTGCACCATCGGTGCTGATCACTGATTTTAACTTTATAGTGTAACGTTTTAAAATTAAAAAATTTGTCACGGTAAGCCATGCTAAATACCTGGGGTACAGAGAAGTTTCCGCCTCTTCAGCTGTTAAATCATTTAAAATGGAAGACTGATTTGTAAATTATGTTTTATCTAAGAAAAGGGCCGGCCTTAACCGTGTAAGTGCCCTGGGCGAGTCCATTGATTGAGCGGTTAAGCAGGCACCCTGGCCCCCATACAGCAAACGTCTCTTAGACTGCGGCGCCCCGAGCGGCCGCCCCGGGCCGGGCGCCCTAAAACCGGCCCTGTCTAGGAATATTATAACGTACGTCTAAATATTATGTGTGTTATGGTATTTAGTGACACTGACCTTTTGTACTCGCGGGCTGCATTCCATCGAATGATTCAGTCGTTAATTAATTGTTACTTACATATATTTAAATATTATTTACTTAATCTAAAAACTGCGTTTAAAAATATTTTTTTAATAAATATAATATAACGATTGTTTCGAAATCATTACTTGTTATTTCACAATTTTTAACCGACTCCCAAAAAAGGAGGAGGTTCTCAATTCGTCGGAATCTTTTTTTTTGTATACTGGTATCTCGAAATCCAACCGACTTGACCGCCAGAGGAATGTGTGAACTCTTATTAAGCTTGTAGACTGGCAATCCTAGGATTGATTCAAATGGTCTAGAGAGGCCAACCACTGTAGACCTTTCATTTCTTTAGATAAAGCAAAGTTACAAAATGTGAACATAATATATAAACTATCTTAATTAAATGGGGTTGCTCTAGACTACAATCATGCCTTATGCACGCTAAAAATGTCCGGATTTTAATTGGTCGAAAATACTGACGAAGCCCGGTAATGCCACATCCTGGCCTTCGTTGTAGTTGATGCGAAATGCTGCTTAATTTCGTGAATACATACGATCTGCTGATGCTGTGTGGGGTCGTGTAGCCTGGAGGAGTCTGCGCCGAGCAGCCGGGCCGCCTTGTCCACGGAGCGAGATTTGTGCGCCGCCTCGCGGTCCAGCTGTCACACCCGATAGCTTGGTGCACCGACATGATCGTACCCAGATTACGGCAGGGGAACTTAGTATAAAGTCTTCGGGGGGTATTACCCCCCCCCGATTTTATGTGCCCGATATAAAGTAAAAGCACGGGGGACACTGCTTTAGATCTTTTTTTGTTTCTGATCTGCTCCTCCTTTGGGGGGAGGCAGGGGAGCTGCCCGCCGAGGATTCTGTATCCCCAAGGCTTAAGAAATTTCTGATTTACCCCCCTCTCAGCCAATATGGGTACGTCCATGTGAACTAATACCCGACACGGAATGCTGGATCCCGGGAAGGTCGTGGCTATAGGCGATTTTGCCTTCTCGTGTTCCGTAGAAGAGTAACACTGATGCACTTCAGAACGCATTTAGTTTTTATTTTATAGATTTAAATTTGAGAACAGCTTGTGGGCCTTGGGTAGGTAGGTATAATCGTAAATATAATTAAGGTATAATCGGAAATATAATAATTTTTAACATGCCATTGTAACTATCATGTACTTTTTTCCAGATTCTTATTTAAATCAAAAATCCATTGGCAATGAGAGTGAACGATGATCGACTGAAATTGGAGTGTAAGTTATTCAAAACTTTGAAATGGAAGGATTTAAGATATATGAATATTCGAATATTCTAGAGGTTTTTTTACATACATGGCGGTGATCTACGGGTTGGCTGATGGCAAATAATCAATGTAGCCTCGTAGCGTTTAAAACAAAATGTGCGTGTAGGACAGGGAATAGAAGCAGCTTTTTCAGGGGGAAAACTAAGAAAGACGATACTTTTACTACTCACATTTCGTGTCGGGTATTCTTTACAAGCACACCAAATATAATGCAAACTGGTCACTTTAGATCTTTTTTTTCTTTGCAGTTTTTTTATACGATAAAGATTTAAAATGACCAGTAACATTCACGTAGATTCGACAGTCTTTAAACTGTCACAACGTGAATGTTGACATGCGACACATCAAGAATTTGCACACAATTTTAGTTCGTGAGCGACATCAAAGGCTCATGTTAAATTTTATTCATATTGAAACACCAATATCAAAAATCATTGCATGTTATGCAGTTTCGCTGTTATATTAAATAATATATTAGGAGTTTTAAAACATATTAGATATTAGTAAATTCAACTTATTTTTATTTTTTAATACCTCATAATGTTAGTGGCACGAATATATTTTAGTATGCGAACTTTTCTAATAAACGCCATTAAAAAGCCAAATATTGTTGATACGGTTAAGGCAACTTGTAATATTTTATTGTATGACATAAGAGAGTCAAAGTACATATTTACAACTCGGCATTCTAAACGTTAATGTTAAGATTCTAGCAACACCTAAGACTAAATCATAAAGCATGTTTATCTTCTTTTAAGGATTTTTTATGGATTCTAAGAACTCCTCATTCGGGCAATCTTATGCTATTGTCTTAGGGAAATACGGTCTTTTCATAGTAACTCTATGCCATCTCAGAACTGGATAGTACTCAACACAATTCATTCGTGTCACCAAAATAATGAGGTTTGGTAAACAAGACTGGAGCTCATATTAAATGCTCTGTTGAAACATAATTTGAATCTTTCTGAAAACGTAATTGAATGTCCCATTTTAAATGTATACTCCAGCCTAGTCTCGTAATAATCCATGATACTTATGACTGCAGATTTACTTAAAAACAATTAGTTGAATTTACGACCAACTTAAAAATACTTATAATACGAGAAATAAATAAATAAACACTTTAATTTCATAAAATATAAGGTTCTTTAGTGTGGTGCAAACAATAAGAGAGTGAACTGACATATAGTGGGAATCTTTTTTCGAGACCAAAAGCAAATACCATTCTACCCTTGAACAATACCATTATCTTTTAATGTTCAGTGTTAGGCCAATCGTTATTTTTTAGACAAAGTTCTTTCTACGAGATCGAATCAGAAATGAGGAGATTCGAAGACGAACTAAGGTCACCGACGTAGCAAACAGGGTAAGCAAACTGAAGTGGCAATGGGCAGGGCACATAGTTCGAAGAACCGATGGTCGTTGGGGCAGAAAGTTTCTTGAGTGGAGACCGCGTACCGGCTAGCGTAGCGTGGAAGGGCCACTCGCAAGGTCGTCGGACGACCTGGTTACGGTTGCGGGGACTCGCTGGATGCGGGTCGCCCCATGTGGAAATCTATTTATGAGGCCTGTGCAGCAGTAGACGTCCTATGGCTGAAATGATGATGATGATGATGAAATAAAATTGGTGACACATCTTGAGGCCTTTATTTTAACGTGAACTTTCTTGCTTTTAATATAAAATTGCCCATTTTATGACAAAAGAGTTAGCATACAGTAGCATTGACTTTAAAGTAAATAATCGTTTTAGTCCACAGTGAAGACACTAGCTTTGTTCGTAGGTACAATAGTAATCGCTTTTGGTCTCAAAAAATGATTCCCAGTATAAATATAAATGTGACATAGAAATGACTTGAAAGTGTAAGTCGTAATTAGTAAAGATGACAGATTAGAGCACACTCACACTTTCACGAACGAACAACGTGAACATATAGTCCAATGACCCTAATGAACCACAAACTCTATCTAACCTAACCCTTTAACACACATTTAGACATATAACTCTTATCTAACCCTTTAACCCACATTTAGACATATAACCCAACTGATTATAAACCTACCAATCGCCCATTAACTATAAAAAAAACTATAAACCTTGCCTTTGTTAGAGGATATGTAACATCTACTATGAAAATTAAGTGTCTATTATACAACAAGTAATATTATAACTTGACCGCTTGACTGAGCCGTTATCCGCGGCAGAACCGAGCCAAGGGGTGTGGCGACAAAGGGGTTGGAACCTAGAGGTTCACTTCTTCCTCATTCCCATTTTGTCAACTTGCTAGCTCGTCAACAATCCCTATCGTCCAGTGTCCTATCTTGTAAACATTCCCAAATCGTCCACTTCCTATCTTGTTAACATTCTCAAATGGTCCACTTTCTATATCAGCCACTTTCCCAACTCGTCCACATTCTTAGCAAGGTTTTACCAAAACAGATAAATAGCTTTTGATACTTGGTATTTTTACCGGCTTCAAAAAAGAAATTTCACAAATCGTCTGAACGTATTATTTATTATGCATGTTTAAACACGTGAACCGGATTCAAATATTTTTGCTTCGGTCATTAAGGCAAAGGGAATAACTATTTTAATTAATGGTAATCTAAGTTTGGAGAATAGTCTAATTGTAAATGTTGGGAGAATGGGATGTGGACGAGGTAAGAATGTGGACGAGATAAAAAGTGGACTATTTGAGAATGTTGACAAGATAGGAAGTGGCCTATTTGGGAATGCTGACACGATAGGAAGTCATTTCGAAATTGAATGTGGGCGAAATGGGAATGTTGACGAGCTAGGAAGTTGACAAAATGGAAATGTGAACGAAGTGACATAAAGCCCCCCCCACACCATAGCCGGTGTTAAACCACTCAGGCGCTTTAATATCTCTTGAAACTACATCTGTCGAGTTATAAAGACAAAATATCACTGTCGATATGAGTGTAAAATAATCATTATAGGTACAATAAGTGACCAAGCGAACTTTAGGTATCGCTAAATGTCAATGCGTGTGCTGATTTAATGACAGTGCAATTTTTAGGCTAGTGAAGTCTAGTGACCGCCGTGACATCTCCTACGTGAAACACACAACACACAATCACAACATGCACACACACACGTGGACACACATAAATATTGTTAGTGTACATATAATATTGGGTATAAGTGGAGCCGGATAGTGATGTGAAGGTATTATATATTTTGTGATACGATTAATATTGTTTTTGGTGGTTTTTCTTTTAGTTAAGTCACTTTTTGTGTGCAAGTCTCATGATGCGGGTGCGACGCGGACGTTCGAGTTATTTATGACACACACACAATTCACACACACAGATTATACTTTAATTGGATTAATTGCATTTTATGAAATATATAAAACTCAATTTTACCATCATTATTAATATTTTATTAGATCGTTGCACTATAGCTTTATTCATGACCTTCCCATAGTCTGCGGGCGACGGGGGGAAAGACAGTGGGGACATGACCCTGCCGCGCGCACCCCACCCCCGCTTTCTTACCCCTCCCGTCGCCCGCAGACTGTGAGTGTCAATAAGTTGCTGGGCTATGCATAACAAACGCCTTTAAGTCTTATGATATAAAAACTGTAAATATAAATTGCATTTAATCCATATTAGTTATGAACACCATGCTAAGTTATTATAATTGAGTTTTATGTGTATTAATATTACAAAGATTAGACTAACCAAATATTGCAGTGGTAAGACAATAAGTAATTTAGATTATATAGCACTTGTATGTTTCAATTTCCGATGATTATTAGAACAAGTCAGTCTAGAAGTAGATGTCTCTTCGTAGATGCTAAAATTAATAAAGACACGAATATATTTCTCTCCCACTACCCAAAGGTTGTCTGAAAGAAATCGCTGTTTAGCGATAAGACCGCCTGTTGTTTACCTCTCCTTGAATTTATCGTTTTTCGTGTACTCGTTTTGTAAAGTGTGCAATAAAGAGTTATTAGCAGCTATTTTACGAAAAAATATCCCGACAAATAGAATTCAAGTGAATTCAATTATTTTAATTCAATTAATGTTACATCGTTCAATACAAAATTAAAGTGAACTAAAGCCTAACAAAACAATACAAGTGTCTGTCTATTAATTTCGCCACAGCTTACTACTGCATATTTGGTTGTCCCGATTACTGTTAATAGAAAACGATTTTAATATGAGTTTATTTCGGTTATTGTTAGAAAGACATGCTGAGAACTACTTTGATTGTATAGCAAATGTGGAAAATTAGTCGTTTTAGTGCCAAAAATAGTTTAGATGCATGACTTACATTTTAATGACGAGTCTAATAAGCTTTATACTATAATTTAACTCCAATTCGTCTTTATTTATTTTTCTCGCATAATGTTTTAAAAGTCAAAAACAAGAATATCTGGTTGCTTGTGCAATACGGTACATGCATGATTTTTTTATCGCTTTATTCCATGAAATATCAAAATACCATAAAAACGATTTCAAATAGTGAATTATAATTCAAAATCGGGCAAGAAATACGTAAAACATACGTAATACATGGTATAGGCATTTTGAAGTACTAATTAGACAGCGATTTGACAGAGAGGTCCAACATGAACTGTTACGTCGTAGTGCATTCCGGCCATATAAACTCCATATCTGTTTTTCTCGAAAGAGATGTTTGATGGCTTATATCTTGGTTATTTTCATAGTTATTCGAAAAATTTCGAATAACTATGAAATTGTCGTTAGTCCCGCAATAAAAGCTATCAAAGGACCCCTAAAGTATGGAAAATGTGGTTTCAGTTCAATGTCCTGGGATTTTGATACGTTATAGACTTCAGTGTCCTGAACAAAAGTCTTTGTTTCCGAGTCCCTTTCAAAGTTTCAACTGATTTTGACGATACACGAAAAAAAACTTAAAATCGTAATCAATGCAAAACAATGGAAGACAGTGCCATTACCTATGTCAAATTTCAGACAGGTGTGACGTCATCAGAACGGTAGGTTCGTTTTGGAGTGAAAATATCAACTGCAAGTTTATAACCGATTTTTTTGCAATAAATTAGAGTATCTATTTATTTTTTTAACTTATGGTCTATTTTACATTGAATATAATCTGGTCTATTGAAAGCGGATTTAGGTAACTTTTACATACATAGACTTAGGATAAATTGCCTATTACTGGCCACCCTCCTGTTTAGGGATTGCAATCCGGATTATCCAAAGTTCGAAAATCCGGATTTTTCACAGATTTTGCGATCCGTTTCTAAATCAGAATTTTCGGATTTTGTTGTCAAAGTATTGAAAATGCAATTGTTGCATATTTTAACAAGTTTTAATTGTTTAAGATAAATATTGCGATTGAACCCAGCTGTTCCGGTTATTAGTTTTGTTAACATCGACATAGTAATAATTAGAACAAAAGTCGTTTAAAAATGTGTTCCAATTTTACGCCCCTAACCATATTTTTTTCTAGTTAACCAGTTACATAAATAATAATAAATAAATAAATATTATAGGACATTATTAGTATTATTACACAAATTGACTAAGTCTCACAGTAAGCTCAATAAGGCTTGTGTTGTGGGTACAAACAGAGATTTGATCAAATCCCTAAGGGATATGACCAAATCACGCAGGATGTTAAAATGGCGATCATTTGTATAGAAAAAGTCAGTCATTTGATTAAATCCCTCGTTTAAACGACTCGACACTAGACTCGTTGGAGTTTTTAAGATATCTCTTTTTGAAACGTATTCCTAAATAAAAACTGTTAATAATAAAATAGAAGAAGAATTTACATAGCAGTGTAATTATAAATTTGTTTTTGATAGAAATTTGCGTAGCAGTGTACGCATAAACTTGTTTTTTTGTAAAAAAATAAATGTGTAGCAGCGTACGCATTGACCTGTTATTGTTTAAAAAATATTGAAAATACTTTATTTGTGATTAAAAATACTGACTATCTCTAATATGGTCCATTTTTTCTTCTTTTCATCGTAGTAAATAAAAACGCTCCAAAATCCGTTTTTTATCCGAAGTTCGGATTGCAGCCGACCCAATATCCGAAAATCCTGATTTCCCAAAGGGGGCCAGATTTGCAATCCCTACTCCGGTTGCTGGTCAAATCGCCGGGTGCGCTTCACTCTATCGAACAACATTTAATATAATTTCAATCGATATAACAATTAATGATATACTATTCTAATGATATAACAACGTTTCATAGAATCGACATTTGAAATATTAATTATTTATTAGAAACACATTTAGTAGATTATTATTTACTATAATTAGCATTTGATATAACGGACTTTATATAGAATACTATTTTCATGGAATAATTAAATGATATAAGAACGAAATATAATATAATCCCTATAATGTAGTTAATATTGAAATGTTTGTCGCATATAAACTTTGGTTGGGTAAAACTAGGTTAGGTTATGTCAGTTCTGCAACCACAACAGCTCGCGAGCCGAGCGAGCGAAGCGAGTGTGCCGCGGCAGCGGCCGGCGAAGCGCTAAGGCCGAACTGGTTCTAATAAAGTAGCTTATGTTAGGAGGTTTATTTAAGGAATACTTAGTTGAAGGTATGAAAAAAATATGCACAAATTATCATTTTCATTTCATACTAGCTTCTGCCCGCGACTTCGTCCGCCTTAAATTCGTTTATCGCGGATACAGGTATTATGCCGGGATAAAAAGTAGCCTATGTCCTTCCCCCGGACTCAAACTATCTCCACAGAAAATTTCATCCAAATCGGTTCAGCGGTTTAAGCGTAAACAGGTAACAGACAGACAGACACACTTTCGCATTTATAATATTAGTATGGATAGTATGGATCTGAATTACTTATTATATAAGTAGGTACGAATATGGTATTTTGAAAATTACTTCAATGATAAATTGGAACCAATACCATTACATTGCTAATCTATTTTAACAGGCAACTTTCGAACAAATTGTTGTTCTATAAAATGAGGAGTATACCAAATATGGATTATATTCTCCGATAAGTATAATAAATAATTATTATTTAATTCGTGGTTATAATAAATTAAAATATATTAATTGTTTTTCTATCAAAAGTTTATTCTATTAAATTATCAATTATACACATTGAAATTCTATGATTCGTTGTTCTATACAGTGAAAGTATACTATTTGTTGTTCGAGGGATCATTAATCATTACACACCCCAAATCGCCATATGATATATAGCCAGGGTTTAGATGAAGGATGTTTATTAAAATCGGACTATTTTAATATTAACTAAATGTTATATATAAGTAGTTGTGGCCAGTAATAAGCACATTCACGACCAAGAGCGCCCACATAGCGGGTTCCCAGTCGTGAAAATGTTAAATAATCAGGCCAGTTATTAGCAATTTACCCTATTTGTTGCGTGAGGACAGACATAAACACAAACAAACATAACTGTGCCAAACAGTCTGCATGCATCGGCGTGCGTGCTTACCTCAGTACTGGAGACCAACATATACTCGGCAGCCAGGCGACTTTTGGCTCTAATACCAGCGAATTTTAGACGTGAAAATGGAGCACAGAGAAAAAAATTACCTGCATCTATAATTGAAACTACAAGCGGGTACTTTCCATTTTTTCTAAAGAAAAGTGATGTCATAGACTGTCAAAACTTTATTTTATTTAGTTAGTTGCAACATGGCAAAATTATCTATGTAATCTAATTTAAGAATGAACGTTTTTCATCATGTTGTAGGTTTCACAATAATTCTGAAGAATAGAAATAACAATTTTGTTCCATTAAACATCATGGAAATGTGGGGAGAAAAAAGTATTTACAGATTTATAACGCCAGTTTATACAGCAAATGTGAAGTACCCCCAAACAATTTAAGTAATTGTACCTGGGTCCCGTTTCTCAAAACCTTGTACAGTAGTACCACAAATATAAGTTACAATGATTTACCTGCGCAGAAAGCATTTTTTGAAAACAGATTAACCAATTATAAGGCAGCGCGTTTGCGCGGGTAAAATCTTCAACGCCCATTGGCCAAAATTTTGGCATTTTGGCTGGCGCCCTGTCAGTTGCCATGAGCGAGAGAGCACGAATTCGCCTGTCATAGCATATGTACCGTACGTTTAGTGCAACAAGGTCTTTATTGAAATGGTCACACGTTCGGTTGCATTCGGTACTTGTTAGGACTCGTCGGCGTGGCCGAAGATTGCCGATGTAATTTATATTCGTGGTACTACTGTAATTTGTATTACAAGTGGAATTTTTAATATATATTGTTGGAAAAAGATTTCGGCTTGTGATGCAAGTTACAAACGTTAATGAACGGCCCCCTGATATCAACAAAAGGCAACGAATTAGACGAGTCTCGACGAGATGGTAAGTGTCAAAAATTCGCTCGCATAGAACCTGTCACCTATTTTCTGTGTCTAGATTGCTACGAGCTAATCGCGTAGTGCTAAGTGCGACATTACAACATTTTTCATCGCAATTCATTCAAAATTATCGTTGCAAGCGATCCGGTTAGGAACATAGTTTTTTTATATTTTGCAACGATAACAAAAAATCTCGAGCAACGAATCACAAAACGTACATGACAGAAAAAAGCGGATTTTTGACATATTATTACAATAGCGAATTTACATCTAGTATCTCTATATCTCTGGTCAAATGGTTGAGACTTTAGAACGGTAATCCAGAGGTACCGGGTTCGATTCCTGGTGCGGACCACGTATTCACGCATTGACTTTTTTCTTAAAATAGTCAGTTTCAAAGGAATAACTCTTAACTTTTACTTGATGTAAAAATATTTTAAAACTCCGCATTTTTGTAATGTACAAGTCCTATGTTAAAAAATAGGTTTTTGTGATATTAAAGAAAATTCATTGTTGCGACTCAAATATTGTAATGTAAATAAAAAATGTACATACCATTTCGCAGTTTAAACGGACAAGGGTTATTACATATAGGAACGCGGACGCCACATATTACATATAACCCACAATAATAATGGTTTCTGATTTGGTCAAAATCATTAATGCTTAAAATCGTGTGCAAATGCACTTATTAAAACATAGGTATTATTCAATATAATTCAACAGAAAACTGCAAATAAAATCTGTATATGATTATTCAAGAAACCAACTTCTTTTTAAATCAATTTGGCCTATAATATTCCATTAGACTATATTCTTTATTGACCAAGCAAACAAAGAAGTACTACCAAAAACATATAACATAGGTTTAGATACAATTATAACACCAAAATATTTCTGTGTGACTTGACTAGAAAGGACTAATTGATATTGTAAGCGATTGTCAATCTAGATATTAATTACACAAACTACACTTATATTGACTGCTATAGTTGATAATATTTTGACAATGTTGACTTTTAACCACCAACGCAAGAGGGGTTTTAAATTAAAAGTCTATATGTTTCTGCAAATTAAAAACTACCTTTGTCCAGAAATGAGACACTCAATTTATGCTGATAAAATAGTGCCTTTCTGTGGCAACGTAGCATTCAAAACTAATTATTTGAATGCAATCTTTGAAATAGATATGTTGCTCTAAAGGCCGTAATTCGAAGCTCGTATCGTGATGTCCCCTCGCTTTCATAATAACATATATTCGATTGGCTGGGACGGCCATACGAAATTCGATTTTTTTACTTGGGAGTAGAAGTGTGCGTCGTCATAAAAATACGCGGCGGCTTTTGGCGTCAAGGTCATGCTGCGAGTGTTGGGTATATATTGAAAATTCTATAACACAGAAAAAAGTTGTCAACATCCCTATGGTCAGTTAAGTGTTATAACTAAAATTGGAAACGTAAAGCAATCTTTACTTTCTTAATATGGCGACAGCTAAGGTGTGGTTACAAAAGTGCAACTTGGTCATTCAATTGTTCAAATGTTACACGTTTTCGACAATGTTCATACGGCATCATGCCTCTATTCGTGTGTTTTTATTTTATTTTATAGGGGGCCAACGAGCAGACGGATTACCTGCAACACGAGAGTCACAAGTGCGTTGGGGGCCTTAAAAACTTTTTAGGGTTCCGTACCCGAAGGATAAAACGGGACCCTATTATTAAGACTCCACTGTCCGTTCGTCCGTCCATCTCGTCACAGTTGAAATTTTTACAGATGATGTATTTCCGTTGCCGCTATGACAACAAATATTACAAACAGTATAATTTAATATCTGTCTGTCAATATCAGTAACCAATATAGCATGATCGAACACCGCGTACATTTTGCTTAGGGGTAGGGCTCTAACACTGAATTTTCACAGATACGGCCGAACCTTCGGTGCGCGAGTCCGACTCCCACTCGGCCGGTTTTAACATTATGTTGGCGGCGCAAAATTGAAACCTCGGCTCCGCACCGCCGCGCCGGCGCACACGTGTACTCGGCAGTAACCGCGACGCAGGGAAGTACACGTCACGAGTTCTCACCTCCACCTTCTCCATGAGCAGCGCCTTCACGGTCTGCGCCACGTGCGGCAGCAGCAGCGCGCGCGCGGCGGGCGCGCTGCCCAGCGAGCCCCGGACCAGCTCCAGCAGGGCCAGCATGCGCTGCTTGCCGAGGCGACTGTACGGCAGAGCGTCCAGGGCTCGCACTACGTGCCCACTGGAGAAACCCATCACGTCAGCACAATGGTGTGAGAATCAAAATTAAAAAAAAACCGGCCCAGAGCATGTCGGACCGTGCCCAAATGCATTATATGACGATTGCATAATAGTACATTACTTACCGATGGCTGTAAAAGAAAGAAAGCCCGAAATCGCAGGTATTTGCGACCCGAGCCGCAGGCGAGACTTGTAAATATGCGATACAGGGCTATCTTTTTTACTGCCCGTGGTGAGTACACAGTTTTACGTCTCCACCGCCGTGCGAGTTTTAACGATAAAACTCACATTATGGCCAGGTGTGACGTAAGAAAATTAAAAGTTTTAAAACCCTCCGACATAAATGAAAATAAAAACAAAATTTGGAGTTCCTAGCATCAATATTGGCTGAGATCCGATCACTCGTTCCACTAAAAACGGAATATCTTGGATACGAGTGCTCCGATTTTCATCAAACAAAGCTAAGAACACTCGGGATAAAATTATCTGACACAAAAAACCGCACTCACAGCGGTCCATCCGTATAAGCGCTACGATGACACAGAGTCACAGACACGTTAAACTTATAACACCCCTCTTTTTTGTCGGGGGTTAAAAATACTACTAATTATTTATTCTGTACATGTGTATACTTCTATATACATTTATATTTGGTGCACTTTTCCAAATCATTTTTTTTAATCTGTGGCAATCCTTTGTAGTACCGGCAGCGGAACCCTACACTAATCATCTTAAATGATCCGACATGCTCTCGACCGCTTTTTTTTTATGTCACCAGCCAGTTTACCTGAGCTCAGTTTGGGGGAACACTTTGATCGCGTGCGGCACGGCGTGCGGCAGATACTTGAGTGCTGAGCCTTGACATGTTAGTGCGTAATCACCGCAACGCATCAGCCATACTAATGCTTCCATTAAGCTCTGTGGACAAATAAGTATATACAATTTACTACTTATATAATACTAAAATCTTACTGCAGCTTTGCCCACGTGGCCTAATATTTGTTTTTTAGAACTGGAGCCATTTTTAACAAACTTCAAAAACTGAGGAGGGATCGTTTAATATTGGCCACTGACATAGACCGACAGACATAAAACTATTCGGTTTTTAGTATTTGTTGTTATAGCGGCAACATAAATACATCATCTGTAAAAATTTCGCCTGTCTAGCTGTCACGGTTCATGAGATACAGCCTGGCGACGGACGGACAGACGGACAGCGGAGTCTTAGTAATAGGGTCCTGTTTTACCCTTTGGGTTTGGAATCCTAAAAACTATCCATGTCTCACCTCGAACTGGAAGCGAAAATCTTGATGCGCTTGCGGATCTCCGAGCGCGCTGCGCAGCTGGCGGCTGCGCACGATGAACCGCACGAGGCTCTCGAGGCACTTCATGCACTGCAGCAGCCGCTTCAGCGCCAGCTCGCCCTGCTCCGCGGAAGTAATCACCCACACTATTACGGCGATCAGCTTTCTGAAAAAAAAAACATGAGATTCCGTCATTTTGGTTTCACCATGGACTAGGTATTGTTGTTTTGCCACGGCCCATTGCCAAATTATAAACCCATACATTCTAGGATCAATATAAAGCAGTTAGTTTTAATAAGTCATTTGATTTAAATCGCGTTTGGATCAAATTATTTAAACCATGTCCACCTTTGTACAATAAGTTACCCAAACAAGTTAGAGAATCCGAATTGCCTCAATTTAGAAAATATTTATTGGACTTTTTGGTACAAAATGCTTTTCATTCAGTAAAAGAATACCTTGATTATACACCGCATATTTATTAAGTTTAGTAAATAGTAGGTTTATGTTCTAGTTTTTATTGCTTTGCATGCTGAGTCGTAGTTATAGAAAAATACTATCTTAGTTAATTTTAGTAGATGCATAATTTTAATTGTATTACTTAATATTTGCATGCCTACTAGTAGGCTAAATACAATGTACAACAAAAATGTATTTGACAACATCTCCTTGACTGTATTCTAGCAAATACATAGGTAATGATTTGATTTGACCTTTCACGTGATCTAGTTCCAAAACACATACATAATACACACGCATAGAAATGTCTAAGAAATCCAAAAAAATATACCTATATTTTGATTTAAGCATTTCGAAGTAGCATTTTTCACTTACCTATACTATTACAAAGTTGTAAAAATGAAATGTCTGTACGTTGCAGATATTTTCGAAAAAATGATTGTTACGGAGGTCACCAAATCGAAAAATATTTTTATTATTTTTTATGATTACATGTGTCGTTGTGGCTTCATGGCTTCGTACACGGGTAGCTGGGTATCTCCAGATGGTTATAGGATACTTTTTATCCGAATACGCTGTCGTAAAAAAGAGGTGATATAACTTTGTCTCGTCCGCGAACGAAGTTGCGTGCGTATTCTAGTATTTAATGAAAGAGAGATAGCTATTGGGGCAGTAAAGTCTTCGAGTGGCTATGACGCATAGGAAAGCGCAGCGTGGGACAACCCCCGTCTAGATGGACGGATAACCTCGTGAGAGTTGCGGGGAGTCGGTGAATGCGGTCTGCACAGGATCGCACCCTGTGGCGAGTTATAGAGGAGGCCTATATTTAGCAGTGACGTCCGTGGCTAATAGATAGATGATAGAATGTACAGGCAAATCATTTTTATAACTTCATACTAGTACAGATTAAAAATAAAAATAACTCATTTAAACGAATTATATCGCGAAAAATAAAATAATTAAGCCCTTCTAGCACATGTGTAACTTGTTAAATTGTTTTATTTCAATGAGTAATAATCTCGGAAACAGAAGAAAATATTACATGTGTAACTGTTTTATACATTAGGCCCACCTGGCATACAAGAACACCGTTATTTGTTTTCTCAAAGTGGGTACTTTTCACAAAATGTAACTTAGACATAGAAAAAATATTTTTCTCAGTCTACCCGGTGAACACAGAAGCCTTAAGCTTCCGTAAGTCGGGAACTCAAATGAGATAATATAGGCAAAACGCCTCTGGGCTGTCAAAGAATAAGCAGCTGATTGCATTAGGTCTCTTTTATTTAATGTTATTTTATTAATATTTCTTGTAATATTCAGCCCATTGAGTGTGTACTCAATAGCTTTAATCTTAGTTTTAGTGTAAACATAATAAGTGAAGTGCATTAGTAACGTTAACAACTGTCTCGTCATATTTTAAATTTGTAACCGTTATAGGTTAGAAATTCGAAATATATTTTCGTAGTGCAATCAAATCGTCTTGTTTTTGTGTTTATTTTAGCAACTAATAAAATTAGAACACAGCTTATACATACCCTTGCGTTACTATTTCACGTAAGTACCTAAAAACCTGCTACCTGTACACTAGAATGTGATTATAATAATTTAAAATGTGAGCGGGTCAAGCTTCAGGAGATGGTAGACAGGTTTACTGAGTGTAGCGCTGAGTATGAGCATGCCCTGAAGGAGATCAACACACTGGAGAGAGCGCTGCATGATGCCAACGAGCAGATTCTTGAGCTGCAGGAGGCCAAGCATGAGAGTGCAGCGGTTCATGCTCATAGCTTATTCGAAGAACTAGTCGGACCGGTCCCACAGTTGGTTACCACTCCAATTGATAACCCTGTAATTGTTGTAGACCATGATACTTCCACCACAACAAAGTTAGTAAATTGCAGTGGTAAAAAACTAAAAATATATGTCAAACTTAACAAGTGTATACAGAGAGTAAAAAAGTTGTCAAAACAAAACAGGTTGTTTCTAAAGAAATTGAGATTTTGCAGTCAAAATGTAAATCTAGTGGATAAGTTAGATATGTATTCTATACAGTTACAAAATAGTAGGTTAAAATATGAAACTGACACACAGACATTAAAGTTAAAAATTCAAAGCTTAGAGGATTCAATTAAATCATTAGACACAATTAATGAGAGCTCAAAAAAAGTTATTCAAGAATACTCACTAGCCATGGATGATTTAATATCAAAAATAAATTATAACTCAGAACGGTTTGAGTCCCTGACAAATAATCACTCCTGTTTATGTAAGCAGGCAAGTGGTAATCTGTCGACTAGTGTACTAGAACCATCCTCCCTGTGTGTCAGTTTGCCAGAAAAATCCAGTGAAAGTTCCTTCCACACCGCACCAAGCACACCTAAACCTAAGGTTATCATGTACTGCGATGAGATGGGAAGTGGTATGGGCCCACTGTTAAACTCATACTTAAAGGGACATAGTGTAAGCAGCAATTGTTTGCCTTATAGTAGCCTTGACAATATTTCAAACCAAATTCTAAAAGACAGTAATATTAATTCCAAGATAACACTGCTTATTCTTTTGGGAAACAGGGGTAAAGTGAACAAGAATGATTTAATTAAATTTTATGAAACTTTGAACACAATTATAGTTCAGGAAATTATTATGTTCACTTTTCCCTATTGTAAACAAATGACAAAATCTGAAAATGATACAAGATATATTTTAAATACATCTTTATATAATCTTTGTACATATAGTAGTAAGTTTAGAATAGTAGACGCTAACAAATATGTTAGTAATCATTATTTTTTGACAAAAGGTAAGTTTTACCTTTCCAATTATTGCAAACGACAAATAGTTTTGTCACTAGCTTATTTAATTGACATTTCTACAAAGAATTTGGTACATAACTCTGCTTCTATTGAGCAGTCCGACATTAATGTTGTTATGTGTAATAATTTAAACTAAGTGATGAGACAATGGAGAAATCCTTTTCTGGCAATGTAAAGTATATCCACCTGGTTCATCAAAATATTCAGTGTATTAGAGGGAAAGATTTGCAGATTGAATTATTTTTAAATGCCTATAATATTGATATCTTATGTATAACTGAACACTGGCTAACTTGCAATTAGATAATGCCCCAATTAAATAATCACCAGGTGGGTAGTTCGTTCACCAGACTTAGTTCCATACATGGTGGGTCGTTAATTATATTAAATAGTCAATTGAAATTTAAGGAACGTAAGGACATTGTACCCTTGTCTGTTGAACGGACCATAGAATTAAGTGCAGTAGAACTAGAGCAATTTATTATAGTTTGTGTGTATAGGCCGCCATTAAGTAATTTCGATGTTTTTCAAACTATTATGGAATATGTGCTTTTTAAGATATCGCGTACTCGTAAAAAATTACTTATTTGCGGCGATTTCAATGTAAATCTTTTGGAAGATTCAACACTAAGTATTAGATTGTTGAATCTATTCAAATCTTTTCGTTTAAGCCACGTATTTATGGAACCTACTAGGGTGACCGATACCAGCGCCACCTGTATTGATAACATTTTCACTGATATTTCTCCTTCTAAACAAAGTATAATCAGTAAATTAGAATCAGATCATTTAGGCCAATTAATGGAATTTGAGATATTAAGGGAAAATATAGTGAAAAAACAAATTACTTTTGTACCGGTAACCACAGACCGCGTGGAAAGAATGAAGCAACATTTGTTTCAGGCGCTACCCGTTCTGTCTTCTGAAATGAGTCCTAATCACATGTATGATTCATTCTTTACAACTTTTATGAAACATTATAATACAATATTTACTTCCAAATCGGTTGTGGCTGGCGGTGCACCAGTATTTAGCGAATGGGCTACTGCGGACTTACACAAACGTAGACAAGCACTGTATGCCATGTATGAGGAACGGCGGTTTAATACGAGTGATGAATTTATAGAACATGTAAAACAATATTCGAAACAATTCAAAATTGATTGTCATATTGCCAAACGTAATTATTTAGCCCAGAAAATCAAAAATAGTTCTAATATTATCAAAACCACCTGGAAAGTGATTAATGCGGAGACTGGTAGATCAAGGCACGCAATTAGTGATCTAGAATTAAAAATTGATGGCAAAATTATAGATTCTAGTTTAGATGTAGCAACAGAATTTGAAAATTTCTTCACCGATATACCAGTATCCACAACAAAGTGTTTAAATTCACCACCTTCGTCTGCCGTTTTGTTGTTAAAAGAAAACGTCCCAGAATGTAGTAAGGACTTTTATTTTGAACATGTCACTCCTTCAGATATAGTAAAGGCATTTAAATCAATTAATGTCAAAAAAACCAATGACCTATGGGGGGTCTCAGTCCATGCTGTCAAATCCCTAATAGAAGCAATAGCGCCTGACTTGGCAGATATATTCAATAACAGTGTTGACTGCGGTGAGTTTCCTGATCTGATGAAACATAGCAAAATAACTCCTTTATTTAAATCAGGTAGTACCTCTGACCCCACTAACTTTAGACCAATATCTGTACTACCTACATTTAGTAAAATTTTTGAAAAGCTAATTCTATATCAATTGTTAAAACATTTTAATTTTAATAATTTGATGCATAGTAAGCAATTCGGATTTACGCGGGGTCGCTCGACATCCAACGCCGGAGTTGAGCTCGTAAAACACATTTTCGATGCCTGGGAGGAATCGCGAGATGCTTTAGGCATCTTCTGTGATTTATCTAAGGCCTTCGATTGCGTTAATCATGAGACACTGATCAGGAAGCTACACCACTACGGAGTTAAAGGATTAGCACTTAATTTATTAGAGTCTTATTTAAATGGTAGAATACAAAGGGTTGACGTGAATGGAAAGCGTTCACCGGGGTCATTAGTCTCTATGGGTGTGCCGCAGGGATCAATATTGGGACCTTTCCTGTTCCTTATCTATATAAACGACTTGCCACACCTCGTAAAGAACCACCATGAGATAGTTTTGTTTGCAGATGATACGTCTCTAATTTTCAAAGTCGTAGGAAATCAACGATCCTATAATGACGTAAACAATGCTATCTGTGAAGTAGTAAATTGGTTTAATGTAAATAATTTATTGTTGAATGAGAAAAAGACTAAATGTGTTAAGTTTGTCACGAGTAACGTAAAACACGAGCAAGCAAGCGTTATGGTTAAAGGTGAGGAACTGGAACTAGTTAATAGTACAGTCTTTCTCGGTATAACATTAGATTCTAAGGTCCAATGGGGTCCCCATATTGCTAATCTCTCGAATAGACTGAGTTCTGCAGCTTTTGCAGTAAGTAAGATTCGTCAATTAACAGACGTGATAACGGCTCGATTAGTGTATTTCAGTTATTTCCACAGTATTATGTCGTATGGCATCTTACTATGGGGCAGTGCTTCCGACATTAATACTATATTTGTTCTGCAGAAGCGGGCTGTTCGTGCGATATATAAAATGAACTATAGAGAGTCGCTTAGAGATAAGTTTAAGGACATTAATATAATGACAGTGCATTGTCAATACATTTATGAGAATATTATGTATGTACATAAAAATATTACCGACTTTAAGAAGAACTGTGATATACATAATATTAATACTAGAAATAAGCATAAGCTCGCAGTGCCTGCTACTAGGCTCCATAAAATAAGGAGATCATTCATGGGTAACTGTGTGAGATTTTATAATAAACTTCCTAACAGCATAACTGAGTTGTCTATTGGTAAATTCAAAAATATTGTGAAACGAAAATTATTTTCTAAAGCTTATTATAGCTCACAAGACTACATGAATGATGAAGCCGCGTGGGATTAATGTAAATTATAGCGTCATGTAGGTATATGAATAATTATTTTAAGGAATACCTAAGGTATTATTATTTTTTTAATCTTAATAGTTTTATATACTCTGACATTTAGAATTTTATTCTAGACACATTCTAGATTATTTATTTTTTATTGACAATCCTTTTGGGATTTAGCTTATTGATTATTTTAATTTTAAAAATGATGTTTTTATCAATAATATTACACTTAAGTTAAATGATCTGATTAGGTTTTTCTGGGTTTCCCTAATCCTTGCAGCAAATGTTGGATCATATTGTATTTCTCCCAGCAAACATTCACTCTCATGTAACTGACATTTCGAAAGTGCTTGTAACTAGGCCTACTTGAATAAAAAATATTTTGATTTGATTTGATTTGATTTGATATACGCGATATAATCCGTTTAAATTATTTTATTTAAATGGGTGATAATCGCAGAGACACAAGAGAATATTAAAAAGAACTCACTCATAAGCCAGAGCGTCGCAGAAGCTATCATCAATGTACGCGTACAGCACAGGCTGGAAATGCTGGTATTTATGATCCGCAACCAAAGACACGACCCGCATTAGGCACTCCAGAACTAGCACGCCGTAACTGTTCTCCGTGTAGCTCTCCTGCTCTTCTGGGACCTGGAAAAAAGAAACGGGTATATCGCAGTTATTTCTTATTTGTTTATTTTGGCAACATACTGAATGAATGAAATCGTTTATTCACTATGAACATATGTTAACACACGATCTTAGTTTATATACATTGCTTCCCATTATACATATATTCAGTCAAGATAGACATGTGAAATTAATTGAAAATAATTGTCAGTAATATACAATCATTCAGTCATTTAATATAAGATACAATTTGAAGACTAATTATAATATTCAAAGATATTTATAATAGTAAGTAATTAATTTATTTGGGAGTTAATAGAGTGATAATAATCAGATAAATAGAAAAAAAAAAAGTAAAATAAGTAAGTCACAATCAAAATAAGTAAGTCAAGTTCCTTTAAATATAAGTAAACTAAGTGTCTGTCAATATTCAAACTGTCTACAATAAAACTTCGTTAATACTGTAATAACAATTATCAATCAATATTTTATACAACTTTGTTGTAAACTCGTTTATAGGCAATGTCTTTATGTCAGCTGGTATTTTGTTAAATATACTAATGCACAAGTTATAAGCGCTTTTTCTTCTAACAAAGTATTAATCTGTTACTAGTTGGTAGTGCTAACCTACAGCGTCTATGTGATACTAGTCGGTAATGCCAACCTGCAGCATTTATGGTAAATATTAGATGGTGCACACAATTACACGGTAATCATTTTACTGTTACTTTTCTATTGTCTCGTTAGCGCTCCATACTACTTAGAAAGACATGTGTATTACCTGTGTTAATATGCTAAAGAGAGCGTCCAAGATGTCCTGTAGAAACTTGACCAGTTCCTCGCTCGGTACATGCATCAGTCTGGTCAGAGCTTGCCGCAGCGTGCCTTCCGCGTGGTGGGTACTCCACTTCAGCACACCCAGGATCTCCTCTGGAAATAAAACAATAAAGAAGATGCAATCCGTTAGTGTTCCGTAGCCAAAATGGCAAAATGGTAGTTTCGTCATGTCCGTATTTCACTGGCATTTTAATCAAAAACTACATTGACGAAATTTGTACAGTTGTAGTGTATAATTGTTTTCCATCGTATTTTCACGGAAATGTACGAACGTATCTTGCTATTTCAGTCGATCACAGTACAAAAAGTACTGAGGTAGATTGAAGCAGCATGTTAAATACCAACGTTTCCGAGAAAATACCAAGGAAAACAATTATGCACGACATCTGTAGCATAGGTGATTGTATAAGCCGCTACTTAGTTTGATAGTTAAATAAAATATCAAATGCAATCAATACATTTAGGTAATCGAAAGTGCATTTTTTTTGCAGCAATAAAACAATGTGTGGTACATATTTCGACACTTATTTTACAGAAAAGATAAAGCTAAATAATAAATAAATACTTTCAACGAAAATTATTTTCAACATAATCAGATTTAGCGTTTTTGAGTTATTAAATTGATGTCATTACTAGTACCCACGAACAGTTTTTGTTATTTACAAGTAAGTAAGCGCACTCACTAAATAACATGAGAAAAAAGAGAAAGCCAAATATTTATTTAGTTTTTACCTCGTTGAGTGAGCTTAGTGGAGCACAACTTGGAAGCCACGACAAGGGAGTCCCTGTGCACGAGGGACAGTGGGCCGCGCATGAGACCTCGCTCGGACTGCGCCGGAAGCTCGTCGCGACGCGAGGGAAGGCCTAGACACGCGGCCGCCGCTTCCGACTCTATGTCTTCGGTGCTCGCTTTTTTACTGTCGATCTGTTAAAAATATAATTTTACGACAATGTGTATAGGCCTAAGCGGAGGTGGCGGGACGATCTGGACGCGTTCTTCAATTAGCTAAGCAAACTTACTGGGTTCTACACAATGGCTTTAATAATATCAGATTTTTTTTCAGTTTCGAAGAGAAGCGTGAGTTTGGGATAAATCATCATCATCAGCCCGGAGTCGTCCACTGCTGAACATAGGGAACTCGTAGGAACGCAATGAGTTTCAATAATTTCAAAAACCATATTGGCAGCGATGTGGTTCGCAACCCATCACGTCTCGGTCCCAGCGAGAGCGAAGAGTGGGCTATGGAGAGCCGCTTTGCTACGTTAAATGTAAGGGGAGGAATTAATGATTTTATTTATTTATTTATTTATCAAAATAATTACACAGTATTACAGTTAAACACTAATGCACTGTGAAACTCAGAATATACAACAGTATTACAAAACAATTTTACATTACCCACAGTTGACTGAAGAAGGGCGGTCATCCATCGCCTCACAAAACCTCAAACATTCATCACATACTAACTTCCAGCTACTTGCAAAAACATCACATTCGGGTGCTGGTGCGAGAAGCTCGTTCAAATAGTGTAAAGCGCGATGATAAAATAGATGAAGTATGTCAGATGATGGATGCGAGAAATAGAGAGTTTAATGAATGTTGATGAAACGGCAGTATGCCAGGACCGAAGCAAGCGGAAGGAAGTAGTCTCTGCCTACCCCGTAATGGGAAAAAGGCGTGATTTTATGATGTATGTATGTATGAAAAAACTACTTCAATAAAAAATCTCATGAAAACTCACCGAGATACATCAATGTAAAAGTCTCATTTTTGGACTTTCCTAAAAAACGCTCCATACTAAAGCCTACTAGCTTAGTGACGTCACACGGTTAGTACCTTGTTTGGGGAAATTAGGAACTTTGTTCTGCAGCTATAGTAAACCTGCGTTTATCGAAACGATTTCATAACAAAAGTTATCTTACGTTTAATGGGTATTCAATGGTTTTTTTTTATATTTTCATACTTTAAAAATGGACTTTCCCACCCAACTTTAAGGGCTCATAAAAGAAGCTACATGTAAGATATCATGCCATTTTAATGCGTTTCTTTATTTTGCTTGTTTTACAAGGATCTTATATAATTTTTAAAAATTTTGAGATCAGGCAACATCTCTATTGCTTTCGGAGAACCAATATGAAATAATTTTCCAATCCATGTATTGTCACAGTTAAACAATAAAGTATTCCATTCTATTCTCTTACTAGAAGATACCCGCAACTTTGTTCGCGGAGGAGAAAAAGTCATAACCCGTCGTTTTTTCTTCAGCATAGTCGGGTAAAAAGTATCCTATAACCATCTGGAGATACCCAGCTACCCGTGTAACAAAAATTTGGAAGCCTGTTTAACAGATTTTGCGTGATGAAGCCACAACGACACATACAAATATACATAAAATCCAAAAAAAATAATTTCGTTTTAGTGACCTCCAAATAGTCCGTAACAATCATTTTTTTGAAAATATCTTCAATATACAAACATTTCATTTTTACAACTTTATAATAGTATAGATAGATTCTACTAACCTTATAAACGCAAAGGGTATGGTGTTTGTCTGGCGTGGTGGTACCCTCCCTCTGCATGAGCTTGAGGTACGACAAGGCGAAGTGTCTCTCCGCGCGGTCCTTGGCCTCGTTGGAGCTGCGGTGGCGGCAGAGGAACACGAGATGTGCTTCCTTGAACTCTTCTATGCCAAGGCAAACCTGTAATACAATACAATACAATACAATACAAATACTCTTTATTGCACACCTCAGATACACAGAAATACAGAACATGACAGTAACATTCGAATTAGCAGAGGTAAACAACAGGCGGTCTTATCGCTAAATAGCGATCTCTTCCAGACAACCTTTGGGTAGCGGAGTGTTTAAAAGACAACAATTTTAGTTGAGTAGGTGGCGAAAAACAGTTATGAAGCAAAACAAAAAACTCATATAGACACATGTATACGCAATAAACATACACACATAAGATTGCGTAAATAAACATACATAAATACTTATATGTACATAATAAATATAACATATGCAAAGTACATAAATAAATAACCATAACAGTGTCAGCCGCAAAGTTGAGAAAGTGATTTCAATAGCAGTGTGTTAAGGGAGAGACAGGTAATGTTTTTAAGGTGTGACTTAAATGTTGCAAGGGTCTGGGCACGCTTCAAGTCATGGGGTAGAGAGTTCCACAGTAGAGTTGCCTGGAATGTGAAAGAACTATTGAAAAATTTGGAGGATGAAGAGGGGACAGCAAGAAGCAAATTTTGAGCGGACCTAACAGATCGCAAATAACTGAAACGCTCTTTAAGGTAGCGGGGAGTTGCGGGATTAAAAAGTACGCTATACAGAAGAGACAGGATATGAGAGTTACGACGAGAGCGGATTGGAAGCCAATTAAGCTGAGACCTGAAGATGGAAACATGATCATACTTGCGTAGCCCAAATATGAACCGAATACTGATGTTTTGGATGCGCTCAAGCTTATTGAGCTGTTCTTCTGTGAGGTCAAGATAGGAAATATCAGCATAATCTAAAATAGGGAGAAGTAATGTTTGAGAAAGCGCAATTTTAGTGGCGATGGGGAGAAAATTACTAAGTCTTCTAAGAGAGCCTACTGCCGCAAACATCTTCCTGCTAACCTCATTAACCTGTGGCACCCAAGATAAAGTGCGATCGAAGATAATACCGAGGTTCTTGACTTGCTGCGAAAAGGGTATAAATACGCCATTAAAGCATATGGGTAGGACATTATCGAAGTCAACCCTGGAGATCAGCTTAGAACTGCCAATAATTATAGCTTAAGTCTTAGCAGGATTGACCTTAAGACCAAACCTACGACTCCAGTTTAGGATGTGCTCCAAATCGTTATTTACTTCACTTATAACAGACGCAAGATCACCGAGTACCCCCTGCGAATAAATTTGAAGATCGTCAGCATAAAGGTGATAATGTGATGAAAGGTTATGCGAAATAGAATTTATAAAAAATGAAAACAGCCAAGAGGACAGCACTCCACCCTGAGGAACCCCGGCCAGCGTGCTGCACCAAGAGGAACAGGAATCATCAACTATAATATTAACATTTTCTTAAATAAAACAATGTGAATGGATAATATTGAGAATGAAAGTCACAATTAGTGGAATATAACCACTTTAAGAAAATAAATAAAGGTGTGCATACATGCCAGCCTAATCTGTAAAGACAGTGACACATGTAGCAGAGGGGCTTGATTATTTTATTTTAAGGCTACATATCATATTTTGACGATTTGATCAGTAACCGGGGTGTAGCTAGTAATAGGCAATTTACCATAGTTGACTAACCTTGAATACTTCTTGCCACCGCGGTCGATCCTCGTGGTAGTAGACCATTGATGTATACTCATTTACCAGGGGTACACCAGCTCCTATCGATATTACGCCCTGTTGACAAAAGAATGGATTATCTTTTAAGGTTATGCGATGGATTTCTTGATGCGAAGGATTAAAAGGGCAAAGTTCTGTAATAAAACTTACAAGCAGATCCTTAGGAAAGGCTATAAGAAAAAATAGAAACAGACGGAGGCAAATTTACTCTAGAGAGATCACCCGATAAGGGGCCATCCACATATTAGGTCTCAGGGACAGGGGGGAGGGGTCATGACAAACGTGACAGGCCGTGTTAAAGAGATAGAAAAACATACATACATAGACCGATAAACCATTACCCTCCTTTGCGTCGCACAGTCGTGTAAAAAGCGTGACAAAGGGGCCTCCCCCTCTGTCACGCTTTTTGCTTTTGAGGTCCAAATAGTCTACATTTTGCGTGAAGTAATGATGTGGACGGCCCCTAATGACCTTGGATTTTCTTCGGGTTTTTTAAAATGTTATAGGACGAAAACGATCAGTTGGATCGCATGACGGTGATCGTCGCCCATAGACACCTGCAACACCACAGGAGTCACAAGTGCCGGCCTTTCAGATGATGATTTTCTTGAAGGCTTGAAGGTCGCATCGGTCCTGGATTTCCCTGGATTCATGTAATAATCTTCACGCGATAGAGGGTAGGTACCCTCGAAACTACGAATCCCCTCTGTGCGCTCAGATTATATACGCGCTTTAGACCATGATTCGAGCGATTTCGTTTGGGGTTTCTCACTACTGGATCATTTCTAAGAATCTTCAAACGCTGTAGCACCTACTAGCACCAGAACAACCCTTCTACTCAAAGGGGAGGTCCAAGCCAGGTGGATCCACCATCTGGTCAAAGTCATAAGTATTCTAAAAGTAATCCTGCTCATTACTACAACGAGAGCAGCACACGATCGGTCCTAGTTGAGATCCTCGAGGAAAGCATTTGTCGGTGGACGTATCGACTTGTATACCGACACTTACCGGTATGATCTGTCCGTTCTTGTCGACGATCCTGGCGCACAGCTCGATGTTCCGCTCGGAGCTCTTGCTGCCGCCGCGCGAGAAGCTGCCGCTGCAGAGCGCGACGTAGAGCTCGTTGCGCGTGTCTCCGGGCCGGATGACCTCGGGGAAGCCCATCTTGCGCGCCACGGCCGTGTTGCCGACTACGATGTGGGGGTTCTCTTCTCGGACCTGGAAAATTAAAAAAAAACTTTTTGTCTACTGTTTGTTACGTGAATGAGCTTTTAATAAAGCAAAAATTAAAATTCATGCATATTCCCTATTGCCGATTTGTATTTGATACAAGCTGTAAGAATGGCTATTAATGCAATGAAGGGAGAAGGTACTGCATATTTTAAAGATATGGAAAGGCACTACGTGGGCATATTATGATAACTTGTTCAGATTGGTTTTCACTAATAAACGGTCCCCCTTGTGAAGACTGCCCCTTCCACAGTAAATCTGTTAGTCGCCATTCTAGGATCACTCCATCCCAACGAGAGTGCTTCTTCAGACCATGTTTCTCCACTGCTTCATCACTTTAGCAATTCTTCGGGATATGTCATTTTGGTTCGATTAGGGCTCTCAACATTTTTAACACTTTCGCTGCCAAGCTTTTCGTAGCGCTACTCACTTTCCTCTACATAAAGGGAGACGCATGGCATCCGCTACGGGTCTCCTTAGGAATTCCTAATGTCGTTTGTCCTAATTTATCGTTAGTCATAACGCATTTTTACAGAAACCGTAAATTCTTCAGGATTTTTTAAAAGATCATCGTATAGATTAGGTTTGGTTAGGTTAGGTTTGTATTATAACAATCCTGAAAAGTTTACAGTTTCATTAAAAAATACGTTAGGACAAATGATACATTAGGACATACGACGATAGGGATTCCGATATACATCCATCGGCTACGTGTCTAAGGGCAGAGCGACCGCTAGGCGGGTTTCTAGCAGTGAGTGTGTTAAACAGGAGAAAAATTGTGAGCTAGTTAAGCAGGGTTATCCTTTAATAGTCAAAAACATACAAATCACATCTTAGCTATACATAGACCTATTCTACAAGTGATTAATGTGGAATATTTACCTATTATATATTATTTTATTTGTGTGGCGAGCATGCATATTTGTTCCTGAGACTTGGATGTTTTCTATGTATATAAGTAAATATATCTATTAAATATATTGTCGTAGTACCCATAACAAAAGCCTTATTGAGCTTACCATTGGACTAGTTCGATTTTTGTAAAATTGTCCTGTAATATTTATTTATTTTACCTGCTTCAAATCTCCATCGACAAGTTGTATGGAGACCCAAAGTCCTTGCGCATGTTTGGTTTCTTTTAATTCTCGGTTCGTTATCACTTTCTTTAGTAACGTATCCATAGTTTCTTTTTCACAGCTGAAACAAAATAAAAAGGTGAAACTTTGATTTCAGGCTAACATGTTTTGAGAGTGTAAAAGGGATCCATAATACTTTGATTCGATTCCTGAATTTTTTGACGGAATGTTTTGTTAAAATAAAAGGGAAACGGGCTATTTGAATCTTCAAATAGCCCGTTTCAATCATCGATCAAATCCATACTAATATTATAAATGCGATAGTGTGTCTGTCTGTCTGTCTGTTATCTCTTCACGCTTAAACCGCTGAACCGATATGGTTGAAATTTGGTATGGAGATAGTTTGAGTCCCGGGGAAGGACATAGGCTACTTTTTATCACGGAAAAATACCCTCCGCGATAAACAAATTTAAGGCGGGCGAAGTCGCGGGAAGAAGCTAGTGTTATATAAGTTTGTATGTATGTACGTGTCTTTGTGGCGTCGTCACACCAAAACGGCTAAATGGATATCAACCATTTTTGTTACACGCGTGGCTAGACATCCACAGTCTATAAGATACTTTTTATCCCACTACATTGAGGCAAAAAAGTGGGTTATGACTTTTTTCTCTTCCTCGAACGAAGTTGGCACCTTCAAGTAACAAAATAAAAAAATAAAATTGCCTATTATTTTTTTGGGTATGAACTTATTTATCCCGTCTGTTAGATGTAGTCACGTCTAGGAAAGCGTTTTTATATGGTAATAAATGTTCAAACTCTTCTACCTTTTTCTGAGTTTGTCTAAATCTGATATCTTCCTTCCTTTTTCTATGGGTCAAATATATACTCACGCATAGAAAGGCGCCTGTATGTGGTGATCGGGCGCGTGCGCATGCGTGTCGGCGAGGTGGCGCGTGACGTCAGCGGCCGCCACGCCGAACGGCCGCCGCATGCCGCCCGTGGTCGCCGGCGACAGCTGGCCCGCGACAGACCGTCTGGAAACAATTCAAAATAATTAAGGACAAGCTTACACAAATCGACCTACTCCCAAACTAAGCAAAGCTTATACTATGGGTACTAGGCGACGGTGGAGATAATATATAGATAAATTATAATACTTAAGAGTCCCCGGCCGGCTCGGCCGAATTTCACCTTCCCATACAAACGGAGTTTCGTTCTCATATTAAAACTACGTGTTGGATTGTAACGAAATTTTGCATATACAATGATATGAGGTATATCTAGGTCGTAATAAGTTTATATGGCTCCAGTTAATAAAAAAAAAATACAGCAAAAACAGAAAAACTTAAATTCGCTGTTTTTTTTACCATTGTATCTGGAGCTACTACTACTACGACTAATTACAGACCTGCTTATAGCTTAACGTTTTAAAATGAGAGCGTAACTACGTTTGTATGGAGAACCGAGCTTGCCGGGGACTCTTAAATGCATAGAAAACATCCAAGACCCAGGAACAAACATTCGTGCTCATCACACAATCACTTGCCCTGGCCGGGATTCGACCCCGGGACCGCTAACTTCGTATGTCGTTGTACAACCCAATGAACCAATAAGCCAAATACAATAGATAGAAACAATGGAAACTACTGCCAGCACTCCAGCCCGATAAACGGTTCAAACTACATGTAATGTAACCGCCTCAAACTATGATTATTTATTTAAACTTTATTGCACGATGGATGGCGGACTTAATGCCATAAAGGCATACTCTATCAGAGCCATTATGCGAAACAGATAAATTATTGGTGCAGGATATCGGTATCAAACTTGTTGCGACGTTGCCACATATGTCTCAAACATAATATCTTCAAAACTAAGCCGAATTTACCTGGGGTTCACATACATCGTTTTGCTCCTAATGACTTACAAATACGTGGTTAAATTATTTCCTATTCCTCGCGGGCACCGTATATATTATGTATATCGTCGCCTATAACTCATAGTACAAACCTCGCTAAGTTTAGGACTAGGTCGATTTGTGTAAGAATGTCCCTGATGTTTATTTTCTACTTGTAATTGACTTAATAAAAATGGAATTTTATTTACCTGTAGTCCACATTCTCAGGCGCCATTGATCCTATTCGTACGACGTGGCAGACTAAGAATGTTTTCTCTCTTTTTATTTCACACCCGAGGTCCTGGAAAAAAAGAATTACATTTGGTTATTATTTACTCTAATTTACTATCACTGGTGATGAGATTGTTATACACCCCAGTTTTTTCAATTAAGTGACCTTTAAATAGTCGGTATCCCATTTTATAACTTTAATAGCAGATGCCCGCGACTTCGTTCGCAGAAGAGAAAAAATCATAACCCGTCGTTTTTTCTTCAGCGTAGTCGGGTATGCCTATGGACCATTAAGTTGTCTGAAAATAAACATATTTAATTTTATTTTATTTTATAACCATCTGGAGATACCCAGCTACCGGTGTACCTAAAATGGTTGAAATCCATTTAGCCGATTTTGCGTGATGAAGCCACAACGACGCATACAAACATACATAAAATCCAAAAAAAAATATTTTTAGCTTTAGTGACCTCCAAATAGTCCATTACAATCATTTATTTGAACGTATCTCCAATAAAAAAAAACAGACATTTCATTTTTACAACTTTATAATACTACTAGCTTCTGCCCGCGACTTCGTCCGCCTTAAATTCGTTTATCGCAAATAAGGGTATTTTCCCGGGATAAAAAGTAGCATATATCCTTCCCCGGGACTCAAACTATCTCCATACCACATTTCACCCAAAACGATCCAGCGGTTTAAGCGTGAAGAGGTAACAAACAGACTGTCACACTTTCGGATTTATAATATTAGTATGGATAGATGATAATGATATGATACTCACAGTGAAGATGACCTGCGCCGAAGACATGTTGGGGCTCGGCCGGCGCAGCATGAGGTGTTCCGTGAGCTTGTTCCCGCCGGAGTCGTGCAGCGACAGCAGCAGCTCGGCCGCGTCCGTCATGCGACACACAAAGTTGTGCACTCTGACTGCCACCGTGTACGAGCGAGCGGAGGGGTGCGTGCTGGGGGGAGGGGTCGCTGGTGTTGTTTCCTAAAACGTTACTTTGATTTCTCAGTGCTATATCAAACATGCTGCCGAAACATTTGGCCCGTGGAGCTCAGATGCCCACCAACTCTTCGGCACACTTGCAAAAAAAAAAAGAAATGTAACCGGTGACCTCAGGGCTGGCTCGTTTCTCGCCCAAGGGATTGGGATATCCATCCAGAGAGGGAACGCAGCCAGTCTTATGGGTACTCTACCCTGAGGCACCGACTTAGGTGATTTAGTATAAGGTTTAGTTTTACTTTATACTCATATTATAATTGTTGTGTAACAGTATAACTGTCAATAAAATCAGCATCTATATCAAACATTTTTACCTTGTAAGTCCTCTGTATTGAGGCCGAAACAAACCAGATGCGTGTGTGTGACGAGCGCGTTGTAAAATACAAATCCTCATTAGAGATGACACACCGCTGCGTACGCACAGGTCACGCAAGCGGAAAGCCTCGTTACGCTCAGAAATCGATATTTTAGATTCCTCCGCTTACTCGGCTTTCAATAGGGCATATGCATGAATTTTAATTTTTGCTTTATTAAAAGGTCATTCATGTAACAAACATCAGACAAAAATAATTTTTCGAATAGCTATAAAAATAACCAAGATATAAGCCATCAAACATTTCATTCTCACAGAATTTAATATGGAGTTTATATGGCCGGAGTGCACTATGACGTAACAGTGCATATCGGAACTCTCTGTCTAATTACTAGTTTAAAATGCCTATATTATCCGTATTTCTTGGCCAATTTTACTTTAATTCCACATTTGACGACACGTTTGGGTCAGTGGGTTGTACAACGGCCTACGAAGCTGGCGGTCCTGGGTTCGAATCCCGGCCAGGGCAAGTGTTTGTGCGATGAGCACGAATGTTTATTTCTGGGTCTTCGATGTTTTCTTTGTATTTAAGTATTATAATTTATCTATATATTATGTATATCGTCGCCTAATACCCATAGTACAAGCTTTGCTTAGTTTGGGACTAGGTCAATTTGTGTAAGATTGTCCCTCATATTTATTTTTATTTATTTATTTTAAAATAGTATTTACGGTATTTTGATATTTAGTTAAGAAAAGCGATAAAAAAAATTCATGCATGTAGCCTATTCAGGGGGCGCATCGAAAATTTAAGCAATTTTTTTGTGAGATTTTTGTCAAATCTAGTATATGAAACAGGTATATTTTCAGATATGTTTTTTGAGTATATAACCTATTCAGAGCCTAACGCAGAAATATGTTTGTTTAAAATTATCTCGATAGAAAAGAAGTCCGAAAACGCGTCTTCATTTTCCGTTTTTTGTCTACTTTGTACAAACGATAGATTATTATAATAAACGGCTAAATTAGGTAAAAATGTCATTCTTCCATTTATCTTTCACGTCACTAACTTAAATGTTAACAAAACATAATAATATCTTCAATTTCATTGTACTTTTACATCTGGCGCTTACACCAAAAAACCCGAAGCATGTAGTGTATTAAATTTTTCTTTCTTTGATGCACGCGAGCAATAAATTCTTCTCTCATTACAAATTCCATTCATTTGCCGGCTCGGCGTTTGGGGCGTGGTTTACGAATAGGCATTCCTTGACGATGCAGGCCCTCGCGCCGAATAACAACTTTGCAGCGTTGAATAGCAAATAACGATAAAATAAACTTTTCCACGCAGATTTGGCGCTGTAAAGGGAACTTTCCCGAGCTCGTGAGGTGAAAGGAGTTGTCAATAAGCTTTTGGACTATCTTACCATATTCTTGTCGATTTTAGCGTTAGTTTCGTCGTGCAATGCGTTCAGTTTGTACGTGGACATTTGTAGGGGGTTAACTAGTTGTCCGCTCGCGTTCCTCACTGCTAGCTCCATATCTAACGCTCTGTGGGCAAGACACATCATCAGCGAATTTAAATAATTGACAGATTCTGGCGTTATTTTGTGGAATTCTATATTAAAATAATGGATCATAGGTCATCTTGGATCATATCTTTGTATCTCGTCCCTTTAGAATTATAGCGACCAAATACAAATTTTTAACTCGTTCTAACTATCATTCTAAAGGTTCACAAGATTCTATTGTTAGGTTAGCGTATAAGTCGCCTTAGTTAGTGAAAACTTGCTTGGAAACTATTGCCGAAATCAGCAGAAAATTCTGGAAGGTTCTGTTAGCTCACCCGTTGCCTTTGTTGATGGTGAAGGCGGCGGTCTCGCGACGCAGCTGGTCGCGTATAAGTCGCCTTTGCTGATGGATGCTTGCTTGGACTCTTAAATAGATCAGAAGAAGACTCGGGAAGGATCTGTTAGCTCACCTGTTGAGCTTGTCGATGGTGAAGACAGCGGTCCCACGACGCAGCTGGTCGCGTATAAGTCACCTGTTCTGATGGATCCTTGCTTGGACTCTTGTAGAAATCAGCACAAGATTCTGGAAGGGTCTCTTAGCACACTCTTGCCCTTGTCGCTAGTTAAGACAGCGGTCTCGCGACGCAGCTGGTCGCGTATAAGTCGCCTGTGCTGATGGAGGCTTGCTTGGACTCTTGTAGAAAACAGCAGAAGACTCTGAAAGGTTATCTTAGCTCGCCTGTTGACTTTGTTGATGAAGACGGCGGTCTCATGATGCACCTTGTCGCGTATAAGTCGCATGTGCTGATGGATGCTTGCTTGAACTCTTGTAGAAATCAGCAGGACTCTGGAAGGTTCTGTTAGCGCACCCGTTGCCCTTGTCGATGGTGAAGACAGCGGTCTCGCGACGCAGCTAGTCGTGTATAAGTCACCATTGCTGATGGATGCTTGCTTGGCAAAACTCAAAGGAATCAGCAGAAGACTGGGCGGTTCTGTTGGCTCACCGGTTGCCCTTGTCGATGGTGAAGACAGCGGTCCTCGCGACGCGCCGCAGCTGGTCGAGCGGCAGCGCGCCTGACGCTGCCTGCGCGCGCAGCTCTAGCAGAGCACGCATGCTCACTTCCATGAATTTGAAGCGTTCATCGTTTGTCTTAAAAAAGAGCATAGAAAAATGTGTTATAAACGAGAAAAAAACAGTAATAATCATGAATCACAATCGTTGGGACGAGGGGCTTTATTTAAGTAAGAAACGTATTGAAGAGAATTATTCATACTAATCAATTCATACTAATATTAAAAGTGACAAAGTAACTCTGTCTGTTGCTTTTTCACGCTTGAATCGAAGAACTGACTGAGATGAAATTTGATATAGAAATAGTTTGAGACCCTGGACGTAGGATAGTTATTATCTTTTATGCCGAAATTATCCCTTAGGGAGTAAAACGCGGGTTGAGGGTGAGTTTGTTTCGGGAGTCAATAATTAAAACATATACTCAGTACAGCTGGCAAATGCTAGTAAAAAAATATATGCTCAAGCAGTAAAATGGTACCTGAATGAATCGAAGAGGTTTCTCAATTTTTATTCCCATTATACCTATCGAATAAGAAGCCTTCTCAAAATATCTACGATGAATTAGTCCGACTGCCAGTGACACGGTTGGCAGTAAGGAAAATATTCGACTTATATATCAAAAGATCATCATGTAAGATGGATATCATATGTAGTGAAGTTAAATCAAATCTAGTCAATTAAGTTCACATTTGTCAAGGCTTTTTGGAATTTTGAGGCATCGGGAATAAACGGACGGCACTTAGGATGTTGACTGTGTTCAAATAAATAAAAAAATATGATGCAAAATGATAGTTTCTATGTAAGAAATCCTAAAAAAAATTAAGTTCGATCCCTTACGTGTAGCCTGTTTTATGAGCCTGTAAAGTTAGATGGGAAAGTCCATTTTACAAGTCACAGGTGCCTAGACTTTAGTATGGAGCGTTTTTTGGGAAAGTCTAAAAATGTGATTTTAACATTGTTGTATCTCGGTGAGTTTTTATCAGATTAAATATTTTTTTTACCGATTTATATCATTCAGAGGTCGTTCTATAACATACCATACAAAAAAGTTGTCAAAAATTTTCAACATCCCAGTTGATCAGAGTCAGTAATTAGGTTTCAAGAATAGGAACGCATCGAAGTACTTACAGTGTAAAGTTTCTTCCAATGTTGCAGCCAGTCTCTTAATGTGAGAGCTATGTCGTGTACGACGCCTGAGCCTCCTGCTGAGGCTACTACTGTTTCTCCAAACCTGGAAAGTCAAATAAGTTTCTGTCAAAAATTACATTACTGTAAGAAGCTTTTATTGCCGAGTGTCCTTCCTTTGAACAATCCGGCTCGAAGGACCAACATGTACGGGTGTGCACCCGTATCGTCAAAATGTATGTCAGATGAACGTATGTCAGGATTAAATACCACGCGTTTAATGTCAACGATAATCTTTAATGCACTGAAAAGTGCATTTGCAGTCAAGACTATGTAAGCAATCTAGGTTACGCGAGTCAACAAATTATACATAAAGATAATGCTATACGGACGCTAGCTCGTACACCGTCAACTACTTATCGAGAGCATTCTAAACCGGATACTGAAGATTTTGGGTCACATAGCCAGGAAGGACGGTCATAACCTCAAACAACTAATGCCAAATTACTGACAGAGTTGAAGGCAAACCCCCGGGGGGGCGTAGTCCACTCAGATGGTCGGACCAAATCCATTCTACGCTGAACACCAAGCGTCACGATGCCAAAGACAGGAGCGTGGCTCAACAGGAACAAGATTACTTGACCCTCAGTCAGGCGCGGTCCGAAGGCGAGGGTCAGGGTCACAGGGGACATGCATAGCGGTCGTTGGCGTTGAAACTTCGGTGCGGATATATGCTTAGCTGGCATCCAAAAGGTTAACAGGCTGTTTGGGGATACACTAGGAAGACTATCCTTAAGTTTTCTATCTAGAAGACCCTGTGCTAACTTAGGGGGCCAAAAACCTAAAATGTTTCAGTCATAAAGTAAGAACTTTTTTGCCGCCTTCCCCAAGTGTATCCCCGAACAATCTGTTAAGTTTAAAATCCCATTAAATTCGGAATACTTTCCAGGTGAAAACAAATACATAACTGCTGGACCAAAAAGTGAAGATTATTTTTTTTCGATACTTTATTAATAGAACCTATTGCAAAACATTTAATGGTTGGAAATTAAAAAAAACTCTTTTCTTCTATCAAGATCTGACTGAGTAAAAAAAAACATAATTCATTTTTTCACAAAATTATCCAGACATTTAATCTTTACAACTCTATAATAGGAGGTATAAATAACAGCACGTTTATCTAATAACAAATTATTTATAATTGTATTAAACATAATAACATTCCTCTGATTAGAGCACATGTAATCGCAAACAATTAAACTAATAACCTTATCAACTCAGAAGCGGGATTGGTGACCTAAAATTTGTCACTTTCGCGATATTGCCGCTGACCCAAAGAGCACTGGGACATCTATTTATAGAGAGACAATTATAATTATTGAGACAATGGAAGCAATTAACAGCGTCCAAGAATATGTAGACTTTTACGTTTTTTTCAAGAACCTGAATTTGAACTGGTTGGGTCTGGTTAGCCTTCCTAGGTATTATTATCTATACTATTATAAAGTTGGTAAAATGAAATGTCTGTAAATTGAAGATATTTTCACAAGAATATGTGATACGGACTATTGAACGTCACTGAAACGAAAAATGTATTTTTATATTTTTGTAAGTATCGTTGTGGCTTCATCACGTTCAATATAGGCCAAACGGGTTTCAACAATTTTTGGTACACAGGTGTAGTTGGCTTCTATGGATGGTTAAAAGAAAATATTTACGCGACTATGCCAAAGAAAGAAAAAGATGGTTAGGATTTTTTTCCTCCGCTGACGAAGTTGCGGGCACATTTTAGTTGTTTAAAAAATGTTTAAATGGATTATATCACGTATATAATCTCATTTGAGTTCCGTCGTATACGCTGGTAGTTTTTATAATAAAATACTGAATCCCTTCTGGCACATGTGTAACTGTCTTTACTACATTAAACCCATCTGGCAAGCACACCTTTATTTGTTTCATCAACGTGGGTCTTTTGCATAAATTGAAACTTTGACAGAGAAAAACATTTTCTTTCTCAGCCTAGCTTCCGAACGTCGGGAACACAAATGAGATAATATACGCGATATAATCCGTTCAATTTTTAGGGTTCCGTAGCCAAAATGGCAAAAACGGAGCCCTTATATTTTCGTCATGTCCGTCCGTCCGTCCGTCCGTATGTCACAGGAATTTTACTCAAAAACTGTAAGATGTATATTGATGAAATTTGGAACATGGTGTCTTGTGTAAGCCGCTACTTAGTTTGATACTTAAAAATATATATATATATACATATATTGAAGGAGGGCACTCCATACATGTTAACGAAACTGAAAAAAAAAAAAAAAATGTTTTCAGCAAATATCAATGTGTGGCACATAGGGATTGCAATCCGGTCCGGCGGAGTCGGTAATCCGGCCGGTCCGGTGCTTATTGGCGGTAGACCAGAAGAGACTGAAAAGACGCCGCAACAGACATACATACGGACTACCCATTACCCAAACCAAGAAAGCTGATTCTAATTTGGTGAACATTTGAGTTATAGAAAAAAAAACAAGAGTCAATATGATCTAGATCTAATTAAGTTTTAAAAAACGATGTCTGTCTTAATTATTCGTTGAGACGTTAATTTCGTTTCATGGTTCATTATGTTTCTTAAGCCAAATTAGAATATATATTTTTTTAATTAACGTTATTACAATTATAACATGTATCTTACCTATTATTTAAAGTGCAATGTGATGTGATATACGATTACTGATTAGCTTTCTTTATGTATGTTTAATATTACGGTTATTAAGGGAGTATAGATTTTATTATTGTTGATGTTACCTCTTAAAGTGCGTCCACATTTGTATCATTTGCCCGTATCAGATCATCGTCGCGTGGTATGATCGCGTGTTACGATCACGCGTTTGGACGTTGCGCCGATCAGATCGCTCGAAATCCATATTGCTACGCGTATCAAATACTCCGATCGGACGAGCGCGCCATGATCGCGACGGTGCGACGTCCACACTAGCGATCATGACACGCGATCGTGCTACGCGGTTATGATACGCCGCGATCCATCTCGAGTCGGTTTTTGCCCGATCGTCTTCTGTCTCGTCCATTGCAGCTACGCGTGAAAGAGATGGCCGAGAGGCGTGGCTTGAGTCGCTGGCGCAGGTGTGTTACGACGAATTTCCAAAGTACTGCCATTTTTAGTTGCTACGCGCGCAGTGCCGCCGACGCATGGGCGCTGCTGTCCACGCTGGTGCTCGGCGCTCGCGGCTTACCAGCTGTCGTGATAATGATCTTCAAGTTTCTGCACGGGTGTTACCAATTTGATGTGCGATCGCAGTATGCAACAGTTTTACACGGAACACAACGCTACTACAGAAGAACGATCACGCGAAAAATAATGATCGGCGAAATGCCAAAATGATCGGAGCGGTGAAACGATACGGCTAGCGTCCAAACTGCAGCATGCAAAATGATCGGCGCGGTGATCGGATACGGTGATACGCTACGGCTTAGTGTGGACGCGTTTCTTGACGCGGCGGCGCAAATGATACGGAATGCAGACAGTGAGCGTCCAAGCAGCGCGATACGCAGTCATGCCACGGGACGATGATCGGATACGAGCAAATGATACAAGTGTGGACGCACCTTTATAGTATTAATAAAGTTGATGAAATATTACACAAGTACAGAAGATAAGTTAAAAGAACGATCATGAATCATGATCCGATACACCAAATTAGTGGTAAATTCTTAGATTTGGCAATGAAAACTATAAAAAGTTCCTTTAATTAAAGTGTTATTTTTATTTTTTATAAAGAAGATTTAATTTTATTATATTTACTAAGAGATAAGGTTACCATGTCTTCATGTGTGGCTGTAAAGAGGTCAATAATGTTATTAAATTAAGGCTAAATATTATTATTGAAGCAGATGCTTAAATTTTCATATTACTGTGAAATAAGTGACCAGTGAGACTGATTTTTGACTGAATAAGGGTAATTTTTAGCTGGTTTAGCGCTTGTTTCATTAGTTAATTTGCAAAAACAGCTCCGCATGTCTACTTTACGACCAGTAAACTAGAAAATGTTGCAATGAAGCATAATGTTGGATAGGCGCAATAGCAAAACTTCAATCCGGCCGGATCCTGCCGGGTTAAGAATTGGACCGGATTGCAATCCCTAGTGGCACATCATTCGACAGATCTTCTAAAAACACTTTCAGGTTTCTCTTTTAATCTGTAGTGCATTTGTTTGTATAAACGGCTGCGGAGCCCTACATTAAGCATGGTCCGACATGCTCTTGGCCGGTTTTTTTTATTTAAATGAGTGATAATCGCGAAAACAGAAAGGAATATTATTATGATTATTGTTGTCCCAGAATAATGAAATAATGATCTTGATTCTGTAAGTAGGCCACAAGGGCACTTTTACAGGTCTGACTCTACGGCGTTTCCCAAGAGGAGACCACTGAAGAGAAGAAAGCTGAAACAAACTTAACAGTCAGTAATTTTTTCGAAATAACCCTTATATCTATTACAATATTTGTACTTAGCCTATCCTAAATATATGTTTTGAGTATATAAACTCAATGCGTAGTTCTTCAAGAAAGCATATCAAAACTTATAAAAGTAAAAAAAAAAATATAGAATATAAAAAAGCTAAATAGTGATTTTTTTATTTAAAACAACTTACATACGTTTGATATGCCACCTTATAAGAACCGTGTCCCGGTAAAAGTAAATTATTTGGTTTCTGTTTTGGGCCATGCATTTTTGTCTGTTAAATAGTCCTCTACCCTATAATAAGAACGCGGAACTTTCTAATAGCGATTTTGTTTTTATTTCTAGTATTAAAATTGTGGATATCTGAATTCTTAGTAAAAGACTCTAGGTTCTTAATAACATGAATAATATTCTCATAAATATATTGGGACGCTACGGTTAATATGTTGATGTCTTTAAAAAGTTCTCTTAAGGAGTCACGGGGGTTCAGGTTCTTTTTTGTAACACAAATATAGTCTGTATGTCAGCTGCTTTGCCCCAAACCAGAATACCGTATGACATGATATTATGAAAATAACTATGATATACTAAGCGAGCAGTATCAACATTGGTCAATTGTCTAATTTTTCTAGTAGCGTAAGCTGCTGAACTTAATTTACCTGAAAGTACTGCTAAATAGGGACTCCATTGCAAGTTCTTGTCCAGTGTTATACGTAAGAATAATGCCCTATCCACCATTTCTAAACATTCACCATTGAGCGATATAGTAGAATCCACTGCTCTAACATTCGGTAAAGCAAATCAACACAGGAGTAATTGTCTAGGCGTTGCCGACCACTGGTTGTCCTTGTTCGCCTCATAAAATCGTAACGCCCAACTGAATTTATATGAACAAACTTCTTTCAATCATCTCCTCAACGATACATAACCCGGCCCAAGGTTAACGCACTTGTCGAGAACTGCGTATCAATAAAAAAAGTTCTCACAAAGGATACGCTTTGACTTGCAAAGTCGGCTATTTCATCCCTAAGGATTTGCGTGTGGTGTATTTATAGGGTCTAGTAGTTTTTAGGCTTCCGTAGAAAAATATAATACTACATAAATGAATAACACCGGGACAATCTTACACAAAAATCGACCTAGTCCTAAACTAAGCAAAGCTTGTACTAACATGGGGACTATTTAGGCGACGATATCTTTATTATTATAAAGTTGTAACAATAAAATGTCTGTACTTTAAAGATATTTAAAAAAGTATATTGGAACGAAGTATTTGAATCGAAATTTGATTTGATTTTGATTTTGATTTTGAAATATATGTTTTTTGTATTTTTTTGTATGCTTGTGTGTGTCGTTGTGGCTTCATCACGCCAAATCGGCGAAACGGATTTCAACTATTTTTGGTACACGGGTAGCTGGGTATCTCCAGATGGTTATAGGGTACTTTTTACTATGCTGACGAAAAAAAGGGGAGTTATGACTTTTTCTCATCCGCGAACCAAGTTGCTAACCTATAACTAACTAAATATAGCGCAAGGATCCAAAGTGGAACTTGGCCTCCGAAACTTTACGCCACGCCTCTCGATCCTGAGCCAGTTCTCGGTCGTAGAAGGCGTTAGAAGAATGTCTAGTAGGTAAGCAAATTGTGTCCCTACTATCCCTTATCTCCGGAACTATAAGTCCTAAAATACTGCTTGTTAACATACATGCAAATGCGAAGTTAAGGGGGTGCATCGCAAATTGAAGCTTTTTTTAGTGATATTTTTGTCAAATCTAGTGTATGAAACATGCTGGTTTTCAGGTATGTGTTTTTTGACTATATATAACCTATTCAGCGCTTAACGCGGAAACATGTTAGTTTAAAATCCTCCATAGAAAAGAAATCCGAAAAAGCGTCTTAATTTTTCGTTTATGGTCTAGTTGTACAAACGACAGATTAATACACGGCTAAATTATACAAAAATGTCATTCTTCCCTTTATCTTTAACGTCACTAACGTAAATGTTAACACTACACAGTAAATTAATAATATCTTCGATTTCATTGTATTTTTACATCTGGCGCTTACGCCAAAAAACCTCAAGCATGTAGTGTATTAGCTTTCTTTTTATTTGATGCGCGCGAGCAATAAATGCGTCCCTTATTACAAATTACGCTCATTGGCCGGCTCGGCGTTTGGGGCGTAGCTTTTTCTTGACAATCCGGACTCTTAAAAAAATGCTTGTAAAAAGCTGGTTAAAATTGTGGTAAACATATATATATTTTCATAAACGAGTATTATGAGTGATAACGGTTGAATGACCTTTGATATCGCGCACCACATGAATCATCGCAAGCTTTCGTACTCACATGAATGTAGTATAGTAGATATACTAATCATTACGAGTATGTAAACATTTACGTCCCATCGTAAACTTCATGTTAGGATAGGACCGGATTTCTTGTGACGCCACACAGCAGAAATTACTCAGCAATTATTAGTAGCGTGGCGTCCATATAAGCCGATTCCCACCGGGTTGCCCAAGGAAAGGGTTATAGCCACCTCTTTCTTTAAATATGAGTAAATGAATACCCTTCGGTCTCCCTTGTACTTTTCCTCACGCCACACCTCTGGCAACTATTTACCTAAACTAGATGCCTGCAACTACGTCAGTAGAGGAGGAACAATCATAACCTCCTTATTTTTTGTTAAACATATCAGCGTTACAGTATCCTATAAGCATCTGTGGATCCCGAGCTATGTAAGAGAAGGGGTAGACCAAGGAAAATATGGATGGATCACGTGAGAGATGACATGAACAGGATCGGAGTGACGAGATGACGAGTGATAGAGGTAGGCCGCGCCTACCCCAAGTAAATGGAATAAGGACATTATCACAACACAACAAAACGGGGCTTAATCGCGTATAAATATGATTTATTTAATTACCTTTCGTTGGTAATTCTTCGACGTTTCGGACGTCGCGTTACGTCCATGGTATCGAAGGAAACTGGAGTGGCGAAATCAACGTCTTTTAGCCGCGCGAGTTTTTCGATCTACCCGCGCTTGATGTTTATTATTAGGTTGAACACTACGGTCGTCACTAGACCGACACACTACACTCACGACGTCAGGCGATTTATCAGATGTTATATGATGTTGCTTACATTTACTAATTACTGGATTCCACGAAGGTGAAAGCTTGAAACCATCTTCCCGGTTGAAATTTCGGTGTATCTTGATTTCAATTGCTTCACGCACGATTCTACAATAGTAATTACGTTCCGTAGAAAGGATCTTGGGATTATGAAGCTCAATCCAGTGGTTTGGTCCCGCTTCTAATAAAAAATAAATAAGTCCGCTATTGCCGAACATTTCTTCGAAGAAATGTTCGGCAAATGTATTATAGCTTCTAGTGTATTATAGAAGTAAGGTAGCTTAAATATCGATATGACGCAAATCGTGACATATTGGCGTATTTCAGAATTATTCCCTGAGGCGTGAACATAGTGCGGTGATCTCTCCCCGACACAATAATCTAGATTTATCCGCACGGCAGAATACGGCCGAATATTGCAAGTTTAGTTGATTTACTCTTAAACCAAACCTTACCAGCGAACGAATCAGGTTCAATTTCAATGACACGCAAACGGGAATAAATCTTGGATAAAAATAGCGTATTTCTGTCACGTATTCCGTCAGTCACCTTTCAGTATCATTATATGATTATTGGGTTATTCCGGTCTCTCTGATAATTGTAAAAAGTATTTTTTCCGTTTGATGAAAATGTAAGAAAAGAAATACGCTTCATGGTTTGCCAGAGATAGATTTCCAACAAGTCCGACCGAGCCCGGACGTAATACTAGTTATGGAGGTAGCAAAAATACATAAAATAATAAGATTAGAGGGACAAGAAAACAGCTGGTATGTATGTATGTGTCCAATCATGTAAAAAGACTCATATAAACGCCAGGAGAAGTCCATATCCAATATAGAGTAGGACCAAAGCGTAATTTTACACATTTGCTGTAACGGCGCATCATAAGGTCTTTGACCAATCACAAATCAGAAATCATTTTCTTACAATTATTGGTTCATGACAATATCGTGACCAGAAATGTAATTTGAGTCTAAGAAGACCTGACAAGAATTTGACTTGTTATAATGTGTGGCTATGGTAATATTTCAGAATTGGCATAGAGTATTCCTGGGCACATTAACGCTTTCCGGGAAATTAAAAAGAAAGAGCTTACCTTTCGACTTGGCAGAGTCTCAGCGCCACGAAGCTCTTAGGGGAGTCGCCGCAGCCATCTCTTCGGAGGCTGCGCCCCCAGTACTAGTGTTCAGTTTCGCACTCGCAATGTACCAGCTCACCGACCTCCAATGGCAGGTGGAGTCTACCAGCTGGCGAAACATATACCTCTAGAGATGGGTGTCTAGTCATCATCATCATCATCGTAGCGTTTTCCCGGTTGCGTTCTCAGCTGCTGCTTCGGAGCCGGAATCCGCTTTACGGCATTTTCTTCTTCACACGGTCTTCTGCATCCTTCGCTGTAAGGCTATTGGCATGCATGTCATCCTTCGCGACGTCAAGCCAGCTTTTCTTTGGTCTTCCCCTTTTACCCGTTTCCGGCAGAGGCGGTATGGCTAGACATTTATTTCCGGTGTAACTTGCCGGTTTCCGTAAAACGTGGCCGTACCAACGTTGCAGACTCTCTTGCAATTTGTCTCCTATGTCACGGACGTGAAGGCAGCGTCAAATGGGAGAGTTCCTGAAGTGGTATTTCCGCACTCCACACATCCAACGCAGCATCTTCATTTCCGTGACACGTAGTTCCTGCTTGTGCCGCTCAAGTACAGGCCACGCTTCACTCCCTTATAAAAACCATTGAGTTATTATTACTACGAATAGAGAAGACGGCGCGAACAGAATCTGTGCTACAAGCGCGGCAGTGCGGGGGGCGCGCGGGCGGGAGTGGGGCGGCTAATGAGTCATAGATGCGATGTCACCGTCATAGGCGCGACACTGAGTGAACTGGGGCCGGCCGACCGCAGTTGAACGGAACACTAAGTGATTGAGCGGCGTCTTCTCTATACGTAGTAATAATAGCTCAATGATAAAAATACAGTGGAGTGCCTGTGAGGAATAAATACTTTACCTCTCGACTTGGCAGAGTCTCAGAGCCACGTAGCTCTTCGGGAAGGCGCCGAAGCCATCTCTTCGGAGGCTCCGTCCCCAGTACCAGTGTTCAGTCTCACGCTCGCAGTGGACCAGCTCACCGACCTCCAATGGCAGATGGGGGGCCGGCGCGTTGTAATTGTATATAGCTGGGGAAGAGACATTTCATTAGTGACACGCCTTGCAAAATCGTGAAAGGTTTACAATTAATTCATCAAATCAACGTCAAGTATCGTTTTTTGGGTTCTGTACGAAAATGGTAAAAAAGGAACCCTTATGGTGCGACTCTGGAACATTATGGAACATTTTTTTTTTTACTGACCTTAAATTTCGTTTTATTAAGGAAAATGTGGCAAAAAATACCCCCCCTTATCTCCAAAGTTTACCAAACGAAAAATCTGGAATTTTCTAGAATTATGTAATTTAATATAAATATTATACGAACTGTCTTACTTTTTTAAATCACCAAATAATATTTTTAAATAACCCGGTTTGGTTAGTTTGCCCCTCATTTGTATGTGACGCCATAGATACAAGAGGCAAACCTAACTCAAGCGGCAAGTTAAGTCGGAATAAGTGAAAGTTTGTACGGGACCCTCGGTGCGCGAGTCAGACTCGCACTTGACCGGTTTCTTTGTGTTATATGGGACTAAAGAGCAGATGAATCGCCTGATAGTAAGCGATCACCGTCGCCCAGACACCTGCAACACTAGAGTAGTCACAAGTGCGTTGCTGGCCTTTAAGGTGGGAGTACGCTCTTTTCTTGAAGGTTTGAAGGTCGCATAGGCTTGGAAATACTGCCGGCAACAATTTATTCAGTTCACTCGTGCGAGGCAAAACATTTCTAGCAAAACTCACGGTTGTAGACTACCAAGCCAACTATCTAAGTGGTGGAGACGGAAATATTGTCACGTAGGACGATGACGGAAAGGTGCGGCAGCTTGGAGCTCTCACCGTTATAAAAGCGATAGAAAATACAGAGCGAGGCTACATCTCCACGCAGTGTCAAGGAGTCAAGCCTATCTGAAATGCGCTGGCAACCGACGATACGAGTCGTTGATACGGTCTAGTGGGAGAATCGGGCTATACTCGTATGTCAATGAAATTCACTTTTAAAAAAGCCGCGGGTAAATGATCGTAGGCCTCTAAATTTAAACCGTGTACATCCATGTACATCTCTAGGGAAATGCTCGTAAACTTAGACTTGTATAAGTGCACTTGCAGCCTACTTACATAATAAAGTATATTGTTTCATAATCTATATACTATTATAAAGTAATTAAGTTAGTACTAATAATTTATGTAGGTAATTAATAAAATCGTTGTTCTTAATTAATAATCAAAGTACAATTTATAGAGTTACTAGAAGTCGCCCGCAACTTCGTTTGCGGAGGGGAAAAAGTCATAACCCCTCTTTTTTTCTTTAGTATAGTCGGGTAAAAAGTATTCTATACCCATTTGGAGATACCAAGCTACCCGTGTACCAAAAATAGTTGAAATCAGACACACAAAAATACAAAAAATAAAAAATAAAAATATTTTTCGTTTTAGTAACCTCCTAATACTCCGTTATAATCATTTTTGTGAAAATTTCTTCAATGTACAGACATTTAATTTTTACAACTTTATAATAGTATAGATATAAATTAAAAGTCTGTACATTGAATATATTTAAAAAAAAATGTAACGGACTATTTGGAGGTCACGAAATCAAAAAAAATATTTTATATTGTATTCTATTGTATGTGTCGTTGTGGCTTCATCACGACCAAACGGCTAAACAGATGATGGGACTCCACAGAAGGTTATATAATACTTTTTATTTGACTACGCTGAAGAAAAGCAGAGGGGTTATGACTTTTTCCCCTCCGCGAACGAAGTTGCGGGCACCTTCTTGTTATGTTATAAAGAGCAAGAAAACATAGCGGGATTTAAGGAATTCAAGTAGTGACTCACACGCAATGCAAATTGCAAGCTGCGATTTTGCATTGCATGCGCTTCATACAGCTCGAGTAGTGTCAAACCTTAACAAAACATATGACACCCTATTGTTATATGATGTCATTGATGAGTCAGGTAAAATTTTGTAAGATACAGTAGTTAAGTTTAAGCGTAACTTTAGCCCTAAGGTGGCATCAAAAATTTATATGAAATGGAAATTGCTTTGTAAGTAAGGGGCCAACCCCAAAATCGCGAAAAAAAAAACAGGTAATTGAGAGTTAATTGATAGCTAACTATCCGAAATGTATGGAAGAGCTGATTTTTTTTTTCGCGATTTAGAGGTTGACCCCATAGTAAAATTTGTTCCGGGTGACCCACCCCATCACCTCTTATCACTCCTGCTATTTGCTATGAATTTATTTATATATAGGTATATATTATATGAATATGTATGTATCTAAGTATGTATCTTCCTAAATTATGTCTGTAAATTAGTTGCACCGCCCACAATTTATCTGCTTTGCCTCAAGGTTGACTGGTAGAGAATGCCCTATGGCATTAAGTCCGCCTTCTGTACGATAAGTGTTTCTTTTGTGCAATAAAGATTAAATAAATAAATAAATCACCCATTAAACTATTCAAGTCATTATAACAACAGTATATTGTTAAATTCGACATTGAGTCTATCACTATTTATAACGGTTAATAATATATGTAACCTATTACACGCCAACAGGAAGAGAGCACCCATATTTTAGGCACCCAGTCCGAAGCAAACGTTTAAGGACAACCCGTTAATCATACGCACAGACTAAATGAGAAACATTGTCGTAATATATCCTGTGATAGCCATGGCGGTCTGATTTGGTAGACAATAGTATATTTGCAAATTGGTAGCTTAAAAGGATATCTGATATCGCACGGACGAAAGTCATTGGACTTGGTATATTCTCTGATTGTATTATGTTTATTTAATAATTAGCGTGGTGTTTTTCTTTAGCCCTTTGAGATGCAGAAATGGCTTATCAGGTCGACGGCTATGTATGCCCCAGACGGCTCGACGCAATTTGCCGATTTGCTTTATTGCGCTTAACATTAAATGAACGTAAGAACGTACACATGAAGTGGAACAAAACTAAATTCAGGATGTAATCGGTTACGATTAGCATATTTAGATTACAGTAACGGTTACTCACGTAAAATCGGAGTAATGCTCGACAAGTTTCGGTGCATTACGAGGACCAAAGTCATGAACGAGTCGAGTGATTTTTTAGTTAAAGTCGGTTAGCCGATGAAGACCCCCAAAAGTCTACAAAAAAAGGTAAATTTTTGAAAAGGTTGAAATGGAAACGATGTTCTTCTCCAATAACTTAATCAAAGTTCATGAGCTACGAAGCCACACAGATACACGAATACGCAGACACACATATACACACATCGAACTTATACCACTGCTCTTTTTTCGTCGGGCATTGAAAAAGGGAGACCAAAGAACAAAACTAGTTACGCTCTCATTTTAAAACGACTGGCTAGTTTAATATTTTCTTCTGTTTCCGCGATTATTACTCATTGAAATAAAACACAAATATATGTGTAGTTTGCACAAATTGTAACTTTGACAGAGGAAACTAAATCATTTCTCAGTCAACCCGTGACCATGGAAAACTGAAAAGCTTCCGAAACGTCGGGAACTCAAATGAGATAAGTAATATACGCGATATAACCCGTTAAATTGTTTGATTTCAATGACTGGCTAGTTTGCTCTGAAACTTTGTACTTAGAATAAGTGAAGGTATATGCAGGCCTGTAATTAGCCATTAGGCCTGTAATTTTATGTAGCTTCAGATACCATAGTAAAAAATATACAGCAAATTTAAGTTTTTCATACAAAATTTGTTTTTGCTGTATTTGTTTTATAAACTGTAGCCATATAAACTAATTTCAGGCCTAGATAAACCTCATGACATTGTATATGCAAAGTTTAGTTACAATCCAACAGGTAGTTTTAAAGTGAGAACGAAACTCCGTTTGTATGGGAAGGTGAAATTCGGCCGACCTTGCTGGGGCTTCTTAAGCCGTTTTTACGCGGAAAAAATGCTTTTCCCGGAGGACTTTATACGCCTACCAGAAAAACCTAGCCTATTTATTTTGAAGTATAGGTAAACGAGAAATTGGAAGGATACAATCTATTGACCTCCAAATAACATACTTTTCAACTTATGTTTCGAATAATCCCGCGAATAAGTGAATTCATACCGTTTTTTTTTTCAGCTATAACTCCTTTTTTTTAGGTTTTAACAGTCCAGACTATACAAATACATGCGACCTTTAAGAGTAACTAAGTCTCCGTACGCAATCTGCTTAATTAATAAACCAGACTTAATCAAATTAAGCAGGATCTTTTCCCAGTACACGAGCAGAATAAAGTACCTAAAAATTCACGCATTTTGGCGAACGCGGTGTGAATTTTTTATTAGTACACGTTCGAGGCGCGAGGCATTAAGAACAAAAAATGCTGAATTTGGTTAGGATGGAACAATCTAGACGGTAACGATTTGAAATGTAAGACTTTTCTAAAAAATCTTGCTTGGTAATTATATTTCCATCCTTCCAATTTTTACACAGAATGAAATTTTAAGAGTTCGGTGTCAATATATTTGTTATTGTATGAGTTGATAATGCAATGATTAGTTTAGTTTCGGAGTGGGTAAGATAACTACAGTTTAAGTTAGGTCGGTTTTATGGGATAAGCATGTTATTCTTACAAAAATAAATAATAAGCATTGAAGAAATAAATACACGAATTGCAAATTCAAAACCAAAATGGCCACATGACATTTATAAAACATTGCATAGAACTCCTGCAAGATAAAAAACCGAACATCCGATTAATAAAATCGAAATGAAATCGGTCAATGGAAAGGGCTATGCTCGGAGTTTCTCTTCGTGATAGAATCAGAAATGAGGATATCCGCAGAAGAACCAAAGTAACCGACATAGCTCGCAGGATTGCATCGTTGAAGTGGCAATGGGCGGGCTATGTAGCCCGGAGATGGAGGATGGCCGTTGGTGCAGTTGTCAGTGTCAGTTTCACGGCCGTAGAACATGGCGGAAAACGCGTGTCTAATATTTTTAGGGTTCCGTAGCCAAAATGGCAAAAACGGAACAATTAAAGTTTTGTCAGGTCCGTCTGTCCTTATGTCACAGGCATTTCACTCAAAAACGACGTGATGTATGTGTATTGATGAAATTTGGAGTATAAGTGTCTTGTGGAAGCCGCTACTTAGTTTGATAGTTAGATAAAATAATATTGCGATGGGGTTCAATGAAAATTGTTTCCAACATGATCGGATATATATGCCGTTTTTGAGTTATTCGAATCGCGACAAAAGGATGTAAGTGCCGTGGAGATACGCTCTTTCGCTAGTACTTTTTAACAGGCTTTTATTAGGTTGACCTGTATGTAACTATGTAATGGAACCTATGGTAACAAATTTAACCATCTTCCAAAGATCGTAGCGTCATGAAAATTGGCAGCTGTATGTAGTTTTGATGACAATACAATAATATGGTACTGTCGAACTGATCTGATGATGGATGCGGAACATATGAACTGGAACTTCATGATGGAACATTGTATCATAGCTGCGTTTGGATTTGTTAGAAAAGTCTTGTTAAGCGTGTTTTTCTAGTGTTTTTTACACTATTAATTTATTTATAACGTATTTTTTTACAACTGTAGTACATTTTTTCGTATGGCTGCGGAACCCTACACTGAGCCTGGTCCGACAAGCTCTTGGCCGGTTTATTTGTTATCTAACTGGACCGACTAATAGAATTTTGGATTATGCGTACCCCGGCATCAGTGTATTGTGTGGATTCCCCATCGAGACCATGTCGTGATATGACATATTATTGGACATGGTGGCCATAAAAAAACGTCGATCATGGGATAAGCAATTCACATTTTCACACGATTCACTAACGTTTTTCTCTAATACTATAAGCGCGCCTAGATATTCTTCTTGACATAACAAGTGCGTGGTACCTAAATACAACGTAACACTCAATTAGTATGTGAGAGACTTACATGGAACAAATCCGTCAGAATGAGAGCGGAATGCTGTCGCGCCTGTACCGTGCGGGCTTGTGCGCTGCGCAAGCGCCGACGCATGCACAGATCTAGGGAGGGTTAGACTCGCCTGGGATTTACTGAAATTTGCGTAGGCCAGCGGAAAAGCTATTTTTTCACTAAACGGGATCTCCGGAGCACAGTAATCTAAATTTATTAAAAAAAAATTGCAACTGACCATATGCAGGTCACTGAACCGATTTTTTTTTAATTTCTTCTATGTATGGTTGAATGTCATTGTTTTGTCGTTGTGGCTTCATCACGGCAAATCGGCTATTTGGATTTCAACTATTTTCGGTACACGGGTAGCTGGGTATCCACAGATGGTTATAGGATACTTTTTACCCCACTACGCTGAAGAAAAAAGAGGGGTTATGACTTTTTCTCCTTCGCAAACGGAGCGGGCATCTTCTAGTCCATACCAATCCATACTAATATTATAAATGCGAAAGCGTGTCTGTCTGTCTGTCTGTTACCTCTTCACGCTTAAACCGCTGAACCGATTTGGATGAAATTTGGTATGGAGATAGTTTGAATCCCGGTGAAGGACATAGGCTACTTTTAATCCCGAAAAAATACCCTTATCCGCGAAAAACTAATTTAAAGCGTATGAAGTCGCGGGCAGAAGCTAGTAAATTATAAAAGTCATCATCGCCGTAGCGTCCCCGCTTGCGTCCTCAGCTGCTGCTTTAATGAATTTCGCTCGCATTTTACGAACCTTGCTGATTGACGATTAAATCAAAATCACTTAATAGGGTAGTTTCCTGGGTCAAAAAAATATTATTCTAATTAGGCCGTCAGTTCGATTATCAAAAAAGATTGGACACGTATTATTTCTTTTGTCAGTCAAACAAAAAAAGACAAAGATAAAGCGCGTCAAAGTTTGGGAGTCGGGGTGCGAAAAATGGTCGCACGGCGTGACGACACGTAAACATAAACGGGCTATAACTGTTGAGTTTGTTTCGGCATTCTTCTCCTCGGTGGTCTCCTCTTGGGAAACGCCGTAGAGTCAAACTTGTAAAAGTCCCCTTGCGGCCTACCTACAGAATAAAGATGATTTTTTTTTTTTTTTATATCTTCATCACTTTTTGTTTAATTGACAAAAGAAAAATACGTGTCCAATATTTTCTGCTAATCTACCTGATGAGCTAATTATATTGTTTTAGGACACAAGCCTATTGTGATGCGAACTGTAATGTTACGACAGGACATATTGTAGCAATAGTAGATTCAGATTACACTATTCCCCCTGGTAATGTTTACCGAACTCAAAACAAAGCGCTTATTTCGAAAGTTTGCTCCAAAACTACACCCATTGTTAATGGGATAACAGACATTAACGATCTTTTATCGGGATAGTTTAACATGCGGACATCCGGTCGCGATAGTGATATGGAGGTACGTTGTGTAGCAATTTTGGATGTAAAATAGAAAACATTTAATGTTTTTATAGCGATAGCCTCTGTAATAAAAAAGTGCACGCCCCCTTGTTGTGACGTCTGTATGAGAGACACATGTTCCTCAATCCACACTAATATTATAAATGCGAAATCTCTGTCTCTCTGTCTGTCTTTCTGTTATTTCACGCTGAAGCGATTTAGATGAAATTTAGTATAGAGATAATTTGAATCCCGGAGAAAGACGTAGGATAGTTTTTATCCCAGAAATCATCCTTTAATGGGGGATAGGGGGATGGAAGTTTTTTAAGGAAAATCAATGACGCCACGCCACTATAAGCTGCCCAAATTACTAATTTCATGCATGCGAAGTCGCGGACAAAAGCTACTATCTCATAAGTCATTGATGTGAAAAGATGCAGGACAGTCATAAAAGATTGAGCCGTGTCTAAACCTATTGAAAGCCCGTGTAACCCGACCCTTCAGCGCACCTGACACAGGATACGGTAACGCTACACGCCTGATAAGCAAGTACACCGCTTATCGGCTCATTATAAATACACGGTGCCCGCGAGAAATCTTCCCCATTCCAGAATGTACAGACATTTTATTTTTACAACTTTATAATCTTCTTGGACAGCTAGAGTCAAGTCTTAGGAAAAACATCTCCTAAGAAGCTCGCCAGCCTCGAGCCTAAAGCCTCACCTCGGTTAACATAAGCTGTGTTTTATTTCTTGTCAGGGGTTTCACGAGTTTGCGCCCTACATAGAGTGGTCCGACGTGCACCACCTACATATACAGTCCACTTTACTCGAAGGGCCAAATATCACGTTGACATTGTAGGGTCCTAGCGAAATCCCAGTCACTTACATCCTCAACATTGTTTGGTCCTTCGAGCCGGATCATTGTTTTGAGGTGGTATTGGATAGGGTAAAAGAAAAAATATGTATTCTACATGCTATGGAAACTCGAAAAAAATGGTAGGGCATTTGATACGACACGACGAGCTTAACAAAAGATAACAGAAGGAAAAGTTGAGGGAAGGAGAGGAAGAGGAAGGCCAAGAATCAGTTATATAGACCAGATAAATGGAACGGTAGGCGTCGTGAGGTACCAAAAAGTTAAAGAACTTGCACTAAGAAGTCAGGACTGGAAGGAACTTTACCGGCAAGAGTCATACTCTTGAATAATGAATGGATAATCTTTTTGTATCTATACATATAAAAGAAGTCCTGATCCTAACTGACTGACTGACTGACTCATCAACGCACAGCCGAAACTACTAACGCTAGAAAATTGATTTTGGCACAGTCGGTTACATTTATAACCTTGGCAAGGGATAAGAAAGTATTTTTCAAAATTTATCTCCTAGGGGGCACAACAAGGGATGGAAGTTTGTATGTCAAAGGACGTTTGTATGTCATCTTTGGACTTAGAAACATGAAATTTCGCAAAAATATTGTGTATCTGTTTTTACCTAAAATCTACGCGGACGAAGTCGCGGGCGGCCGCTATAGTACAGATAAAACAATACCTAATACCTAATATATAGTACAGATAAAGTAAATTAAAAACAACACCCTGTATATCCCAGGATATATGGCACATGGAAATAGAGGCTTTTTAGGCAACGTTCGACGGACACAGAGTGCTTTTAACACGATTTCAGGAAATGGAAAGATATCAAACGGAATGTTAAATCATAATGTGCTTTTGACACAGTATTTTAACAGAATACACTTTTGCTGTGCTGTTATGAGAATTGCTATGTTTTATTTATTACCAAGGACCATAAAAAAAAGAGGACTATAAATTACGCCATCTAAACTCAGATTTTTGCTTCAAGACCAAAATCTGACAGTTCTCATCTTGATTAAGTATTAAAACAAATAAACATTATTTCATGAAAACATGAATGAGAAATCGTGCATCCAGTAATATTAGGGTAAGTTTTATTGATAAACTTAAAGACTTAAACCAATATTCAGTGATCACATCGAATGTGCCCCCGCCCATTGACGTAAAATTTTGGTCTTGAATTAAAAATCAGAGTATAAGTATGGGAATTATTATTTACAATTATTAAGTTATACTTACAAGTTTGATTCAATATTTAAATGTTATGATGTAATGATTTATTGTTTACTAGTCTATGCCCGCGACTTCGTCCACCTTAAATTCGTTTACCGCGGATAAGGGTATTTTTCCGGGATAAAAAGTAGCCTATGTCCGTTCCCGGGACTCAAACGATCTCCATACCAAATTTCATCCAAATCGGTTCAGCGGTTTAAACATGAAGAGGTAACAGCATGCCAAAGCAGATGGATAAATTCGAGGCGTACAGCACTCGCTGATGGAGAGGTTAACACGTTGGACGCGTAATCCAAAGGTACCGGGTTCGATTCCTGGTGTGACCACTTGCGAGAACATAAGTATGCCAAAGTTTCGCTCAATCGGAAACCAGGAAGTAGGTCAAATTTAGCTTGCTAGATTCCACCCGAAAAAACATACATTGCAAGTTAAATAAAAGCTTGTAATCCATACTAATATGATAAATGTGAAAGTGTGTCTGTCTGTTAAACCGCTGAACCGTTGGAATGAAATTTGGCATGGAGATAGTTTGAGTCCAGGGGAAAGACATAGGCTACTTTTTACCCCAGAAAAATACCCTTATCCGCGATAATCGAATTTAAGGCGGAGGAAGTCGCGGGCAGAAGCTAGTAAACAAAATTTAACGATAACAAACAAGATACCTAAAAATATGTAAACTTCTTTATGGAAAGTAAAACAAAAACGACCTTAATGCTTGTACAGTCTCCGTTAAACGCGGAGTGATGCGTCGTAAACCGTGTTTTGGGCAATAAAACAATTGGCATTTTCAGCAAGATGCTGCGTGGAATGACGATGAAGTCGTAGTAACATAATGAGGGGTACCAAAGTTATTTATACAGGTGCCCCTAAAACCAACGCCAAAATGAAGAGGGGTGATAGAACAGTTCATAACCTACCATATTAAGTAAATTTTACATTTATAAAAAGTGCATAGTTTTCGAGATATTGGCACTTTTTAAAACTCGTGACTTGTGATTTTTACTTTAATTCGTTTATTTTTTAATTATTTTCACCGAAACATCATCATGACATGTAATGAATTTAAATTACATTCGATAGGATATGTTTTTGGTAACATCCCGCATAAAACAGATTTACAAAATACTTAAATTTGCAGTGGTGGCAATCGACATACTGACGCATGGTATCAAAAGTCACGAGTTTTTTAAAAGTGCCAATATCTCGAAAACCATAAACTTTTTACCAAGGTCAAATTTACTTAATAACATATCAGCAGTGGCGTGCGGTCCGGACACACCAATGAACTGCCAAACCTGAACGACCATGGCTCCCAATAGGCACAGAGAAACTCCCTACCCTGAAGCCTTGATCCATGACTCCATATAGGCACAGAGAAACTGCCTACCCTGAAGCCTTGAACGACCATGGCTCCATATAGGCACAGATAAACTACCTACCCTGAAGCCTTGAACAAGCATGGCTCCATATAGGCACATAGAAACTGCCTACCCTAAAGCCTTAAACTCCCACGACTCCATATAGGCACAGAAGAACTGCCTACCTTGGCCAAAAACCCTGTGCATATCATAGCAGGCTGGTCAAACATCGCTTTTTATTTAAAACTGTAATCTGTAAAATGATGTAGACAGTTCTTGTTAAGTTGCAAAGCTTCTAGTTTGTAATTTGTTATTGTTCCTAAATAAAATAAAAAAAGTAATTACAATAAGAATAATATCTGAACATGCACTCTAATGCCTTGAAAATGGCCGTGTTCAGATATTTGTGACCACTTTGTTCACTGCGATATTCTGATAGCGATACTAGCGCAGTACAGGAATTACTTTTGAAGCTGAATGTATATACTTTGGAAATCACAGTAAATTGTTTACATGAACATAGATAATAACTAATCTTCAAAACTAAGACAGATTTTCCTGGGGCTCAAGGACCTGACAAATTCGTGATTAAAATATTCTCCATACCTCGCGGGCGCTGTATATCTGCAGCGTGTGATAAAACAACTCGTACACACTAAACACTAAAGCAAACATCTCGCTTCGCACACAAGCAATTAGCTATTATAATCCGCTGGCAACAAACCAACAAAATGCACATAATCTGCATATAAGTTAAGCACAAACGAGCAGCTGGTGCAATTTGCACGATTTGCACATATGCTAATGCACAGCAGTTGCCTAATTTTATCTCAGTTTAACTGGCTTTATGCGCAGTTAAGAAGCTTTGGTTTAGTTGATAAGGATGTACAGTCAAGGAATTTAATTTACATACCATTTCGTACCTTGTCACAGTCAAAATCAATATGAAAGCCGATAGACATTTCCATATCAATGTCACTATGACAAAGTACGAAAGGGTACACAAATTAAATTCCCTGACCGTACTAAGCTTAAGGGCTCCTAGCGAGAATGAACGATTTTTTATGGTTTTTGTTGTGCCCCTCGCATGGTGACACTAACTTTCCAAACATCTATCTATACTATTATAAAGTTTTAAACATGAAATGTCTTTGTGTACCAAAAAACATTGAAGATATTTTCAAAAAGATATTGTAACGGTCTATTTGGAGGACACTGAGACGAAGAATATTTTTTTATAGGATACTTTTTACTGGACTACGCTGAAGAACAAAGGTTATGATTTTTTTTCCTCCTCTGACGAAGTTTAAGCTTCTAGTTTTCAATAAAACTATTGTAACGGACTATTTGGAGGACAATGACTCGATTATTTTTTTTTAGTTTTTGTATGTTTGTTTGTTCGTATGTATCGTTGTGGCTTCAGGACGCGAAATCGGCTAAACGGATTTTAAACATTTTTGGCAGACAGGTAGTTAGCTGAGTATCTCCAGATGGTTATAGGATATTTTTTACCCGAAAACGCTGAAGAAAAAAATGTACCCCTATTTTTTTCTTCAGCGTTTTCGGGTAAACATATCCTATAGTAATGACTTTTTCTCCTCCGCGAACGAAGTTGGGGGCCCTAAGTAGAAAATAAAGTCACTGAATGAAAAAATTGATGTTCGAGCTCGAAACTCCGATTGACCGATTGGTATAATTACCGAAATATTGTGTAACTTTAAACTACTTAGGTTAATTTGCATGGCTTACTAAAGTCTAATGTATGGGTCTAGATTAAGAATATGTTACACCTTATGTGTACTATATATGGCACACAAATAAATTTCATTTTATTAATACATTTAATTTATATAGGTCGGCCGTGTTGGCCGGGACAACCAGTGGAGACGTGGTGTTCGAATCCTGCTCGAAGTGATTCATAAACTTTATCGACTTTTCGCTTTAAGAGTCCCCGGTAAGCTCGGTTCTCCATACAAACGTAGTTACGCTCTCATTTTAAAACGACTAGCTAGTTTGTTCTTAAACTTTGTACTTAGAATATGTTAAGGTATATGCAGGCCTGTAATTAGTTTATGTAGCTTCAGATACCATAGTAAAAAAAGTACAGCGAATTTAAGTTTTTCGTACAAAACTTGTTTTTGCTGTATTTCGTTTGTTTTATAAACTGGAGCCAAATAAACTAATTACAGGCATAGATATACCTCATGTCACTGTATATGCAAAGTTTCGTTACAATCCAACACGTAGTTTTAAAATGAGAACGAAACTCCGTTTGTATGGGAAGGTGAAATTCGGCCGAGCTTGCCGGAGACTCTTAATATTTACTCGTACATTTAGATTTCGCTAGCAAACGTTTCTGCTTTAGTGAAAAAATCTTAAAAAACTTATCACGTCTTCCAGCCCCTTCCACTCTTTTTTACCTGTTTCACCTCACCGTTCGCAGCGATGACTCACGACGTGTTGTCAGTCAGCCTTTTCAGTTCATTTCATCGCTTGCGCTGTACTTTGAGTATAAAGGCGCGTCCGCTGTCACGAAAATCTAACAAAACATTGTTTGTCTAACATGTTAGCAAAACATGTCACCAAAACTTCCCGTCTGTTGCAACAACGTTTTTGTGAGCCAAAACATTGTTGACGCACAAAAGTCACAATGAATTCTGACATAGAAGACGTGTTATCCCAACGAAGGTCAAACACGAAATGAACGCTGCACCCCCCTCCGCAGGCGAACGCGGGGAATGTTTTCCATCCGTCGCGGCAAACATGTTTGAGTGTTTATGCTAACTAAATCATTTAGGCCACGCCCCTTTTATGTTCGAATAACATGTTAGGTGTTAGAAAAACACAAAAACACGTCGCAGCGGACCTGGCTTTATAAGCGAAATATTTGGTCATAATTCCAAACGCAAGTGTATTATACACGGTGGGGCCGAGTAATCCGACACACTTTAACCATCGAATGTAGAGCCTAATTGGAGTGTATAAAGTGAAGTAACATGCAATCAAAAACGCGTAATTTTTGATATGTTATTATTTTTTATAAATGCATAAATCTCAAAATCTCATGACTATCACGCCTTAATGATGTAAGGCCGAAACACACCGGATGCGTGCGCCACACGTACACGTGCGCGTGTGCGTGGCGTACGCGTTGTATTGTATGAAATGTCATAGTAAATGGCACCCCGCTTGCGTGGCGTGCACGTGCGGAGCGGTGTGTCATATCTTATGGGTATTCGTACTTTACAACGCGCACGCCACGCGCACGTCTACGTGCACGCCACGCACACGTCAGGTGTGGCTGGGCCTGTAATGTAGCATGTAGCCTCTTGCTTAAAACTTTAATACGCAAAAGCAATACCTGTTGCTTTTTGGCCAGTTTACAATTACAAACTGGCCAAAAAGTAAATAGAAATACACATGCAAATACAAGAAACCACCACGATTGGATTTGGATAATACTGTCTGGTACTGGTGTTTTGTGGAAACTGCATGAAATAATGCGCATGTGAGCATAATTTACTGTCACATCTAAGTCAGTATTTCGCGGAAAATCAAAGGAACTAAAATCCATTAATCTAAAATGAAATCCCGCAAAGTAACGCCTGCATCCATCAATCAAACCGGTTTTCTTTTATTTTCATACTTCCCCATCTAACCCATTCGAGTTGCTCACCCTGTTTACACCAAAGTGTGTTACAAAACACTGAAATAACTGGATATAATATTGTTCCTCGCAGTTAAATTTGCGGCTGCAAGGAACTTCGCGAAAACTCCATTTGCGTTGTTAATAAAGTCTAACTTCACGACTCCATTCCTAAATAAAATATAAAGTTTATGTGAGCAACAATACTAGATAATGTTGCGAGGATATGTACGAAATATTAAGGCAAGTGCACACATGTTTATCATTCCAGGGATCTTTATCCCGAGAGTTTGATCAATTTTGGCTATAGGTCCGGATTTCAGATGTTTTGATGACCGGTTTAGGATTAACGTTGCCTGCGAAGCTGTTCGTCCTGGGTTCAAATCCCGGTAAGGGCAAATATTTGTGTGATGAGCATAAATATTTGTTCCTGAGTCTTGGATGTTTTCTATGTATATAAGTAATATATCTATTAAATATATCGTCGTCTAGTAGGTACCCATAACACAAGCCTTATTGAGCCTATGCTATGTATATAAGTAATATATCTATTACATATATCGTCATCTAGTAGGTACCCATAACACAAGCCTTACCATGGGACTAGTTCGATTTGTGTAAAAATTGTCCCGTAATATATTTAATATATTTTTACCTACTTATTTTTATTATTTCTGTCAACTTAGGACACATATCAGCAAAGCCATACATTTTGTTGATTTAGTGGCTTTTCTTGTATTTGTTTGTGAGATTTCACTGTTACTGATTACAGATAAAAATATTGTTACGCTTACACATAAAAAATACTATTACCATTTTAGTAGGTATTAAAAAAAAAACCATTTTTTTACAGTCATTTTATATACCTACTTCCGGGTTGAAATTTTGTTGGACTCATATAAATATAGTGTCTTAGAATATCGTATAAAATTGGAATAAAAAGAATCAGGCTATTATGAATTAACGTTTTGCGAAACCGTAAAATGCCTGGAGTAATGCCTAGTTCGGACCAGGCTAGTATTTTAGTCCAGTAGCGAGTAATTTAGTAACTAAACTATTCGCTGCTGCCCAAACATAAAATAAAATGGATCGAGTCAACTTAATTACCATCCCATTTACTCGCTACTACACTCAAATACTAGCCTGGTCCGAATCCAAACCACAGGATGAACGATATGAAGTGTTACCAAATTCACACTGGCCATATCTGACAAAATTCTAAGTAAAAAAAAATCGCATCATAGGTTTTGGAAGATGCCTTGGACACGCAAACATTTCGGTAGTAGACCGTGGACATTTCAACAAGACTCGGCCCTCGTATAAAGCACTTGTGAACCAAGAATGGCTGAAAAACCACGTTCCACATTTCATTTCGTCCAAAAATAGCTTTCAAACTCCCCAGACGCGAATCCGATGGACTTTTCTATCTGGTCCACTTTGGAGAGCAAGTTGAGGACAAGACAACATGCCAGTATGGATGCACTGAAGAAAGCGATCGTACATAATCTGGCACAACATACCGCAGAACCACATTCGTGCAGCGTGCAACTCATTTTTCAACCGTCTGAAGGCCATAGTCAAGGTCTTCATATCGAGTTAAAGTAAATTAATTTTAAAATTGTGATAGTTTTCCTCATTTTTTTTCTTAATAATAATAATTTGTTACAACAAAAAATCGTAGCTTTTTGAATTTGGTAACACTTCATATCGTTCGCCCTGTAGCCTTAAGGGACAATAAGTTTTGACGCACTTGTATAAAATCAATGGATTATAGTTCCTGTGCTGTTCCGCGAACTTGTGTCTTGGTTAGATGTGACAATAAATTGTACTCACATGCGCATATTTTCATGCAGTTTCCATAAAAAAATACGCATGCAAATACAACAAACCAACACCAAACAGTATAATCCTCGACACGTGTTTCGCCTCTCTACGAGGCATCATCAGGAGATGCAGGAGATGTCGACGGTCCGGCGTCCACCCGAGAAATCAAAGTATAAACTCGCCTTATAATAGGAAATATGGCTAAAACAAGGAAGCAGGCGCACGTAACACACGTAAAACAGAAACGGATATAACGAACACGCAACTTTTTTGTTATTAAATTTACATGGAAAGCGGAGAGTTACGGTCGACGTGATGTATGTTACATTCTACGGCAAGAAGCAAATGGAAACACAAATTGAAAGATACGTAAGCTGTATGTTAGCCATTAACCTATTGACCGCCAAGCAGCGAAGTAATACGGCGTGACCCAGACGCCATAGCAAGAAAATGAAAAAATCCTTTAAAAATAAATTAGGGAGCGTTCAAGTATTACGTAACGCAATATTTGGAGATTTTTGACCTTCCCTCCCCCCCATGTAACGCGCCGTAACGTGTTTCTGTACCCCCTCCCCCCTAGTAAATCGTGACGTAACCACCAAGGGACCCGTTTTTACCTAAAATGGTCATTATTTGAAATTTTGAGAAAAATATAAAGTTAAAAAATGCTTGAGAGAATCTCTGGACGCGACCGTTCTGAAGGGTTAAAAAAAACAATGTTACGTAACGCGCAGTTCAAACCCCCCTCCCGCCCCTGTAACGCATCTATACTTTTTACAAGACTCCCCCTCCCCCAAATTCGTTACGTAATACTTGAACGCTCCCTTAGTGATTGCAGATCGAGGTATTCATATTATTTTTGGAGTTTTTGAACCATGAAATTTGGACGGCAAATTCCGACGCTGGCGTCAGTGGGATGAATTTTCGATGACGTGATTGGCCGACTGTGGCGTTCAGTAATCGCTAAAATACTAGAATCCAGATATTTAAACATTTCCATAAGAAGAATATCGACGATTCGATTACAACTTGTTTCTTTTGCCCTCTACTCACTTATGGACAATCCATATCCATACTAATATTATAAATGTGAAAGTGTGTCTATGTGTCTGTTACCTCTTCACGCTTAAACCGCTGAACCGATTGGAATCAAATTTGGTATGGAGATAGTTTCAGTCCAGGGGAAGGACATAGGCAACTTTTTATCCCGGAAAAATACCCTTCTCAGCGATAAATGAATTTAAGGCGGACGAAGTCGCCGGCAGAAGCTAGTAGTAGATAACTCAGTAAATGTTCAATCCACCTTTGTACTCCAAAAAAATGGTTGCGAAGTATAATTTAATGTTAAAAAATAGGTAGCCTAAGACATGTTTAAAACCAACAAAATATTAACCCTGACATGTATATATTTACTAGTTTGTTTATTTGTTAAAGAAATTAAATTTAATTTTATTAAAATAATTGATTCCAATGCAGCTTCCAAAACCTTTGATGCGAAATTTCTTTACTGAGAATTTTGACTGACCACCTTCTTAATAAAATGGAGACCAGCGGGCAGGTTGACGTGATTTACACTGATTTTGAAAAAGCCTTTGATCGGGTGGTTCACGTCATCCTGTTGCGCAAACTAGAACATTTAGGCATACACGGTGACCTGTTACGATGGATAAAATCTTACCTTACAAACAGGTCGCAAGCAGTTGTAGTGGGAGGTTTTCGCTCGGATTTCGTCAGTATTACTTCTGGGGTACCTCAAGGGTCGCACTTAGGCCCACTTCTATATAATATATACCTATACGTTATTTACACATGCTTTACCCACTCCAACTTTTTAATGTATGCTGATGACACGAAGATATTTCTTGATATCCGTAAACCCTCGCATTGTCTAAATCTCCAATCCGGTCTAGACCAATTATCAGAATATTATATTAATAACAGAATTAAGGTAAACGTGCAGAAATGTCAGCTCTTGTCCTTCTCTCCTAAACGGAATATCATATCATTCCCCTATGTTATTCAAGGGTCGCCTATAGAAAAAACACATTCTGTTCGTGATCTGGGTCGTCATCTTGATAGTAAACTCACTATGAAAGAACATGTCGATACCATAGTGAGTAAAGCTTACAAAAGTCTCGGATTTGTCATACGAGTATGTCGCCCAATTACAGACACGGCTTGCATTAAAACAATTTACTTTGCTTACGTCTGGTCACCCCAGTACATTACTTATATACAAAGGTTAGAACGCATCCAAGAAAAAATTATTAAATATGTGAATTTCCGCACGCGTAAAAGGTTTGACACATATGAGGACAGCTGTGCATATCATAACATTAGTCCTCTTAACTCCGCAGGTCCCTATCAGACATGATGTTCCTGTACGATGTGCTGGATGGTCGCTTGGATTGTCAAACGCTGCTACCGCAGCTCGGGCTCCGAGCTCGTCCTCAGCGTTTTCGTAATACACGACTATTTCACGTCCCCCTACACCGTACAAATTACGGCCAAAACTCTATTCCAACTAGAATTGTACGCAGTTTTAATAAATCCTTTCATGACACGGATCCATTCTCTTCTTCGCGAAAACTATTCAAGTCGTCTATTATGGAAGGGCTTTCCTGATTATCACATACATACAATCATATATACACACACCCGCACACACGCACGCCCGCCCGACTGCCCGCCCGGGTGTTTGCGTACCTTAGGGTGCGCTAGTCTCGTTTCCTTACTCAGATCCTGATTTGTATAATCTAGGGAGTTCTGTTATTGGCTATGTGTAATGTATATTTATAATAAGTTTATAATTTTAATGTAAACGCTGTTGAACTTCTTCAATAAATAAATGAATGAATTTTGTCAGACTGGCCAATGTGATTTTGATAACACTTCATATCGTTCATCCTATACGAGTAGTATAGCCGAAAGGAAAATGTTGTCTTCAAATGGATGTTTTGCTTTACAACCTGCATTTACTTTAGAGGATAATCAAGGTGGTTACGAGAAAAAACTGCTACTTCTTGCCTACGCAAATGGCACTAGCGACCTAGATTATTAACGTTACTCGAACATTAAAGTATCAACCTTTAATAGTAACAAGTAATCTATGAGTCAATAATAAAAAACTGACGCATCTAAGAAATACGTATATTTTTAGGCTAAACCCTTTCGATGAGGTCAGCTTCAAGGCTACAAGGCCTCCTCCAACAACCGGTCGTGCGCAGCCCTCATCCATCGGTTTCACGCGATTATGATCAGATCGTCCATTCTGCCCCCAGCGGCCATTGGTTCTAAGAGCAATGTGTCTCGCCCACTGCTACCTACTTAAGTCAAACAACAGTAACGACTTGGTTCTTATGAGGATCTCTTTTCTCAGTACCGCATATCATAACTGTTATGCTAACACACTGGTTAAAAACATTCGTCTTAAGACACTATGGTATTTGGGACGAGAAGATGTTACGAAGCTTTCCAAGCTCATCCGAGTTGGATTAGACGAGTGACCTCTTTCTCGAAGTTGGATCTACCCAACTGAACTGTTTGACCTGGGTTGTTGGTTCACCAGTTCATCATCATCATCATTTCAGCCATAGGACGTCCACTGCTGGACAGAGGCCTCCTCAACAGATTTCTACATGGACGGGATAGAGGCGACCCGCATCCAGCGAGTCCCCGCAACCCTAACCAGATCGTCCGACCACCTTGCGGGTGGCCTTTCCACGCTACGCTTGCCAGTACACGGTCTCCCCTCGAGAGCCTTTCCGCCCCAACCGGCATCGGTTCTTGGAACTATGTGCCCTGTCCATTGCCACTTCAGTTTGCTTACCCTGTTTGCTATGTCGATGACTTTGGTTCATCTACGAATCTCCTCATATCTGATTTGATCTCTAAGAGAGATCCCGAGCATAGCCCTTTCCAAAGCTCGCTGAGTGACCCTATGGTTCCTTAAGACGTCCATAGTTAGAGACCACATCTCGGCTCCCTAGGTCATCACCGATAATGCGCACTGGTTGAAGACTTTCGTCTTCAAGCACTGAGGTATCCTGGACGAGAACACACTTCGCAGTTTCCCAAATAAATAAAAAATCCCATCCCAGTTCACCGGTTATTACTGGTTATTAATTTAAAAACACATTGTAAATTTGCTAAATCCGCGCGCATTCTCGTGACCTCTTTATATGGCAATCGCGAGGCCCCTCGCCACCTGAGGAAGTCCAATTACCGACAGTCAAAACAGCCAGACTGTCAATATTAATGTTCGCGCTCAATTGAATTGATTTTTATGCAACACTTGTGTATGGCCGTGGATTCACTCGTTTACAAAACTGATTGAACCCCCTATAAAAACAGAAGGGTGTTAAAAGGAGAAGACGAAATAGAGGATGGAAGCTGAATGAGGACGAACCAAGAGATCTAAGACCTAGTGCGAGAGCCTAATATTATAGAGGAGACCACGGCGTCCATACTCCGCTGGCTCGGGCACGTTGAGAGGATGGTTGAGGATCGTGCCGCCAAAATCGCTTATCTTGGACGTCCGAGTAGTCGCAGACCCGACGGCCTATATATCGCTGGAGTGATGAAGTCCAAAAAGATATCAGGAACCTAGACCTCCGTAAATGGCGCGAGCTAGCTCAGTATCGCGAAGCATGGCGTAAACTGGTGTCGGAAGCCAAGATCCAATTTGGGTCGCTGCGCTCAGCTAGTTAAGTTACTTAGTTATAAGTTTGACATGTGTGTCTGTGTATCTATTGTGTCAGCGTAGCTCTGAACGGTTAGAACAATTTCATTACAGTTTATTTTATTTAAAAGGTGACTCGCGAGAGAACAGCTACGAACACTCTCGTTCAGGTTATTTATTGTTCAAGAAAATAGGTTGAGACGTCCGAAAATTATCGTACACGGTGCCATTGAGGTATCCGAAAGATTTTAACCACGCATTCCATATGTCATTAGGAGCAAAAAATGTTACAAGGTACTTGCGCCCAAGATGGCCCGGTTCTTAAGATGGCCCACTTTCATCTTGTGCTTTAGTTCAAGTTCCTTGGCTTTGATATAAAGTTGCAGATTCATCTATTGTACTAACCGAACATGGGCTCGAAATTTAAACTAATTCGAACTTTAAAAATACAACATAATTGATAGTGGGCCATCTTGGGCGCAAGTACCTTATGTGTAATCACAATATACTGATTGGTCAGAAAGCTCCCAAATGATTTCTTGTCAAATTATATATTTTAGCTGCTTAATCGTATTTTTATATGGTTAGGTTATCTTTTTATTTTTATGAAATGAAATGAAATGAAAGCATTTTTATTTCGGAAATATTGATCCATATTGTGTTAGTAAAATTTATTCTAAGTTTGTTAGTGGAAAGTGTAATTATAATTAGACCTAACGTGCACAGACATCCAGTGAGCTAGGATAGGGCTGACCATCCTCTCAGCTACCACCCTCAGGAGCGCGTTGGTGCTGCCCCGTACGCGCTCACTCAGGGACGCCACCCGTTTGCGCATCACGGCTTGGAAACCGTCAGTTCTCCGCGCTGCAAACATCCCCGACGCACTGCAGCGCCAGGGCAGCCCCAACAACCCCCTGAAGGCGTTGTTATACTGGACGCGCAGAGCACTGTAGGCTCTTTTGGTGTAGTCGCTCCACAGGTTGCACGTGTATAGGGTTTGACAGTATGATTTAAACAGGGTTATTTTCACCTCAGTAGAACAACGCGCAAACCTGCGGGACAACATGTTACACCTTACCGACAGTGCTCTGCGCTCCCTTTCCATATCAACATCATCTTTAAGAGTATCTGTGACCCAGTGACCCAAGTATTTAAATTTTGTAACTATGGGAAGAGGAGAACCACTGAGAATTATTGGCGGAATGGGATATGTTTTCGTGCCAGACTTGAACAGTAGTACCTCACTCTTCTTTACATTAAATTTTAGTCCGTGGGTCACAGCATACCTTTCACAAATAGAAAGCAACTTCCTAAGGCCATTGACTGAGGGGCTCAGCAGCACCATGTCGTCTGCGTAGCTTATGTTGTTAACAAAACAGCCGTCCACCGAGCAGCCGACACCCGCGCTGCTGAGCTCCTCAATCAGACCATTGACATACACGTTGAATAACGTGGGAGACGTTAATCCCCCCTGTCTCACTCCACATTCCATCTTGAAGGCCTCAGAGTATTCCCCTGCCCAACGAACTACATTTGATTGATTGTCATACCAGTACTTGAATGTTCTAGTGACTTCAGAAGGCAAACCCGTGCCCCTTCTTAACTTATTCCACAGCACTTGGTACGACACCAGGTCAAATGCCTTCGACAAGTCCAAGAAGCATGCGTATACTGGCGTGTTCCTCTCAGTATAGTACCGGACAGTGTGCTTAAGACATAGAACTGCTGCTTCAGTGGATAATCCCGGGCGAAAGCCGAACTGGGCGTCATGCAGGTTGACATGTTTACTTAAATATGTGTTAAGCACACTATCCAGCACCTTTGCCAAAATCGTAGCCAGTGAGATAGGCCTATAGTTAGACTTGTCGGAGGCATCCCCCGTTTTGTTTTTTATGATAGGTACCACAATAGTTTTCATGAGGTCGTCTGGTAAGTAGTTGTGGCGTATGCAAAACGTATACAGCAAGGCAAGTACTCTGGGGAGATGGGCAGGCACCCGCATGCTTTATACTAGAAGTTGCCGCAACTTTGTCAGGGGAGGAGAAAATAGTCATATAGTATGCAACGGTCTTTCACGCAGAGACATCCATACTAATATTATAAATGCGATCTGTCTGTTACCTCTTCACGCTTAAACCGCTGAACCGATTTGGATGAAATTTGGTATGGAGATAGTTTGAGTCCCGGGGAAGGACATAGGCTACTTTTTATCCTGAAAAAATACCCTTATCCGAGATAAACGAATTTAAGGCAGACGAAGTCGCGGGCAGAAGCTAGTATGCTATAATCGCCTGTGCCCAGGAGAACATAGATCGACTAACCAGGGGAAAAACACATCTATATACACAGCGACAGTCAAGCAGCACTGAAGGCGTTATCAGCGCCCAAAGTGGACTCTAGACTTGTACACAACGGCATTCAAGCATCAAGTATTTATGTGCAACTGCACGCGCCTGTAATGCCGGTGCCGAGGCGCCATTGATTTAATTTAAGTTAACATAATTATAGAATACTAACGATAGCTCTAAGTTTGTTGTCAAAGTCTGAAATAAATGATTTGAATTTGAATTAAACAAGCTGGGAAGGCTCAATAAGGTGCAGCTGGTATGGATTCCAGGGCATGAAGGCTTCATCGGCAATGAAAACGCAGATGAACTAGCTAGAAAAGGGTCTGCAACTAGCTTCGTAGGACCTGAACCATGTGTAGGACTCTCACAGGGAACCATAGTAACAGCCATTAAGGACCATGCCAAGAACCAACATCAACAAGAGTGGTAAGGTAGAGGGCCTGAGGCATGCAAAGCTATTCATAGAAGGGGTAGAATCAAGTTGGACCAAGAAACAGTGGAACTGCAGCAAAAGACAACTCAGAATCATAATGGGTGTGTTTACAGGTCACTTCGGAGTCAAAGTACTCCTGGCCAAACTAGGACTTTCTGACAACACGGATTGTAGAATGTGCGGTGAAGAGACTGAAACAATGGAACATATACTATGTGAATGTCATGCCCTCGCCAGACAGAGAATGAAGGAATTTGGCGTTGGGTACCCAAGGCCAAAGGAATTTCAGACGTTACCATTGGCATCTATCATCTGGTTTATGGAGTTGGCAGAACAAAACATTGAGTAGCAAGAAAGGGTAATTACACAAAAGATCCCACTGGGTCGAAGTGAATTCGTAAAGACCCCTAGTAATAATATAAGATAAGATAAGAGCATAGTCAAGTAAAATAACCCTATAACCATCACCGCGAAATGGTGTAGGGTTTAGATGTGACAATAAATTGAACTTTTACAAACCTGTTCTAACATAAAAAAAATAATTTTGCTCTAGAGTTCAAAGGCAAAGTTATTGGCTATAATGGCTATAATTTAATGATCTTTATTGTTGTCATGTAGTATTTTATGCAATTGTTACATAATATATGCTTTTTCAGTCGATTACCATGTTTATGTCACGAAGCTTGCTAAGTGGCCTAATTAAGGTACAAGACTTAAAAAGCTAATTATATACAAAACTTATTATTGTATACAAAACTATGAGTAATCCATAAAGTACAGTAAATGAAACATTGCTAAAAAAAATATTGCAAAAACACTGCATTTTTTTTTTTATTCATTATAGTTCTGTGCGGAGTTGTATAATAAAGGTATTTTAGTTCAGTGACATATAAAATTGTTATAGTGATGGTCCAATCTAAAAAGTATGCCTTTTTAGGATGATTTGTGGAGTTCTTATTCACAGATAACAACAACAAGAAGAAAAAATATTTTTGACATTATAATTAAAACACCTATTCCTTTAGTTGTTTTTTTCTAATTTGAATAGTATGTGAATGATGTCATGAGCAAAAGCTAGTTAAAGTACTTACATCTAACAGCAAAACAACATTAAGTTATTCTATGCAAAACTTGACTCTTAAGGCTACATTAGTTTAAATATAAGTTAAAACAATATAAAATTGGCAATAGTCATATTGTTTGCAATTTAGGTTCAAAAACAATTGAAATGAATCATATCGCATTATTATCTCATTTGAGTTGCGATGTTTCGGAAGCTTTACAACTTCCATCATCACCGGGTACAAAATATTTTTCTCTGTCAAAATTACAATTGTGAGCACAGCAAGTATACAGCTTTCGAAACTTCAGGATCCTGAATGAGATAAGATATGCAATATAATCCGTTTAAATTGATTTCAATTAGTGATAATCGCAGAAAAGGAAGAGAATATTAATTATTTCCAAGTTACTTAGCAAAGTATAAGTAAAGGGTATTTACTGATATTATTAGAATACATATTCATTTGAGGAAGTCCTCTGTCCATAAGGGCAGAAGGAAAATTGTAAAATAAAGCATTACTTGTATTTACGGAGTAAGTTAAATCAATTCAGCATGTTATAAAGAGTATTTTGGTCTATTTAACAAACATTGGTCATGAACTTTGGCATTAAATCATGTTTACTTATTATGATTGAACCAAAACAAACAACTTGAAGGTTATAAATATAATCGGTTAGCTTGCTATATCTCATTTTTTTATCAAAATACCAGATCTTAGATAAATAAGTTAACTTTTGCCTGTTACCTAAATACAACTTTCTGTGAAGATTTTTTATATATTTTGTTTTTTGGTCGCATAAGAAATTCGTAAGAGAAAGCTATCTTCAATTTACGAATTCGATTTAGACTTGAGGAAAACAGTGCCGTACGTCGCATTGAATTGAATTAAGTGCAATGCATTAGTTATCAATCAAGTTACTTAATCATCAGATGTATAGGGAGTGGTCGATTGCGCTATCCGACCATGTTTCACTAGTTTCTTGCATTAAAACGGTACTAAAAAGTATAGTGATATCACTGATAGTGTTCGGGACCCAGTGCTGATACAATGTTTATATTTATCACTCGTTGCGGGGGGCATCTAATCGCAACAAGTGGTTTTTACTTCCCCTAACTGATTACCGCTATATTTGGCCGAAAAGTAATTTTATAAAACAGAAAACTTACCGACAGCATAGCAGTTCTCATCTTCGATAGTTCGCCACACAGTCATACTGATAAAACACTTTAATTTAGCTTAAATTTTCAATAAATCGCACGGCTCGTCATTTTTATCTCGACTGAGACTTTGTCAAAACATGTTGTCTATGGTAGCGTAGTGTTGCCCTGCTACCGAAGGGCTGCGCTGTTCACTTAACGGTTAACGTTAACGGTATTGTCTATGATTGAATATTTTTATGTAATAGTTTTTGAAAAAGCAACTATCTTCGGCACTTGCTTAGATCTGAGTCAACAGTCAACAAACAATATTAAAAAAATATAACAACAATCAGAACAGAGGTTTCATAAAAATAATATTATACAATGCTATCTAAGCTTCGCTTGTTAAGTTTTTGAGATCTTCCACTTGATCTGTGAATTTTGTGAGTGGGCATTCCATAGTAATATAGCGCACAGTTCGTTCTGGGCATCCGCATTCGGAGTTTTATAAATAAGTATTAACTGTTTATAATGACAATATGAGGCACTATCCATACTAATATTATAAATGCGAAAGTGTGTCTGTCTGTCTGTCTGTCTGTGTGTCTGTTACCTCTTCACGCTTAAACAGCTGAACCGATTTTAATGAAATTTGGTATGGAGATAGTTTGAGTCCCGGGGAAGGACATAGGCTACTTTTTATCCCGGAAAAATACCCATATCCGCGATAAACGAATTTAAGGCTGACGAAGTCGCGGGCAGAAGCTAGTATTTTATATTTCTTCATGTATTTAAAAAAAACTACTAAGAATATTTTAAAACAAAAAAAAAACGGGATTAATTATTTTGTTTGTTAGGTATATTTTTTTATGATTATGAATAATGGGAATCAATGTTTTCAACGACTATGTGAAACAGCGATAGAAATAAGGAACCTAATTAAATCATTTGACTTTATCTGGGTTAACTTTACACTTAACTGCTAAATTACACTAATAAAGTAAAATGACTGATTTTACTTTCATAGACAGTAAGTACCAGTGGCAGTACCTACCTAATCGAGTCGTGTTAATAGTACCTAAAGACAATGGAATTATGAATAAATCATGAAACTTTTATCTTTCAGTCTATGACTCGAATATGAACATCCCATTACTTTATTAAAACATTGGACATTTACGTGTTATTATTAACTTTAGTTATATTAAACGGCTTCTAGTGTTTCACTTTAGCTGCAGTGTCTAAACCTAGCCTAACGCCGTGTAGCGCCTGAACAAACATTAATAGCAACGTGTTGCTATTGGCATGCAAATTGCTAACGTCATTATGGCAGGCGCTTTAGGCATTATGAAGCAAGTGCTTCCTACGATATTAGTAGATTTACATGAAGTAGACTTACTATGATGAAGGCAATATCCAACGCAAATTAGGTGCAACTAATTAAGTACTGTAAGAGGAGCGTTGTTTAAGTAATTGTTTACGTATAGCTGCACGGAATATCTAAGTGCTTACGTTATCTTAAAGTTTTCCAGTTAGCATGATGCTGAGGTGGGACCTATTATAATTCTAGTTTTGTTATAGTTTGTATGTCGTCGAATAAATGATTATTTTTTTCTTTTCTTTTTTTTATTAGCACTTGGTGATGGCATACACCCGTTTCCCTCTATCGAAGTATAATTATGAACAAATGTCACGTCAGTTTAAGTATGCGCTAAAACTGGATGTGCGTGTTTTTTGTACAGTCAGCATCAAATGGTCTGTAACATCCAAAGCGTCAAATATATCGCAACGCATCTTTTTACAATGGGCACAAAGATATGTGGCTTGGCGTAAGATGAAAAGAATATTTAGGTATCTTTCTGCACCATCTATGTATAAGAATATTTTTTTACAATTACTCAACTTTGCAAGCGTGACGCAGTATTTAAATGTTACGATTTATTTATTATTAGCTATTTGCGAAGTGATTGTTACTATACTATGTTTCTTTATTCGTGTTTTGTTTGTATCGTTAAGGTGCGTCCACACTTGTATCATTTGCTCGTATCCGACCACCGTGCCGTGGCATGACTGCGTATCGCGCTGCTTGGACGCTTATTGTCAGCGCGCCGATCATGCCGTACTCGTCCGATATAACTGTGTGATACGAGTAGCAAAATGGATTTTGAGCGATCCGATCGGCGCAACGTCCAAGCGCGTGGTCGTGACACGCGATCATGCCACGCGACGATGATCTGATACGGGCAAATGATACAAATGTGGACGCACCCTTAAATGTTTAGTTTTAAAGCGCCATTTAGTTTTTGCCAGAATATTTCCTCACGATCGGAACACGATCCAAAGTATGGCAACTGTCAGTCTTCTTGTTTTAATAGTCATTGCCTTTCTGTTATAATTCTTGTATACTTGTAATAATAAGATGCTCAGTGTTTGCGAACAGTACGCGGAGTCTCATGGGTTCAGGTACAACACTTCAAAGAGTGTGTTGCTGGTATTTAAAGCGGCGAGCAAATGCTATGCACGTGTACCGCCAGCTATCCTATACGGCACACCTCTGAATATGGTAAAGGAGTTCAAGTACCTGGGCCACTGGGTCACCGAGAGTCTGAGTGACAACAAGGACTTGGAGAGGGAGCGTAGGGCGCTCTCAGTCAGGAGCAACATGTTGATTCGTAGGTTTGCAAGGTGTACTAGTAACGTAAATATTACCCTTTTTTAAGGCGTACTGCCAATCATTTTACACCTGCAGCCTATGGATTAATTATACGCAAAAGGCTGTTAGCGCCCTACGTGTCCAATATAATAATGGACTCAGGATGTTGTTAGGGCTGCCGCGCCATTTTAGTGCATCGGGGGTGTTTTGCGTCGCGTCCCTGCTGAGGCGCCTGCGCGGCAGCCCGAACAGCCTCCTGCAAACGGTTACCGCGCGCCTGGATGGTCCCTTCCTGTATCACTGGAATAAATTACATAGGGCGTCTAACTGATTGTTAAATAACGCGGGTTCTATTGGAATTGTATGTACTACTAACATAGGGTAAGCTTCTTTGTTACTAACGAATTATGGAATGTTATTCTGAAGCAAATAAATGATTTGATTTGAATACATGTAAATCTCGCGACAACCAAATATTGCTGGTATTCGAAAAATGTCTATTATGCAGGATTTAATGTAACCAACTTTCACGTAGCGAAAATAAATTCAGCGCGTCAAGTTAAATAAAATCTGTCACATAGCGACGAAATAAATGCGGATACCGCTGGTGTGATGTTTATTTCGTGTGACATTACATGACATAATATTATTATTTTTAACTAGAAGGTGAACGCAACTTCGTTCGCGGAGGAGAAAAAGTCATAACGCCTCTTTTTTTCTTCAGCGTAGTTGTATAAAAAGTATCCTGTAACCATCTGTAGATGACCAGCTACTCATATACCAAAAATAGTTAAAATCCGTTAAGCCGTTTTGGCGTCATCGTCGTGAAGCCACAAAGACTAATACAGACATGCAAAAAATACAAATATTTTTTCGTTTCAGTTACCTCCAAATAGTGCGTTACAATATATTTCTTGTAAATATATTATAACAAGTAGCTGGGTATTTTAAGATAGTATAATAGCAAGAACCATTAACACAAGAGGGCTGACCATCTCATTACAAAAAGCAGTTCCCCGTTATGTACAACCCCTCTCTATGTATAAGAATTATTTTTAACAATTATTCAACTTTACAAGTGTGACACAGTTATTAAATGTTACGATTTCTTTATTATTAGCTATTTGCGAACTAATTGTTACTATACTATGTTTCTTTATTCAATTATAACATCGTTAAATGTTTACTTTTACAGCGCCATCTAGTATTTGCCAGAATATCTCCTTGCGATCGGAACACGATCCAAAGTATGGCAACTGTCAGTCCTCTTGTTTTAATGGTTCTTATATAATAGGAAATATGATACTGAAACAATCCAACCAAATTCTATTATGAATGCCGCCGTTTTGTCCGAATAATTTAATCGAAAGTTCTATGTTTAATCTCCAATTTCACGAGTTATCCGTTTCCAATCGATGTTGGATTAAAAAACAAATCGCCTAAAGATTTATTTCGAAATAAATTGAATATCAATGGCTGTGTCCGTTTGGAATAAAACGTTCATAAAATGTTTTATCAACAAACACAGAGTGTTGTTTTATTACCTTAGCATGGACAAGAGAATTTCGATATCCAATCTTTTATGAATGCCATGGTATTTTTTTGAGTGACCATATATGTGAGTGATTTTAGTAAAACGTCCCACTTTGTCGATTCTAGTTACGGATTTCCGGGCAGTTTAGTGAAATATGGCAAAACCTACCGAAAACAGACTTTCAATGAAAACTGATAGAACATACTGTAATAAACCTATGATTTTGATGTCGACCCATAAATGTCCAATTTAAGCACCTTTTTAAGGCTTCAAAGTTTAGTGCCCAGTGTCCCACTTTGTCGAATACCTAACAAAATCGTCGATATAATATTTGTGCCTGTTTTAGGGAAATATTTCTACTTTGTCGATATAGAGTTATGAGTAGTTTGTAATATAACAAAGCATAAGCTATCTTTTGGTGATAAAATTATGTCTCTAAGTGCTATAGTTATTTTTTTTAATTCTTCAAACTTGCAAAAGTGTAAAAGCGACAAATGAGAAAACGTTGCTTAAAGTTTGGGACGGCAAAAAACACACTTGTACTTTGAAGTTATAGAGTGGTTAGTATCAAATGAATTGGCATACTTTAAGGATTTCAAAATAGTCAAAATCATGTATGTAACCTTAGTAGTTTGAATGTTACGGAGGCTTGAACATAAAAACAGAACGAAAATATGTCAATCCTGAATATGGGTTTATTTTCTATATTTATAACACGACACGCAGATTTATCATTAAAGTTGTATTTATAAATGTATTCTCATGCTAAACAAGACAGAAATAATTCTATGGATCTCTTTAGCTTGAGCAATTCTATCAGAAAGTTTGGCCATTCTGATCAGGTTGGTTTGTTTGTTTTTAATTATTTGCAAGGAGTATGTAGCTGACCGCAAGGTTTTTTTTTCAGTGTCATTGAAATTTGTATTGAATTATACGGCTTTCTTTTAAACCCTAGGGGCTAAATGTACTATTTTAGTCTCGCTTCACGAAGCTAATATGACTTACTTTTTGAACAGGAGAAAAAAAAATACGAAATATGAATAGTAGGGTTGGGTAACCATCGGTAATGGAATTTTTTATCGATGATTCCTCTAAATAAAACAGTATTATTTAAATAATATAATTAATCGATAGATATACTAAAATAACATTTATATAAAAACTAACTCGAAAAACATTACACCTGTTTTAAAAGCTGATTTTATACTTGTAGTAATTTTTTAGCGTATGTCGATACGAACGAATACAAACCGTCAAAGTGGGACACTAAACTTTAGTCGGAAATAAATTCCGTTCAAATTCCGTAAAAAAAGATCAAACAAACGACATTTGTATCAATGACTATTAGATTAACAGTAACAAACCTTTATCTCACACAAATTATAGAAGCTGCAGCCGGATAGCTCAAAAAAAACCGAAATTACTTATACAAATTTATTTAAAGAAATGTTACAATTAAATTTATAATTAAAATGAGTTGACTCGATCGATGTGAGAACCGAAGTGGCTTCGCCGCGTCCTCGCTGGCGCCGCCGGGGCCGGGCTGCTACACGTGCCGCTGCATCAGCATTTCCGTCATCGTGTTAAAATTGGTGCCGTGTGCAATGCTTGCCTGGTCAGCACTCTGCTTACAGTAGGTATATGTAACACCTCCCTCCTGAAGTTCAGCAACTATTTTTCAGGTTTACGAAGAATGTTGCTGGTATGTTTGTCGCGCTGCGGGGACTCGGGGTCGCTGGGCTTATTGGTTGGTTATCCTGGGCGGTTGCAACATTAGCGTTCGCCGGCAGAGTTTCATGTTGCCTGCGTTTCCTCAAATATTGGCGGCACGCAAGTGCAAGTATGAGAGCACTCAAGCTTGAGATTACTGTGTAAAATGGTATGGTGGTGTGGTATATTGTATTATCTCCTTGCCTTTCTAATGTTATCAGCTTCTGAGATGCGATCTTCTCGTGTATGATGTTGAGTCCTTTGAGGTTTATAGAGTTGAGTGAAACAGTTGTACGGGGTGCGATTGCGGCTTGCTCCATTTTGGTCTGAAGATTTAATATTCGTACCGGTTGTCCTTCGACGCGATCGTTTGAGTTTACTATAGTGAATTCCTTCGTGCGTAGTTTGCAGTTGTGTGGGATAGTTATAAGATAACTCCCGTTTAGTGTGTCGTAGTCATCTCGCTCGCATGTCAGCTGGACTTTTGTTGGCTCGGGGAAGGTTACTCCATAGTGTCTATCATCCAGTCGTTCCAGGGTCTCCTTGGTTAGGGTCACCGTGACAGGGGAGCAGGCCTCGTCCAGTGCTTGGTCGGTGACGAGTCTGTGGATACAGTCAGGTTCTGTCTTCATCCGCTGATGCAGTTTGTCGTCGCAGAGGTACCAGGTGGTGAACTTCGGGCATTCTGCCTCTATGTACACGTAAGACTTACCGTGTGTTGCTATTATGGGATATGGAGGTATAAGGGCTTGGCTGAATTTATTGGGTAGTATGGGCAGTTTAAACAGCTGATAAGTCTGGGAAAATACGATAGGAAACTTAAGAATAAAAACTATCCTATTCCCGGCGTAATACGAGCCTGGGACTATTATATCATAATATTCTCTTAGGTCTAGATCTAATATTTTATCTTTACTATATATATCTCTAAGCGCTTTCAGCATACTGTTAAGAGGTTTGATTCCTAACGACATATGGTGTACGCTCGAAGCGCGAGTGAAAGCTAAAATAATCTCTATTCTACTTAGTTCGACAGCTAGCTCATCTATGTTATCACTAATTATAGTTAAGAGTTGGTCGATTTTGGCGACCTTGAGTAATATTTTTCCGGTGTAAAAAGGTGACGTCAGTACTAAGTTTAAAGTTTCATTTAGCTTAGCCTGGTTTTCTACAATTTGAGACACTACACGATCATGACAGGACATCCATTCTTTATTTAAACTTATGTGGTTATTTGACTCTATCGCGATTTTATTTTGGTTTTCTTGCAAAACTTTGATGGCGTTATTATAATTGATTGCGTCAGTTTGATCTAAATTTCCTGTAATACTTTTTATTATAGATCCGAGTCCATCGATGAGGCCTCTCTTTGTGCGTGTAAGTTCAAGGCTTTTTAACTGATCTAGGGTTCTGTCTAACTTATAATTTAAATATTCTACTTGCGTTTCGAATAGCCAAATGGTTTCGTTTTTCAATCGTTCGGCGGTCTCTGTAATCTGTGTCTTTACTAAGTAAATGTTATTTTCTATTACGGATAGGTCGGTGAACTGTAAGAAACTGTGATAGTGGGATATTAGTCTCATTGGTCCAAGTCGGAAGGGTAATAGTCCCGGTCCTTCAGAAAGGCTCTCAAGTTTTATCTCTTGAGCCTGGGTGGTCGTCAAGGCGAATGTCAGCGTCAGCATGGTCCTGTAACAATTCCTTTGTTTTAGGGGTGCGTTTAATCCTAGATTTTGCTATAGGGTTACGTTTTTTTGATGTATAAATGTGGATGGGTAGGTCCGCTAGAACCCTATCATGTGTGTACCGAGGGGCTATTTTTTTGCGGCTGGCTATGGGATTTTTGATAAAAACCTGTTGCTGGGGTTGGTATTCAACTTCTGGTTCCCTAGTTTTATTTCTATTTTCTATTAGGGCTGTTCGGTCTGTCAACGAGCGTTCGTTGATGACGTCATATACCTTTCTCATCTGCTCACGATGGGATTGAACATATTCTTGCAGTAAATGTTCAGTTAAATCTATGTCTAAGGGGTCCCTAGGGTCAAAGTGTCCTGTAATAATATCAATTGGTCGGCATTTCGTAAAACTATGTACAGAGCTATTGTATGCTACTCGTATAATTGCGTATGGCATTAGGTTTACTACGGGTTCATTTTTCTTTTGCAAATGTAAGATCCTAATATGCTCTAAGAGGGTGGAATGGAATCTCTCGATTATTCCGTTATCGTTTGGGGAATGCGGCAGTGTTTTATGGTGTCTAATTTTGTAAATTCTGGTGAATTCAGCAAACATTTGATTTGTGAACTCTGTTCCGTTGTCAGTTATGATGGTAAGTGGTAATCCATGATGAGTGCTAAAGGTAAGTAAGGCCTGCAGGATACTTAATGCCGTAGCGTCTCTTAGTAGATACGCTTGCCCATATTTAGAGAAAGCGTCCAAAAAGGTAACGTATTTTTCCTTTTCACAGGTGAAAAGGTCCATATGAACTATTTCAAATGGTTTCGTAGCTGGTGGTACTATATTGAACTATTGGCGAATCGGATTTCGGTCGTATTTCGCTTGGCCACACACTATGCATTCATTAATGAATTTCGATATGTGTTCTCGCATTTTTGGCCAGTAATACTTGCGGGAAAGGGATAAATAGCACTCATTGATACCACGATGGTTGGTTTTACCCTCGTGATAACAACGTATTAAATCCTGCTGTCTTAAGTGTTCTTTAACGTTTTCCATTTCCACTTTGGTGAGTACAAGGTTCATGGTGGAGCTTGCAAATGTTTTTTGTAAGATAGGAATTATTTTGTACATAGCTAAGGTGGGAGTTATCAGTAACCCGGTCTTTATTTTAGGAACTACATATTCTTTAATTGCCTTAATAAGGTCTTCCTCGAGGGTGGATTCTGAAAGCTGTACTGAAGTTCTAATGTGGGTCTCAAATGGTTTGGTTACTGCAGGTTTTCTTTTCAGGTCACCAGTCAGGGTCAAGCATAATTGTCGGTGGAATTTGTTCAGAGGTTCGTCAGTAATCGGTATTTCGAGTATTGGGTTTTCTTTGTCGGTGTGAACGGTATCAGTTTTGGAGTCATCCAAAAGTGACGGGTGGTCGGTCGCATTTGCTACTATAGAACTGACTTCCTCGCTATGTAACTCTACTCGCGACAGGGCGTCGGCGTTTGTATTGAACTTACCTTTTTTATATTCGATTGTGAAGGCGTACTCGCTAAGTTTCAACCTCCACCTAGTGAGTCTCGAGCTGGGGTCCTTTATGTTCATAACCCATTTTAATGGGTTATGGTCGGTTAGAATTTTGAATTTTCTACCAAATAGGTAGGGCCGGAAGTACTTGGTTGCCCACACGATTGCGAGGAGTTCTTTTTCTATTGTGCTATAGTGCAATTCACTGTCGTTAAGGGTTCGGGATGCATAGGCGATGGGCTTGTCTGAACCTATAGGACCTTGAGAGAGTACAGCTCCCACAGCTACATTGGAGGCATCTGTGGTTAGGAGGAAGTCACGTTTGAAGTCAGGATATTGTAGTATAGGATCGTTAGTCAGTAGTCGCTTACATTTTTTGAACGCTGTTATGTAGGTCGAGTCCAAAGTAACTTTATGTCCTTTTTTTAGGCATTGTGTCATGGGTTTCGTTATGCGCGCGAAATCTGGGATAAATTTACGGTAGTAGCCTATAAGTCCTAAAAATTGTTTTATTTCCTTGGGTGTCTTAGGCAACGGGTAGCCCTCTATTGCTTTAATTTTGTCCGGGTTAGGCTTAACACCATCTTTACTTATGACATGTCCTAAGTAGGCCGTCTCCAACTTCAGGAATTCAGACTTATCCATCTGGATCTTGAAATTGGATTCCCTGAGTCGTTCGAAGACCCGTTCCAAGTTCACCATGTGCTCCTGGAGGCTAGTACTGAAAACGATGATATCATCGAGATAGACTAGACAGATGGAATTTTGCAGCCCTCTCAGGACGTTGTCCATAACCCTCTGAAATGAGGAGGGTGAGTTTTTCAACCCCATGGGCATACGGACGAACTCAAAATGTCCATTTTCGACGTTGAAGGTCGTCTTCGGAATATCTTCTGGGTTCATCTCAACTTGGTAGAATCCACTAGCCAGGTCGAGGGTGGTAAAATAATTACAGTTACCTAACTTGTCCAGTACGTCGGTAATATTGGGAATGGGGTATTTATCGTCGATGGTCTTGTCATTGAGTTTCCGAAAATCTACAACTATACGCCATTTCTTTTTGCCTGATGCGTCTAACTTTTTAGGGACAACCCAAATGGGTGAACTCCAAGCTGAGTCCGAAGGTCTAATTATTCCCTGTTGTAACATTTTGGAAATCTGGTCACGTACCTCGTCTCTATGAATAAACGGATACCGATAACTTTTTGTATATACTGGAATTTCGTCAGTTGTCCGAATGCAGTGTTTAATTTTATTTGTAAAGGATAAAGGTTCGCCTTCTAAATAAAATACATCCGCGTACCTAGAGCAAAGCGTAGTTAAATTCGCTTTCTCCTCGGCGTTTAAATGTTCCGTACGTAAGCGCGGTATTATTTCCTTTGCGCGTTCCTGTAATGTAATAGGATACCCAGTGCGCGTGCACTTAATATTGAACATCTCCGCTTGCGCGGGGCGATCTAATGATATAATTAAATCGTTATCCGTCTGATTTTCTATTTCTAATATTCCACGGCCATTTGTGACTGTTGTTATGCATTCGTGAATAAGGCAGTTACTGACCATTTGTTTCTGAACCAAAGCATCGCCATCCGGGGCGCTAATAGGTATTCTTATTAATTTGGAGGACCGTGCCGGTAAAATGTCCTCGTATAGATTTACGTTTCTTGAATTATACATTTGAATTTTATTTGATGCTGATCGGGTAATTAGTTTTTCGTTTTTTAAGTCGATTTTTGCCTCCCATTTGCTTAATAAATCAAGGCCTAAAAGTCCATCGAAGTGGTTGTGAAATCGGTACACAAATAACTTAATTTCATCTGATTCATTAAATTCATTAAAACATGGTACGGTAATTGAATGCTTATTTCTCGATGTGCCGTGTACGTTTGTGACCTCGAATGGGTCGTAATTCAAAGGAATGTGCGGATAATATTTCTGCGCTGCTTCGGGGCTTAAAAATGATTGGTTCGCACCTGTGTCGATAAGTAAGTTTAAGGGAGGATTACCTATGCGTACGTAAGGAAGCTGTCTCTGGGTCTGCATATTAATTTCTATTTTGGTTTGCGTGTATTCTTGACTTTCGGAAAATCCTCATTTTCGTTATTAGGTTGTTGGGGGTGAGGGTCCATTTCCAGTTGGGGTACGTCAGGGATAGCGGAGGCCATACACGTCGGTTGTTGGGGATTCTCATGATAAAAGTCATAATTATATCCGTCGTGGTAGTTCTCATGAGTTTCGGGGCTCCAGTATTCTGGTTCTTGGTCAGTATAGTAGCTGTTGTCGTATTCTGAATAGTTATTATAATTGAAGTTAAGTTCGGCAGGTGTGAAATAGTTATAGTTAGTCGAAGATGATTGTCCTGGGTTACGCCAACCCTGGTTCAGCGGCAAACCTCTAGGGACAAAGTGGGACACTCCACTCATGGGTTGGGGCCCTGCCTGAGGTCTGGGAGGAAGCTTAAAGACGTTACTCCTTGGGTTGTAATTGGGCGGTAAGGCTTTGAACATCTGTTGAGTGCGGGACGGCATTCTATAAGAGGGTTGCTGTTGATGCGGGGCATTTTGGGCATTAAATCTGAATTGAGGCGCCGTGGAAGGGCGTTGTTGGGATTGATTTAATATTTGATTACCAAAAGTAAAAGGTTTTGGAGTTACGGAAAACGGGGTCGGATTTACAGGAGTCTGAGGAGCCCTATTAATCATCTGAGTCGCGTTCGGTTTCGGGTGAGTTAACGAGTCGTTTCTCTGCTGCAAATATATAGTATTTAACTCCTCCTGGACAAATTCCAGGGCCTTTTCAATAGTTTCCGGCCTCATGCACCTTATACGAGAACCGAGGGGTTCCTTTAATCCTCGAACAAATGCTTGCATAGTTAATTTTTTGTATAATTCTCTTTTAGCCGCTATTGTGGTAGCGACGGTTTCGTGTAAGGTGACATAGGTCATAATAGTACTAAAAAGCGTTTGGCATCTGTCATAAAACTCTTGAGGAGAGCTTTGACCTTGAACTTGCACAGATAAATCATTATAGAGAGCGGTCTCGTCTCTCTGGTCGGAAAAATTATTAACTAATACACTTCTAACGCCAGCCCAGTTTTCAGGAATTCCATTAGCGTTAATAGTACGGGCAGCGGGTCCCGTGATTTTGTTTAAAATGCCATTCATTAAACACAAATTTCCGAGGTGGTTGCCCTCCTGGGTATAGGCTTCATCTAACTGATCGCAGATTCTAATAAATCTAGTTAATACGTTTGGGTTCCCGTCAAAATCAGGGACAAGGCGTAGGGCCTTGAAAATAACATCGGGATCGGTAGCCATAATTTCTAATTCGCAACTCTCGGCTGTATCGGAAATACTAGAGTCTATACTAACGTTTAAATCCCTATTTCTATCTACTAAGGTTTCCCTAGACTCTCGTGAATGAGCAATCTTGGACTATGAACTAAGTTATGGGAAGGAAAATAGCAACACTACGAATAAATCTCAGTGGTGCACTTACATGAACATCTCGGCGTCTTGAGCGGCTATCGATTTTCGGATACTCCGGCGCTGCTCCGTAGGTTCGGGTACTCGCTGAAGGCTTCAAGGTCTCCACCGGTGCTGGGGTGCAAGGATTTCGCTAATCCTCTTTCGCGACTCGCGGACCGGCTCGCGAATATCCGTAAGACTGCGCCAATTATAGAAGCTGCAGCCGGATAGCTCAAAAAAAACCGAAATTACTTATACAAATTTATTTAAAGAAATGTTACAAATAAATTTATAATTAAAATGAGTTGACTCGATCGATGTGAGAACCGAAGTGGCTTCGCCGCGTCCTCGCTGGCGCCGCCGGGGCCGGGCTGCTACACGTGCCGCTGCATCAGCATTTCCGTCATCGTGTTAAAATTGGTGCCGTGTGCAATGCTTGCCTGGTCAGCACTCTGCTTACAGTAGGTATATGTAACACACATAAAATGGGATAAATATACCAAACACATACATTTCACTGAAGAAGCACTAAAGTTTAGTAAATCGACAGTGGGACGCTTCCTATAAAAAATCACTAAACTGTATAATGCATAAAAAACTACTTAGAATTTGATATTAATACTTTTTATGCTCGATATGTGTGTTTTATAAGTAATTTTATGTTATATATTAAAATACACATGTCATTTGTATTTTTTTACGCTGTAATTTTTAATTCATTTTTTAATAACTTTTTGTCATAATAACTAAGTAAAGGGAACCATAGAATTATTTTTGTCTTTTTTAGCATGAGAATCCATACTATCCATACTCCATACTAATATTATAAATGTTAAAGTGTGTCTGTCCGTCTGTCTGTCTGTCTGTCTGTCTGTTACCTCTTCACGCTTAAACCGCTGAACCGATTTGGATGAAATTTGGTATGGAGATAGTTTGAGTCCCGGGAAAGGACATAGGCTAACGCGATAAAAGAATTTAAGGCGGACGAAGTCGCGGGCAGAAGCTAGTACATTTATAAATACAACTTTAATGATAAATCTGCGTGTCGTGTTATAAATATAGAAAATAAACCCATATTCAGGATTGACATATTTTCGTTCTGTTTTTATGTTCAAGCCTCCGTATCATTCAAACTACTGAGGTTATATAGGGTGTCCCAAGAAGAAGTGATATACTGAAGCTGGGACGTAGAGGACCTAGAGGGCTATCTAAATCACCCCCATGTATGTTCCGCGATTTTTCGTATTTTCGGAGTTGTGACTATTTTTTTAATTCTTCACCTATCGCCGAGTACGATGAGATTTTTATTTATGGTGACGTGAATTATTGCGGTAGATGCTCGATTTTTTTTGTGTGCTAAGCTGATAGACCAATTCAGTATGGTAACATTTACTATCGTTAGATCTTTGAATGGAATAATAAAAAAAATTAAATGCCAAGAATGATAAAATTACCCAATATGTTCACAAATTCAAGGGGCTTTAAAAAGCTAAAATCACATAAAAAAAATATCGTTTGGCTTTTAAAAACTTGCTCTATCTATCAGGTAGCTACCCTGAAAATTTCATTTTATTATTCATAAGGCTTCAATCAAAAAATTGAAATGTAAATGTGGTAAGTGCAAAATTTTAATTTACATGATGATTAATACAAACAAAGTAAAACCAATTACAAGGTGTTTAATTACAAGAAATTTTCAAAATGGCCCCCCTGTTGCTCAATGCAAGTGCGACATCGCCGAAGAAAGTTGTCTTTTAAACGTCTGAATGCACTTCTATTATTTTTAATGGTTTCTTCTGCTACTTTCAATTTCCGGGTTAACTCGTCCAAATTGCGGCATTCTCTTGAGTAGACGAGGTCTTTGTAATATTCCCATACAAAAAAATCAATGGGGTTTAGGTCGGTCGGTCGGTTCCATAACTCTCACACTGGTCGACGGGTCTCTTTCTACTTCTTCAACCACTGCATCTACTACATCAGGATCCGGCATAGTGGCCATACGGCCTGATCTGGTACCCGGTATGTAACCTTCCAAATACGCATTATGTACTCTTAAGATCATGCGATAGTCACGAAACGTTTCAGGTTGAGGCCCGCCTCTTCGTTCCACATGTTCCCGGTACAGCCTTGAAGCTTCCGCCGCATTCCCCCTAGCATAACCGTAATAGCATTTCTGCGTAGTCACGTGAAGTAAACATGATCACTTACACGCAAACTGAAGTCCAGTTAAATAATGCCAAGTCGTCGATTCCAGGTAATAACACTAATCCAAATCGTAATGCAAGTCAAAGTCCATATGAATAGCCAAAATGATTAGAGAAACGAACAATTAGCAGTATTAAAACACAATTTTTAAATTATTGAAAAGTACCAACGATGACCAAACAACGTGAAAATTTTCTCATGCGTCAACCGTCTTTTGTTTTTTGTTCTTTTTCTATTGATGGCCAGTGCGTGATTTAGAACGAAATTTATTTAGAAAGTTAATTAATTTTACACTTGCCACACTTAGATTTCAATTTTTTGATTGTAGTTTTATGAATAAGGAGTATATAGTATTGGGAACTACTAATAACTCCATATCGACAAAGTGGGACCTTTTCCCAAAACCAGTCACATATAATCTTTGTTACACAAAAGAAAACTTATCCTACAAAAGCCTAACTTAATGCCATAAGCCATATCTACCAGTCAACCTTAGGGCAAGGAGAAAAATTGTTGTACAATTTTTACACAAATTGCTGCTTGTGTTATGGGTACTAGACGACGATATATTTAATAGATATATTTACTTATACGCATAGAAAACATCCAAGACTCAGGAACAAGTATTAATGCTCATCAAAAAATATTTGCCCTTACCGGCATTTGAACCCAGGACCTACAGCAAACAACGTTACTCCTGCTGAGCCAAACTGGTCGTCAAACTAAATATACTGAAGATGTGATGTGGAAAGACGTCAAGGAAAGTGGACCGATGATCTATCTATCTAACAGCCTCGGACGTCCATTGCTGAACATAGGCCTCCCCTATAGCTCGCCACTGATTGCTATCCTGCGCAGACCGCATCCGCCGACACCCTGCAATCCTGACAACGTCATCAGTCCACCTAGTCGGGGACCGTACCCATGCGTGGTTGCCACTCTGCCCCAACGATATCCTTTCTGCCCCAACGATATCCTTTCTCCGGGCGACGTGGCCCACTCCCTGGCACTTTAACCATACAATCCTATGATCTATGTCGGTTACTTTAGTTCTTCTGCGGATATCCTCATTTTTGATACTATCACGTTGAGAAACTGCAAGTATGACACAATGGTTCGCGTTTGTAGTAAAGCAGCCACTTTCCGACACATAAGAGCGCGAGAGTGAGGTATGTTTTAGCACTTTTGACTTATCTATACTTGATACAAAAAAAATTGGTTGTCTGTAAGGTCGGTTTACGGACGAAAATTTTACGTGATAACGTGGAAGGAAAGCCGAACGCCACCTACCCTACCCTACCCTACCCTACCCTAACCTACTTACCTACCTACCTACCTACCTGCCTTCCTACCCACCTACCTACCCACCTACCTACCTACCTACCTACCTACCCACATACCTACCCACCTACCAACCCACCTACCTACCCACCTACCTACCCACCGACCTACCCACCTACCTACCCACCTACCTAACCACCTACCTACCCACCTACCTACCGACCGACCTACCCACCGACCTACCTACCTACCTACCTCTACCCACTTACCTACCCACCTACCTACCCACCTACCTACCCACCTACCTACCTACCCACCTACCTACCCATCTACCTACCCAGTTACCTACCTACCTACTTACCTACCTACCTGCCCACCTACCTACCCATCCACCTACCTAGACTTACCTACCCCCCTACCTACTCACCTACCTATCCACCTACCTGTGTACGCAGTTGCAGTTGCAGTCGCAGTCGCAGTCGCACAGTCGCAATCGCTATGTAACGAGCGGCACGGGACACTTTTTTGTTTGTGAAGCCGGGGCTGGCCGGGCGTTCATCGATTCATAAGACGTTATCACATCAAAAAACCGGCCAAGTGCGAGTCGGACTCGCGCAACGAGGGTTCCGAAAAAATTTTCTTTTAGGTACCCTAACTTTACTACCCGGTTCCGGTTGACTTAAGTTTGCATCTGATTTCTATAGCATTGCATACAAATGAGGTGCAAACTTAACGCAACCGGGTTGTTCAACTAGGTTATTTCAAGATTAAAAACAAAAAAATGCTAGTTAGAGACATGGTTCTCTTTCTCTCGTGTTAAAGTGTATTTGAGTGAGTGGGGTGGCGTCATACTTCAACTACATACAACTTCGTTTTTCGAAATTCAGAGTACCGTAAAATGGTGCTACTTTGCTCGAAAATTTGGTCCAATTTAGAAGACAAGAAATAATTCTGGCATATTTAATTTTCAAACATGCTATTCTTACAAATAACTAAAAATAGTTTATTTCCTAACGTATTGTAAATTTAAAAAAACACGCTTCTATTTGTTTTGTTAAAATATGAAATCAAATAAATTAAGACTTACGAGCAATGATACATTGTATTTCATGTTTGTAATCATAGCACAGAAACGAATTCCTGAGCAAAAAAAAAACCAGTGGTGTGACCATTTGTCATCACCTATTTCAGGGGTGTTCTTAACTTTCTTGACAAATCAAGCCCGTAAATATGTTTTCGGGCTTGGAGCATACTTATCCTATGGGGAGCAAAGTAGGACCACTTTACGGTAACCTCTCAGATGACTAACGCTCGAAGTAAGAACCTAAAGGTGCGACCACACTTGTATATCATCACCGTGGCGTGTCATGACTGCGTATCGCGTTGCTTGGACGCTCACTGTCGGCGCAGCGATCATGCCCCACTTGTCCGATGTAAGTGTGTGATACGCGTAGCAACATGGATTACGAGCGATCGGATCGGCGCAACGTCCAAACGCGTGATCGTGACACGCGATCATGCCACGGAACGAAGATCTGATCGGGCAAATGATACAAATGTGGACGCACCTTAAAGTAAAAGTCCAATTAACTACACTATAGAGGAAAGCGCGTGTTGTGCTGATGCGGCGCCTCGTGCCTTCGCAGTTGCTGTCCGAGGTTTCTGAGTCACTGTTTGTATTGTCGGTGGATCCTCCTTATGATTTACTATAACTCGTATATAAATAATAATGATTTATTTAATTACCTTTCGTTGGTAATTCTTCGAGGTTGCGGACGTCGCGTGACGACCATAATCACTAGAAAAGCAGTTTTCAAGATCTTCTTGCTACACAAGAGAATTATTTTTATTGTTAATTTAAGTTTAATTGTAAATATTCAATTCCATTCAATTCAAAATAATTTATTTCCGACAAAGTCCATAATGTATTAGTGACATAGAATTACCTCAAATTAGGGTTTTTATTTATTATATTGCATACCCTAAACGGGTCCGTGTTTGAAACTTCGCCACCTACAACAACTGTATTTACAACATGCAGCAATAAATAACTTTGACTTTGACTTTGACACACTTTACGTTACTCTTCTTACGTTATTTGTTAAGTAAGATTTTAACTAAAATAATAAAGGATGTTTTAAAAAATTCAATATTTTTTCATGGATTACGAAAATCCTCAAAAGAAGTTGGCCTAGGCATGCATAATTATGGCGAGGATTACAAAGAAAGGAGCCAACTCGAGGTCGGGCTTAGCAAGATTGATGGCTGGTGTAAATGCCCCATGTTTATTGTATTTTATAAAGGAACGAGAGATTTTGTATTGCGATCGGCAGGCAGAAGGCCGTGTAACATTTGAAGATTTGAGTGAATGAAAGTGTTATGTTACTTTTTTGTTAAGATCTCGTGTTTTAAAAGCCTTAAACTCAATGGACGAATGTCCAAAAAACTGATATTCTGAATAATAACAGTGTAAGGGCACAGCACATAGATATTAGAAAATATTAATGACATAATATTTTCTTCTATTTCCGCGATTATTACTCATTTAAATAAAACAATTGACCCAGTCCACCCGTGACCATGGAAAGCTGAAAAGCTTCCAAAAACGTCGGAAACTCAAATGAGATAGTATACGCGATATAATCCGTTTAATTGTCTTATTTAAATATTAACGACAATTAGGGCTTGCAATTCCATTGACCAATATCGGAAATTTAATACTGTTCAAGCAAACCAATTTCAGATTTGCAAGCCTTAATGACGAAATTTAGTGAGTAGGTAAAAATACATCGAAAAGTAATTCCCATTTAATAATTCCGACAAGTATGAAATTAAACTTGATTGATATACTAATAGTAGTCAGTCGCGTACGGTCCATATAGGCACAAAGGCACTGCCTGCCTTGAACGACCATGGCTCCGTACAGGCACATAGAAACTGCTGCTTATGCTTACCCTGAAGCCCTGATCGACAGCTAAATATAGGCACAGGACAACTGCCTACCTTATACCTGTTATATTTTCTTATTTTCCAATCAAAAACTGATAAAATATTCTTATCATGACAGCTCCGTTTACTTCCCGCCATCTTACCATAACCAATAGCCGAAAGTTTTTTTTTTAGAATGTGACTTTGATCTGTGTGTTAGGTAGATCTCCTTACAGTCATCATGTTTAAAGGGAGAGCCCATACCCACAAATAGGAATGCCATCCACGGCCACCTTAGAGGAAGAGAGAGATAAAACGCGCAAGGCACAAGAACTGTGGAACCACGGTGGTTAAACAGGTTCAACCTGATTTTTGGTGTGGAAAAGAGTCAGATAGATTTGGACGAAAGGGAAACGCATGGGCGTCGTCAGGATTTCTTTCAGAGAGGTGTATCTGTACCTACATAAAAAATAAAACTGACTCAAAAAAAAACTAAAAAGTAAAAAATAACGCCATAATTCAGTTTCTTCAAATTACTTACAAGTAACCGTTTGTATACTCTATCTATACAGTATATACAATTAATCTTATTTTGGCGTTGGTGCCATATAAATAATGTGTAAAATATTGAAAATTTACGATATTAGTAAGTTGTGACACGATGGCACCGACTCCAAAATAACATTAATTGTATATACTGTATAGATAGAGTATACAAACGGTTACGTGTAAGTAATTTGAAGAAACTGAATTATGGCGTTATTTTTTACTTTTTAGTTTTATTGGAGTCGGTTTTATTTTTTTGTTTAAAAGTTTATTTATTTTACACTTTTTAGTTAATCGTTACTTAAAAGTGTATCTCGTGACGATTCGAACAAGCCCAAACACGGCTAGGATACATTATTTTATTACATAGATCTGGTGCCTACCTTCCGGCTCCATCATCAAATCAATTCGATGGTACCATTCTCATCAGGAATATTTAAATTTGTGACTATGAAGTTGCTTAGCTAAATTAATCTTGATATTTTGTCGCCACCCGTAAATCATTTATCATTGAGGAGTTCCGATGGCATTTTGTGGTCTTCTGCATCAGTTCCACTTCACCAATTTACACTTTCTGAATGCAAATGCTTATTATGTTTCTTATAATACCAAAATCGCTATATGTATGCCTACAATATTTGAAGAGCTCCTTCAATTCCTCATGGATTCCATCATCAGATCTTCACCAAAATTAAATGGGACCAACTAAAAAGTACCTTCTATAAAAGTAAAAAAAAATTTTGAAATCGGTCAAATAGTCTTTGCGTAATCGGTGAACATCCATAAAAATAAAAAATAAAACAAAAAACATTCCGTCGAATTGAGAACCTCCTCCTTCTTTTGTAAGTCGGTTAATAAAAAGACACAAATGGGGTTGTCAGGAAACGGGAATGCTGACAAAGTAGGAATGTGAACGAAATGGGAATGTGGACGAAATGGGAATGTGGACGAAATGGGAATGTGGACGAAATGGGAATGTGAACGAAATGGGAATGTGATCGAAATGGGACTGAGGACGAAATGAACCTCATCTGCGTAACCATGACCACTCTGACAAGAGTGTACGACTCAGAAGAAGATTCTTTAGATGGCTGCCTACGATCTTGTCGTCCGGATCAGAGAGCACGTTCGTAAGACGTCGGGTAAACCCACCCTTTAGCAAACGGCTTCTGGGGGTGTTTTATATTCCGCGCGCCTCGCTCGTTATCTATGATAATCCCGCCTCACTCACACGTACATGTTCCGATACATTAAGGTGCCAAGTTGTTGATATTAGACTGTTTTAGTTTTATTCTGGAGATCATACACTAACGTAGGTATGACTAGAAAATTTTGAGCACACCCAATAGATTTCTCTCTAAAACTATATAGGTAATTAAAATAGGATCAATAATAACTTTGGATTTAATATCCGCTCTCTGTCTGACTGCCTGCCCTGTTTGCCACAGAATAGAATAAAAAATAGAATATTTAAAGCTTTATTCAGGATAACACAACGTAACAAATTCACCATGACAAAACAGACAGTACAATGTAAACGAGAGATGTGCACCTAAAATGGGCGCCATTTAGCAACGCCGTTGGCTTGGCTAGGTAGGTACAAACACCACTACCAACGGCGCTAGCGGGTCGGTTGTACAGGATAGCATACTGTGCGACCTGTTAATAGGAGCTGAAGTGAAAATGTATATATGTATATATATATATGAAGATAATACATATATATGGATAGCACAAGACACTAACACTTAAACTGTAATCAATGTGCACGCTATAACACTAAATAATAAACATAAAATGAAGTTAAAAATTATGTGGTATGGGGAACATACAAGAAAAGCGGTTTCTGGGTGTTTCTTACGTACAGCGGAACAGCTGTACGGAACTCTTGGCGCGCGATTCCAACTCGTACTTTATCGGTCTCCGTCTGTAAATGTAAAACCCTCTCCTGTTGATTTTGCGCCTTCCCTTATTTTTAGAAACTGACTTAAATTCGTACGAACGGTAAAATTTAAGTAAAAGCTAGAATTTTCGAGATTCATGTTTCCAGCACATCGCTATTGGCGGTGAAAGACCGAGTTTCAACATCGATTTTGTTCTCAGCGTACCTAATTAATTACGTAAATGTCGCATTGCTAAAAAACCATCGACTAAAATATTCTTATATAACAGCTTAGTGCGAAGTACATTAGAGTATTGCAGTGTGGTGTGGCGTCCGCATTATGCGACACATATGCTTAGACTCGAGCGAATCCAAAAACGATTTCTTTGGTATCTGGCGAGACCGTTAGGATTGGCCATAAGCAGATCCTCTTATAACAGTCGATTAAACCATTTTAAAATATGTTTTCTCAGCGCACGCAGGGAGACTCTAGATTTAGTTTTCTTCTACAAACCAATTAGACATCAGATAGACTGCCCACACCTTCTAAGTCTCATTAAGTTTCGAGCACCTGGTAGAAATCCGCGTAAGAAAATTACACCTCTATGTCCGCCGCTTCGTCGCACTGTACTCGGCTCTAACTCGCCTATATCACGTCTTTGTAGTCTTTGTAGCTAGTCAATGCTTGTAGTGGGTCAGTGCACACACACGCTGACTCACTACCTAAATTTCGTAGGACGATAAACGCCCTTTGCAATAAAAATAATAAATAGTGTGTAAAATTGTAAACCTTAGTGGAAATCAATTAAATCTGCTATTGTGCTGCTCACTTTTTTATACTTTTAAGTATTCTAACTTCTCGTTTAGTGTTAGTATCCTTATTTCTGTGCTAGGAAGCTGCTGTTAAACTTTATTGCTCCGTTCAGGCGTAAATCTAGGTTAATAACTGTGCATGCTGTGTTTGCCTATAAGTAGTTGTGCATTAATCTTAGCACCTTATAATTTAAGTTCTCGAATGTTCTAATGTTATGTCTCGAATGTTGTAGTGTTGGTGAACCTTAATAAATAAATAAATAAATAAATTGCTTAAAAGGCACTGCACGACTCTTGTGTGGCTACCACTTACCGGAAAACGCAGCGTAGGAAGGCACCCAACAAGGTGTCCATGATAATGAGATGAAGATATTATTATAAACATTACAGCCATAGGACGTCCACTGCTGGACTCATACCTAATCAATAGAGTTGGGCCGGGGCATGGGCCGGATAGAAGCAACTCGCATGCTGCGAGTCTCCACAACCCTAACCAGCCTTGGAGGTCCAACGCCGCGCTTGCCGGTACGCAGTCTCCACTCGAGAACCTTTCTGCTCCAACGGCCATCGGTTCTTAGAACTATGTACCCTGCCTATTGCCACTTCAGTTAGCTTACCCTGTTTGGTATGTCGGTGACCTTGGTTCGTCTACGAATCTCCTCATTTCTGATTCGATCTCGTAGATGAAGATATATTGGTGTGTAACTCAGACTCTTACTTGATTGATTGGAAGATCTTGATTCATAAAGGTGGGCAGGGCTCGTAACCCGCGGGGTTATTGCCTAACGAAATTTTGACACTTGGTATCGGAATCAACTGTCATAGCCCATACAAAATCATGACACTTGATTCTGATTGCGAGCGTCAAACGCGTTAGGCAATACGGGGGCTCGGTTTATTTTCCGTACCGGTTAGAGGCACACTCTGAAAGCCTAACCTAATCCATAATAAACTTCCTAGCAGCATAACTGAGTTGTCTATTGGTAAATTCAAAAATATTGTGAAACGAAAATTATTTTCTAAAGCTTATTATAGCACACAAGACTACATGAATGATGCAGCCGCGTGGGATTAATGTAAATTATAGCGTCATGTAGGTATATGAATAATTATTTTAACGAATACCTAAGGTATTATTATTATTTTAATCTTAATTGTTTTATATACTCTGACATTTAGAATTTTATTCTAGACACATTCTAGATTTTTTATTTTTTATTGACAATCCTTTTGGGATTTATCTTATTGATTATTTTAATTTTAAAAATGATGGTTTTATCAATAATATTACACTTAAGTTAAATGATCTGATTAGGTTTTTCTGGGTTTCCCTAATCCTTGCAGCAAATGTTGGATCATATTGTATTTCTCCCAGCAAACATTCACTCTCATGTAACTGACATTTCGAAAGTGCTTGTAACTAGGCCTACTTGAATAAAGAATATTTTGATTTGATTTGATTTAATAAAGGTTACGCTCGCAAGAACATCGCTCTAACCGGTTAATATCTCGGAGCACAAAACAGGGAGCGAAATCCATTTACCGGTTAGAGAGCAGTTCCTCCGTGTGAGCGGAGTCTACGGTGACTAAGCGCTCGGTTAGACAGCATTGGTTTGCTTGCTATGGTATTAGATTAAAAAAAATGTATGTAGTTGACGTCATTGTACCACTAACGGCGCGACAGCGGTCATTGATCCCGTATCTGAGCACGGAGTAATCGGTTATAGAGCGCTACAAAATAAAGTTCCCAAATCAATTCGTCCGAACGAAAGATATAGAATAATTAACCGGTATAACCTAAATAAATACCGGTTTACTTGTAACCGGTTAAAAGTCGCGAAGCAGGTAAATATACTGTACTAGAATATCCATTTTCACTCGTTAGGTACCTAAATGTAAACCCACTCCAGTTGATTTTGCACCTTCCCTTATTTTAGAGTAAAAAAAACTAGAATAAAAACTAGAATGTTTCGCGATTCATGTTTCCAGCGCGTCGCTATTGGCAGAAAAGGCCGGATTTCAATACCGATTTTGTTTTCGTGGCCGGTGAATGTTTGGTTTTTGAGAGCGTTTTGTTTGTGACTGTGGAGAGGTTTTTAAATGAAAACTGTGAAAATAAAGTGCAAAACGCTAAATACTAAAGGCGTCATTTTTACATTCTGTATATTTTTCTTGTTGCAATTTCAAAACGGAGTAAAACGAGAGGTTTCCCGTCACAAAAAGGGCTGTGTTGTGTTATCTGCATCTTTATACTTTTTTGTGTCTGAAATTGTTTTTATATTTGATAAATATCAGCGTTTTCTATTTTAAGGCAGGCCCGCAGGCAAACCAAGAACCCTAGTTTCGATATGTCTGGTCGCGACAGATTTAATGTTTACAGTGGAATAACTTATTTAGACTACAGACAAACAGCGTAAGTACAGTCAGCATCAAACAGTTCGTAACATCCTAGGCGCGAAATAAATCGGAAGACGTCTTTATTACTGTAGCACAAGGATGTGTGTCGATATATTTTAAATTAATAATTATAAATAATTATTAGTATTGTTTTTTTACCTTTATAAGTTTTGATATGTTTTCTTGGAGAACTACGCATTGAGTTTATACTTAAAACATATATTTAGGATAGGCTAAGTACAAATATTGTAATAGATATAAGAGTTATTTCGAAAAAATTACTGACTGTTGAGTTTGTTTGGGCTTTCTTCTCATCAGTGGTCTCCTCTTTGGAAACGCTGTAGAGTCAGACTTGTAAAAGTGCTCTTGCGGCCTACTTACAGAATAAAGATCATTATTTCATTATTTGGCGCTTTGGATGCTACAGACTATTGACGCTGACTCTAAGTGTATAAGGAATTCCCTTCACATCAACACACTTCGCCATGCCCCGCGTCACGCGGTTCGTTACCCGGCGCGACGTGAGCGAACTTGGATTTGTGAATTAATTATTCTTCTCTTCTTCTCAATCCGCTCACTGTCGGGGCGGCGATCACGCCGCGCTTGTCCGATCTAAGTGTGTGATACGCGTAGCAACATGGATTTTAAGCGATCGGATCGGCGCAACGTCCAAACGCGTGATCGTGACACGCGATCGTGCCACGGAACGAAGATCTGACGGGCAAATGATACAAATGGAGGGAGGTTCTTCAGGGTTTGTGACGACCACGACCGAAATTACTCAATTAAACCGAATTATTTTATTTATAATTAAAACAAATATGTTTCTGTCACAAACACATTTTTGTGATAAGCTTTTATTACTGCCTATATTTTGCTTTGAACATCCATCAACTACTCAACGAGACGATTCTAAGAAGCCTAAAACTCGGTATGATTGTGTTATTTTAATACAGAATTCCTATACCCACTATTCATCTTCATCATCAGACTATTTGTATCATAATATTGTATTGTCACCGAACTTTTATATAAGTACTAGCTTCTGCCTGCGACTTCGTCCGCCTTAAATTCGTTTATCGCGGATACCCTTATCCGGGATGAAAAGTAGCCTATGTCCTTCCCCGGGACTCAAAGTATCTTCATACCAAATTTCATCCAAATCGCTTCAGTGGTTTAAGCGTGACAGACACACTTTCGCATTTATCATATTAGTATGGATACCAACTTTTAGCTCAATAGAAAACCGTCAAGTGAGTCAAAAACTAGATATGATGACGCCGGCACAGCTGAAACTAAATAAAACCTTGTCTAAAAAATGCATCTTGTATGAAATTACGTTTGCAAAGTTTCATTGCCTTACATTTTATCCATACTAATATTATAAATGTGAAAGTGTGTCTGTCTGTCTGTCTGTCTGTGACCTCTTCACGCTTAAGCCGCTGAACCAATTTAGATGAAATTTGGTATGGAGATAGTTTGAATCCCGGGGAAGGACATAGGCTACTTTTTATCCCAGAAAAATACCCTTATCCGCGATAAACGAATTTAAGGCGGACGAAGTCGCGGGCAGGCGCTAGTCTATCTATAAGCCACAGACGTACCTACACTGCTGAACATAAGCCTCCCCTATAGCTTGCCACAGAATGCGATCAGTGGCATGCACAGGGCTTATGGCCAAGGTAGGCAGTTTTTCTGTGCCTATATGGAGCCATGGTCGTTCAGGGTAGGCAGTGCCTTTGTGCCTATATGAATCGCACGCCACAGAGTGATCCTGCGCAGAACGCATCCACCGAGTCCCGCGCCTTCCCGAGGCCATCCGTCCACCTAGTTGCGGGCCGTCACACCTTACATTTATGCAGGTGGCATATTAAAAGTATTATGGAAACATTTGCCGCTTGTCTTCAGAAGTACAATTTAAGGCAAAGCACCAACTCGCATTTGATCACTACAAGTCAGAAATATCTTCAATGTACCTACTAGAGGCGTTGCCTCGTATATAATATGTGGCGTTGCGTCAGGAAAATTACATGGGAAGTCGAAACGTATTCATTTACTCATATTTAAAGAAAAAGGTGGTTATAAGCTTTTCCTTGGGCAACCCGGTGGGAATCGTCTTATATATGGACGCCACGCCACTGTATCTACAGTCATTTAATTTTCAACTTAAAAATTAAAACAGTGCTATTATAAATTTAACAAGTTAATCTGTGTGTATGTCTGCGCCACCGTAACTCCTAAACTGATGAGCCGCTTTTAATTTAGTTTTTATGATTAAGACGATTCGAGAGAATTGGTGTAGCCGTTTTATACACGATTTTAGTTTTTTCATCGTTTTAAGTTGTAACGATTGCTTGTTACAACTTTATAACAGTACAGACAGCAAATGTCACTATAACTTTCTGTCATCGACGTGCCAAACTCCTCTAGTCCGGCGGATTCCAGTCAAACTCCAAATATTACAGTTCGGAGCGGAAACTTGTCGGAAATCTGCACAAATTGAACAATGTGTCCATTACCGCCCGGAGTTTCGGGCCGGGAAGCGGAGGCTTACTGGCCTGATTTGTGTAAATTACTGATACAGCGTTTGCTTTGATAAATGCTTAAAACAATTGTACATCTCAAAAATATAGAAATATATAAGGTTCATAAAAAATATACGTAAAATTTACCCACCGGGCGGTCTTATCGCTGAAGAACGATTTCGATTTCAAATCATAACATTTACGAGTCACTCCGGGCCGTAAATAGGTAGCATTTACTATCCACTATTCGGTTAGAGAATTCTATACTGACCAAAGGAAGTTGTAATATGTGTACACACTACGCGTGATGATAAAGAATGCCGTAGGCCGCACGTTTATCAGCCTCGCCTGCGGCTCGTGCCCGATAATCGATCACACATGCCCGAGATCTGAGTATTAAATTGTGTTAAGTAAAAACATACTGTTTACTATGAATACAATGTTTTTTTAACTGCTCTACAGGCAGTGATATTTAATGAGCGTTTTCTAAAATGGAAATATGTTTCTTTTTGTATTGTGGCCTCACGAATCGGCTGAGCTAAACGGATTATAACTATTTTTGGTACACGTAAGCTGAGTATTCGCAGATAGTTATAAGATACTTTTTATCCGAGTACGCTGAATAAAAAAAGTGGGATTTTTCTTCCCCGAACGAAGTTGCCTCCCCTTTTTGTAAAGCTTAAATAGCATTAAGTAAGGCATCGCTATAAATTCAATTCAATTCGTTTATTGCGTTTAATATATGGCGTTTTATATAATAAAGGCATTGTAAACATTATAATAATAACAACAACAAAAACAATTCTTTATTGCACACTAACAACAGAAAAAATACAACAGAGCCTTAATATAAAATAGGTAAACAATAGGCGGTCTTATCGCTAAAGAGCGATCTCTTCCAGACAACCTTTTGGTAGCGGAAATGACATAAAATAGCTAGAAATGAGTAGGTGGTGAGATAAGATTACATATAATACAAAAATAAATAAAAACAAACATAAATATTATACATATACATATACTAATACATACTACTATATATATATATATATATATATAAATAACGTTTACATTGATTATTAAAAATACATTTCCTATTTCCTACCTCTATCTTTACTGTTTTTATGGCCTCTAACATCTAATATCCTATCAAAGAACGATCAATAAACATGCTGTAACTCGATTTACCCTCATCACAAAGAAACCATCTTTCAATAATATTCAACATCGTAACATAAAGATCAGGTGTACTTCCAAAAAGGTGTTTTTTTGTAATACACCGTAAGAAGGTCGCCTTCCTTGCGATATTTTACAGGATATATTTCATGGAGTGTGCAGCGGGACTGCATGGACTGATTCCACTTTCTCCATTTCGTGACTATGGGACTAGACGTGGATTTGGGTTCCACCGTTATGCTGCTGATATAACAACGACTTGAACAAAGCGATTTCCTTCCACATTCCTCGTTAGGGCGGCTAAAGAGTCTCTCTCTTCCAGCATTATCTTTTTTGGAACAATATTACTTGGATTTCTTCAAGACGAGACAGAATAGGCATTATCTAGGTAAGCATGCTTCATCATCGGCTTTATGGTCGCTTACCAATGAGATTGAAGTCAAATGACAAGAAAAAAAGACGACACAATCGATGAATTTGCAATAGGATAGAATAGAAAAAACACCTTTATTCGGGACTAAAAGATGCCCATAACTTTATCCGCGGAAGTATCTAATTAACTCTAGATACATTTTAGTTTTTCTAAATTGTTTGTGAAAATAATGAGGTAGTCTGTATGATTCTTTTATCTCGATTGTTTGTAAAAATAATAAGGCAGCCTGTAAGTTTTTTTGTGCTTCTCATCGGGGGTTTTGCTCTAATCGCCACGCTGCTGGGCAGGCGGGGTAGCGATCGCAGTAGGTTGGTTGATGGTACGAGTATATTTTTTTTTTTTGTAGATTATTAAAAAAAAAATATAAGGCAGTCTGTTTTTTTATACATTGCTTGTAAGAATAATAAGGCCTGTAAGTATTATATTTCCAAATTTTAAACATCATAAGGCGGCCTATAAAATCTCTTGCAGTGTTATTTTCTTTTTGTTAGGTTGATTCTATCGAAGATTTATTGTACTTGTGATTAATAAAAATCTGATAAATCATTGAATCATAGAGTCTGTGTGGAAAGAGTAGAGTCGTAGGATTTGAGGACATGCCAGTGCTATTTTATGGTTTTTGCTACGTAATTTTAGTGTGACACTAAAGATCATGATGATACTTCGTAATGTTAGTTCCCAATTCTGCCACGACTCTTCTCTTTCCGCACATACTCTAAGTGTGTCGAGGTTTTTTTCATCAATTCAACAACTTTGTTTAAATAAATAATATTATCTTTAGGAATCAACGATTCAGCATGAAGCGAACAATTGAGAGCTTATCTAAGTCGGATCAAAATTGCAAATGAGCTCATCAATCGATGGCGGCCTCTGAATAAATTGTACCAAATATTATATTCGACTTTACAAACGCTTCTCTTTCTTATATTATTTATGAGCACTTTTGGTTACAGTGCGACTATATTGTGAGATTACAGCACTAGTTACTACGTAATATAAAGTGAGTACTGTGAAGGTATTAATCCTTCACGTAGGTGTACGAAACTGACAGGCCGTATTTAAAAAAGTCATATGTATTTGAATTAAGAATAGCGCCTGTCTCGTTCTTTTACGTCAATAGAAATCTTAGTCTTAAGACAGAAGTCAAATAGATAACATCTATACTGCTTAAAACAATATAGGGGCCACTGAGAATTTTGATCGTAACGTGAAAATATATATTAGTTAGTAAAATTTATTTTACAGTCTCCAGGAAAAGAAGCTTTTGTTTTTGTTTAGGCTAATAATCGATGAATTAAATAGTCACTTGTTTTATTTCTTTTACTGGAGATAAAATTAGTTATTGTAACCACAAAAACTGAACAAAAATTCTCCGGACAATAGAGGTCCCAATTTTGTTTTAAGTAGTATATGTCTTTAATTATTTCACCTCAGAGCTACGCAACACTTACGGTACATACATACAAACATTAAAAAATGCCGATTTATAGCTAATAGAAAACTTCATGTCTTAAGTAATAAGACTCATGCCTATGTATATCCATACTTAATATTATAAATGTGAAAGTGTGCCTGTCTGTGTCTGTCTGTCTGTCTGTTACCTCTTCACGCTTAAACCACTGAACCAATTGGAATGAAATTTGGTATGGAGATAGCTTGAGTCCAGGGGAAGGACATAGGCTACTTTTTATCCCGGAAAAATACCCTAATCCGCGATTAATGAATTTAAGGCGGACAAATCATACGTTACGCTAATACGCAAAAACTACATAACTGATTTGCGCAAAATTCTGCAGTAATATAGCTTAAGATGCGTCCACATTTGTATCATTTGCCCGTATCAGATCATCGTCGCGTGGCATGATCGCGTGTCACGATCACGCGTTTGGACGTTGCGCCGATCCGATCGCCCGAAAGCCATTTGCTACGCGTATCACATAGGTCTATCTGAAGAGTGCGGCATGATCGGCGCGCCGACAGTGAGCGTTCAAGCAGCGCGATACGCAGTCATGCCACGGCACGGTGATCGGATACGAGCAAATGATACAAGTGTGGACGCACCTTTAGATATCAGAATAGGACATAGGCTACAACTTTTGAGGGTATTCAGTTATAAAAGGGGTTTTTTTTAACAATAAATGGTAAATCATGACCTTTTGTTCACTGTGATTGTGACATTTTAATTTCTAAATAGTGAATTAACAATTGGTAACCTAGCAACAGTAATACTACCTACACGATTAAGCAAAGAACTCACCTTCCGTATATGACGTATCATATAAATAAGAGTTTATTTATCTTAATATAGCCGGATAATAGCCCGTTGTACATTTTGGACTTGCGATCATCTCAGAATGATAAACATTTTCTTGCAAAAGTAGGGTTTATAAATAAGATAAATACATAAAACAGGTTCTTTGTAACAATAGATGGAAAGTTATCACTTTTTGTTAACTGTGACTATTTTATTCCGAAGAAATAATTGCTTTGAAACCATTATGACACGTTAGTACGTGTTTGCGTAACTGGATGGCGTTATTTGTAAACACTTTTTCGTTCTTTATGTTTAATAATTTACGTAATTTTTGCATCATAAAAATCATCATCTTTCACGGATGAAAAAAATTCAAGAAATATTAATAATTTTTTGAAATGTCATGTATATTTATACAGTATCGCGACCGCATAGGAAGAATGAATACAGATGGTCATCGCTAGATGGAGTAACTGTACCTACATTCCAACAGTATTTAGAATTTTTGTCTGTCTGTCTATTTGTCTGTTTATTTGTACGCGCATCGCATGAAAACAGCTGAACAGATTTTGATGCAAACCCTACTAATCTGTCGTGAATTTTATACGAATGTTATACATTATAAAAATTCAATTTCTATAAAAGGGGTAGCGACTACACTCGATTGAGTTAAGTTTGCTCCTAAATCTTATCGCGCTACTTAGGATGGCGGTGCAAACTTCTTTGAAATGTGTACTACAACTAATACGACTATCGAGTATCCTGCAAAACTAACAGATGGCGCTAAAATGAATACGTTTTGACATAAATAAGCAATTGAAGATTTTACCAAATTAACTCTAAGTTAAGAAGAGGGGGGTACGGATATCAATATATCTAATTGAATAATTGATTTTATAATTCCAACAAAATTGAACGACAGTAAACTAATTGCCACACATTGCACAGTGCCATCTTCCGGCCAAGTGCGAGTCGGACTCGCGCACCGGGGGCTCCCTACAAAATATACGCAACAAACGGCCGTATCTATGAAAATCCAGTGTTAGCAGACCCCAAATCCTAATCAAAATTTATACGGTGTTCGATCATTTTATACTGGTTACTGATATAGACAGAAAGACATAAAATTATACTGTTTTTAAAATTTTTTGTTATAGAGGCAGAAACACATCATCTGTGAAGACTTAAAATCTCTCGCTATAACGCTTATCACGCAGTGGATAGACAAACAGACAGACGGACAGACAGACGGATAGCAAAGTCTTAGTAAGTAGGGTCCCGTTTTACCCTTTGGGTACGGAACCCTAAAAATGATTTTATATAGTCATGTAGTGGTAAAATCAACACATCAACAGCGTATAATTGCAAAATTATCTTCTATCTATATATATAAAAGTCTTGCGTTACTGACCTATCGACAGACAACGCACAGCCTAAACCGCTAGAAATATAAGCATGAAAGGAACGTATATTTTTTATGTTACGTGGACGTGTACTAAGATAAGATTTTTCGAAATTAAACCCTTAAGGGGTGAAATAGGGGTTGAACCGTTGTATGGAAATCGTTCATTTGGAAAGTTATAAACTTGAATCTTTGTATAAAGGTTTCTTACTAAAAACCAAAACAAATGATTAAAGATTAATATAAAAATTCATCCCCTAAGGGGGATAAAAAAGAGTTGAAAGTTTGTATGGGAAACATGTCGTTTTTAAAGTTAGACGCTTAAAACTTTGGTCACAACTTCGTTATGTACAGTGAAAAACATTGACAAGGGCATTTTTAAAAATACATCCCGTAACGGGGTTAAATTAGGGTTGAAAGTTTGTATGGAAAACCAGTAATCATTTTAGTAATTGTTGTAATATTTCGCATATAGACTTCATTTAAAACTAAGAAAACTAATTTCAGCAATTTTGGAAATTCATCTTCTGAAAGATGTGAAATAAGGGGTAATAGTCTGGGACGATAGTACAATGGCGCATAAAGGGTGTTTTGATGCGTTGAATAGAACTTTGAATGACATTAAAGGGAACGATGGTATGATAGGTGGAGTCACTATGTTGTTAGCTGGAGACTTTCGTTTGATTCTGCCCCTATTTCTGAGGGAAACTCGAGCTGATGAACTTAAAACTTGCATTGGATTGCATGGCTTCAAATATTTGCCCTTAAATCAAAAAACTCCACCTTAAGATTAATATGCGAGGGCACCTCAAGGGCGATATTTGCGCTAGAGAATTCTCCGACCTTCTTCTGAAAATAGGAAATGGAGAATATTCCCAAACTGAGGGAAGGATTGCAATTCCATCGGATCTCGCCTTAGTTATGCGGGCCGTTGACGAACTAATCTCTCAAATTTACCCAGATGCTTAAAATCTACACAGCAAGTCCACGGAGTGGTTGTGTGAACGAGCGATTCTGACACCTAAGAACGACCAGACTTCCGTTATTAATAACATTTTTTTGAAGTCGTTCGAAGGTTCAGAATACGAATACAAGTCTGTAGACTCGATCTGTAGTGAGCACGAATGTTACCATAAATTATCGCGTAGAGTTTTTAAATGCACTTAACCCACACGGCCTACCTTCTTCTCCTCGAGTAATGTTGCTGCGAAATCTCCATCAGCCGAAGATGTAGTATGTAGAGGCGCACTTAGGTGGATTTTTTTAAATTCGAGATATACGCGGACGAAGTCGCGGGCAAAAGAGAGTAGAGACTAGTAGAGTACTAGAGAGTTTAAATCTTCACAGATGATGTATTTCTGCCTCTGTAACAAATAATTGTAAAAACAGTATAATTTTGTGTCTTTATGTCTATATCAGTAACCAGTATAAAATGATCGAACACCGTATAAATTTTGCTTAGGATTTGGGGTCTGCTAACACTGGATTTTCATAGATACGGCCGTTTGTTGCGTATATTTTGTAGGGAACCCCCGGTGCGCGAGTCCGACTCGCACTTGGCCGGAAGATGGCACTGTACAATGTGTGGCAATTAGTTTACTGTCGTTTAATTTTATTGTAATTATTAAATCAATTATTCAATTAAATATATTGATATTCGTACCCCCTCTTCTTAACTTAGAGTTAATTTGGTAAAATCTTCAATTGCTTATTTATGTCAAAACGTATTCATTTTAGCGCCATCTGTTAGTTTTGCAGGATACTCGATAGACGTATTAGTTGTAATACACATTTCAAAGAAGTTTGCACCGCCTTCCTAAGTAGCGCGATAAGATTTAGGAGCAAACTTAACTCAATCGAGTGTAGTCGCTACCCCTTTTATAGAAATTGAATTTTTATAATGTATAACATTCATATAAAATTCACGACAGATTAGTAGGGTTTGCATCAAAATCTGATTAGCCGTTTTCATGCGATGCGCGTACAAATAAACAGACAAACAGACAGACAGACAAAAATTCTAAATACTGTTGGAATGTAGGTACAGTTACTCCATCTAGCGATGACCATCTGTATTCATCCTTCCTATGCGGTCGCGATACTGTATAAATTTACATGACATTTCAAAAAATGATTAATATTTCTTGAATTTTTTTCATCTGTGAAAGACGATGATTTTTAAAAAAACCCCTTTTATAAATGAATACCCTCAAAAGTTGTAGCCTATGTCCTATTCTGATATCTAAGCTATATTACTGCAGAATTTTGCGCAAATCCGTTATGTAGTTTTTGCGTATTAGCGTAACGTATGATTTGTCCGCCTTAAATTCATTAATCGCGGATGAGGGTATTTTTCCGGGATAAAAAGTAGCCTATGTCCTTCCCCTGGACTCAAGCTATCTCCATACCAAATTTCATTCCAATCGGTTCAGTGGTTTAGGCGTGAAGAGGTAACAGACAGACAGACAGACAGAAAGACAGACAGACAGACACACTTTCGTATTTATAATATTAGTATGGATTTATTTATTAAGTAAAAAAAAAAGATTTAAACTCCCTGAACATAAGTTTATTTCGTAATATTTTCTCTTACCGAAGGTCAACTCATGGGTCTTGTAACCTATAGATAAAGTTAACGGCGTCGTTTCTTACTATCCGCACATTCCTCTATTTGCTGAATCCCATTACTTAAGTAATAAGTATAGATACATCCAAACAATGCTGTACCTGACAATAAAAAGCAAATAAAAGCTAACAATCACAAACGAATGTACCGGAGAGGACGTGTCGATCCTGATTCGATATTCTGGTCACATCGCCGGGTGGACTTGAGTGGCGCTAAGCCGAAAAGTCCAGACAAATAGCCGATGTCTTGGCCAAAATAAACATACTATCGTACTTTTTCTGTAAACATTAGATTGTAAATGCAAGCTGTAAATGGTAGACGATTGTGTTTTGCGTTTATACATACATACAATCACGCCTTTTTCCCATTACGGGGTAGGCAGAGACTATCTCCTTCCATTTGCTACGGTCCTAGCATACAACTGCCGCTTCATCAACATTCATTAATCTCTTCATGCATGCTCGCCGGTTTAGAGTACTTTTCACTTGGCCTTTTTACAGAATGTCTTCAATCTGATCGCAAAACATTTCCACTTACATTGGCCTTGTAGATCTTGTACCGCTTTATCCATCCAGATATGCTTCTGCCTCCGTCCTTTTCAATATTTCTCGCATCCATTATCTGATATACTTCATCTATTTTATCATTAATTCCTCCCCTTACATTTAACGTAGCAAAGCGGCTCGCCATAGCCCACTCTTCGCTCTCGCTGGGACCGAGACGTGATGGGTTGCGAACCACATCGCCGCCATTATGATTTCCCACGAGCAGCTAGGGATAAAATATCCGAACTCAGCAGAGCCCCGCATACCGGGTGAGGGTTTAGCCTGCTTTTGCGTTTATAACACCGTAATATAAATATTCTTGTTGAAATCACTCAGTAGTACCTAAAATCAAGTGGTGTCCAGCATCAGGCCAGTATTATTAATAGACATGATGATGAGGTACGAAAATCAAAAATGTAATTAGACTGTCAGTTAGATTATAAAAAAAATATAATACATATTTTTTGATTTTTCAAGATAATAAAAAATACTCAGATAAATCTTAAAGGTTAGGAGTGGGGGCTCGTGACGTTACTTCTAGGTACACTTGACTAGGAAAACACAGTACAGTTTGATTACGTAAAAAAAAATCTCCAATATTTTTTCTTGATCTATATTACGGACTACTTATTAAAACTTTTGGCTGCCAACCTCGCGCGCCTACCCAAGTCCGACCACTGGACTGCTGCTCAATTCGCACTGGCTCACGATTCTAGAACCGATATTTTGCAAAGATTGTAGAAGACGTTAGGTTAGGTTAGGTTTGTTTTATAATAATCCTAGATTATTAATGGTTTCAGAGAAAAATGCTTTCTAAGAATTATTATATGTCGACGAAATGAAGTATTCGAAAAAACATCTTCTATTATACTATTATAAAGTTGTAAAAATTAAATGTCTGTACATTGAAGATATTTTTTAAAAATTGATTATTATGGACTAGTTGGAGTTCACTAAAACGATCACAAAAAAAATTTTTTTTGGATTTTTTGTATGTTTGTATGTGTCGTGGTGGCTTCATCACGCAAAATCGGCTAAACAGATTTCAACAATTTTTGGTAAACGGATAGCCGGGTATATCCAGATGGTTATAGGATACTTTTTACCTGACTACGCTGAAGAAAAAACGGGGGTTATGACTTTTTCTACTCCGCTAACGAAGTTGCGGGCATCTTCTAGTTTTTTCCATAAAACAAGGTACAACCACAAAGTCAATTAATCTTATATGGAATTCAGCAAATTTACGCTTGAGTCTATTGATTATTTACCACCACAAAATATATATGTCTATATACGATAGATGTCCCTCCACACTCCACCGGTTTTATGACGAACTCCTTTACTATTCCGGCAATTCGACTCTGGAACGAACTCCGACTCTCTATCAGACAAGCATAAAGCAAACGTAGCTTCAAGCACATGTTGCGCAAGCACTTCTTTAGTAAGCTCCAAGATTAGCTCTCTCTTTCGGTATGATGTCTTGCACTAGGTAGGTACATAAAGTAATATGTATGTAGATATATTCTATTGTGTATTTGTGTAAGTTTATGTGCGTATATATTATAAGTATATCTGTGTATTATATTTTTCTTCAACTGTCTCAGTTTACAGGCCCTGCATCCATATAACTATTTCTGTTTAACCCAATGGTTGACTGGTAGAGAATGTCTTTTGGCATTAAGTCCGCCATTTGTACATTTTTTAATTGTGCAATAAAGTTTAAATAAAGAAATAAATATAAACACTAACCGTCGATATTATTAAAAGTTTCTCGGCCTAATATATTTGTCACCGCACTAACCAGGTAATACCATGAAAAGGGTTGATTTCACTTGAATGATACATTTTACGGAAACCCAATATGTTGTACACAAACCCGAACATACGACCCGACGACAACACCCTTAATAAACCTTAATACAGTTTCCTTTCCTTTGATTCTTGTGCAGAAAGGTAAACATTACAAACCTAGAGAGGTATTGTGTGGATATCCTTTATGTATGAGTCTGCGGACAATCATATTATTAGCTGGACAAAAGATTATCCGACGATCCAAACTGTAATCTGAAGTAAATATGAGGATGGAATCAAAGTATTGAATATATTCTTTTTTTGCCTATTTGGTTACGTAAGGTTTTAGAAGTTATTACGTTTGTATTTTTCGGCACAAGCGAGTATCGAGAGCTCGATGACAGTCTATCTCTTTCGCACTATTAGCGCATGCGAGAGAGGTGCACTGACTCTCGATACGAGATATTCGCTAGCGTCGATCGTAAATTCAGCTCTTGCTGGCTGCATCAGACGGAGAGGGTTGTGTTTTGCGGTGGATTTTTTGCACAAATTGTAACTTTGACAGAGAAAAATGGATTTTCTCAGTCTAGTCTGTGAAACAGCTTCCGAAATATCGGGAACTCAAATGAGATATATATGCGATATAATTCGTTTAAATTGTTTCATTTCAACCAGTGATAATCGCGGAAACATAAGAGACAATGACTACCTTCAGTAGAAGTCGACAAAAAAACGTTTTTTATACATAATGCTTCGAAGTTCTAACCTAGGAAGGTAAAGTAACGTATTTGTTGTGTAAATTTTAGGACGGGACATTATTAAAATTCTCATCAAACAAACTCGTTAACGCCAAAACATTATGCATACAGAGAGAAAATGTACTACTTTGGCACGCGAGAATTTCAAATCACAACTATCTTCTTCTAAGCATAGGTAAACTTCACACATAACTTGAAGACGTGTACATTTGACTAATGATACCTCTGTTTCTGTTGCTTCATAGGTCACATTCATGCTAAGAAATCACTTATATTATCGCAATAAATTTAGTTAAACAAATATTTTTGGTACGTTTTTGGTTTACAAATATCATGATAATAATCACAGAGTCGGATGCACCATACAGAGATCCATAAGCAAAAACAGATGACAAAATTCGTCGACTACTGGTATGGACGATTAGCTCAGATGGTAGAGCGTGCTGCCCCGGTCTGGCTCAAGGCACTGGTTCAGCTCCAGTATCGTCGAAAAAAATTTTTTTTCATTTGTTTCTGATCTTTGTTTATAAAAATATTTTTTGTTTTTTTTTTTAGTTATGAACTAAACTCTTTGAATTTGATTTTAAATTGAGCTGCCGACTAAAAAAAACTGAAATCAACAAACAAGTTAAAAAAAAAATGGAAAATGTCAAAAAATATAAATATACAGATGCTAATTTAACTAAGACCCAAAGTAGTAAGTTAAGTGAAAGTTTGTGCGAAACTCTCGATGCGCGAGTCAGTTTCGCACTTAGCCTATTCTTTATTAAATTGTAATACCGCGGTGGTACATAACGCAGACATTGTTTGGTTTGGATTACGCTCAGTAGTCTACATCATTGCAAAAAATGTTGCGTATGTTATTTCAAGCGAAAATACAGTAAATGTTTTCAACAAAGGATAACACGAGGATCAGAATTTTGTTTTAGAACCAGTATTTTTAGTTAAAAGGAAAGGTGTCAAATCAAAAAGCGAGTCCGCCTGAATAGGTCCGAATCCCCGATGGCTTTTACATGTTCCACATCTGTGGACAGAAAGGTCTGGCTTTTTCACCGAAATACGCTTTATTTTAAGCAAAGGTAACTCCTGCCTGTGTAGGGATAAAGGCATAACCTTTTATACCATGTCATTATATTAAAAACGGAAATAGTTAAAGTACGAAATACTTCGTTAAAAACTCTATCTATACCTACTAAAAAGTTGTAAAAATTAAATGTCCAAAAAAATTATTGATATTAATTATTTGGAGGTCACGGAATCGAAATATATTATATTTTATGTATGTGTGTCGTTGTGTTGCAGCTTCATCACGCCAAATCGGCTAAACAGATTTCAACTATATCTCGTATACGGGTAGCTGGGTATTCCCAGTTGGTTAAAGGATACTTTTCATCCGACTACGCTGAAGGCAAAAAAGGGGTTATGACTTTATCTCCTCCGCCAACGAAATTTCAACCTTAGAGTCTATCAACAAAATCAGTTCATTCGTTTAAGAGCTACGGTGCTACGGACCGACAGGCGGATCTAGTTTTTCTTGTATTATTTAACCCCTCAAAGAGCATAGAGCCTCGTCAAAGATTTCTACCGCTTTCAATCCGTGGGGGTGGCAATAATCTCCTGCTAGTTCATTCTTATAGAGGAGGCTTCATGTGCCACGGTTCTCCTCCAAGAAGACCGACCTCTTTTTTTTCCCAACCGGAGAATACCTGTTTGGTAGGGCGGGAGACAGACTAACACACACGTTAAAATTAGGGTCTATTCAGAAGCACACCAATGTGAAACTCTTAATAACATAATGATAATGACATGTAATATTTTGAATGTTATCAATAAAGGACTATGACTATGACCATGACTACAACAACCACACCATAACGATAACGACATGGTCGGGCGATAGTTTGTATGATAATAAAATACCGTAAGATGGTGCTAAATTTGCTCCAATTTAGAAAACAAGAAACAATTCTGGCATTTTTAATTCTCCAACAATCTTACAATAACTAAAAATAGTATATTTCCTAACGCGTTCTAAATTTAAAAAACACGTCATAATCTGTTTTGTTAAATATGAAAAGAATAAATTAAGAGCAACATTATACATTGACTAGGCAAACTTTGTTCCTCCTTATAAAATTTTCATGGAGCAAAAGTTAGGTCAAATCTGTAGATTAAATGGTAATCATAGCGCAGAAACGAATTTTGTAATTAAACGCGTGCAAATACAATTTTAGAAAAGAAATAAAAGTAAGAAAACAACAACAATGATCAATTTAAAATAAATACAATGTCAAATAAACATTAATAATGGGTGAAATTCATTAGAAAATAAATAAAAATATTAACGTCGTATTGTAAATGCTTGGCAATGGCGGTATAATCCTTGACACGTGTTCCGCATCTATACGAGGCATCATCAGGCGATGTAGGAGCTGTTGATGGTCTGGCGTCCAGATCTGGCTATCTCATGACCATTCTCTCTCTGGCTCACAGTCAGTGTTATTTTGATATCCCCAGTCGCCCATTTGTTCCGAACAGACCCATCAATTTGCCGAAATCACTGCCTCTTCAGACAACAATCTTATAAATAACTACAGATAACATGGAGTTCCTCGCGATAGACGGTAACTACCCCATTTCTTGGCAAACGTTTCAAATATTGCAATTCCGAAGGAAATGCCGACTTGGCAAACCGCCACACGACTCTCCAACCCCAAAACGAACTAACTAACCCTACCATCCTACACTCAGAAGACCTTTCGTATAATAAAGCCCATGAGACACGTATGCCAAATTCTCCTTTTATCAAAAAGGTTTAACGCTCAAAATTGCTTAAATGGAATCCGTGAGAACTTTTGAGGCTTTGAGTATAATTTGATTAAGGCGACATGTTGTCTTAAAAGAGAACACGTGGCCAAATATATTTGAGAGGTCAGAAAAATTTCTAGGTAATCGATGTGAGAAATTTCGTGTGAATTTATTGGAAATGTGGCGTAGAATACTAAATAGTTACATCGATTCTTACTCTTCAGCCATTGTTCAGCTATACTATTCAACGGGCAATATATCGCGCCCACTACCATTTCATCATTTCAGCCATAGGACGTCCACTGCTGGACACAGGCCTCCTCAATAGAGTCCCCGCAACCCTAACCAGGTCGTCCGACCACCTTGCAGGCGACCTAATCTAACCACGCTGCGATTGCCACTTCCCTTGTTTGCTTACCCTGTTTTCTATAGTTACTATATACTGCCACTTAAGTGTAGCAATTCTTAGTGTCAGTTACAATAGTTCTTCTACAGATCTCTTCTATCTAATTCACCCTCGCAGAGGAAACGCCAAGCATACGCTCTTTGAGTGACTTTGAGCTTCTTTATGGATTCCCTTAGAAAGCGTCCATGTTTCAGTACAGTAACGTAATATCCTAGCCGTCACATTTACTGAATTCCACGAAGATGTCAGGTTGAAACCGTCCCTCCCGGTAAAATCATTCCGTGAGAAAAAGACACTTGCAGTTATTTCAATAAACGTGTAATATTCATATTCATTTATTTCATGTGAAAATAACAGTATACTTAATATCTTCATATAATCATACTTAAATAAAATTCTGGCTGAGCTCAAAATCACTCATCTTTTGCCATAATACGTTTGATCTAATGTGAATGCCATAATATTTATTATCCAGATGTTTTATTGTACTATTTTCTTAAGTACTAATGATCAAGTGCCCTAATAGTTACTTATCCTAATACTGGTTGCCATAATCATCATATGGCCTAATAGTTACATATCCTAAAACATTATATAATGAGACCCAGGTTTCGACCACTCAATATAGGCATTGCCTTATTAAAAAACTGACTCGCACACCGAGTGCGGGTTTAGTTAAGTTTGCACCTGATATGTACTAGAACTTAACGCAACAGGGTTTTTCAAAGTAATTAAGCTCGACGCATGGTTATAATTTTCCTGTAATATTTATGTTAATTTATATACTTTTTTCTAGAAGATATGAAAGCTTTTGCTTGGTAAGTACTTCAGACATAAGGGGTATTTTTAGATATATATGTATTCCTCCATATATCAAAATTTTACCACAGTAAAAACAAAAAATTAGGTCCTGAGATATAGGGCTGTTATAGTCTGACAGACAGACAGAGTCGCACCACAAGGGTTCCTTTTTTACGTTATTGGTACAGAATATTAATAAAAGTAACCGTAACAATGTCAAACTCAACTAAAATTATTAAAATGATGTAAAATAAATACGTTAATATTAAAAAGTGCAAGTAATAAACAGTCTATAAAATATCATAAAGGTGCGTCCACATTTGTATCATTTGCCCGTATCAGATCATCGTCGTGTGGCATGATCGCGTGTCACGATCACGCGTTTGGACGTTGCGCCGATCCGATCGCTCGAAATCCATTTGCTACGCGTATCACACACTTATAACGGAAGAGTGCGGCATGATCGCCACGCCGACAGTGAGCGTCCAAGCAACGCGATACGCAGTCATGCCACGGCACGGTGATCGGATACGAGCAAATGATACAAGTGTGGACGCACCTCTATAGGCATGATGACTGGATATGAAAATCAAAATTGTAATTAGTCCGTCAGCAAGAAAATAAAAAAATATTAGACACGTATTCATTGCTTTTTGAAAATAATAAAAAACAAATAAGATAAATCGCGTTAAAGTTTAGGAGTAGGGGCTGGTGACGTCACTCCTAAGTAAAATTTGTACTTGAGTGACGTCACGCGATATTTTGACTCAATGTATCGCCTTTATTTTTTCATTATGTGAAAAAAGAAAAAATACGTGTCCAATATTTTTCATTAATCTACATGGCGGACTAATTATTAAAATTTAGTCATCATCCCTATTCATCCGAAGGGATCGCCATTTTCTTATTTAATTTAATTTTATATATTAGAAACATGCTACACTGATTATTCGGAACAATACATGAATAGCAATGAATAAATGAATATCAAATACGCCTTAGTTCCCTTTGTATGAAAAGCATATGAAATCGCTGATATACACATATTGGCCGTCTATTCACTCATTTTCTTTCATTTTTCTGCTGTGCAAGCTCATTTACCTTCTAAAGCCCTGTGACAACTGGAATCTTTCAGTTGATTAAATTACCTTCGGTTCATATCGATATCTGAGTTTCTTTATTCAAGGGAACAAAATTTCATGTGCATATATAAACACTTTACGAGTACATGTTATCTTTTATATCTAAACCTACTATTATAAAGTTGTAAAGATGAAATGTCTGTACATTGTATTAAAAAAAAAAAAAACTATTGCAACGGACTATTTGGAGGACACTGAATTGATAAATATTATTTTTTTGTATGTTTGTATATTCGTATGTGTCGCTGTGGCTTCATCACGTCAAATCGGTTAAACAGATTTCAAGAATTTTTGGTTATAGGATACTTTTACCCGTCTATGCTAAAGAAAAAAAAGAGGGGTTATGACTTTTTCTTCTCCGCGAACGAAGTTGCGGGCGTTTTCTAGTGTAGAATGTTTATATGGTTCTGAACTTAACTGAAACTGATTTAATTCAAATTCAAATCTAAGCGTAAGGTGTACCTACACCGCGCGGGTGCTGTTCCGTATCATGGGACGCGCACAGAGACAGCACCCGCTAGATTCAAGAACAATTGGAGATTGATGAGATCTAAATATGCTGGGTTATGGGATTGGAATGATGGACTAAATACTGGGCTTTTGCTTGAGACAATCGGACGTCAACCAAGAAAAAGTGTCTCATGGCAAAGTCATTGGTAGACGATGACTTGCCCCCCGCTAGATTTTCTTCTTCGTCTCAGTCATACAGTCTTGTCAGAGAGGTCGTCGTTATGGGTTGTCCTCTACTATATGGATTGCAGCTTTTGCGAGACTTCTCCATCTCTCTCCGTTAGCGAATTTCGCCGTGGACTTTATGAGATCCGTCCATCTTGTACGAGATTGGCCGCGAGAACATTGACCTTTCACTCTTCCCTGTACTACTAAGCGCTCCATCGAATTTTCGTTGCGGATGACATGTCCAAACATTTTCAAAATTCGCACTTGTGCACAATTGACGAAAGTCTTTATTTGATATCAAGCTCTTCCCCGCTAGATGCCCCCCCGTAAATAGCGACACATATAGTAACCAGAGGGCAATATCGGTGCGGGCGGGCTAAGGGTGTCACTGGACTTTCTACCGAATCCAACTTGCCACTTACGTTCCACATCCACCCTCGAACCGAAGCTCTAACGACTCCATTCTGACCGGCCGGCTAAGTTTGTTTAGCAGTACGACTATTGTATTCTGCATGTTATCGGTTGTCAGAAACTTATTTAGCATACTTACATGTTTAGCATAATTACTTTTGGCGCATGCAGAAGTCACAAAACAGGCCGTGAGCATGTAGGACCATGTTCAGTATAGGGCACCGCAGCCGTTCATACAAAAAAAGTCACTCAATACTCAATACTTTATTGCACATAATGGTTTTACAGGTGTTACATTATTAACATCAATGCGATCACATTATGTACCCAGTTGATTGGGTGCAGCAATTGTAGGTAACTTAAATATTACAATTTAATATAAAAAATAAAACTTAATTTAAGACACATGTCATACAAAACTGAGCAATATTGATACAAAAATTAATAAATTACAATAGAAAATATTACAATAGATTATCATTTAAATATTCCTGTACTGTGTAATATGATTTTGTGATTAATAATTGTTTTAATTTATTTATAAATATGGAATCTTTTTTTTCGTCTTTTATATAATGAGGTAATTTGTTGTATATTTTGATAGACATTACAAGAGGGCCGGATGAGTGTAGCTTGAGTCGTGATGATGCCAATAATCATTTATTCTTACAACGCAACGTTTTACATATTTCCCCTCTTTTGGTGTAGAGGTCGGGAAATTTTCGGACAAATTTACATAGTTCTAAAATATATATACATGGAATAGTAAGAATCTTGAGTTCCGTGAACACCACTACAAATGAACAAAATACAATATGAAAAAATGTACTAGTAATCAGTATCTCCAGGGCACTTACGTCCTTTTGCTGAGAAGCGCAGTTTTTTTGGCATTAACTCAAAAACGGCTCGACCGATTTTATTTAGTATAGTTTTTATTGAAAGTTCTTATAAGGCCTCATTTTTATGAATTTTTCCATAATTTTTTGATAATTTTTCCATAATTTTTCTGAGCAAATATTTACAAGACTGCTGAGTTTATCAAATTATTTTTATAAGACCTGTTCAGAGACACTCCAAACACTAGTGTTGGAATGGAAAAAAAAATACCCCCACTTAATCGAGTTACCGTTTTGTCAGTGTGATACATATTATATACATACTCATACCAAATTTCAGCTTTCTAGTACTAATGATCACGGAGCTAAGCCGCGGACGAACAGACAGACTAACAGACGGACAGACGGACATTGCGAAACTATAAAGATTCCTAGTTGACTACGGAACCCTAAAGGGGTGACGGGGAAGGGGGAAAACGCATAAAAAATCTTCCAATAAATTTTATTTATGATTCATTAAGACCTTACAAAAGCTGTACAAAATGCTCAATCTGACTTCAGTTTATTGTGCTCGAATGTAAGTTAATAGAAATGGTCTTAATGTCGTCATTCAGAAGTCACAGCCAGTGCCCATAGAAACCCTTTACCAAAGAAACGTAATTAATGATTATGTATTAAGAAATAATATACCCTCATCAGCTATAATTACTTGACTTCGTGAATACACTGGAGGACAGAATTGTATTCCCTCTCACTTTATTAAAAAATCTTGACGTTGCCGCAACTTTGTCTTCGTCGGAGGAGAAAAAAATCTCAAGCCTCTTCATTCTTCAGTGTAATCGAGTAAAAAGTATCCTATAAACATATGTGGTCGCCTAGCTACACGGGTATATATAATGCCATGACAATATATAAACATACTAAAAATAAAATATTTTTCCACAGTAATTAGCTTTTTGGCGTGCAGAAGCAACAATGACACTTACAGACATGCAACAAATTAAATAAAAATATATTTCGATTCAGTTACTCTCGTATGTACTTTCAAATATTCCGTAAAAGTGTTACGGACTATTAATTTTATTAATGCAAGCAAGCATTTTGCCGCTCCGCTCGCTCCACCTTACATGGTCAGAACACAAACCTATTTAAACTAACCTACAATTTCCAGAAACGCTGGAAGTCACTAAACTGTAAAGCTTTTCGTGTGGCATATTTGCAAAATAAAAGTTAAAAAAAAATTTTTTTGAAGGTACACAAAACATTTTGAACGTTTGTATGTGTCGTTGTGGTATCATCACGCCAAAACGGTTGAACGGATTTCAACTAATTTTGGTACACGGACAGCTGGGCAACCACAGATAGTTATAGGATACAGTTTATCCGATTACGCTGTCGAAAAAAAGACGGGTTACAATTTTTCTCCTCCGCGAACGAAGTTGCGGACCTTCTAGTAGGCTATAAATTGCATCTCTACGCAGACGAAGTTGCGAATATAAAAATTTGGGCTTTGACGCGAGCTAAACTAACACTTTTACAGAACCGGAAGTCTTCTCGTTAACTATTAAGTGACACGAAACCACTTACCACTCTTTAGTTATACCAGCTTGAGTCTACAAAGTAACTCTACCTTTAGCAAAGCACTCTGAGCATCTATTACAGACTCGAAAACTGCATAGAAGCTCAAGAAAAGACGTAACTGCAATAATAAATGCAAACATTTACGCCGTTTCAAAGTGGAATATATCCCATCACAAAGAGTTTATGTAAAATAGGTTGCCAAGTCTCACAAGCTCTTATTAGCATTTTGTAGTGCATTCTTGGACGTAGTAGTTATATAATTGATGTGTAACTTATGTAATTTTTCTAGAACAGAACGACTCGTATAGTTCCTGCAGTTTTCGGTTTTTGACCCATGTTCCATTTTGTTAATTGTGTAATGCAAGCAAGCATTTTGCCGCTCCGCTCGCTCCACTCTACATGGTCAGAACACAAACCTATTTAACCTAACCTACAGTTTTCGGTTTTTGACCCATGTTCCATTTTGTCAATTGTGTAATGCAAGCCAGCATTTTGCCGCTCCGCTCGCTCCACTCTACATGGTCAGAACACAAACCTATTTAACCTAACCTACAGTTTTCGGTTTGTGACCCAGTTCCATTTTGTCAATTGTGTAATGCAAGCAAGCATTTGGCCGCTCCGCTCGCTCCACTTTACATGGTCAGAACACAAACCTATTTAACCTAACCTACAGTTTTCGGTTTTTGACCCATGTTCCATTTCGTCCATTGTTTTCTATTCTAGTAGTAGGTAGCAAAGACTACTATATACATACAAGGTAGGTAGTGATAATTCTGCATGTTTATATTTGCCCAAGTGACATTTGACGATTTGTTATTTTCCTAAGCAAATTTGCTTCAAAATTATTTGCCACATAAGAGTTTATTGAAGTAAAAGTTTGCAATAGAAAAATGTTGCCAAATAAGAAAAGTGCGAATTAAAGTTATGCCAACGATTGGTTTGCCAAATGAAACTTTGGCGAATATTTGGTTGCTAAGTAATTTGGCGAAACATATTTCGCCGGAAACGTTGTACACCGTTGGTGGAAATGCTATGTCATGATACTATCGAGCTGATCTGATGATGGAGCCGGAATGTGGTCATAGGAACTCTGTACCAGGATCACGCAATCCGAACGAGTTTGGGTTCCTTACAATCGTCTCGATTAGTTGATGGATGTTCAAGGAAAAGTACAGTCGGCAACTGTTATTTATTTATTTACATACATACATACAATTACGCCTTTTTCTCATTACGGGGTAGGCAGAGACTACTTCCACTTGCTACGGTCCTGGCATACAACTGCCTCTTCATCAAAATTCATTAATCTCTTAAATTTGCGTTGTCACAACCCTTTCTCTTCGTCTCCTTCACACACTGAATATCAATATTTCTCGCATCCATCACCTGACATACTCCATCTATTTTATCATTCATTCCTCCCCTTACATTTCACGTAGCAAAGCGGCTCTCCATAGCCCACTCTTCGCTCTCGCTGGTACCAGATGTGTTGGGTTGCGTACCAAATCGCCGCCGTTTGCGTTTACACGAGCAACTAGGGATAAAATATTCGAACCCAGCAGAGCCCCGCATACCAGGTAAGGGTTTAGCCTTATTCTGGGGTCACCAGTCCCAGGGCAATTCGGCACGCTAAACGACTAGACTCGCCTTAGCTACGCATCCATTTATTTATTTGTATGGCTTATTAATAGATAGTAGCTCATATATATTTGACGGCGGGGGCATAACAGCAGAGTTACCAGGTGGATTTGATGGTGGAACAGTAATATCTAGGGTTCCCCGCGGATCTTCATCAAGTGACTCATTTGGAAGTGTATCCATGGCGTAGGTAACCGGGCAAGAAAACCAACTATTCCAAAACTCAACCTGTATTATGTAGGTACTTATTAGATCGGTACACAGTGCCTATTAGTATTGGGTAAACCGACAGATTCGTTGAGCTAGGTGCTTTCGGTTCGGCTCTTGGCACAAGAATGACCAGCCATCCGACCAGCCCCTCTACAACGACTCGGTCTCACGTGCGCGTGACGTCACGGCGTTTACCCACCACCATTACAAACCGGAACAAGTTCATATTAGAAACTTTATTTTTAATCAACATAGAGACTATTTTAATCGAAAGCAAACTAACATTATTAAAAATCTGCGACACGGCCAGAACTGACATGTCACACGTCCTCGAGTGAGCGCGTACCTGTGAACAATCAAAGTAGCTCTGTAATCATGTCAGCTCGGCCTAACTGACCCCGGAATAGATGGCACATAGAAGTTTATGTTTGGCCAATTTCAGGATATCAAATATGCCAAGATTGCCAATACCAGTAATCTCGAACGGCAAGTTTGAATGTTTGCCTGTCAATTTAGAAGTCATACTTTGCTTAATGAGAGAACACTCGGACCCAGAATCGAAATAAAATGAGTACGACTCACCGGATTGCGTCAGTTTTCCGCATACGCCGCGAACTTCGCAGACATCGACGCGCCGTTGTTGTGCTGCTCCTGAAGCACCGCTGCTGCTGGCAGCACCCGTCCCGCCTTGTGTTGCTCCCGTGGTCGGCATGGTACAATTTGAAGCGATGTGACCTCGTTGGTTGCAACGAAAACAAATGACGGATTTCTTGTTGTTTGAAGCAGTGATACTTGGTGGTATCTTCACTGTGTTGGACTGTGTAGTGACAGTGCTTGTGCTTCTTGATTTTCTGTGGTGACAATCAACAGCTTTGTGACCCGGCTTTCCACAGTGATGGCATTTGAACGAAGCCGTTGGTGCTGGATACCTTGGACGTTTTGCGGTGGAAGCACAATCGCCATCGCTGGACTTGCGTTTAAGGTAAGAAAATGACTTTATTTCTTGCAACAGGGTGTTTCTGTTTGTTACGGCAGTAGTGAAGGCTAAGCGTTGTAAACGGGAATCAAATTGTGACGTATGTGCCAGTACATATGATATAGCAATTTCGTCAGATGTCAGGTCTTTCCACTTAGCGGTAACTTTTGTCAACAGGCGAGCGGCATAAGCAGCCAAGCACTCGCCCTCACTGGGACGCCCGCTGTTAATGTTAATTAAAGCTGCAGCGGTAGTCTCTGCACATTCGTAGCGAGCAAGAAACAGGTCCTTGAAGTGTGCCCATGTCATTCCGGTATGTGACACTTGAGACAGCCATGATGAAGCGCTCCCTTTAAGCGATTTACTTAGGGCAATAATGAGGGCTCCTCCAATGAGTGGGTGCTCGGTGAGGCAAATATCAATTGTGGAGCACCAAGCTCGCGGATCTGCATCAACAGCTTCTGGGTTAAATTCAGGAAGCTTAATTGTCGCTGGCGATGGTTGTCTTACGGCCTCGATTAACTGCAGCATGGTACGGCTTTGCAGTTCAAGTAAGGCTTTCCACGGTTCAGGATCAGAGGCTGGAGCTTGTGGTTGAGCCCGATTGAATCCCACTTCTGATGACGGCGGGGGCATAACAGCAGAGTTACCAGGTGGATTTGATGGTGGAACAGTAATATCTAGGGTTCCCCGCGGATCTTCATCAAGTGACTCATTTGGAAGTGTATCCATGGCGTAGGTAACCGGGCAAGAAAACCAACTATTCCAAAACTCAACCTGTATTATGTAGGTACTTATTAGATCGGTACACAGTGCCTATTAGTATTGGGTAAACCGACAGATTCGTTGAGCTAGGTGCTTTCGGTTCGGCTCTTGGCACAAGAATGACCAGCCATCCGACCAGCCCCTCTACAACGACTCGGTCTCACGTGCGCGTGACGTCACGGCGTTTACCCACCACCATTACAAACCGGAACAAGTTCATATTAGAAACTTTATTTTTAATCAACATAGAGACTATTTTAATCGAAAGCAAACTAACATTATTAAAAATCTGCGACATATTTATAAATAAACATTAAGTTCATTATGCATTGCGTCATTTTCCAGGGCAGAAATCGGCAATAGACAGAAACATATTAGAATTTAAATATGAAATAATAAGCTGCAGAATTTCAGCTCCGTAGCCGAAGCTATGACGGCTTGACGATACAAAATGCTTTGTGAAAAGATTGATAATTCTTTGCTTTTAACATCTCGGCGGTCACTCTACCTTGCCCCCAGCTCTATAAAAGCATCGCTGTGGTCGCCGAGTAAATGTACTGCAACTTGCAACATGATATTGTTGTTTACCAATGGAAAAACGCAATAACAGGATAAGAGATTCTCTGTCGTTACTGCTTTTCGCTATGTGTACAAGGAAATATCGATACAGAATTTAGATGAATAGTCCATTCATGGGCGATGTATACGGCCAATAAGTTATAAAGTCTGACCGAACAATATTGTATGCAATCGATAGAAGATTAATGGTTCGAGAGATTAACGCTTCAAGTGAACAAAGAATGTTTGAATTATTTTTTTCTACATTCGATTAATTCGATCTACATTCGATATAAGGTCTTAACCATTTGGACGCCGACCGAGAAAAAAGGTGTTACGAGTTGTCGTGACCATGACGCGGCCGACACTTATAAGTGATATTACTTACACTGCAGAATCAATATAATGAACTGTAATGTAAGGTCTAATTTCGCTCTCTTGCTTAAAAGAGTTAGGCGTGCGAGTGACACTTTAGCATTTCATGTAAAGCGTTCAAAAGGTCGGGGTAAGAGAAACGCCGGGGTAAGAAAAGCGTTCTAAATGTGATACTGAAAACTGACATATGTGTCAATGGAAATAGACTTGGGTCAATTGCATGGATTCTCTTTCCCCACGAAATAAATTATGTTTCCCGTACCCCTGACCTTACATTCTATAGTATACTTCTATTTTGTTATTCGAATGGTAAAATTAATAGTAACTAATTAATCGATCTAAAATCATTCAAAATCGCCCAACTCTGTTTCAATTGTACAGCTGATGTGTTCAGTTATAGCTAGATTTAGTAGCTTTTTATAGGGCTCCGTAGCCAAAATGGTTTTTGCCATTTAAATGCTTATGGTTTCGTCATGTCCGTCCGTATGTCACACGCATTTTACTCTAAAACTACATGATATACGTTGATGAAATTTGGAATATAGGTGTCTTATATGTAGGCCGCTACTTAGTTTGATGGTTAAATAATAAAATTAAAAAAATCTATGGAGGCACTCTATACATGTAACCGAACTGAATAAAAGTTTTTTTAGCAAATAACAAAGTGCGGCACATACTCCGACAGACCTTTTAAAATCATTTTGAGGTTTCAATTTTTTTTTTGGATTGTGGATGTTTTTTTGTTTCTGTATATGTATTTTGTATACCTAGTTGTGGCAATAAATACATTTTTCTTTCTTTACATTCATTCATAATAAATAATCCCACAGGTTTACTTACAAAGCGGCCAACAGTGTTTACCTAAAGGCAATTCGCCGCAGAATAGTGATAAATTACTAGTAGATTTTTGCTCCGGATTGCTATAAATGGGCTTCTGTCTGCAGAAAAACCCGTTAAGTGCCTTCCCGACTGATAGTCCGAATAGTTATGTGAGTTGTGTAACACACCGTAGCAGAGCCCACTCTTGAAAGTAATAAAAGAACACAAAGTAAATAATATTTGTTTTATTTTTTCAAGAGCTTCTCGATGAAAAACTCGCTGAGTACCTTCCTGTCTGATAGTAAAATAGTGATATGGGTGGTGTAACATATAATAAAAGTATATAATCAGGTATTATAAAATAATACGCAGAAAATAATATTTACTTATTTTTACTTGCCTTCCCGACTGATAAGAATTGGAAGACATCGCGGTAGAGTTGATTCTTAAAAATTATAAAAAGAATACGAAAAATCAAATATTTATTATTATTTCGAAAGATCTTCTCGCTGAAAAACTCGCTGAGTGCCTTCCCGACTGATAGTAAGAATAGTTATATGGGTGGTATAACATACCGTGGCGGGGTCCACTCTTGAAAGTAATAAAAAACACGAGGAATATTTGTTAATTTTTACAAGAGCTTCTGGTTGAAAAACTCGACGGATGCCTTCTCCACTGCTAGTAAGATTATTTACTTATGAGTTGGGTAATACAACGGGATAGTTAAAAATAATACGAAGAAAACAGTATTAATTATTATTTACACTGAGCTTCCGTCGTCAGAAAACTTGCTCACAGCCATCCCTTCTTATTCTAAATGTGATTTATTTTATTTTATTTGTAATAAATAAAAAAGAGCATCTCGAATACTATTGTCTGTCCCTTCCATAGTACCTCGACTTGTTTTACTGGTCCTGTACATGGACTGTATGGCTGAATACTATTATTAGCATAGTTATTCATATTATTATATAGTTATATGTATGTAAGTATATATTATACGTATATATATATATATATACGTATAAATAAGGGAGAGGGGGTTTGACGCCCGCGCGGGTTCGTACCTGGTGCAAAGGTTGTCCATCGCCATTCAACGTGGTAACGCGGCCAGTGTGATGGGTACCTTTGCGCCAGGGACAATTCGAGGGGGCCTTTTTGACTAGGCTTAAGCTAGTCTTAAGTAAATTGTTTTTTTTTTTTTTGTTGTGTTGACATGATTTTGTTTAATAGTCTCTGTTTTTTAAATATTAGTTAATACTGTAAACACAATGTTAAATTGTTGTTATCCCTAAATAAAACTTTTAATAATAAAGTCTTTAGCGTATAAATAAATATACATATATATATATATTTATTTGGGGCATCAACAGCAATACAAAACATGAAACATAATTTTAAAAAACACTACAGCAAAAGCCAATAACAGATGTCCACAAAAGTAAAATTTAGTAGCACAAGTTACATAAAAGCTAGTATAAGTTCACTATAAGAAAAAAAAAACATGTGACATTTATTCACTCAAATATTATAAGAAGGGTGGCCGTGTATGTATATATGTATATCAGTACCGTGGCGTCCATATAAGCCGATTCTGGTTACCCAAGGAAAAGCTAATAACCATTTTTTCTTGTAATTTTCCTGACGTCACGCCTCTGATGTATATATATACATATATTTATAAGTAGTTAAGTGTGTATTTATTTGTATTTATACTACTTATTGTGTTTGTTTAATATATATGTACAATAATTCAATTCCAAAATACTGTGAGTTATTGGAAAATTTCCAATGAAGAAACATCCGGTTATTCACATTTTCCTATATATGTTACTTTATATTTGTATTTCCGGCTCTGTTGTGTTAGAGCTACAAGCGCAAGAAATTTTGCTACGAAATTTTTCAATTTAATTTCCTGCCGTAATGTACTATTTACGCGTATTATCCCCATGTGAAGCATCTCTCCCGTGTTTCCTCCAGCGGAGCGGCTATTAATAAAGACTACTCATACCGACGTTATTTGACGTGAAGGATCTTTAAAAGCCCGCAACAAATGGCGAGGTTTCGCACCTAAGTCAAATAGGTACACGTAACTGTTATTTATTTAAATGTATTTTAGGTACGGTTATGTCCACCCGTGACCATAGAAAGCTGAAACGTCACGTCGGGAACTCAAATGAGATAATATACGCGATATAATCCGTTAAATTGTTTTCTTTAAATGTATTTAGGTAGTAACAAATTCGTAACTAGTTCGATTTGTGTACAATTGACCTGTTATATTTTATTTATTTTTTGTAAATAAAAAAGTATGTCAATCTTTGGACAGTTGAGTCAAAGGAATGAAGTCTATATGTTAAGCATTCATTTCAATAAGTTTCTGTCAAAAATTTCATTTTGTGACAAGCAGTTATTGCCGACTGTACTTTTCTTTGAACATCCATCAACTAATCACCGATACGATTCTAAGGAGCCTAAAGTCGGTCCGGTATGATTACGTTATTTTATGACCGATCCCTATATTATTTTATTACCTTCCAGCTCCATCATCAGATGAGCTCCATATCATATTAATATTGCATTGTCATACAATTTACAAATTTCTACAAAACAAAACTTTATCTGAAACCGGGAAGTGGGTTAAATTTAACTTTATTTGACCCGTACCAACATTATGTAGATTGCAAGTTAAATAAAAACCTTTGCAAGTATTCCACACGAGTACTTTTGCAAAAGCCTACCAGCGTATTTTCTAAACATGACATCTGGAGAGAAGAGACTCCCCCCAGTCAGTTAATTTTTCAATTAAAATAAAATACAATATTAATGCTTTGTAATACTTTACATCTCGTTTTTCAACTAAATATAAGTAAGCTCCCTTAACTTACGGATAACCGACTTTAACATTACGCAAAACCCGCCCATTTCCGATATATCAAACCGAACTTCCTGATATATCCCTAGACAACATCCGAAACTGTTACGACAGCTGTACACTCTCGCCGAGACCGCCGCAACCTGGCGAGATATATGTATTTATTATTTATTTATTTTTTTACCAAAAAGACATTTTTGACAGTTCATTTCGATCATTTTTTTGGAAATATCTTTAAAAGACGTTTCGTTTTTACAACTTTTTAAAAGTACAGATTACAAAACTATTTTTTTATAACCAGACTTTGAACGGGATTAGTCTGGCTAGGGCTTTTTACCAGTAATCAGATTCGGTGGGGGAGCGCAGACCCATAAACGGGAATGCGATCAGCGGCTACTTGGAGTAGGGTGCGGACATGGTACGGAAAGGACACGGACTGCGGAGGTGTAGTGAGGGAGAAAGAGCTAAATAATCGCTAATTCATTACAATACTCTTTATGGTACAACAAATTCGCTTGTTGGTAATATACCGCGTTCCCGAAACACCAGATTTTGCAAAATACCACATTCTTGATTTATGACATTACCAATATACCAAATTTTCAGTATAGGACATTCTTAAAACGATTTAGTTCCATACGTACCTTTCAATTTTATAACCTGCAGGCCTATGATGGTTGCGTTTGTCACGCGATTAAAATAAATGACATAGCTGCCGTCACCTTCTGACACGTATGTGAGTGCGAGAGTGACAGGCGCGTTATCATATCATTTATTGCGTGATAAACGCGACCATCATAGGCCCGATGTAACGGTAATGTGGTAAGCTAAGAGTGTAATATATTGATAATCTGATATTTTGCCAAATCTGGTATTTTGGGAATGCGGTATATTAGCAATGAGCGAACCAAGTAGACGAGACTATAGGCGGTCTTACTTGTATCAGGTAGGATGCAGTAAATGTATTCAATATTTAGCGCCAGTTTTGTCCCATTGTTGGGCAAACGCATTTGGCACATACATAACTCTGTGTTTTAGACAATTTCTAGAAAATATTTAAAGCGTACACTCCTCTTTAAATGATTTTGTAATCTAAAGACATGTTGTAACAAGAAGATTATGACCAGCTTCTAACAACAGAGCAGATCAAGCAGACCCGGATGGAGACTCTTATTATTGGAGGCCAAATTCAATTTGGGTCGCTCTGCCAGCATTTAGTTAGTTAACTTCTAACAAGCTTAGCTATTCACGTTGGAAAAAATCAGATTTCAGATAAAAATTGCAGATATACTCCTAGGTGTAAAATCATATATTCAATGTCGGTTTAAAATAGATAAGTCTAAGGTACTCGGCTATTTAATAACATACCTCCTCTTTTTTTAAATCGGTTTAAAGATAGTCGTAATGAATGTGTGTCTCGTCCGGTCTCAGCAAGCGTGTACAGCCGGCATGTTACTATACACATTCATTCAATTTGATGCTCTCTCATCTTTTACAAAGATCGTTTTTCATTCGTAACCAATAAAGTATCTAAAATATGTTAAAAATAGGCCAAGTTCTCAGTTGCTAGTAAAATTAATATTTTTTGACCATATACTGTATTCAAACTACATTATCATGGCTTGAGTACTAAAAAGTATGAAAAAATTAACAATTTATATGATTCCTACAGGTATACAGTATTTTTTAAAGTCGTCGGAAAATAATCTGTTGGTATTGGTGAGTGACTGCGGATAAAAAAAAACGACAATAAATAATTCTTTTTACGAAAAGTAAGTAATTGTCATACTGGTATGACCTTTAATATTCATCATCATCATGATTTCAGCCATAGTACATCCAATGCTGGACACAAACCTCCTCAATAGATTACCATATGGGCCGTATCCATTGACCGGCGCTCAAGAACCTTTCTGCCCTAACGGCCATTGGTTCTTCAAACTATGTGCCCTGCGCGTGCCACCTCACTTTGCTTACCCTGTTTGTTATGTTGGCGACCTCGGTTCGTCTACGAATCCTCACTTCTGATTCGATCTCGTAGAGAGATCCCGAGCATGACCCTTGCCATAGTTCGCTGAGTGACCTTTAATATTTGCAAAAAAATATATCTCGTAATCTCGTTTTTCTAATTATTTCTCTTTTCAATACCGGTATTTTAGTACCACAATTTTTTTTTTGTACGTGTACTCGTTTTGATTTTATTATACTGTGGGGGATGAGCTCACATGGTAGCAAATAATAAAAGTAGCTGGAGCGATTTTAAACACATATACTTTATAAAATACGGTCTGTCTAATCGTATCTAGAATACTAGAGTGAAGGTTTCACCTTCACAATACACACTGCAGCGAGCTTATTTCCGAACTTGGCCGTATCTCGATACCTTCTTATTCCTATATCGCTATCAAAAATGTTTAATGCTTATTCCCACCGGAACGGGATAATTTATCATCCCTTTATTTATTCCCATTCCTAATGCTGATTGCGGGTTGCGGAATGTTCGGCTCCACTGAATATCATTAGCTGGATTTGAGAAATACCTGAACTTTGGTACATTTTGACACTTTCACTGTCAAGCTTTTCGTCGCGCTACGCTTTCAATACATTCATTACGTTTTCGATAGTTACGCTGGCACAATGAAAAAAATTGTATGATATTGCCACAACTAAAAGCTCTAAAAATGATTTCATGTCTATATCTTGTTTTGTAAGAAAATAAAACCAAAAGCGATGATAAGGTGAATTAAACGCATCATAAATCCTAAAGATGCAGGGTATGTATTGAACATACCGTTAAGTTTCATTCAAATACCACAAAATAACGAAGCAAAATGAACAAATATGCGACGTTGCCAGTTAAGCAGGTATAAACGCTCTTAAAGCAGTTTAAAGAGTAAAAGGATGAGTAAAATCGTTTCTATTATATATTCGTTCTATCGCACCTATAACTAACTTATAAGCAGGCCAATGCCGGAATATGCTATGCCTGGAAAGATAATTCAAAATATGAGGTACCTATTTAGTCCATCAGTTACATAATAAAACAAATATAAGACACGAAATATTTCATATTTGAAAATTAATAAAAAGGTCCTCAGATCAAAAATTGCATTAACATATGTGCAGACTGAGGACTGTAAAAGCAGTCTGAACCCCTTTCGATAGCTTTGAGAGCAGAATAGGTGAAGTTGAGAATAAGAAGTCACAGTTTGTATCAAAATCCCGTTCCTAAACCAATACTTCGGCTTTCTATTGTAACTATGATATCTGTCTGACTGAAGCTAATTGACTTGACGATTGTTTCTGAATGATAACTTTCCCTTGACTTGTAAGTACTTCCGATGACTGGTATGTAGTACCGATAACTGATTAGTATGAGGACTATTTCTATATTTGTGTGTTCATTCGTATGGCACACATTATATAATTGATACTATCGGGATAAGATAGAAAGGTATGAAATGAAATTATTCCACAAATTAACTTTTTATTAGCTTATAAGCTATGTAGGCATTCTAGGTCTTATACTAAGTCTATATAATACTATAATTGTGGGGTCATCCGGTACAATATATAGGAGTAAGGGCTCGTGACGTCCCAGCTCTACGCAATTATAAAGTTTTAAAAAAAAATGTCTGTACATTGTAGATATTAAAAAAAATGATTGTATGACACTAAATCGATAAATATTCTTTAGAATTTTTATTTGTTTGTAGGTATGTGTCGTTGTGGCTTCATTACGCTTAATCGGCTAAACAGATCTCAACTATATTTAGTACACGGGTAGGTAGGGTGACCTCCAAACCGTCTGTGTTTGGGAATTATCTTATAAGAAACTGGTAACATTGTAATCCATCAAAGTTCACTCTTGCATACACTCTCGTATCCTCTTTTATTAGTCACTCGATCATTTTTCAAAATTGTGATTCACTCTTTCCGATCCTTCGCCGTTGAGAACGTGCGTGCGCGTTACAAAATATTCTATATATTAAGTTTTACTATAAATCTTGACGAAACGGACTGACACGATCTGCATTGAACTGCATTTGGGCTTAGTTGACATGCGGCGCCGCATCGTGGGATTTCTAAGAAATTACTAAACCTTACACCTGACTCGACACACAAGGTAATGTTCGCCAATTTTATACCTTTGACCCCTTGTCAATTCGCCCATGGTCTGTTTTTAACAGTCTGTTATTTTTTTTATATCGTCTATGATAAGATAAGATAAGATAAGACGAGTACAGACATTTCATTTTTACAATTTTATAATAGTGTACATTACGCTTATTGTGAACGGAACTGTCGATCCGCGAGTACGACTCGCATTTGGCCTGGTTTTTTGTATTTCTCCTCGAATTGTATCATACATAGTTAATGCGGGATAATTTTGCCATCTATATATGTAATAATTTTCCGTCCCTTTATGTGTCCGTATCCCTAATGCTGATTGCGGGTTGTTGCGGGTTGTTGAGGGTTGCGGCATGTCGGGTCCGCTGGCTATGATTAGCAAAGGTCGCCATGCAAATGAGAAATAGCTGAAGTTTGGGACAAATACATTGTGAAGCGGTTGGAGAGGGAAGTCGGATAAGTGAAATACTTTAAATATTTTGTTGGGTAATATTTTATTCTGTTTCCGCGATTATTACTCATTTAAATAACCAATTCAACGCGACAAAATCCGTTAAATTGTTTTATTTAAATATTTTGTCAGGTTTCAGTATTTTATTAATCAACTAGAAGGCGTCTGCAACTTAGTTCGCAAAAGAGAATAAATTCATAACCCACTTTTGTATTTCAGCGTAGTTGGATAAAAAGTATCCGTATAGTATAACCATCTGTGGATACCCAGCTACTCGTGGACCAAAAGTTTTTTTATACTACTAAGGTGGTAAATAGGCATACGGCTTGCCTGATGTTAAAGCTATCACGGCAGCCTATGAACGGGCGTGTTGTCGATTTATAGAAACAACGTGTGAGTTGAAATCTGCTTAACCGTTTTGGCGTGATGAAGCCACAACGACACATACAAACATACAAATAATCGATTCAGTGACCTTCGAATAGTCCGTAACACTTGTTTTATATGTTCAATGTATTACAGACATTAATTTTTTTTTAACTTTACTAGTGGCCGCCCGCGACTTCGTCTGGCTTAGATTCGTTGATCACAGATATGAGGTATTTTTCCGGGATAAAAAGTAGCTTATGTCTTTCCCCAAAACTCGAATACCTCTACCAAATTTTATCTATATCAGTCGAGCAGTTTAAGCGTGAAGAGTCAACAGACAGAAACACGGACACACTTTCGCATTTATAATATTTTACTATTGTGAAGCATATAATACCAATATTTCAAGTTCCTAACATTAAAAAAATATTTACTGTCAATACAAATTGTCATCCCCTTTTTGGTCCCTAAAAGGGATGAGATTTGTCATACATTATATCCTATTCTGGTATATAAGGTACATAACTAGAAAGTTTCATACAAATTCGTCCAGTAGTTTTTGAGATTAAGTGGAACATACAAACTTTCACGTTTATAATATAGTAAGGATATGCAAAATATCACAGCAATCTGTTCCCCCATTATCAATTTTGCATTTACAATGTTAGTACAGTCGCCAGCATCAATATCTGCCACAACAAAGCGGGCATAATATCTGACACGCCCTAACAGCCCTAGAAATAGAGTCGTGTCAGATATTTAAGTGCGCTTTGTTGTGGCTGATATTAATGTTGGTGACTATCCCGTTAATTACCTGATATTGTTTTCCTGGCACTTTCTAGGGTTCCGTAGCCAAAATGGCAAAATCGGAACCCTTATAGTTTCGCCATGTCCGCGTCCGTAAATTTACCCAAAAACTCATTGAGCTTTTATTATTACGTATAGATAAGACGCCGCCCAATCACTTAGTGTTCCGTTCAACTGCGGTCGGCCGGCCCCATTTCACTCAGTGTCGCGCCTATAGGTGCGTCCACATTTGTATCATTTGCCCGTATCAGATCATCGTCGCGTGGCATGATCGCGTGTCACGATCATGTGTTTGGACGTTGCGCCGATCCGATTGCTCGAAATCCATTTGCTACGCGTATCACACACTTATATCGGAAGAGTGCGGCATGATCGGCGCAGTCATGCCACGGCACGGTGATCGGATACGAGCAAATGATACAAGTGTGGACGCACCTTATGACGGTATGACGGCGCGCGCCCCGCACTGCCGCGCTTGTAGCACAGATTTTGTTCGCGCCGTCTTCTCTATACGTAGTAATAATAGCTCAATGCAAAAACTACATGATCTATATTGATGAAATTTAGAGTATAACTGTATTGTATAAACCGCTACTTAGTTTCAGTTAAATAAAAAAAATACATATTTTTAGGGGGGGGGGGGGGGGTCTCTACATTTAACCGAAAGTGAAAAAACAATTTTTCAGCAAATATCAATATGTGGCGCATATTTCGACAGTTCTTTAAAAAAAACTGAGGTTTCTAAAAAACAAATTTGATTGAAAGTAGCAAAAATTGTGTCCACCGCCCCCCCCCCTATCTTCTAAACGGCATAACCAAAAAATATGAAAAAAATTACAAACTACTTTCATCTTAATAAATATTTCCAACGAAAATCGTTTTCAACATGACCGTTATTGAGTTACTAGCTGTGCCCGCGGCTCCGCCCGCGTGGAATTCGGTCTGTGTCAGTAAGCGGTTAATTCACCCCTCTCCCCTGGAGCCGAAACTTGAAGTAAAGTCCAGATAAAATGTTAGACAAATACCACAAAATAAAACTACTCTCCAAAACCAATAGTTTTTTGCACTTATTTAAATTTTTGACCTGATTTCAAAAAATAGAGTATTTACTTAGAGGTGTATATCGGACGATACAGTACCACTTTTCTATTTTTACGTCCTTGACTGTAGTACTATCTAAATCAAGTCCATGTCAAATATCACCAAAATCGGTCCTCGAATCAAACAGTCTAAACATGAAAAGGTAAGAAATATACACATCCATACTTCCTAACAACCTTTCGAATTTAGGTCTAATATTATTTAGAAGTAAGATTAGAGGAAAGGTGAATATAGATATTGAGGCCAAGTATTTACATTTTATTTACAGTTATGTTTATGTATGCACAACTAAATATATACATATAATTATATTTACAGTTACATAACTAAAAAACTAAATTATTTAATATTTTGACTTATTATATAGACATCCATTTTCCAATTAAGAAGTTTAAATGTAAAAAAAATAACACTGTGCCATGGCTGAGTGACGAATTGGCGGAGTTAATTCGCAAGCACAGCGATCTCCAAGAAATAAGACGTCAGTACCCTAACAACCCCATTTTATCAGAATGTATCGATCATTATTCTAGGTTGATTAAATCTATAACATTGCAAGCTCGCCTAGCTCATATTGAGAGTAGGTTGATGGCGAGCAGCAATAAACCGAAAGAGATATGGCTGATTGTCAAAAACGAAGTAACAAAATATCTGCCTCCGTGACCTCGTAACAGATTTAGAAATTGAATACGATGAATTACCCAAGCATCCAAATACGTAATTCAGGGTGATATGCTCAAATCCTCCTAATACCTTTATAGGTACTTGGATTCATCTGACGTGCCCCCCACTTTCACTCTGCCAGTCGTCACTCGCGATTTGCTGGACCAGTTTTTGCGCCCCATGCTTAGGAAACGCGGCACCGTCGATGCTTTTGACATTTCACTGGATATTGTTATTTGTTTATGGCCGGTTATGGGCGACATACTTGTCGTCCTCATTAATTTAATGTTTGAAACTGGCATATACCCAGATATTTTAAAAAGTTCCAGAATATGTCCAGTTTTCAAAGGAAAAGGCGATAGGTATGACGTCAATAACTACAGGCCAATTACAATAGTTCCCACGATATCCAAAATAGTCGAATCTGTCTTATCGTCTCACCTAATGAGTCATCTGGAATCGAATAACCTGCTTACGGACAACCAATACGCTTATAGACAGAAAATGTCAACAAACACCGCGGCGTATAGGATATTCGATTGCATATTGACTGGATTGGATGATAAGCACAAGATAGCTGGGATACTTTGCGATCTGTCAAAAGCATTTGACGTTATTAGCCATACGCTACTGCTCAACAAATTAAAATTCTATGGCATTGAGGGCAATGCCCACCGACTGTTCAGTTCGTTTTTGTCAGACCGCAAACAAGCCGTGAAGCTACCGGCAAACGGCAAAATGCTAAAATCTGACACGGGATACATTAGTGTGGGTATTCCTCAAGGATCTGCATTGGGAAACACCCTATTTTAGTATTTACTAACGATCTACCGTCAAGCATTATAGTCGGTTTGTCGGTATTGTTTGCGGATGACACAACCGTGCTGGTTGCTGCAAATACCTACGAGCAGCTCAGTGTCAAGGTCACCGAGGCATGTAACCAACTGCAAACCAGGTTTTCGGCAAATGGCTTAATGCTGAATGTCACAAAATCAAACGTAATGCTCTTCACTGGAACATGGATGAAATATAATTACTATTAAAAAAAAGCTTCCACTGAAATTAAAACGGCACCTGTATTTAACTTTTGGAACACGCTTCTTTTTAACCGACTTCCAGAAAAAGGAGGAGGATCTCAATTTGTCGGAATGTTTTTTTTTTTAAGTAAGGTTGTTTTAAAATTTATCTTTCAAGCATATTGTTACTATCGTAACAGAACAGAGTCTGTTCTGCAACAAGAACAATGAGTTCTATACGGCGAATGTTCCGGGTTCAAATTCTCTCGAACTTTATAGGAAAAAAGCGTTTTTGTATTTTGTGATTGAATTAGCAAAATCATCGATGGCTTTGGTATATATGACGGTGAATCTAAGTAATATTTAATTGAAGGAGCATTCAAAAATACTGGATTCTAAAAATACGTTCCATGATGTAAATTGAATATTTGGATGACTTGCCGTGTGTGTTTGGTGATCGTAAGTTCAACCGTGATTTTTTAAATATATTTTGATGTTATCAACGCCATCTAGTAAGATCTTATGAAACCAATGTAGTTACCGGATAGATGGCGTCTCGTTTCGATGCAAAGCAAGCTTTCTGACAAATATCCATGCAATTATGCTGTCTAGTGTAATCTACTACTATTATAAAGAAAATCTAAAAAATAAGTGATATGGAGTATTTGAAGGTCACTAATTCAATTTTATTTTTTGTATGTTTGTATGTATGTATCGATGTAGCTTCATCACGGCAAAACGGCCAAAAATATTTCAACCATTTTTGGTACACAGGTAGCTGGGGCATCCTCAGATAATTATAGGACACTTTTTATTCGATTACGCTGAAGACAAAAAGAGGGTTATGTTTTTTTTCCTCCGCTGACAAAGTTGCCTTCTAAAAGGCTACAAATTTCAGCTCTGTGCGGTCGAAGTCGCGGCCAACGGCTAGTGGAATTATATACTGCCTGTTCACCTTCGATTTTCGCCAATATCCGCGCATTAACTGCCGCTGCCTGTTCCATTTTCGGCATGAGTATGGCTCTCTCACAAACCGAAGAGCTCTCACGTCACGTCACCTGGCTTAGGTCTCCTTATACGCTCCGAATGTGGTCTTCAACGGACGGAACGATCCTGCATAACGTCTCTGGTAATCGAATCAGGCCGTTGGTTTCCTCCAGAAGACCTTCTCCAACCTGAAGCAGTACCTGGGCGAATTAATGCACATGTGAGCCGCCTCGTTGTTGATACCACCGAGCCACTTATCTCGTATTTTATTGTATTATTAAATCAATTATTCAATTAAACATAGCAAAATACCTCCTTTATTTAAATCAGGTAGTACCTCTGACCCCACTAACTTGAGACCAATATCTGTACTACCTACATTTAGTAAAAAAAATGTTCTATATCAATTGTTAAAACATTTTAATTTGAATAATTTGATGCATAGTAAGCAATTCGGTTTTACGCGGGGTCGCTCGACATTCAACACCGGAGTTGAGCTCGTAAAACATATTTTCGATGCCTGGGAGGAATCGCGAGATGCTTTAGGCATCTTCTGTGATTTATCTAAGGCCTTCGATTGCGTTAATCATGAGACACTGATCAGGAAGCTACACCACTACGGAGTTAAAGGATTAGCACTAAATTTATTAGAGTCTTATTTAAATGGTAGAATACAAAGGGTTGACGTAAATGGAAAGCGTTCACCGGGGTCATTAGTCTCTATGGGTGTGCCGCAGGGATCAATATTGGGACCTTTCCTGTTCCTTATCTATATAAACGACTTGCCACACCTCGTAAAGACCCACCATGAGATAGTTTTGTTTGCAGATGATACGTCTCTAATTTTCAAAGTCGTACGAAATCAACGATCCTACAATGACGTAAACAATGCTATCTGTGAAGTAGTAAATCGGTTTAATTTTTAATTTAATTTATTTATTTAATTCAGATAACAGTGATCCATACGTGTTAGTAAACTTAACCTAGTAGGTGTTAGTACATGAGAAGTATATAAATGCATCCAATAAAATTAATTAATTACAATGTCACAAAATTCAATTAAGCATTAAAATAAAAACTATCACATTAACAATTACAATTATCACTGCATAATAAATGTCAAGAAAATTAGAATTAACATAAAAAATTTAACCAAGATTGAAATTGCATAAAAATCATTACAAACAATTAAATAAATATAAATAAAATCAAATTAGGTATAGATAGTGTAGTTTCAAACTTTAAATTATAATATCACATAGGTATACATCACATGCTTTAAGATCTAGCCTGCTTCCAGTGGTATGTATTTAGATGCAGGCCAGACCAATGTTTTGCCAGTGGGCAGTCTAGTCTATCCGCGATCACACCCAGGATGCTGTTGGAGCTGTCTCGAATGCGCTGCATTATGGAGGCAGCACGCTTTCTTCTGACTGCATGAAAATCGTCAACTCGCATCTCAGCAAACATGCCGGAAGCACTACAGTGCCTCGGTCTACCCAACAGCATCCTAAGTATGTTATTATATTGAACGCGAAGGGCGTTAATTGTCTTTTGGGCGTAATTGACCCACAGGCTGCACGAGTAAAAGGACTGACAATAAGCTTTAAATAACGTAATCTTTACGTCTTTCGTACATCGCGCAAACCTGCGAGCCAGCATATTCCCCCGAACTGCCAACGCCCTACGCTCCCTCTCAATGTCTAGGTCATCCGAGAGAGACTCCGTGACCCAATGCCCTAAGTACTTAAACTTGGTAGCTCTCGCGAGGGGGACCCCATACAGCAAGACTTCCGGTACTCGGTCTACCTTATGCTCACGCGGCTGGAACACAAGGATCTCACTCTTATTGGTGTTGTACTTCAGTCCATGGGCCTCGGCGTATTCCTCGCATTTCCTTAACAGCTTTCTGATAGCACACACAGAGGGTCCCAGCAAAACCATATCATCAGCGTAGCTGATATTGTTAATATAAATAATTTATTGTTGAATGAGAAAAAGACTAAATGTGTTAAGTTTGTCACGAGTAACGTAAAACACGAGCAAGCAAGCGTTATGGTTAAAGGTGAGGAACTGGAACTAGTTAATAGTACAGTCTTTCTAGGTATAACATTAGATTCTAAGCTCCAATGGGGTCCCCATATTGCTAATCTCTCGAATAGACTGAGTTCTGCAGCTTTTGCAGTAAGTAAAATTCGTCAATTAACAGACGTGATAACGGCTCGATTAGTGTATTTCAGTTATTTCCACAGTATTATGTCGTATGGCATCTTACTATGGGGCAGTGCTTCCGACATTAATACTATATTTGTTCTGCAGAAGCGGGCTGTTCGTGCGATATATAAAATGAACTATAGAGAGTCGCTTAGAGATAAGTTTAAGGACATTCATATAATGACAGTGCATTGTCAATACATTTATGAGAATATTATGTATGTACATAAAAATATTACCGACTTTAAGAAGAACTGTGATATACATAATATTAATACTAGAAATAAGCATAAGCTCGCAGTGCCTGCTACTAGGCTCCATAAAATAAGGAGATCATTCATGGGTAACTGTGTGAGATTTTATAATAAACTTCCTAGCAGCATAACTGAGTTGTCTATCGGTAAATTCAAAAATATTGTGAAACGAAAATTATTTTCTAAAGCTTATTATAGCACACAAGACTACATGAATGATGAAGCCGCGTGGGATTAATGTAAATTATAGCGCCATGTAGGTATATGAATAATTATTTTAACGAATACCTAAGGTATTATTATTATTTTAATCTTAATTGTTTTATATACTCTGACATTTAGAATTTTATTCTAGACACAATCTAGATTATTTATTTTTTATTGACAATCCTTTTGGGATTTATCTTATTGATTATTTTAATTTTAAAAATGATGATTTTATCAATAATATTACACTTAAGTTAAATGATCTGATTAGGTTTTTCTGGGTTTCCCTAATCCTTGCAGCAAATGTTGGATCATATTGTACTTCTCCCAGCAAACATTCACTCTCATGTAACTGACATTTCGAAAGTGCTTGTAACTAGGCCTACTTGAATAAAGAATATTTTGATTTGATTTGATTAAATTGGTTAATATCCGTACCCCCTCTTCTAAAATTAAAGTTAATTTGGCAAATAGATATAAATTTTAGCGCCACCTGTTAGTTTAGAAAAGTACTCGATACTCGGCTCATACTCAATAGTAGTCGTAGGCTCGTGTAGCACATATTTGAGAAAAGTTTGCACCTCCTTCCCAAGTAGCGCCATACGATTCAGGTGCAAACTTAACTCAATCAAGTGCTACCCCTCCTTTTAAGGGTTGAATTTTTTTTTAGCCGTTAACCTGGCCGAAGGTTTTTTCAACAGATTAGTAAAGTTTGCATCAAAATCTGTTTAGCCGTTTTCACGTGATGCGCGCCCAAATAAACAGACAAACAGACAAACAGACAAAAATTCTAAAAACTGTTGAAACGTGTTCTGTTATCGATTTTAAGTATCCCCGGCCAATGTTTTTTCGAAAATCATCCATGTACAGACTTTTGACCCTCTTCAGCTTTATTATATGTATAGATAGACAAAAACTGCGCTACTCAGCAAAAAGAAGTAAGTGCCGCGGAGATAGGCTCTTTTGCTAGTGCTCTTTTTTATATCGTATTTTTATCATCTGTAGTGCATTTTTTTTGTATGAACGGCTGCGGAACCCTGCACTGAGCATGGTCCAACATGCTCGTGGTCGGTTTTTCTTTGACTATTAATGCAAAAATGATCACGCCTGAAAAACAGAAATACTGGCTTAGTACGTTTTACCCCCCCGCCGTAGCGGCAAGTATGTAGGCTCATTAGGCGGCAACAAACTTGGGGGCCTCTGAGTGTTTTTTTGGCGCTGGACAAAGTATTTCAATATGTTTTTATGTGAGTTGCTCTGTAAATACAACATTCTTACCCGTCATGTCTAATCTCGAATTCAGATTTATAGGGAACGGGTCTAATATTGACTGCCAAAATAAAATTTGTCATTTTCTTCCCAATCGAGATTTGTAGGACAAAGCTAAATTACAGCTTGGAACACAGCTGCTTCTCGTAAGTTCCAAATTAACAATTCCCAACTAACAAACTGTCAAAAAGTTGTACAGTCGCGACATCGTGTACAATTAGGGTTGTTTCGGTCCTTGGTTGGGCATGTTTCCGTCTAACTTGATACACTAATGAGCTTGCTGAATTAATATACTGAGGGGCTAAGCCGTAACTCGAAATTTGAATCATGTCGTCCCTCGTGCTCTCGTGTTAAACTGTATTTGAGTGAGCGAGACAGCGCGATATAAACTTCGAATTTTGATTTTGAGAGTAGCCTCTCAAATTGATGAATTCTATGTATTTTGCTGAATTCTATAAGTGTATGTGTGGAAATTTTGAAACAAATTATGCTGATGCTTTTTGCCCGACTACGCTTAAACAAACAAGAGGATTAAAACATTGTTCTCTTTCGCGCACGAACGGGCAGCCCCAAATTAAAACCCAGTTTGCAAATAAACGCCTGTTTCTAGGAAACCAATAGTTGTCCAATAACCAAGTCAATATCAAAGTACTTGTCTTCAAGAATATACCAAAATGGAATCCTGTTTGTAACGAAACGCCTATTTCTAGGAAACCTTGTGTGACATATCTATATACGTATATAGTTCACACATTATGCAACCTATTTGGCACCGAGTGTGGCTGCATAAGTGTTAAAAGCCATTAATCCTATAACCCCCGAAACGGCGATTATCTTCACGTTCAGTCTCATCCCTCAGGCGGCCCGCCACTCGCCACTAACTGATTATTAGTGTCAGTTGAGCAAGTGAGTGATAATATGTAGACAAACTAATTATAAACTTACACACGTTTTGTAAAATACTAAAACTAAACGCTTATGCATAAACGTATAGGTAAGTATGTTAATAATCTCCAACCAGATGGACTAATCAACTAAAGTCCTCATCTTCCTCCAAGTTTTGCTCAGTCGACGGTAACGAACGTCCGCAATAGACAAAACCAGATGGAGGCAAATCATCCACCCCAAGGGTAAAATACCCGATGATGACTACGATCCTCAGTCATAAGGCAACAGCAAGAGAGAGAGAGAGATGTAAATAATATTATACATAGCTTGTTATAATAACTATCGCTACGAAGGTTCGTAACCCGGACACGGTAATTATCTTCACATTCGGCATCCCAGCAGTCGTCAATATGATGGAGGCAAAGTATAGCAAAGTATTATTATTTTCATAGATTAGTAGAAAGAAGTCCACTGGCGGAAAATTATCAAATGGTTTCGTGCAATATTTGCCAAATAGTCATCACTGAATGTGTTCCTCTTTGTGATTGAAAAGCTTGTTTTAAAAAAAGTATTAACGCTCGATGTCACATAATTCACAATATTGGCACCGACTACGGCCGCATAAGTGTTAAAAGTTATTTATCCCATAACCCCTGACACGGCGATTATCTTCACATTTGGTCTCATCTGTCTGGCGGCCCGCCAGTCGCCACTAACGGCCATCAGAATAATGAACGTTCCAAAATGGAACCCTGTTTATAACTGCTGCCCATTTATTTGATAAAGAAGCCCATAGAAGAATACGCCTGGGCTGGGCAGCGTTTAGAAAATTTCGTCAAGTCTTTTCGTTGTCAATACCGTAAAACTTAAAGACGAAAGTCTTTAATGAGTGTGTTCTACCTGTTATGACATATGGAGCAGAGACGTGGACACTGACGGTGCAATCGGTACACCAATTTAAGATAGCTCAGCGAGCTATGAAGAGGGCTATGCTCGGAATTTCACTAAAGCATCAGATCCGAAAAGAGGTGATCTGATAGGGAATCAAATATTTCGATATAGCCCAAAGGATTAGCAGGCTGAAGTGGCAGTGGGCCGGTCACATCTATCGTAGAACTGACAACCGTTGGGGCAAACATGTTCTGTGGGCGCCCTACATTGCGTCTTGGCAAACGCAGTGCAGTGCCTGGAGTGAAGACCATATCTTGGCAAACGTAGTGAAGGGTGCCCTTCAGCTAGGTAGAGCGATGACATAAAGAAAGTCAGGACCAAGCCACAAAAAACTCAGGACCGAGCTCAGTGGCATGCCATGGGAGAGGCGCATGCAGCAATGCATGGAGATGGGCTGATGATGATGATGATGATGATGATTTCTAAGAAACCTTTTGTGTGAAATATGTATCTTGAAACGTTCATAACTCACACATTATGCAACCCAATTGGCACAGACTACGGCCGCATAAGTATTAAAAGCCATTTATCCCATAACCCCCGACACAGCTATTATCTTCACATTTCGTGGCGACTGGCGGGCCGCCAGAGGGATGAGGATGAGACTGATGTCAAGATAATCACGGTGGCAGGGGTTTAGTGGCTTTTATCACTTATGAGAACTGATGCCAACTGACTGCTGTGCGGTGAGTGCCTCGACCGCTGTAGTAATTCCCTCTCATCTATGACCTGTGTTGCAGCAGTAGAATGTATAAAAGCTGATGATGATGATGATGACGGTGGGCTAGAAGGGCATGTGCCAGAAGAGCAGTTATCTGTGCCTTAAAAGGATTTTTAGTGAACAGTAAAAATGCTTCGTCCATCTGGTGGCACGTGTCGCTGCACTGAGCTTGGGGCGCGGCCAGCGCCGGACACCGATTCTACTCGGACTTTACATTCTCATGAGGAATATGATCTTTCAACGTAATATGAACGCTTCTGAAATTGGAACAATGGTAATGTGATTTTCTTTTATACTATTATAAAGTTGTAAAAATGAAATGTCTCTATTCATTGAACATATATTAAAAAAAAAAGTGATACGGACTATTTGAAGGTCACTTAATCGATTTATTTTATTTTATATTTCGTGGTTCATCACAACTGATCGTTTTAGGATTCCTTTTACGCTCAAGTAACAAAGTGGGTTATGATTTTTTTCTCATCCGCGAGCGAAGTTGTGGGCACAATAATCTGAAGGTATTTAATCTTCCTATATTACTTCTATAACTAAAATTCCCCTTCCTCTTTGAAAGTTTTTACTTAATAAAAGATTTAGGAGAGAGTGGCATATATTGATTATTATGTATTTTTGATTGTTTTTAATGGTGCGATCCTCGTTGTGATTTGATTTGAATCCTAGTTGGTATTTTCTTATTTTTTCTTTTTATTATTTTATCTATTTCAACAATTTAAGGGATTATATCGCGTACATTATCTCATTTTGTTTTATTAATATGACTAATAATCGCGGAAACAGAAGAAAATATTATTATGTACATTGTTTATTTTCAATATTCCTTATACTTTTACGATCATGATATAAATTCGTATAATTTTGACATAAGCTAATTTATTGAAATAAAACAATTTAACGGATTATATCGCGTATATTATCTCATTTTAGTTCCCGACGTTTCGGAAGCTTTCCAGCTTTCCATGGTCACGGGAGGATAAGCTAATTTGTATTATAATTTTTGTCGTGAAACTAAATTATCTCATCTTATATTGGACAAAAAATGTGTCTGCCTAATCGCAACTGGACAATGTTGTAGCATGATTTATGTTTCGCAAAAAAAAAGTATGGTCCCAATGCTTGACAGCCTAATTCCAATAGTTGACACACTGTTTGCCACCTGTATTTCTACTCAATTAAGGTTGAAGGTAACTAATGAGACAGTCTCGAGCACTGGGACATTTACCTTACATTTTTTTTTGTAAAGTCAGTCAGTTAAAATGCTACACGTCCGTCTGGGGGCACGTGTCGTTGCGCCATGCTTGGCGCGCGGCCAGTGACAGCACCGAGTCCGCTGTACTTTAAATGCTAACTAGGAATATGATCTACATAAGTGTAAAATGAACGTTTCTGAAATTTGAATAATGATAAATTGAATATTATTTTGTAATACGAGTTTATAGGAAAGTCAGAGCACAAAGATACATTTAAGCGGTTCGCTCGTGGTATTTGAAAAAGGTTTTTCACTTTCTAAGGTAAAAAAACCTTTCCCCGCCGCTATCTTTAGCAGTCGCTAAGGGACTCATGAGTGGGTGTAATTTAATCTTTGATCTTTATATACAACAAGCTGCCCGCTCCATGGGTATATTAAAGAAGAAAATGAGACCTAAACTTATTTTACTGTATTACCATGCCACTGCATGGCCCATACATAAGTTTTTAAAGATTTCCTTTACTACTTCTATGGAGATATTCAAAATCTTCAATTTCCCATGCATTTTTTGTATATATACTAACATAAAATGACAATTACATATACAAAAAAAGAATTAGCCAAATAGGCGCAGCCGTTCTGAAGTAATCTCCTTTACCCTAGGTTGACTTGTAGAGAATGCCTTATGGCATTAAGTTCGCCTTTTATACGATAAGTTTTCTTTCGTGCAATAAAGATAAAATAAATGATTAATAAAGCGAACACTTCTTCAATCTATTTTTATTTATATAGATAGCAGACATATAAGATAAGAACATAAATAAATCAATAAATAATGCGTCATCTAATGGCAGTACCCAGATTGAAAAAACGTAGTAACGTGATGCATGTTTTGCAAAAAATACCGTTTTTTTGTGAACATATAAAATCCTACGTCCATCTGGAGGCACGTGTTGTTGCGCCATGCTTGGCGCGCCGCCAGCTCCGGGCACCGAATCCGTTCACACTTACATTCTTTAACTAGTAATGTGATACGGTATGAGTGTAACATGAACGGTATTGAATTAGACTCTAGTAATCCGCACCGGCTTCGAGAGCAGAGAGAATAATATGCCTAAATTTTTTTAGAGTTAATGTCGTATCAGCCTGGGCGAAATGTGCACTGACGTTACTGTCACGATACTCATTTATAAGAAATAGGTGTAAATTAATCAATTAATTTATTTGTATAAACAAGAGTACAACGAGATTTTAAAATTAAGGTAGTCCGTATCTTGTTTTACAGCGTATAACGCAATACATGCACGAACTATATGTTATATGTTAAGATTCTTTATAATCAAGTTTAATATAATATCTAACCTAAATTCTCTTATCAGTGTAATTTATAAAATACTAGCTTCTACCCGCGATTTCGTCCACCTTAAATTCGTTTATCGCGGATAAGGGTATTTTTCCGGGATAAAAAGTAGCCTATGTCCTTCCCCGGGACTCAAACTATCTCCATAGCAAATTTCATTCAAATCGGTTCAGCGGTTTAAGCGTGAAAAGGTAACAGACAGACAGACAGACAGAAAGACAAAAACACTTTCGCATTTGTAATATTAGTATGGATACAAATAAAAAGAATTAAAACATTATTATTAATTACATTTTGTCACAAAGCCTTCCAATGAATAATAACAACGGTCTAACAGATGGTCGTATAATGCTTTTTGAAACGTCTTGAATGACGGGTCTTTAAAATCCGTAAACGTATTGATTATTTTTATTTCCATACAGAATTCATTTTTCCTACAGAGAGCCAGGTTTGTCTTAGGCATAGAAAGTGTGTACCTATATGCACCACTTTTTGATTTTGTAGGTGTGGAAAACACTTCCACATTAAAAAAAAAACAAAAAAATACTTGAAAAAAATCGTCAAATATCTTTGAAGTACCTACATGCAGACACTTTACAATAATTACAATTAATAATAAACTTTATGTCAGAGCGGTGGACCAAGGTAACTACCGAAAAGATAGACAGGAGATGGAAGGACGATTTGGACACATTTTGCAAGGTCTGGCGGGAGTATGTGTATGTGATAGATAGGGATGTATGGCGGAAAAGAGGTGAGGCCTTTGCCCAACAGTGGGACACTTTAACAGGCTAGAAAAATAAACTATATGCCATGTACAATAATAATAACAAAAATAATTGTCAGTAGTTACAAATAATAAGTATAGAAATTATTGTGATATACTATAATAATATTATAAATGAAAACTCATAATTAGGTAAAATCAATAAAAGTAGACTCAATGAAATATTAATTTAAGTTACACGCAAAGAAATTGAAATGAAAAATACTAAAATTAAATATTATTTTGTGCAGTCGTTAAGATATAAATGTCACCCTTCTAACAAATGTTCCACCCCATCGGCGAATAGAAGAAAATGATAGCGCCTGGGCCGTCTGGGATGCGCATGAGCATATCGTTGAGTACGTCGCATGGTCGCCGCGTCGTCGGCGCGTTGTCACTGCGCCTGGCTGCGAGCCACGCACTGCGCGAGCGCCACAGCCACCAACACTGCCAGCCCCCATCCGCTCCAACACCGACGATTACTTACTTCATGGTTGAGTCATCATCATCATTTCAGCCATAGGACGCCCACTGCTGGACACAGGCCTCTTCAATAGATTTCCACATGGGCCGGATTCCAGAGGGGCCTATTTAGTGGCTGCCACGGTCTGCCTCGGAACGCTCGCGCACGCTAGACGCTCTCGCATTTACGTCGCAAGTGCGTTTGCCGCATTCGTGTATTTAATGTGTAAAGACGCATATTTGGGAAGATTATGAGATAACTTGTACTTAAATGATTAAATATAGATAAGGCTAAAACATATTGTATCGCAACGGGTTGCAGGAACAATGACAGAAATTCAAATCACTCGTTTATCTTTCTTGTGATGTGTCGGGAGAAATGTAAATAAACATAATAGATACTAGGTAGTAACTGTATAATACTAAAAAAATATTGTAGGTACCTACTTCCATATTTAACACTGGATTAATCAAGTCTACTAATCTCGTTTTATGTAATTTAGAATCGATTATTTGCTGATATTTGGGTATTTAGATTCTAGTGTAGTAAGTAGGTAGGTATACAGGGTATACATACCTACTTACTAATACGACAATTCGTGTGCAGGTAGGTCCTACCAGCACTGTTAAAAAAGCTGGTAGCAGCGTTCCACATTTATTTAGTTATTTTGCTCAAATAATGTATTTCCTTCACGTTTCTATCATTGTTTATAATAAATTATCCTGTTCACGTTAAAAAATCAGTAAATGGTATTCGATTTTCTCTAAATACAAATTAATTTTCGCATGTCCAGTAGGTATGTGTGCGCTTTCTTCTCCTAAACCTATTATCTATTCTGTGCCTAAACTACTAAATAGGTTTTGATAGAGTTTTCACTTTTTTCCCGGTTATCTCTGACCATAAATTTTAACTTCCAGGAGTCGAGTCTATTCTATAAGAGAATTAACATTTGTTCAACAACTTTCAAGATTTATGTAAATATTTTATTGTTTTTGATTTTTTCAAACAAACTCAATGTTATTTTTAATGCACACTATAGTAACCTATTGATGACTTATTCATAGTATATTCGAATTATTCATCATATGTTGCTTGCTCGAAAAGCTCAAATCACTAAATGTTATAAAACAAAGTCTCCCGTCGCGTCTGTCTGTATGTATATTCGCGATAAACTCGCCGATTTTGATGCGGTTTTCACTAACGTGCAGCTTGATTCTCCAGGAAGGCTTTAGTATGTATTTTATATCTATGTATTAACAATCGTTTAAATCACTTAATATTATAAAACGATGTCCCCTGTCTGTCTGTTGTCTTTTTATTATTTTAGAGATAAATAATGAAATCCATACTATAATATTATAAATGCGAAAGTGTGTCCGTCTGTCTGTCTGTCTGTCTCTTACCTCTTCACGCTTAAACCGCTGAACCGATTTGGATGAAATTTGGTATGGAGATAATTTGCGTCTCGGGGAAGGACGTAGGCTACTTTTTATCCCGAAAAAATACCCTTATCCACGATAAACGAATTTAAGGCGGACGAAGTCGCGGGCAGAAGCTAGTAATGTATATATTGTATGAAGAATATACATTTATTGCTCTCTATATTGAATGCAAGAAATAAATGGGCGATACATTATTATTTTATTTTTAGTCGTTGACAGCCCTCACTGCCGGCGACGCGGCGAGTGAGCCAATTTATATTCACCGTTCGAACACAGCCTTAACGTTCCCTTTGGCTTGCGCTGGAGTCGACGACGTCAGAGGGCCTTAAATCATAATGTTTTTGCTAAGAAAAAAGCGGCTTTTGCAAAGATCTAAGTAGTGAGCCTTCTGTACTTGTACTATTATCTATTTTGTGGTAGATGTAACAGTGAGCCTACCATGAGATGAGTTTACGATCGGCGGCGCTAGCGAGTATCTCGTATAGAGAGTCAGTGCACCTCTTTCGCACGCGCTGATAGTGCGAAGATATGGACCGTCATCGAACGCCCGATACTCGCTCGTGCCGAACTCATAGTAGGCGCACAGAAATCCAAACTCGGTACAATATTTTCATCTATTTTTAGACATCCCTATTCTAAATGCACGTAATATCACTGATATGTACATTTTATACAACTATCAGCATTTTTCACGATGAAATATGATGTCGGCGGAAATCTCAAATTATACGATACGTTGCCCAGAAGAGTCTAAAGGGTGCTGAGAAATAGCTTCATTCATTCATTCTAAACGAGGTGCGATCCAAAAGTTTCCGGCCTGACAAAGAAAATATACTAAGGTATTTACTCAGACCAAGAAAAAAGATAGACATGACGTTACGAAAAATCTTGTGAAGCCATTTTTGTGGCATGGTTTTGACAAATCAAACAACTTCACACACATGATTTATTTGGTATTTGTATCGCGTGAAGTTGGCTTTGGCATGGTTTTTTGTGCCCCCAGAAATGGATACTTGCTTTGCTTGTGAGACTACTCATTTTAAACGAGGTGCGATCCAAAAGTTTCCGGCCTGACAAAGAAAATGTACTGAGGTATTTATAAAACTTTTTTTATTTTTGATATCGTCTCCCTTTATTTGTATGCACTTTTCACATCTTTTAATAATCATTTCTATACCCCTATAAAATATACGCCCATTCTGACCACAAAGCTCAGAAGTATTGTGGTCAGAATGGGCGTCAACCGCACGGGTCATTTCATCATCCGAAGAAAATTGTACTTCCATTAAGCGTGCCTTAAGTTTCGAGAACATTTTATTGGTTATTCAGGCCCAGGTCGGGTCTATAAGGTGGATGGTGAATTACGTTGAAGCCACATTTTGCAACAACAGCCTTAGCAATTGGAGCAATGTGAACGGTTGTCATCATTGTCGTAGAGAAGCCGAACACCTCTGCTAAGTTTTCCACGACGCTTCTGCTGATCGCTTCTTGTAACCGCTCAACAAGGGTGGCGTTGTAGCCGCCAATTACCGTGGTATTCCTTTTATGTCAATCAGTAGTATTCCGTGACAATCCCAGAATACCGTAGCTACTCGTATTATCTTTGTGGTGTTACCTTGGCCTTCCTAGGTGGCGTTTCACCAGGACGACGCCACTCCATCGATCCCCTTTTGGAGAGAGGATCATAGTATAATGATTTCTTCTTTCATAACAATTGACTCCAAAAAACTCTTCTCGTGTCGTCTACACGCATCTAAAGCTTCTTGAGAGCATTTTTCGCTCACTTTACTGCAAGCTTGAAAGATGTTTGGGCACCTACCTGGCACAAACTTTATTTATGTGAAGATATTCATGAAGAATCCTTAGAATTGAAGTTTTCAAAACCCCTGTCTTTGCCGCTATTTCTTTAGTCTTAATTCTTGGATTACCCAGAACTTCTTGAGATACTAACCGGTTAGTCCGAGCGGTTTCTTGCGAGGCTCTCAAATTGTGGTTTTAACCGTTATGGAAAATAATCCGGTTTTCAAGCCCTGTGTTTATATGTGTCTGTCTGTGGCATTGTTCCTTCTAAACGGATCGACCGATTTTTTTATCCATATGGTGACTTTATCGTGAGTGGCTTTAGCTATAGCTCAAGAAAATCGGTTAATCCGTTTAAAAATTATCAGCACTTTTCTTGTTATGTCATGGGTTTTTCATCAGTTCACTAATAACTTGTTTATGTAATAGCGAAAAACGAGACCTGCAGGTTTGACTGTCTTCGTTGATTAGTGTATCGACACCCGAAAGTTATTCATAATAGCCCAAACTACGTTATTAGCGACAACGGGCTAATTGAATTAGTGATGACACAAATGTGGCCTAAACTGGATGCGTTGGATCCAACAGCTGCTGTGGCCACGGGGTAAGTAAGCTTGATAATAACACTTTTTATTTAGTAAATACAAAACAATTCTACCTGTTGTTTACCTCCGCTTATTCGAATGTTACTGTCATGTTCTGAATGTTTGTTTATCTGAGGTATGCAATAATAGTACGTTGTGCACCAAGGGCGATAAGAAGGGGATTACTAAAGAGTTTATTACTCGAGTTTGTATAAGGTGGCCAACCGTCCCTGATTCTACAGGACGGTCCCAGTTTTCATTCTTCAGTCCAGTATCTGAATGTTGCTTAAAAATGTCCCGGGAAAGGACATAAAAAAATACAACCGAATTGATAACCACCTCCTTTTTTGGGAGTCGGTTAAACAAGTAAATGACCGTTTCGATACCACCTACGTATACTAGTACAAGTGACAATTTCCAAATTTTTAGTTTTTTGCATTTTTGTGATTAGTAGGTAAATATAGAGATATTTCTCTATATTTACCTACTACAAAAATTTCGTACGGATATTCCTATTAGTTTCGGAAATAAACTGACGTATATGAATGCATCTAACACAGCTTTGCTAATCAGTGCGACGTATAGTGGTTCAATTCACTTGCATCACTATACGCGGCGCCGATATTGTGGCGGGGCGAGTCAAGTCGAGTGTAACCGGCAGTTGTCCCAGTATACACGCTAGGCGTCGCTGCGTGCGGACCGTGTAAACTGTGAATGACGAGCCATACGTCTAATACAAAACCTACGTTCTCAAAAGTTGAGTAATTATGGTAAGTTCACATTACTTATATGATGTTTAATCGCTTAAAAGTTATAAAATAAGTACTAAAATTGTAAAATGCAGCGAACACACGGGAGAAACCTCGTTTCAATGATTTTGTATGAAACACAAGATCGTGATTCGAGCGGTAAGTATTTAAAAAAAGCTTATAATATAATTGTAAACACTTATTTATACTGCAATATCGTGTATAAACACAGCTTTATTAGATTTTTGTTAGTTGTATCAGTATACGGATACAAAGTTTTTATGTGTAACTTGCTATCGCACTTCGTATATCGGTAGAAGTGGTGCTTATTCTGCATTTTTTTTTTCTCAGAATCGCCGTTTCCTCCAGGAGCAGAATCTATATGTGATAAAATAGAGTATATAGAGAAAATTGATTTAGATTATATAAGATTGGAACCATATTCAGAAACTGTTTCAGCAAAGCTGTGATTCACCAAATTCAGTATCAAATAATTGCTGTATCGCAGATGTACATGAAATAAAATCAAACAAGTCAAATACAAGTTTTAGAGACCTCGCGAAAAACATGTCTGATAAAAGAAAACTCACAAGAATTTGAGGACATTATTTCGATGATGTCAACTATGGCATACCTACAATAGGTATGACATGACATGATAGTTTACTTTAACTTATTCATAACTAGCTTCTGCCCGCGACTTCGTCCGCCTTAAATTTGTTTATCGCGGATAAGGGTATTTTTCCGGGATAAAAAGTAGTCTATGTCCTTCCTCGGGCAGTAGCCTATGTCATTCTCCATACCAAATTTCATCCAAATCAGTTCAGCGGTTTAAGCGTGAAGAGGCAAGAGACAGACAGACAGACAGAGAGACTGACAGACAGACACACTTTCGCATTTATAATATTAGTATGGATATAAACTCACCACTATCCGACCTAAGTATGACTCAAGAATCAATTGACGCATGACCCCGATGCCATCCAATTAAAGGGTTTTTTCTCCAGAAGGCATCGATACAGGTTTGGACTTTGGAAGTGATAATTCGCCATATCCTGGTGATTACACCGACTCACCATTAACCACACCAGAAACCACCACTCTCAAAAGAAAAAAGATTTAGGTAATTTGCGGGAAACTTATCAAGATAATCCGTAATAATATAGTAAGAAAAAAATACGTAATTATAAAACTCGTCTTATAATCTGATGATTATATTTTATTTGCTCAATAATAAGAAACTTGACACAAGACTGCACTCGATCAGTCTTGTGTGAAGTTTCTTATCATAGAGATCTAATCTATACCATTATAAAGTTGTAAAAATGAAATGTCTATACATTGAAGATATTTAAAAAAAAATATTGTAATGGACTATTTGGAGGTCACTAAAACAAAAATTTTATTTTTTATTTCTTGTATGTTTATATGTGTCGTTGTGGCTTCATCACGCAAAATCGGCTAAACAGATTTCAAAATACTTTGGTACACGCGTAGCTGAGTATCTCCAGATAGCTAGGATACTTTTTACCCGACTACGCTGAAGAAAAAACGACGGGTTATGACTTTTTCTCCTCCGCGAACGAAGTTGCGGGCGTCTTCTTGTTATTACTAAACTACCTTTGTAAAAGTTTCTTTCATAATAAAAACATTAATTTTTATTTTATTCTATTTATAGGCACTTTAAGCAGACAACATTCATTTCATATTTATATATAATAATAGCAAGATACAGGCATTCTGGCCAAAATGTTATCCAAAACAAGTATGTACAGCGTGATTAAAAAGAGCTCTCGAAAAATATCCCAAAACTAAAACTTTCCTAAATTTGTAACTTAGGAACCATAATATGGTTCCTAAGTAACAAATTTTATTATATTGAAAATATTATTATATTGAATTGTGGCTGAGTCCAAACATAACGTTAATGGTTAAGCTTAAGCTTTACCAATGTAGTGTCGAATGAATTGAGCATTCATGAGCACGCATGGTTATTGAGAGTTAGAGGTCTGAACGCGAAAACCGCATAATTATTTCTACAATTTGCCTTCTGTACCTAATACCAAAACTCGGGGGTTAAAATATCAACATTTTTGTGTTTGGATACAATTTCATTCATCAATGGCATATACATGTGAGTTATTTATATTTTTTTTTGTAATTTATATGGTACTTTTAAAACATTACTAGCCGTATATTGATACAAGTGACATACAAATTTTAGCGTATATTGATGTAAGTGAGAAAAAAGTTCACAAATCAATTTATGAAGGTAAATAAGTGGTAAAAGAGCATCTGCTTTATTTTTCATTGCAAACCATAAGAGTATTTTATCGAACTATTTATATACAGTATAAAAATATCGTTAAATCAGTAATCGATGTATTACGACGTATACTGGTACAAGTGGTAACTAGCTCAGTATACCACACAACGACAACATGTGAAATACGCGTATACTAGTGCATTTGCAATTGTCTCAAAAACTATTCGAAATTTCAAAGCTCTATGAATACAGATAAAAGCAAAATATTTCCTTTAGAACCAATCCAAAATGTTCAAGAGTTACTTCATCAAATGAGAAAGTTAAAGATGTTGGAACCTTTGAACAGCTCTCTTGTAAAATTATGATTTTGCACTTGTACCACTATACGTAGGAGGTATCGGTTTGACCTGCAGACGCAAAATGAATTTATTAGTCTGACTTATACAATTGACTTTAATTTAGCATGCATTTCTTACTCCACATCCCAAAACATGTAAAACACGTATTTTTATTTGTTTACCTCTCCCGTGTGAGAGTATCCTGCATTGGTTTCATGAATGAGAAGTTGGCCGCCTTAAGTTTGTTATCCCGTTACTGCCCGTAATACACACAATGTTTTTCATCACACAAATGTATACTTTATAGAAACTCAATTTTGAAAATTTAATCAATTTGATGTGGATACTTCTAATTCTCACCTACGGTGCTCAAACTTAGCCTGTGACAGAAGCTCGGCAGTTCAAACTCGGGGTTTGCTAGCGAGCTATGGAGGCGGAACACCACGCAACGCTCTCAAGCTCAAATAATCGATGTAGCTATTAAGACGGCCAGGATAAAGTGGGACTGGGCTGGTCATGTTTGCCGCACGCGGAGTGATCTGTGGGCCAAGATTGCCACCGAGTGGAGACCCGATAGCTCTAATCGGAGACGCGGCAGAACTCATCGACGATGGCTGGATGAACTAGACTCCTTCCTTAAGGAATGGCCAGAAACCGCCCAGGACAGAGAACATTGGAAGAAAGGGCAGGCCTTTGCCCAGCAGACGGGCTCAGAATATTAATAATAAATAATTTAATAACAAATAAATTTCTTTATTTACTTTTCATTCTCTTTCTACCCATTCTACCTATTTTATTCACATTGGATCTCCCCTCCCATACTAACTCCGTGGCACATGCAAAACATTATGCAGGAGCATGCACCCCGCCTACAAATATCAATTGGTCGCAAGCCAACACTGGCCAAATTGTGTTGGCACCACTTTGCAAGTGTCGTCCATTATGACGAAGTGAAAGCAACATCACTAGTGCTGCTATATTCACGATAAATGTAATTTTTTTTTTCCAATGCCAACATCATTTTCTATAAACAGCGTCTATTAATATTTTTGCTGCTAAGCGTTTCGTAGCGCTACGCACTTTCCTCTATACACGGGGAAACGCATGGTGGGTTCCTGGCAGTGAATGTGTTAAGGTACAGGCCTTGAACGTTTAGAAGTGAGTTCAGCTACTCAGCAGGGCTCGGAACCGGTATTTTTTTCATACAAAATAACCAAAGTAACGATTCGTGTTTTTCGTTCAATTACGATATTTTAGGCTTAATCGCATTGAACGCTTGAATACCCCTAAATTTTAAGAGACCATTCGGAAAGGCTCCAAATTACTATGCATTCACCCGAGAGAGTGGATATAGCCTTAAAACTTTCTTCGTAGACCACGGTTAAGTTAATGCTTTTGGCACCAATAGGCAAATCGGTTCAACGCATTCACCGTCGGGCCACGAATTGGAATAGATTTGTATGAACATAAACCAGCGGGACAGACTCACACAGCGCGATAGATAAGTGCCCAAGTAGCACAAAAGTTGTATTATAGTTTTGTATAGCCCTTATAAAGCTCAAACTAGCTGTATTATGGACGTATAAGCTTGTGGGCTACCTGGGTGGTAAAGCATCCGTCCTTTTTCGTAATGAAGCGTGCGAGAGTGACGCGCGCTTTATTATTGTCATATAGGGGAGACCGGCCCCTGTATTTCGGACATTTTGGTAGTTTTAGTTAATGACATGTTTTGTACAGGTATGTACCCTAACGTGCTGAAACGTAATAGGGTATGTCCAGTATTTAAGGGCAAAGGAGACAGAACTGACGTAAACAATTACAGACCAATCACCATTCCGCGTACTGTCTCAAAGTTAGTGGAGTCAATTCTATCATCGTACCTAATGACCCACTTTGAATGTAATGACTTACTTAATGATAACCAATATGCCTACAGACATAACAGGTCAACTTCCAACGGCGGCACATAAAATCACCGATTGCATAGTGAGTGGTCTGGATGATAGGTACAAAATGGCAGGTATATTCTGCGACTTATCCAAGGCATTCAATGTCATAGGTCACAGACTATTGTTAAATAAGCTGGGTCTTTATGACATTAATGGTACTGCCCTTAAATTGTTCACGTTATTCCTGTCTAACCGCAAGCAAGTCGTGAAGGTGACCACAAGTGGCAAAACACTTATTTCGGATACCGGTAACGTTAGTTTGGGTATTCCTCAAGGTTCAGCCCTTGGAAATACATTATTTATTATATTTGTTAACGACCTACCATCGGCAATCACAACTGGCCTATCGGTGCTATTTGCGGATGACACCACCGTCATAGTCAGTGCTAAAACCTATGAACAACTTGCTACGAAAATAAATGAGGCATGCGGCCAACTGCACAACTGGTTTTCATCAAATGGATTACTATTAAATGTCTCCAAGTCAAATGTAATGGTTTTCTCAGGCCGCCACACTACCCCAGTGCATCACCAGCGACCAAATACCATTAACCCGTGAGTGCAAGTTCCTGGGTTTTATGCTGGATTCCAACTTGAACTGGAAATGCCATGTTGACCAGCTGTGTGATAAGTTGAGTAGTGCTGTCTTTGCATTAAAAAAACTAAAGCCATTAATATCACAAAATGCTTTAAAGGCTGTATATCTTTCACATTTCCATTTATTTATGTCATACGGAATAGTTATCTGGGGTATCTCCACAGACGCCAAGAGAGTCCTAATTCTCCAAAAACGTGCAATTAGATTACTGGCTGGAGTGAATCCTCGACATTATTGCAGGGATTTGTTCGTAACGCACAACATTATGACGCAATACTCACTTTACATATTTGAAGTATCAACGTACGTCAGAAAAAATATGCCAAAGTTTAGACGCGTTAAAGTGTCAGGCAAGCAGATCCGGTCAACAGGAAGCCTAAGCCCCACCTACTACGAACGTTTACCCGCCAAACTGCGAACTGAACCATCTGACGAAACATTTAAACGACAATTGAGAAATTTTTTATTGAAAAATCCATTATATTCCGTGAAGGAATATATGGATATATAAATTGTGTATATTTAGTATTGTTTTAGTATTTTTCTGACATGTAGGTGATATTGACATTTTTATGTAATTAAGTTATTAGCATTATCTTTAAACCAGTCTATCATAAATAATTAATAGATAATGACAAGTTACCTTTTTCATCTGTGGCATTTCCATTTTGTATAGCTATTATGATTTTATTTTATTTTATTATTTCTTTCTATTTGACGATCATAATTTAAATTCGTGTAAATTGACTAAATGTAATTTATATTATAATTTATTTTATGAAATAAAGTAATCTAATCTAATCTAATTTTACGCTGTTTTACGCATTGTTTTACGCTCGCAATCGCGATCAAGTGTCATGATTTTAAATGGGCTATGACAGTTAATTCGGATACCAAGTGTCAAAATTTTGTTAGGCAATAACCCCGCCGGTAAGTCACACGGGTTTTTTGTCGCACGACGGCCATAAAAAAACTAAACGAACGAACAAGCTCATCGATCAGTGTCGAAAGATTGCGAGAGCTTTATCTAGCACGGAGGTAAAGCTCTCGCGGTTTTTCGATATTGGATCAAAGTACATTATGGCCGCTGTGTCAACTTTACCAAGCCTCCTCTATGTATGCTTCTCATGTACTTGAACCAGATATTTGGGCATGGTATCTTCTATACTATTATAAAGTTGTAAAATGAAATGTCTGTACAATGAAGATATAAAAAAAATGATTGTAACAGACTAAGGGAGGTCACTAAAACGAAAACTTATTTTTTTGAATTTTCTGTATGTTCATACATCTGTGTCGTTGTGGCTTCATCACGCAAAATCGGCTAAACGCATTTCAACAATTTTTAGTACGCGGCTAGCTGTGTAACTCCAGATGGTTATAGCAGAGTTTTTACCCGACTACACTGTCGAAAAAAGAGCTTAGGTATGACTTTTACTCCTCCGCTAACGAAGTTGCGGGCGCCTTTTAGAATGTAATACGTCTGTTAGAGGTATAGTTGGCAACATTTTTTTCCAACTGTTTCGTACCGCTCGACATACTAACCGCATCATGTCACATAGCTATGTAGTGAGAGCATCGCTGCGGCAATTTGGCTGTCCGCCAAGACCTCTATTCGACACGCACGAATACCTAAGGGTGAGATATGGTTAAGGAGTTATATCGTATACTCAACGTCAACTCTATGTTCAGTTTCATGGCGCTCTTTTAGTAATTAACGGTTGATTTTGCCTGTCACCTTTGGCTAGTTTTTAGTTCCGTAGCCAAAATGACAGAAACGGAATCCTTATCGTTTCGTCATGTCCGTCCGTCACTGGCATTTTACTCAAAAACTGCATGATGTATATTGATGAAATTTAGAGTATAGGTGTCTTTTATATGCCGCTACTTAGTTTGATAGCAAAAATAAAATTTCTAGGGGGGCGCTCCTTACATGTAACCGAAAGTTTTCATTTTTTAGTAAATATCAAGTATGGCACATATTTTTCTGTATGAACGGCTGTTGAAACCAACACTTAAAGGTGCGTCCACATTTGTATCATTTGCCCGATCAGATCTTCGTCCCGTGGCATGATCGCGTGACACGATCACGCGCTTGGACGTTGCGCCGGTCCGATCGCTCGAAATCCATGTTGCTATGCGTATCACACACTTAGATCGGATAAGCGCGGCGTGATCGCTGCGCCGACAGTGCGCGATACGCAGTCATGCCACGCCACGGTGATCGGATACGAGCAAATGATACAAGTGTGGACGCACCTTAACATGGTTCGACATACTCTAGTACTCTCGGCCGGTGTTTTTATTGTTTCAGTGATAACTCTTACTCTCTCTTCTCCTTACTTTCTCTTTCTCTGTCAAGATCTTTCAGTGTAAAAAAAACGCAAAATTACTCCTTGTTACACGTATGAATTAGTGATAAAGTGAGGCCACCGCCCGCGTCTTCAATGTATTACGTGATTTGTGATTTATTTTTGCTAAAATAATCTTTCTTTGCGTTTTTGGTAGCCGTAATCTATTCTACTAATCTTTCTTTCTATAATATTATATGTGTGAAAGATTGTATAAATGTTGGAAATAATGAAATAATGATATTTATTCTGTAAGTAGGCCGCAAGGGCACTTTTACAAGCCTGACTCTACGGCATCTCCCAAGAGGAGACCTTTGTTGAGAAGAAAGCCGAAAAAAACTCAACAGTCAGTAATTTTTAGGGTTCCCTGTAAAATGGCAAAAACAGAACCCTTATAGTTTCGTCATGTCATTGCGTCTCCGTCCGTCCGTCCGTCCGTCACAGGCATTTTACTCAAAAATCACATAATGTATAATGATGAAATTTGGAATATAGATGCCTTGTATAAACCGCTACTTAGTTTTATAGTTAAATAACAAAAAAATATATAGAAGGGTACACCATACATGTAACCAAAACTGAATTTTTTTTTTCAGCAAATATCAACATCATTATGTCAAGAGTTCTTTTTAAAACATTTGGAGGTTTGTAAAAAATGTTTTTATTTAGTAATAGTTCATTAAATAATCGCTCCAAAAGTAGCATAATTTGTGCCTCCCCCCCCCCCCTTTCTATATTCTAAACATATCTCCAAAAAATAAGAAAAAAATAACAAAGGTAAAACTGAATAAATACTTCATTTGTTTTCAACGTGATCGGATATACTGATTTTGAATTATTACCGAAAAACTGCGCTTCTCAGCTAAACAACGTAAGTGCTGTAGAGATACGCTCTCTTACTAGTGCACTTTTTCATATCGTATTTTTTTCGTCTCTTTTTGACAGGAGGCAATAAAAACTCAAAGAAGTACCAATTAAAGGCAACACGTCAGTAGACCTGTCTCCCTCAATGTGACTAAACACAGCCCAATAAAAGACTAAACACAGCACAATAAAATCTTCTGATTATAGCCAGCAGTTGACTGCAGAAAAAAGATATAAATAAAAAAATCTCTTTTCGACGACACGTTTGGATCAGTGGGTTGCACAACGGCCTACGAAGCTGGAGGTCCCGGGTTGGAATCCCGACCAGGGCAAGTGCTTGTGTGATGAGCACGAACGTTTGTTCCTGGGTCTTGGATGCTTTCTATGTATTGAAGTATTATAATTTATCTATATATTATGTATATCGTCGCCTTATGCCCATAGTACAAGCTCCGCTTAGTTTGGGACTAGGTCGATTTGTGTAAGATTGTCCCTAATATTTATTTATTTACTGTGTGGAACCCTACACTGAGCATGGTCCGACATGCTCTTGGCTGTTTTTTTATAACCTTTACCCTTTTTGGTTGCGAATCCCTAAGCCGTCAAGATATATTTGACGCGTAAAAACACAACATCACTCCTTGTTTCACATGCGAATTAGTGATGACGCGTCACGCCCGCGTCTCCAATGTAATACGTGATTTGTTTTCGCCGAAAATAATATTTTTGAATGAAAGAAAGAAAGAAGAATAAAGAAATATATTTATTTAGCACCGTTATAGACAATATCGTAACAATAACCATAATGAAACAAAAGAAGTGCTAAAAAGGTCGCCACTCAGCTTAATGCCACAGAGCAATAGAGTTTAATCACTGACGCTGATTTTCAGTGACGCCTCTTAGTCACCAGGGGGTAGTGATCGTTTTACACATGTAAAATACTTAAATCTTACAACTAAAACTCGAACTTTAAGGGAGCATATTAAAAACTTATATCTATATTATGTACACAGAACTGATATTTTACACAATAAAATAACAATTACAATATCTCAAATAATACTAATTTCTGTGAATGAGTGTTAATGTGATTGTGTGTATATTAGTTTAGTGACTATGTATATAAGGCTGCATGTGTTGGGACTTCTGCTTGTCAATTAAGTACTTTTTGATACGAAGTTTAAATGACGCTAAACTACACGAGTTCCTTATTGGCTGTTTTTCTTACATGCTCGGAAATGTTCCTGTAAATCTACCAGTTGTAAAAATACCTAACTGAAGGCGGTTACACAAAAAAAAAACCATTAATTCCCAATCGCAGACTACTCGATTCAGCAAAGAACACACCTTCCATCCATCACGTCCCATGCAATAGTCATGATGACTGGGTATAAAAATCCAAACTAATTATTCCGTTAGCTAAATTGTTACAATATTTTTAAACATAAACTTAAAATGCATATTCGTGATAACACCCTAATAACTTTAATTTGAATGCGGCCCTGGCGTTCACTGTTTATCTGTTATGAGCGGTGCATCATAGTGTGCGTTCTATATTATCCATAGATTCTACCCCAGGCCACAAAATGTATTATTGTAATAACACAAATTACGCAATGTTAACATAAAGTTGTTGCAACTTCTTTGTAGCTAATTATTCTAGCACTTAAGTAGTACCTACATTAAATACGAAAAAAGACAATAGATTTAATTAACAGACGCTCACGGGCGAAGATAGGTAATTATAACATTTAATTAAGCCATGTAATTCTCATTTAAGTGAAATATACATTTCTTTATGAGATAATAAAATTTCTTTAACCATAATAAAACAATATTGGACACGTATTTTTTTTTAAGAAAATTGTAAAAAAAAATACTTTGATAAATCGCATTAAAGCTTAGGAGTTACGTATCACGCGAAATTTTGACTCAATGTGTCGCCTTTATTTTTTGATTAATTAAAAAAAGAAAAAATACGTGTCCAATATTTTTTATTAATCTACAGGACGAAGTTATTATTAATATTTTTAATCATCCCTATTGGCATGATGACTGGGTATGAAAATCAAAATTCTAATTAATCCGTCAGCAAGATAATAAAAAATATTGGACACGTATTTTTTGCTTTTTGAAATTAATAAAAAGAATACTTAGATAAATCGGATTCAAGTTTACGAGTGGGGGCTCGTTACGTCACTCCTAAGTAAAATTTGTACTTAAGAGTGACGTCACGAGACATGTTGACTCAATGTATCGCCTTTATTTTTCGATTATCCTCCTGAGTCCTCGTGTCTTTTTAAAAGAACAAAATAAAATCGAGTTTTGAACTCTCATAAAATTCAGTTATTATCCCTATTGAGAGCCATCATCTTAATTTACCCGACTGCATTTTATGATATGGTGAAGCTTGTGGTGAAAACCGTAAAAAAAACCCATTCTTCAACTGTTTCTTTTAAAATTTTGTGAACTGATTCGATAATACTTAATATGGATTTTTTCATCCAAACGAGACAATCGCGGACGGAACACAAGAGAATATTAACCTTTAAGTTGAGTTGCTTATAGTTTAATGTGTTTGTTAACTTTGTTCTTTTCTCAATCTATAGATACTATTATAAAGTTGTAAAAATGAAATGTGTGTATATATATAAATAAGCTCTTAGTAGCGGAAAGGAGAATCTGGCGAAAGATTCTGGGACCAATAAGAGATGAGGATGGCAGCTGGAAGAGGAGGAAAAACAGTGAGTTAGAAGACCTTGTGGCTATACCTAATATTATTGGCGAGATCAAAGCCACACGACTCCGCTAGCTGGGTCACCTGGAGAGGATGGGAGACGATCGGGCCGTAAAGAGAGCGTATCAGGGGCGACCGAGTGGAAGACGTCCGGTCGGTCGGCCCAGATACTGCTGGAAAGACGAGGTGCAAAAGGATCTGTGCGCACTAAATGCCCTCAACTGGCAGGGAATGGCGCAAAACAGAGAAAAATGGCGTTCTCTTGTGTCAGAGGCCAAGATCCTCTTTGGGTCACTGAGCCAGATTAGTTAGTAAGTAAGTGTATATTGAAGATATTTTCAGAAAAATGATTGTAATGGACTTTTTGGAGGTCACTAGATCTTCTGATTTTTCTTTTCGGTGTTTGTATTTGTTATCGTTTTCGCTTCATCGCGCCAAATCAGCAAAGCGGATTTCAACTATTTATAATACACGGGTAGCTGGGTATCAGAAGCGGTTATGGGATACTTTTTACCCGACTACGCTGAAGAAAAAAAAGGGTTATCATTTTTTTTCCCCGCGGACGAAGTATGCGGGCGGGCAGCTTTTAGTTTGTAATACATTTAAAGATTGAAATAGTATATCTCAAATCTTACAGCATATGTATAAACCACGAGTCTGTCAGCGCTGTGTCGGCACACATTTTGCGAATATAACAGCAGATTGGTATCATTTTAATAACTGCCTGATCGTTGATTGATGGATCCGAGGCGTGACCGCTTTAGAGTTGAAGGGATATTGTTTATCGGGTTATTGATGTTTTCAGATTTGATAGCTGGGCTACTCGAGGCAGTGCGAGGGCAGCGTCAGGGTCCACTCGTATCACAGGACTAAGGTCCTCGGACTGGACTGACACATGTTGGAGCAATCTACCTTTACGAAGCGAATAACCGGTATCTATCTATCAGCCACGGACGTCCACTGCTGAACATAGGCCTCCCCTATAGTTCACCACAGGGTGTGATCCTGCGCAGATCGTAGACACCGAGTATTAGTTTAAAAAGGGCCAACTAACGGGCCAATGAAATGGACACATGCTTATATTTTAAAATCCAGAATGGAATCTATGTACTTAAAAATACCTAATAGGAATGGGTTTACAATACAAATCTCTACTGCGAACTGATTGTTGTTAAATTATAAAAAATAGCTAATCCATCCTGTCAGGCGCTCACGTAATTCACAGCAAATAGTGTTTCATTAGTCAGAAGTTCGAGCCTTGAAGGCTCGAGTTTAAAATAAATTAAAATATGTTTATTATTTACTAGAAGGCGCCCGCAACTTCGTTCGCGGAGGAGAAAAAGTCATAACCCCTCTGTTTTTCTTTAACATAGTCGGGTAAAAAGTATTCTATAACCATCTGAAGATACCCAGCTACCCGTGTACCAAAATTAGTTTAAATCCGTTAAGCCGATTTAGCGTGATGAAGCCACAACGACACATACAAACATTTCATAATAGTATAGAAATATGAAACACAAATTTTGTGTTATTAATGTGGGAAAATTAACACCACATTATTATCTATTGTGATATAGATACAGAGTGAGAGCAGTTGCATTTCTCTTTGCACTTTGATTTGTATCTATATCACAATAAAATATATTTATTTCTGATATTATGTCAAATCAGTGTTAGTAGATCAGTCTGCTTATCATCAAGGCTATTCTTCTGCATCATCATCATCATATCAGCCTAAAAACGTACACTGCTTGAGAAAGGCCTCTCCCAAGAATCCTTACAGTCTTGCGCCGTTCTCAACCAACGGTTTCTCCCAATACTGACCAGATCGTTGATCCTTCTTGTAGAAGTGGATCGTCCTGTACGCGGTCACCAACCAAGAACCTTTCTCCCCAGCGGCCATCGGTTCTACGAGCAATCGGTTGAGATTTTCAAAATCTCATGCGGGCCTCGGCAAATATTAGCGAGACGCTGTGCTACCTGAGCAGTCCCAATAGCTTTTTTCAGCATAAAGTGTAAAGGTTCTCCGGTATTTAAGGCTCGCACCGTCTGGACTTCTCGTTTTACAACAACTACGTGTAGTGTTGGCTGTTGAGGTAGAAAGGTTCTCGAGTGGAGACCATGTACCAGTACGCGCAGCGTGAGAAGGCCACCTGCAAGGTGGCCGGACGAACTGGTTAGGGTTGCGGGGGCTGGATGCGGGTCGCCTCTATCTGGCCCATGTCAAAATCTTTTGAGAAGGCCTGTGCCCAGCAGTGGACGCCCTATGGCTGAAATGATGATGATGATGTGACAGTAAATTATGCTCACTTGAGCATATTTTCATGCAGTTTTCATAAAAAAATAAGCATGCAAATACAACAAACCACAACCAGACAGTCAAATCCTCAACACGCGTTTCGCTATGTAGACGGTCCGGCGTCCACCCGAGAAGTCTCGTGTGAATGCTGGATCTGGATCTAACCAAGATACTATTTTGCAGAAAAGCAAATTAACTACAATCTATTTATCTAATATAGAATTCCGGAAAGTAATGCCTGAATCTATCAATTATTCTACAAAGTCACTTGACGGTTTCCAGCCTTAAATTATCGCGAGTCTGAACGACTGGAGCATTTAAGAGTCGACTTTATGTCTAAAAAATTTAAAACAATATCAGTTGCGAATCACGTTACTGCCTGACAAATCAAATTAGCTATATTAAAGCTCTTGATCCTTTATGTGTTAAGCTTATAAAACTTGAATTCAGTTCTAAGTAATTCAACACATTTAGGAATGCTACGAATTAGACAAAGTAGTGTCTGTAAGATCTAATTCGTTAATATTATAGGCTCACAAGTCTTTACTACTCGAACATTTGAGACACGAATTTGTCTCTAAATTACAACACTAGCAGCAGATCTCTTCAGTAAATTGATAAATGATCCCGCCGCGATTTGCATAATTAATCTCTAAAATGCGAGAAGACGGGCGCGGTATACATCTGTTTGTTAAACTGGTAAGCAATTTGGATTTGAGCACTGATATTTTCGTACTTTCTTAAAAAGAGACAAAGAAACGCACAACGAGGGTTCCATACAAAATATACGCTACAAACGGCCGTATCTATGAAAATCCAGTGTTAGGATAGTGTTAGGTTACGGAATGGTCTTTTGTTAGGTGCGCTGCAATCCATGGAGGATCGCATGTATAATTAATCAGCATTGCTTAACATATTCACGACCGCGAGCCCTCTGCCGGCGCTCTGCTCATAGCAAGTTTTAGCTACAAACGGTTTTTCTCATGTTATTGGCTACGAGCGTAGCGCTACGCAAAAGGTCAGTTGCGAAAGTGTTAACACCTATACTATTGTAAAGTTGTAAAAATGAAATGTCTGCACATTTAAGAAATTTAAAATAAGTTTCAGTCATAAATTTCATTTTTCTGACAAGATTTTATTGCCAACTGTACTTTTCTTTGTACATCTATCACGATACGCGCCGAGACGATTCTAAAGAACCAAAACTCGGTAGGATTCATTGGACTATTATTACTACGTATAGAGAAGACGCCGCCCCAATCACTTAGTGTTCCGTTCAACTGCGGTCGGCCGGCCCCAGTTCACTCAGTGTCGCGCCTATGACAGTATGACGGTGCGCGCCCCGCATTGCCGCGCTTGTAGCACAGATTTTGTTCGCGCCGTTTTCTCTTTACGTAGTAATGATAGCTCACTGGTAGGATTGCATTATTGTATTACATAGTTCCTGTGACTACCTTACTGCTCCATCATCGTATGCATTGTCACCGAACTTACATTAGTATGCCAGAGTTTAGCTCAATTGGAAACTGGGAAGTAGGTCAAATTTAACTTGCAAGATTCCACCTGAACAAAATTTCAAGTTAAATAAAAGCCTTTACAGTGCTAGCGGTACGCTAAAAAATCTGCAAATGGTGTTAAAGGCATGAATATCGCAACGATTGATCTTAAGATCATACAAATCAATTTGACACGTAGCACAAACAAGGAGAGAAGTTAAGACGTCATCTATTCATTGTATGGGAAAAAAATGTTCTGAACCCTTTCGTTACTATGCTGATTCTAAAAATATATCACATTATTATATTTCAGTCACTTGTTTTAAATTAAAATAACAATCATTTTTAAAACAAACCGAGTTTGGACTCCTCCAGATAAGATACGGTTGAATTATTATTTGTAAAATATACCTAAAATGATATCTAATGGCCTCATATCCAACCCCACGAAAGCAATTTTTAAAATATAATTTTTTCGTATAATTTTAATATTACAAAATGAATTACAGTGTTAGTACAATATTTAGTACAAAATAGTAATAAATAATGGTATAAAAATGGTTGGAAACTCCTCTCGCATTAGTGTTAATCAACGTCAGTGTCTAAAATTGATGTTTTTATACATGTTTCAACTAATTGTGATTATATCACATTTTGTAATATGAAAAAAATATTAATTTAAAATAATTGAAATTAAGATTTCAACAATTTTTGGTACACAGGTTGGTAGCTGGAAATCTACAGATGGTTATAGGATACTTCTTACTCGACTATGCCGAAGAAGAAGAGATTAAGATTATGATTTTTTTCTCCTCCGCTGACGAAGTTGCGGGCGCCGTCTAGTTATCCAATACAATTTTAATTTAGTACCTAGATTTACCGCATATTTCGATTAACTTTTTAATTATTTCGGGTCGTAATAGCAAGGAGTATTTTCATTAGTTACTAAGTTATACTTTATTTTGTTTTTGCTAGTTATTTTTAATATTTCTTCGTTGAAATGTTGTTTTTGTTTTTAATTACCAGCTCACAATGTAAGTCTTCATTTTGTGTTTTTCTTTTACGTGTTGCAAATCATGCGCTATTAGGTCCATATCACACTTAGCAAGCGAGAAAATTATGTATGAAGGCAATCACGTAGTGAGTTCAACGCGACTGATATTTGTATAGAAAACACGCTCGCAGCTTTCTAGTGTGATAAGGCCCTTAGGGGTTCAACTTTTTCCGTAAGACAATTTGAACCAATTTCTGACTTGATGAATTTGAATCGAGTTAGTCCCTGCAGAAAGGGCTGAACATTACCATTCATATTATTTGGAAACCATATTATCTATACTATTATAGAGTTGTAAAAAATAAATCTCTGTACATATATTTAAAAAAAACTGATATTTGGAGGTCACTGAGTCGAAATTTTTTTTTTTTGGGTTTCTGTACCTATGTTTGTAAGTTTCATTGTGGCTTCGTCACGTCAAATAGGCTAACCGGATTTCAACTCTTTTTGGTACACGGGCATAGTAGCATATCTAGTCTCGAGGTGACACTTTTTATCCGACTAAGCTGAAGCAAAAAAGAGGGTTATGCCTTTTTCTTCCTCCGCAAACGAAGCTGCGGGTATCCTCTAGTTATAAATAAGCGTATAAAAATGTTTTGAAGATTCTGTTCGTTGAACACACTGCGCCTGGTGCAGCCACAGGAAAGATAGGCGTAGTTAGTTCTAAAGTGATCGGGTTCTGTTGGTAAATGAGAACGCAGCCATCGTGTTTATGGTTTTTTTTTTACTTAGTCTATGGTGACGTACCAAGAAGTCAAAGAACTTGCACTAAGAAGTCAGTACTTTAAGGAACTGCACCGACAAGAGTCGGAACTGAAGAACTCTTATATAATGAATGAATGAATGAAGTCTATGGCGACTTGTAATTTTTTCACTTAACGGATTACACTTTATTTTTACCGGATCACTCTTTTTCATTTAAAGTCCAAGCTTCAGTCAATTTCCTCTATGGTAGCAAGCGTGGTTGCAGATCAACAAACACACGATTATTTTTACAGACACCTATGTCCCTGTACTCGCAATTGGCTCTTGACTTCATATAATTTTCAGTGTGGTATCTTGCAACATTCCCATCAGTGGCACCACAAGTTCAAGGTCATTGGGGCAACCTGGCTGGCCAGTGGAGTAACCTACAAGCACTTGGTGCCAAGGTGAGGCATTCCACATTCCGTACCCTTAATTTTGAGCGTGTCATAAATACAACAAGTTTCAAGAATTGCACTTTTTGACAAATTTTTATTGCCGACTGTACTTTTTATTAAACATCCTTTAAGAGTCACCGGCAAGCTCGGCCGCAATTCACCTTCCCATACAAATGGAGTTTCGTTCTCATTTTAAAACTACGTTTTGGATTGTAACGACACTTTGCATATACAATGACATGAGATATATCTAGGTCTATAATTAGTTTATAAGGCTCCAGTTTATACAACGAACAAAATACAGCAAAAATAAAGTTTTGTCTGAAAAACTTAAATTTGCTGTGGTCTAATTAAATTCAATTCAACTTATTATTCAGAAACAATATACATTGTGTATGAAATATTATAAGGTAGATATAGGTCGAATAATTAATAACATTACATTATACAGTTCAAATTACATACTAAACAAATAAAATTTCCATACATAAAATCGCAACAAAATAAATTAAAATCTAAATGTCTCACTACAAAAATTGCCTCTAACGTAAAATTACTTTTAATATGTCCATTAACTAATATTAATAATCATAAAGAAATTAATTTACAAACATTAAATTAGACGCCTTCCTGAAGAAACTCTTCAACACTGTAGAAAGACCTTGTTAACATAAAATGTCTAACTTTTCTCTTTAAAATATTAGGATTCGTTATAATTTTAAGTTCCATAGGTAGCCTATTAAAACATTTGATGGCTTGAAAGCGAGCACAGCGACTATTACTATGGTATATGAAGCTACAAACTAATTACAAACCTGCGTATACCTTAATTTATTGAAAGTACAAAGTTTCAGAGCAAACTAGCTAGTCGTATGAGAGCGTAACTGCGTTTGTATGGAGAACCGAGCTTGCCGGGGACTCTTAACTACTCATTGAGGCGATATGAAAGAGCCCGTAGGATTGCATTATCTTTTTACAGAGTTCCTATGATCGCCATCCGACTACATCATCAGATCAGCTCGATGGTATCATAATATTATATTGTTACCTAACTTACACATGCACAAAAGGGTCCCAAAAATCAAACGCACTTGACGTATGCTGACAACTGTATTCACATCATACACCACTAATGCTTGCTACAAAAACACAATAAATCTCCGAACCTTATATATAACCTAGTAAAAAATCTCGTTCGCGCGATTCAGATGCCGAAGCGCTTGGTACAGCGACATCTAACGGCACATTTGTGAAACTATATAATTGTTATTAATGTTGCTACTTTAATTCGGATCGAGGTTTAACAGTTAATATATAAATACAATATTTTTTAGGATAATATATTTTGGTCGTAAACTAAAGTAACAACATCAGAAACTACTACTACTAGCGCCATCTGTTATCGAGTAACTGAACTATAAGTTACTTACTTCTTACTATGGACTGTTGGTTCATGTTAATGATTTAATTAATATAAATATACGTATAAATATTACCGAAATAACATTTTACAGTTGTTACATGTTAAGACCCGAACACACAAGTATACTAAATTTTCGCTCAATCGGAAACAGGGACGTGACAGACCTAACGCTTAACTGCGTCTGTTCCCGAGGAGGAGCGGTACGGAAGGGGTGGCAAGTGATGTATATGTAAAGAGAGATAGGACACGTCATTTCACGTCAATTGTCACCCCTCCCGTACCGCTCTCATACCTCAGGAACAGACTCAGTTAAGCGTAAGACTTGTAACGTGCATTACTAGTAATAAATACTTTGTAAATTATATTAACAACTATAACAGTGAGCTAGACCGAATAATCTGAAATTTGGTATATGTCTAACGTAACGTAACTTTGATAACAACGCAATAATATGGCGCCATGCAGCTGGTCTGATGATGGAATTGGATGGTGGTCATAGGAACTCTGTAATAAAATAACGCAATCTTACCGAATTAGGGCTCTGTAGGATTGTTCCGCGAGAAGTTGACGGATGTTTAAAGAAAATAACAATCAGAAAAAAAAGCTTGTCATACAAATTGCAAAAACGACACAAATTTCTTGCGGGCACGCCTTCTAGTAATGAAGAAATTTCTGACATAGCAACTTCGTTTGCGGAGGAGAAAAAGCAATTACCCGTTTTTTTTTCTTCAGCTTAGTCGGGTAACAAGTATCCAATAACCATCTGGAGATACCCAGCTACCCGTGTACCAAAAATAGTTGAAATCCGTTTAGTCAGTTTTGCGTGATGAAGCCACAACGACACATATAAACATACAAAAATCCAAAAAATCTTTTTCTATTTAGTAACCTCCAAATAGACGTATACAATTTTCTTTTTTTAAATATCTCCAAAATTTCATATATACAAATGTATAATGTTATAGATGTGTCGGGTTTTTTTACCGATTCACTGATTACTTGTTTTCATCTGGGGATTCTGGGGTTAGAAGAACATAGATTATACCTAGACCCATAATTTTTTTAACTTTTGAGACAGGATTCCCAGGTTGCATTAAAATTTTGAGTGGCAACATAGTTCTAACGTGTTTTTGTACCTTTAACACTTCATTTAGGGTTTCCGCTGCTGTAAGCAGCCTGGCGCAGGCATCTGCTCCAGGTGCGTTTCCTGTAGTATATTTGCTTGCGGCGGGAGCGAACGCTCCGGAACTGTGTGCCTACCATGAGTTGAGTTTGCGATCGCCGCTAGCGAGTATCTCGTATCGAGAGTCAGTGTACCTCTCTCGCACGCGCTAATAGTGCGAAAGAGATAGACCGTCTGCTCGTGCCGAACTCATGGTAGGTGCACTGATGAACATATCGGACGCCCTTGAGAGTCTCCGGCTAGCTCGGTTCTGCATACAAAGGTACTTACGCTCACATTTTAAAACGACTAGAATAAGTTAAGGTATATCCAGGTCTGTAATTAGTTTATGTAGCTTCAGAAACCATAGTAATAAAAATACAGCGAATTTAAGTTTTTCATATAAAACTTGTTTTTGCTGTATTTCGTTTGTTTTATAAACTGGAGCCAAATAAACTAATTACAGGCCTAGATATATCTCATGTCATTGTATATACAAAGTTTCGTTACAATCCAACAGGTAGTTTTAAAATGAAAACAAAACTCCGTTTGTATGGGAAGGTGAATTTCGGCCGAGCTTGCCGGGGACTCTTGAACCAGGTTTCATTGAGGAAACAGAGAGGTGAAGAATTCATTGGGCTTCCATCCGGTCGTGCAGTAAAATAATGTCCTCATTTCATGATCAAATCTACTCATAATTTTTGCAGGTTAGCATGCGCACCTACGGCTCAAGCAGATTAATGCAAGGAAGAATGGGAACTACTATAAAGAACCAAAACATTAATCAAACGATTGGAAGGTATTGTGACGTTCTTTGGCTGATATAATAATGGTTTTGGTTTGAATGAAATAATGATTTGTATGCTATAAATAGACCGCAAGGGCACTTTTAAAAGTCTGAGTCTACCGTCATTGTCAAGAGGAGACTTGTGTTAAGAAGACAGCAGAAAGAAACTCAACAGTCAGTATTTTTTTCTAAATAATTCTTAACAATCACAATATCAGTAAGCCTATCTTAAATATACAATGTAAAATTTTAGTGGTTGTTCTGCCGCAGCGAGATGATTTTGAACATGATACTGAACATCTTTCCCCAAGGATCATAGGTCGAAATATGAAAAAAAAAATCGACTTCCCATAGAAAATATGCAACCAGCTAGATCAAGTCTACTAAAATTCCAAATTGTACAACCTGACAAGGTGGTAACCTAGAAAAGCTGTTGATGTCAGGAAGGATGTTCGGAAAAGGGCCCAGAGGCAGATTTCCAACACGCTGGTCTGACCAGATACGCTACTTTCAACATCTCAGTTCATCCACGCAACCGAGGATAGAGTGAGCTGGCGCAAGATAGTCCAGGATAAAGTCATTAAGAGGAGCCACGACCCTCAGCATTGAGGATTATCGACACAAGGAAGAAGATCTTACATATACATTTTAAGTATAAACTCTATGCGTAGTAATATTTCGTAGAGTTAAAGATGGCAACCTGGCAGCTACTGGTACAGTGTCGGGCATTGCTACATTTACCTTGTTTATTTTTAATTCCAGAGACGGTGATGACGATGATGGGGCAACTGACGACTGGCAGCCAACTACGTCTCCTCAATACTGGAACGTGTCCCACGAACGCTGCGATTATCAGCGAATTCGTTGTCTTAGAGCGTTCGCGTGAGTACATCATCATCATCATCAACATCATTATCATCATCATGATCATAATCATCATCAGTATCATCATCATCATCATCATCAGGATCACCATCATCATCATCATTATCATATAAGCCCACGAACGTCCACTGCTGGATAAAGGTCACTCCCAAGGAGTTATAGTTACAGACCGCGCGTCGCTCTCATGCAACGGTTTGCTGAGATCTTCAGCAGATCATCGGTCTATCTTGTTGGAGGCATTCCAGGCGATCGCCACTTGAGAATCTTTCTGCCCCTGCGGCCATCGGTTTTACAAGAAATGTGCCCTCCCTAAAGATGAGCAACTCTCTGTCGACGACCAGTTGAGTACAGTCAGCATCCAATAAACCACCTCATAAATATTTAGTCACTCATTTTTTTTTTTTTTTTTTTTTTTCATTTACTCAACATTAAAAGAAACTTATAACTATAATAATTGTTTGGTGAACGCAAATTCAAATGGTACCCCAAAATGACTTTCAAAATCCTACTATCGAATCAGAACCAATGGACTATTTTAAATGCTGGTTGCATTTTTTCGTCAGCGGAGCAGAAAAAAACATTGTTCTCTTTTTTTCAGCGTAGTCGAGTAAAAAGTAGCCTACAACCATTTGTAGATGCCCAGATTTCAAAACATTTTTGGTGAAATGCTACTTAATTCTTCTTATGATGTAAATATTTAATCAAAATGTTTTTTCTCGCATTATGGTTTTTTTGGCATTATTCTGGTAATTTATTTTTCTAAAACATGCAATGAAATGTCGTCATTACTTGCGTTATAACAGACTTCCAAGTACCTATAACGTTTCGGGCGGAACAACTTGAGATAACTGTAAAAGAATTTCATACAAAATTGAAGTCATTTTTTTTTAATGTAAACATGGCGTCTGTGTTCATAAACAGGCTAACGCTAAACAGCTGAATTATATATTTTTTATTATTTTCTAGTGGTTGAAAGGTTATCGGACCAAAAATATCCGCGTTAATGCCTATTACACACAAACTGATAACAAGAATGGGCACGTATTTGAATATCTAAAGTTAAAAAGTGGACGATCTATATATCGAAAATTTAAATATCGAACGATCTATATCTGTTTATCATTATATCGATGTCTGAAATTCCTAAAATTTAAATACTTTTGTATTTAAATTTACTTTTGTATTTAAATACTTTTGTATTTAAATTTACGGTTAAAATATCGAAAATTCTAAATATCGACAGTCGAATGATCGATATATGTTAATGTCGAAACATACAATATCAACCATCAAAAAACCAACTTTTATAATATCGAAAATTGAAATAGTGAACAATCTTAATACCTACTGTAAGGCAGGGAAATACGAGGGTAGATGCGAAATAACTATGCACTGTGTGCGCGTTGCGTAGACGTTAGTCGAAAGTGCAACAATGTCGGGGTATAAAAAATACCTGTTCCGTAACCAAAAAGGTGGCTTAAAATTACAAAAAATTTAGGTGGTTGTGCTCTGATTTTCATACTCTTCAAAATAACTAGTAGTCCATTGCTCGTTTGTAGGATATTACCTATAGGGATCTATATCGGGTGGCATAAAATTGTCAGTACTCGTACTAATGAAAAAAAGCAAAATATTGCAAGCATTTTCTGACGCTACGCTCGCTTCGCTCGCTCCGGTATACATGGTCACAATATAAACCTAATCTATTAAATTTTTTTTGATTGATTTTTATGATCTCTCTTGGCCTTTGAAGGGCCATTTTAGAGTTTCTGTAGCAGGCGCGTCACTCCTATGGAGGATGCGCCGGAAGAAATCGCCGATGGCAGGTGCCTGTCCGTCTCATGACATCTAGGTCTTGTGAGTCCCGCCGGTTGATGAAGCTGGCTGCGGCCAGCTGTTTTGAGGTTTTCTTCAGTGCAGGCGAAGGGCGAGCCGGCGCCGGAGGTCCCACGCCTCCTTCACGTCCCCGGGGAGAACGTATCTCGACCCGGCGTGGACGGCTGAGCCGCGACACGAAGAAGTTCAGGAGCTCCATCGCGGATCGCCCATCGCGGCTCCTCTGATGTGGGTGATGGTGAAGCACTGGCGAAGAGTGAGCTCCTTCCGAGCCACCTGCAGAGCCCCCTTCCGCCCCGGGGAGAACGTATTTCGACCCGGCGTGGACGGCACTCGGCCGCGACGAAAGCCCGTATGGAGGAAGCCCAGGTAGCGATCTCCCCTCGCGGTGACTTCAATCTTCTTAGTGTTACAGTTGAAGATTCTCGTTTGGACGAGTTCATGGTTGTCCGTCAAATCCGGTAGTAAAGTGAAGGAAGTCCAGCACTGGCGGGAAGCAAGGCCCCTCGAGCCGACCGCAGTCCCTCTCCTACCCGGGCAGCGTAGTCGCTCAACCCGCCTCGCCGTGGCGAGGGCGGCAATATGAACGCCGCTGCTGTAGGAGCTGAAGTCCGGAAAGCCCAAAGAGTATCACAGCCCGCGGTGTCTTTGTTCTTCACTCTGCGATGAGTCCGTTTTTCTTCTCAGCCAGTGAGGGGTGCAAGTCTTTAACACACTTTACCGCCGGGGGCTGAGGTCACCCCGGCGGCTCGCGGATGATATTGCGATCGCGCGTCCGTGCTTACAGAAACACCGGGAATCTAACCTAACCTACAGCTTTCGGTTTTTGACCCATGTTCTGTATTGCAGGGATTTTGACGCTCTGCTCGCTCCGCTATACATGGTCATAATCATACCCCGCAATCGAAGTAGCAAATCCGTAGCAAATGTACGTCAGGGTTGTCACTATGTACACTCGAGTTCAAAGATATTTTACAATTGAGAGTTCCAAAAATATTTTTACATTAAAAGATGTTAACACACAGTATAACAAATACTTGCTTACAAAGCATGTGTCAGCTACATCTTTTGACTCAATACTCCATAGTCATGTTTACAACTTTCCTTTCATTGAATCATTGTGACAAATATATATTCACATTACATGTTTACAGAATAATATTTCCTACCATTGTGCCATAGATATATTTACGATAAAAGCAACACTTAAAAATATACGCCCAACCGTACATTTTTCTACTTACATATCTTGCTACATAAATATGTTTACAGTTTGATTCAAACCACCGTTCTTATTTTGAATAATGACAATCACCTGAAATTGGTTGAAAAGAAAGCTGTTAGGTCCTTGTTAAACTGATTTAGTTTTGAAACATTACGATGTTTATCTGTAGCCAAATAAAGAACAATGTTGTGTTTCTTTTTGTAAAATGTAATGGACCTACAGTAAATTTTGTTATCTTTTACCTTTGGTTTTAAAGTTTATCTTGTAAAAGAAAATCTAAATTTGAAGAGAAACTATCTTTCCTTGCTTGGTTGTTTCTACTAGCTAAATGTTTGACCACGTTGTGTTTCTTTGATTTTATATTCACTGTACATACAATTTACAATACAAAAAAAATTGTTCGTTTTTTTCCAGTACGCCAATATTCTCAAGCAGGAAAGATTCCATATTTATATTTGAATGAAATACAAGAAATAAGTGATTTCACAAACAACATGACAGACACATTAAAACGCATGTAACATTGATGACATTGACATATTAATATTTTTTTTTGATCGAAAATTAAACAAGGTTATATCTATAGACGGTCAGTCAGGTTATCATTCATTAGGTTAATAGGCGGTCTTATCGCTCTTTAGCGATAAGACCGCCTATTGTTTACCTATTTTATGTTAAGGCTCTATTGTATTGCTTCTATTGTTGGTGTGCAATAAAGAATTGTTGTTGTTATCATTAAATTATACTTATTAATCATACGCACAATAAAGTAAGTAAATGATTCATCATAATTGCCATCCCTAACATAGAACTGTCATATGCTACGGTTTCGCTACCTCTGTTGCGAGGTATGGTCATAATACAAACTTAACCTAACCTATGTACTTTTTTTAGAACTGCGACAAAATAGAACACTGGTGAAAAACCGAAAACTGTAGGTTAGGTTAGGTTTGTATTGTGACCATGTATAGCGGAGCGTGAAAATGCTTGCATGCTTGCTTGCGTGTACAGCTCGTAAATAATCTACTATAACATCAAATTTTAGTAAAAAAAAAACACAGAACACATAAATACAGTAGAATTGTTTTATTTAAGACATGCAAAATAGTTTTTACATACAAAGGCAACTCTCATTCAAATATCAAAAATCGGATTATTCTGATAACTTTATGCCAAAATAATTTAAACTTTACTTTATGCCAAATTTCGTATATGTAAGCGATTCAAATTTCGTCGATACCTACAATTATTTGAAAGAAATAAAAAATAAACAACAAACATTTTAGGACAGTCAACAGTTTGCGAGACGACAGTCACCTTACCTATATAGATATATTAATTTAGGGATTAGAACAATATGCTATGGAACAACCGAATCGGAACACCGCTCTCCCACGGGGTCTTTGTCTGCCACGCCTAGATTGTTTTTTCCATTGCCCGAATTACGGCTACAAAATCAAACGTTTGGCAGCGGGTGTTAATCGAAAACATACGAAATACTTTTGATATTTAGCCAACGAAATAATATTACGATATTGCACATGTAGATATTGAAATTTTCGAAATTTTAATATTCGACTATTTTATCATTATCAAAGGCAGGCACTCTCCTCAGTGCGGGAACATTTGGAGCATCTGTCGGGACATGTTTCACTTACATTGCTGCGAAATTGTTTTTCTTTGCCCCGGATGGTATATTTCTTGCGAACGTCACCTACTTGGATGTTCGAACAGGATTTGCAATCACTCGATGGCATTCTTAAACTAACTTTAGAATCAGTGCTCAATGTTCATTTAGATGAAATACAATGGCGTCAAGCCGACTTACCTATTCGACATGGCGGTCTTGGAGTTCGTCGGGTTCAAGACATCGGTCTGGTCGCTTTTTTGGCCTCTGCATATGGTTCGGCGGATCTTGTTGCTCGCATTTTATCACTGAATGGTAGTGACATTCACTTGCCTTTTGTATCTGAGGCTTTTGAAAGGTGGGCATTGCTCTGCCCCACGGATGACCGGCCAGACAACCTCACGGTTCAGAGAGGGTGGGATGATATTCTTTGCAAGCTCTCTTACTCGCGTTTGTTGGATGGTGCTTCGGGAGCGGATTTAGCGCGTCTTAAGGCGGTTGCAAAGCCTGAGTCAGGAGCTTGGCTCCATGCTTTACCGTCTCCTCAATTGGGTACACTGCTTGATAACGACTCGTTAAGAATAGCAGTGGCCCTCAGACTGGGGGGCAAGGTGTGTGAGGCACATCGCTGCATTTGTGGGGTGATGGTAGAGGAGAATGGACATCATGGATTAAGCTGCCAGAGATGTGCGGGGCGTTTTCCGCGGCACCATTCCATAAATGAGATTGTCCGTCGAGCCATGGTGTCAGTGAATATCCCATGTGTTTTGGAACCGCCAGGTTTATCTAGGACGGATGGCAAGCGACCGGACGGACTTACATTGGTTCCGTGGCGGAGAGGGCGTTGTCTTTTATGGGATGCAACATGTGTCAGTACTTTTGCTGCTTCCCATTTAAGGCAAAGCGTAAGATCGGCGGGTTCAGCGGCGGAAACGGCCGCTAAGTTGAAATACGCCAAGTATTCTGCTTTGGAATCAATCTATGATTTCGTGCCGGTCGCTGTGGAAACGGCTGGACCTTGGTGTGATGAGGCTTGCGAGCTTTTCAAGCAGTTAGGGCGGCGATTGAGAGAAAGGGGCAACGATCCTCGCTCAGGGTCATGGTTGGTTCAGCGGGTCTCCATTGCCATTCAGAGGGGCAATGCTGCTAGCATAATGGGGACCTTTGGACCAGGCATGGCGCTGAGGGAGAATTGGATAGCGTAAGTTTTTCATGACGAAGCATGTTGCAGATTTTCTTTTTGTTTATTTTTATACTTGACGATGCTTGTTGCAGATAAACTTTGTTGCATGCTAATTAGAGTAAATCAACATCGAAATAAACTGACACATTTTATCATTTGGTAATATAGACTTTCAATATTTAGAATTTTGACCTTAGAATGGTTCGAGGTTCCCATTTTCGATATTTTATCCGTCGTTATTGCGATTTTCGAAATTTAAGCATTCGATCAATGTACCATTCGATAATGCATACTTTCGACATTTCGAATTTCGACTTAATGATCGTTCCATATCGACTTTTTAACTTTAGATATATTAACTTTCGATATTCAAATACGTGCCCAACAAGAATACAAATCTGTATGATTCAATGTGTTGATGAATAAATATAAACTATTGTCTATACGTAAGTCACCATAGACCATAGAAAATAGTTAAGAACCTCTGCATCTATTTTATTTAGGTACTATACAAATTAAGATTCTTATTTTCAAGTTGTGTATAATGCCCTAATTGGTCATATTTGAACACAACACACGCGAAATACGGACAACTTCCGTATAAAAAAAATTACGGAGGGAATGGAGGAAAAATTTTCCCTCCATTTCCTCCGTAAATTCATTTTTTGAGTGGTGTATTTTTTTATTTAATTGAATATGTTTGAGAAAATTACTATACATGCCTGGCCGTGAAAAGGGCTTGCGGGCTTCGTATCACTATCCGTCGACTCACCCGGCAAGCCTTTTTTCCCAGCGTCTGCAGTAATGTACTATTTTTTCAGATTCAGACACAATTATAATGGTATTTTTCTTAAACTATTTTTTTTCTTGTCGTGTAGACCAGTAAATGTCATATTTCAGGACGGGTGCTGTTTGCGGGCGCACGCTATATTACCAATATTACAGCTTCCCAAACTACTGCACTCTGGACTTCCACAATTGCATGAACAGATACGACGGTAACAATATACTATTATAAACAATATAATATCTGTTGACGCTTGCGCCATCTAGCGACTGTGCCTTAACCACGAACCACGGGGGGTGCGGGCGCGGGGACGACCGCGCTTCACTTACCACATTTGTATCATTTGCTCGTATCCGATCATCGTGCCGTGGCATGACTGCGTATCGTGCTGCTTGGACGCTCACTGTCGGCGCGCCAATCGTGCCGCACTCTTCCGATATAAGTGTGTGATACGCGTAGCAAATGGATTTCGAGCGATCGGATCGGCGCAACGTCCAATCGTGACACGCGATCATGCCACGCGACCATGATCTGATACGGGCAAATGATACAAATGTGGACGCACCTTTATATATTTTAATTATTTCTTTTTCCGAATATTGTGGACAGTAATAAATAGTTATTTTAAATTTAAAATACCACTATGCATTGAAGAGCTCCAGTAAAATCAAGTCCCATAAAAGCAAAAGGAGAAGCTGCCCTGACTGCCTAGGGACTAAGTATCAACAATATTTAAAAAAAATAAGTACTAGGGTCACTGAATCGAAAAGAAAACTGATGCTTGTATGTGTCGTTGTGGATTCATCCCGGCAAAACGACTAAACAGATTTAATTTTAACTATTTTTGGTACACGGGTAAAGCAGGGCATCCTCAAATGGTTATATACTTTTTACTCGATTACGAAGAAAAGAAGCGGATTATGACCTTTCTCCTCCGCTGACGAAGTTGCCTTCTAGTCTATACTGTTATAAAATTGTAAGTCACTGAATTGAAAAAAAAAATAAAAATTTGCAGGTGTTGTTGTGGCATTATCCCACCAAAACGACTTAACAAATTTCAATAATTTTTGGTACCTACACGGATAGCTAGGTATCCTCAGATAGTTATAGGATATTTTTTAGTCGACTACGTTATAGAAAAATACAGGGTTGTGGTTTTTTCTCCTCCACTGACGAAGTTGCAAGCATCTTTAATTTTTTATATAAGCTCTTAGAACCTGGGTGACCGAGCGTTGTTCGGTAACACAATGTTTTGTCTGTCTAGAATAAAATCTATATAGAGAAAGATTCCAAAGATTTGAAAACCTCCTTTTTTGAAGTCGGTTAATAAACATGAAAAGCAAAACTGGGTTCACACATGTCATCCAAATCATTAGAGCCGTTCCTCAGAATCCGTATATACTTGTATTATGATTAATGTTCATTACATATTTTAGATGTTTGGATGGTCGCCTACATGGGAATTTGTACGGAAATCGACATTAGCAAGGATCTTTATGTAGGTAAGTTGTTTTGGCGTCCGTTGCCGCTTTTTAGGGTTCCGTAGACAAAGTGGCAAAAACGGAACCCTTATCACCTATGGGCTCTATTGATTTGAAATAAACGTAATTATCATCACAAAGGATTAATTATGTTGATGTAATTAGAAAAAATGCGAGAAGTATTCCAAAAACAAAAAAAACTGGTTTTCATATGAATTTTGTGTTTTCAAGATATCTTACTGTGTTTTCTTGCTATTTTTTAAAAATAATTTATAAAAAAGTAAATATAGTTGTTTTAAAGTTTTCAATTTTTTTTTGTCGAAAATATTGCATCTTCTTTCATCCTTATTCGTTTGTGCACTTTATCCTGGGACACACTGTTTGTTGTTACGGCAATTTACGGCATATTTAGTATTTCTGTAAATATTTCCAAAGTATACCGATTACCTTCTTTTAATTGTGAGTATTACTTCCATTTTCTTTTTGGATAGGACTATTTCATTTGTAACTTTATCCACCCATGAAATTTCCCCAATTATTTTCATATGATATTGCCTTTTTGTTTCAGACATGGGATATGATCAAATGGCAAATAATTCGTTTTTAACGCAAATGTATACAGAGGATTCCGGTGACATTACTAATGTGGGCTGAGCAAGAAATCTCTATACATTACGTATGCACAGTCGTCATGAAGATGTCGAGCGTGCCTACTTAGAACTTCCTTTAATGTTCATTGAAATAAAACAATTTAACGGATTATATCGCGTATATCATCTCATTTTAGTTCCCGACGTTTCGGAAGCTTTCCAGCTTTCCATGGTCACGGGAGGACTGAGAAAAGATGTATTTTCCTCTGTCAAAGTTACAATCTGTTTTTTAAATATTATAATTAGTAATGAGGTAGCCTGGGAGTTTTTCTTTGCAGCGTTTCTTTTCTCCTCAGTACGCCTCATTTGTGAAATGCTGCTTGGTAAATTATTAGAATAAAATAATTAAGCCCTTCTGGCACATGTGAAACTGTCTTTACAGCTTAGGCCCATCTGGCATGTATGTACACCTTTATTTGTATTTTTTTAAAAAAATGGGTAGTTTGCACAAATTGTAACTTTGACAGAGGAAAATACATCTTTTCACAGTCCTCCCGTGACCATGGAAAGCTGGAAAGCTTCCGAAACGTCGGGAACTAAAATGAGATAATATACGCGATATAATCCGTTAAATTGTTTTATTTCAATGAGTAATAATCGCGGAAATAGAAGAAAATATTATTTCATTTAATGTTACTTTTATCTCAAAATTTACAATGTTATAATTGTGTTATTATATGTTATAGTTAGTTTATATGCGGGAGCGCAGCGCCCTCGTCGAATCCAAGCCTCCTGCTAACAGGCTTGAAGCAGCGCCGTGTGTCGCGGATGCACAGCACATGCTAGTGGCACGTATTTCGGCGACACTAATGCTAGCTCTAAGCCAGCCCAGAACTTCGTCACATTGACACTACTTTTCTTGATTTCAATTTCTTTCCTTATGTGTACAGGTTATTACGTGACGTTTACTCGTAGTACAGTGCTTAATATTATTATTTATTTTTAAAAATAAACCATGTATACTTTAGCTTTAAAAATACCTTGTGACAAAATATCTATTTTGTTGAACAAATAAAAAATAATGTGTTAATTGTAATTTATTTGATAATGTCTTTTTTCGTTCACCGTAGTTAGGTAAAAACCTTCAGTCGCATAGTACCAAAAACGCTCACTGTCGGCGCGGCGGTCACGCCGAGCTTGTCCGATCCGAGTGTGCGATACGTATATGACCTGATTTTGATCCGCAAATTACCAGATACGCATATGACATAAGTTTGTGCGAATCCCTCAGTGCACGAGTCAGTCTCGCACTAGGCTAGTTTTTTTTTTTTTTTTTAATTATAAAATAGATGGGCATTTGACCGCAATCTCACCTGTATCTTAATAAACGCACAGTACCGTCAGCTATGCCGCCATTTTCGAACGAAGGGACTCAACTGCCTGTCACCATTTTTAAGCTCTACGACGGTGGCACCTTTTTAATGGGGCCATTTTGCTGGTCATCTGCGTAATAGGCAGTTCTCTATAGAAAATCTAGTAATTGTAGAATTTATAATATTTATTGGATAAGTAAAAGCAATGTTTCATCATATAAAGAAGCTGGAAATTACTCTACCGATAACTTAACTAAGCCTAGCTCTTGAAGACCGGTTTGGCTCAGTGGGAGTAACGTTGCCTGCGAAGCTGAGGTTCAAATCCCGGTAAGGGCAAATATTTGTGTGATGAGCATAAATATTTGTACATGAGTCTTGGATGTTTTCTATGTATATAAGTAATATATCTATTAAATATATCGTCGTCTAGTACCCATAATGCAATCCTTATTGAGCTTACCATGGGACTATTTCGATTTGTGTAAAATTGTCCCGTAATATTTATTCAGTTATTTATTATATAGCTCTTAAATATATGATGATGTTTGGATTAGTAGGAAGAAGGACAGATGACTATTAATCATATAAAAATATTCAACACATGCTGAAAAACAATTTAACCTACGATATTCCAGCGCCAAAAGATAGAAGTTAAAGCTCAAAGCAGCTGAACAGAAGAAGGTAACAAATATTTGTGATTTACGCATTCATACGTCGTTATGTGTGTTCGGTAGTAGAGGCCAGGTAATGGCCGGCCCAGACGGCGCCCGTTCCAAAACACAGTAATTAATTCATTAATCCACTTACGGGGATGCATTTACACCGTTCTGAAGAATGTCAAGCTGGGGTAAGAGTGTAATGGAGTAGTTGATAGAATTAAAATAGTAAAATAATAGTAGCATTAAGTTGTAAAATATAATCACACCAAAAACATTCTGTAAAAAACTAGCCAAGTCTCGATGGAGCTGCTTGTTTATCTCTAAAAAGTAATGAAATCTAGACAAAGTCGTGCCAAGTCTAAGGTTCCTTCTGCGATTTCTTTATTATTATAGTTAATGTTGTGTGACTTGGCCGTTGAAGGGTACACAAGGGTAAAAAACCAGGTGCTCCATGACACCATTGCATCAATCTGTCGCCAGAACCGCTACCCATTGACGATGTAAAATTGCCACTAGGAAAACGTTGATTCAGTCAATGTTTACCTAATGTTAAATCTGTTGTAACTACCTATATTTGTTAAGCGAGATAATAGCCCATACTGGTATTGGTAATTGGACGCTAGTGTCTCATTTTAGGCTGTTGTTAATAGTACAACACATGCATTCAGCATTGACAATGCTGACTTCTGCTCTCTTCTTTTTGGAGCGTCAAATCGACCATCGATCTAACATAAAATAGACGTACAGACGGACTTCTATCAATGATTAGAAGTCCGTCTGTACTGTTTTTTTTTATACTGTTTGTATCAGGCTCGCCTATACATAAGTATTATTGAAATACGCAGCTTTATCAAGCCTCAAATTGACTATAGCTTGACCACAATCGCTGTGCCGCTCATGAGGTATGCGCGGGGTGGCGGGGTGCGGGCAGGAAAGATCACGGACACACAAGAGTCTGTCGTTGTGTCGGATAGATCTGAAGATACCGAAGTACAATATTTTGACTCTGTATAGGTACATACTTATTATATCCATTTTTTAATTATGGTACAATACGATTTTTAGGTACGCACAAATAAGAAAAACAATATAAGTCAAATTAATGTGTAATTATCGGAAAAATAAATAGTTCCGAGGGTTAAAACAGAATCAGTTCGAAAAACAAAAAATCATAAGCTTCTAGGTAATTAATACAGTGACTATTCTGACATAGATTCACTTTTATCTTCATCTTCCATTTCGCTACCGGAACTTGAATCATTGTCATTCTGCAAATTTATTATTATGGGGTCAATAATATGTCGAAACGGTTGTCGCGATCCCAGTAATCGTTTTCATTTTTTTGGCCATGGTCATCACACCTCTGCCATTTTTCTGCCGTGAACTCCGAAAATAATAAATTCAGTGCGTTTATCTTTTCATTTAGAGAAGAATTAATATGGTTTTGCGCTATATTGTTTTTAACATCAGCCCATACCAACTCGATGGGGTTCAGATCTGGATGGTATGGCAGTAAACGCAGGATTGTGTGCCCATGAGCTTTTAAGAGGTCATCGATTCTGTAAACGGGCTCTTTTTGAGTGGCATTTATAAGATTTTGCAGTTGTTTTTTTTTTTTAATATTTTCCGGAAATTCAACATTGTGACGCCGCAGCTAGTTCTGCATTTCACTTTTGAGGTTTGTCATGGTCGGTTTCTTATCAACTTGAACGCTGTGGTAAGACGCGTTGTCCATCACAATTACAGAATTCGGCAGCAGTTTATCTTTCAACTTTTCATCCATCCTGATGTGAAGCACTATGAACAAATGACGCGATGAAGGCTTTTCACTTTTGGTTCAGTGTCAACGACCTAGAGCTAAACTGCAGTAAAACCAATACTCTGCTTTTCAAAACTACTTCTCGCAACAAGGATGTACTGCAGATTTTCTCAAACGATGTCATAATCCATCAGAAGGAAACAGTAAAATTTCTTGGTATCCATCTTGACTGGAGCCTTAATTGGAAATTTGAACTATCAGTAATAGCAAATTCTATAAGTTCTGCGAGTTATGCCCTTCGAAGTCTTAGGGATGAGGCAAAGTTGTCCCAACTCAAGATGGTATATTACGCATTGGTGGAGCCTAGGTTAAGGTATAGCATAAAGTTCTGGGGAAACAGTTATAAATACAACATCCACAAGGCTTTTGTTTCTCAAAAAAGTGCTATCAGAACCATAGCGAGAATTTCCCAAAGAACATCCTGTAAGGACTATTTTTCAAAATATGGGATCCTGACTGTTCCGTGCCTATACATCCATGTAGTACTGACAGACTTAATCAAATACATTACAGACATAGAGACACCTGAGGAAAGGCAAGTGCGTTTAGCTACGAGGAGGAAAGATTTGCCAAACTCAATTACTACTAAACTAAAAGTAGTCAAGCACACGTTAGGCTACCAGTCAGTTGTTCTTTTTAACAAGTAGCCAATCGAGTTAAAGTTATTAGTAAATACACACATGTTTTGTAATAAGCTTAGAGATTTTTTGTTACAGAAGTGCTTTTACTCAGTTGAAGATTACTGCCAATATAAACTTGTGTTTTGATGATGACTGATCTCAAAATTTGTAATAATATATAAGATCCTGATCACCTTTTTTAGTCGGCATCTTCATTGCTGAAGGTCGTGTCTAATGTGAAATGTTTAATGCGAAGTCTGTTCCAATCCAGTAGCTTGAAAACATCTTTCAAAGCAGCAGTAAACAGTTTCGGAGAAATTTCGTCATTCTGTCGTACTCCTTACTGCAGTTAGATAAGCTCCGAGCTCTGGTCTTGGAATCGGACTGATATAGTCGCGTTTCTATACAAAAATACTTCAGCACTTTGATGGATGGCTTGTCGATACGGCACCGTTGGAGGAATTGAAGCACAGCCCGTGTCTCGAGCAAATCAAAGGCTTTTTCATAGTCTTTAAACGTTAATGGCACGGATAGATAGACAAAGTCGTGCTTTTTTGATTTCACTTCTTTTTGTAGAAACGTGGGCATAGACCTTCGATTTTTGACATCAAATGAAGCGGCCCACCAAGTTGAATATTTTTTGTAAAGGCGGTATGTCGATCTCTAATAGTTTGGTTGGGCTCTTGTGTTTTCTAATCAGGGTCGCCAGGTACTCCAGATCTTCGATTATGCTATTTTTATAGTTTTCCTTATATGTGGCTATTAAACCCTAACTCTGTACCAAATTTCAGCTCTCTGAGTTTATGGGAAGTACTAGTTCTATTCTGATGATCATGAGTGAGTGAGTTAGTGAGTGTCATAAATGCGAAACTTTGCTTTCGCTTAACTTCGGAAGTAACTGATTTACAGACTTGATATTTTGGATTTTAAGTATGTGATTATAGCTTACTGGATGACGGAAATTTCTACGTTCTGGTCTTATCCAGAGGTTCTCAAATAGGGGCCTGAAAATGCGGCGAAATGGTTCCAGTAAAGGATGGTCCGGAAGTGTTTGTTTCGCGCTCGACTTGGCGGGGGCTCTACCGTGCCCCGTGATTGTGTGTAAATTGATAATGTTTTCATAAAAATACTAGAAAGCAACAACTTCGTTCGCGGAGGAGAAAAAGTCATAACCCCTCTTTTTTCTTCAGCTTAGTCAGGTAAAAAGTATCCTATAACCAAGGAACAGTAATCGACAACATTCGTTGTATGTAAAGGTGCGTCCACACTTGTATCATTTGCTCGTATCCGATCATCGTCCCGTGGCATGACTGCGTATCGCGCAGCTTGGACGCTCACTGTCGGCATTCCGTATCATTTGCGCCGCCGCGTCAAGAAACGCGTCCACACTAAGCCGTAGCGTATCACCGTATCCGATCACCGCGCCGATCATTTTGCATGCTGCAGTTTGGACGCTAGCCGTATCGTTTCACCGCTCCGATCATTTTGGCATTTCGCCGATCATCATTTTTCGCGTGATCGTTCTTCTGTAGTAGCGTTGTGTTCCGTGTAAAACTGTTGCACTCTGCGATCGCACATCAAATTGGTTAACACCCGTGCAGAAACTTGAAGATCATTATCACGACAGCTGATAAGCCGCGAGCGCTGAGCACCAGCGTGGACAGCAGCGCCCATGCGTCGGCGGCACCGCGCGCGTAGCAACTAAAAATGGCAGTACTTTGGAAATTCGCCGTAACACACCTGCGCCAGCGACTCAAGCCACGCCTCTCGGCCATCTCTTTCACGTGTAGCTGCAATGGACGAGACAGAAGATGATCGGGCAAAAACCGACTCGAGATGGATCGCGGCGTATCATAACCGCGTAGCATGATCGCGTGTCATGATCATGGCGCGCTCGTCCGATCGGAGTATTTGATACGCGTAGCAATATGGATTTCGAGTGACCTGATCGGCGCAACGTCCAAACGCGTGATCGTGACACGCGATCATGCCACGCGACGATGATCTGATACGGGCAAATGATACAAATGTGGACGCACCTTAAGTGTATGGACCGGACCAGAGAGCAATGGTGTGGACTGCGGTGCACTTCGGCATGGCAACCAACTGAGCCAACCATGTCATTACGATTCGGTGTAAGCCAAATTAGAATCCAATTTACCTGATCCAGCTAAGTCCAATTTTCCGGATTTTCCGCGAAGCTTTGAAAGGATTACACGTATTATTATAACATTTATAACTCCTACCCGTACCAAAGGCAACCTTATAGCAATTGGCGCTTAAGAAATAATCCGACGTATTTGAACGAAAATTGGGTAGAAAATGATGTGCTATGTTGTTTCTTTGGAAAGGTAATTTTATGTGTAAAATCAGTGTATTCTAAACAAGTCAAATTTCTGCTAAGCTTCGCCGCTACCGTAAAATGGTAATGCTTTAATTGAAGAAATCGTTATATCCTATTTTGATGAAAACAATAATTAAGAGCAACATTACTCATTGACTTGGCACACTTTGCCTCTCCATACTAAATATTTCTGGGGCAAGGTTATTATGTGTGCGAGGAAAGGCAAACCACGGTTTGCCGAGTCGAAGGGCCTTAACTCGAATCAATTCGCTGCGTCGCATGCGCTCTCGGACAGGGGTATTATTCTTAAATTACGTCTTTTTCGTTCGTTATTTCTAAATCAGGCCCAATAAACGTCGCGTGATTTCTGGACCAACTCTTATCAGGTTCTTTAAGTTATCACCTGTTTGTCCAACAATACGGCCAAAGCTAGAAGCTATTCGAAGCTTCTCTGTAGGAATGTGTGATCAAGTCTAGTAGAATCCTTTTTTTTTCGCCAAACTATTTTTCCCAAACTGCCTTAGATTCCAACTGCTTCATTTCCAACTCACGCTTCTCCCCGAAATCGAAATACAACGGTTTGTAAAACCATTGTGTTGAATGTGATAAGGTTAACTTTTAGTTTGCGAAAAAAATAAAGTTGAGAAATGAAATATTTGAGAAACTTAATTTGTTTATTGTTAGTAACCCTCGTAGGTATTTATTGTATTTGGTTATTCTATCTCATGCTGTTGTAAGAAGTTTATTAAGATGAAGTACATAAGCAAGGAAAAAAAAACAACACAAAATCCGCAAAAAGCGAAAACGTATTAACCGCCATTGGATTCATTTGGCGGCTACATCTGAACATTATCTTCACAATTACACGACTGTTGAGAAAGAAAAAAAGAAAGATAAATCACGTACGACGTACCTGATAAAAATATGCTTTGGAGGACTCACCTGATTTGGGTTTCTTATGCAAAATAAAAATAAAGTTATTGTAACTAATCTAGGAAATCTAGAAATTAAGATCTAGGTTCTGATAAGATAACATTGAACTTTGTTTTATGTAAGAAATAAAAGGCTCTTTTATTTCATTAAATCTTTATTTACATAAGCAAGGGTAGAAAGGTTCTCCAGATTTTTTATGGCCGGACTTTAAACTGCGAGGGTTTGGTGAACGTTGTTGGTGGGCCGCTACAGTAGTACCACGAATATAAGTTACATCGGCAATCTTCGGCCACGCCGACGAGTGCTAACAAGTTCCGAATGAAACCGAACCTGTGAAAATTTCAATAAAGACCTTGTTGCACTGTATGAACGGTACATATGCAATGACAGGTGAAGCGCTGCTCTCTCGCTCACTGGCGACTGACGCGGCGCCAGACAAAATGTCGGGCGCCGGAGCTGCTGGCGTCGCGCGCAAAATTTTGCTCAATGGGCGTTGAAGATTTTACCCGCACAAACGTGCTGCCTTATAATTGGTTAATCTGTTTTCAAAAAATGCTTTCTGCGCAGGTACATCGTTGTAACTTATATTTGTGGTACTACTGTACATGAATGCACCCGGATGACTGCAAGTAGGCAGAGGTCGAGGGAAATGGTGCAATGAGTCCTGTCAGCTGACGAGGGTGTTACATGATAACCACGACCACTCTGGCAAGAGTGTAGCGACAAAGAAGAAGAAAACAAACTACACGTGGTATCGAACTCAAAATTTCATCGTAGTTTTTTTATTTTGCTTGTTTTATTAGGATCTTATATAATATTTACAAATTTTTACTACTGTCAAAAACCCTATTATGAATAATAAACGCATTGCACCTTCTCTATTTTGTGAGGTTTGTAGGAAGCCATTGGATACGGTTAGTGCATTCCTGTCATCGTGAAGATTCTAGGGAGAGGACTTTATCCAGCAGCAGATTGACTTCATCATCATAATAAGATATAATCCAAGTGTCCTCGTACTAGCTTAATAATGTCTTGTCTACACCGGCTGTTGTGTCGAGTTAGCATTTAGTTTAAGTTTAGTTATACTGCTTCTGTCCGTGAGTTCCTGTAATTGGCTTTTTTTTCTATCGTAATTCTATTTAAGTTATGTAAAGCTGTTGGTTCTCCAAATAAATATAAATAATCTTAGGCCAAGAACGATCACTACTAGACAAAGGCCTGCTCCTAGGATCTTCACACAGTCCGATCGTGCACCACCTTCATCCAACGGTTTCTTCACCAGCTCATCGGTCCGTCTTGTTGGGGGCCTTCCCACGCTTCGCCCTGTAAGCGGTCGCCAATCGAGAACATTTCCACCCCAGCGGCCATGCTACAAGAAATGTGCCCCAGCAACTGCCAGATGTCTATCTAGCTGTAAGTTTTTTAATCCTTGCGTGAGGTGCGTCTTCTTCTTAAGCGTTTCTTTCTAATTCTTCCAGCATTCGCCGCGTTAGCATCTTCAATGGCTTGTGTAAGGTTAGCATCAGCAATATTGGTAGCATTCGTATCAGTAGCATTACTATCATCAACACTAGTACCATTAACACTGGTACCATCAATATTGGTACCATTAACACTGGTACCATCAACATTGGCATCGGGTCTAGTATCGTTAGTGTCGATAAGATTGAAATTGAAAGGTGTAGTACTACTAGGAGAAGTAGTACTATCAGTACTGGCTAAAGATGCGTAGCCCACATCAGTATCGTCAGCAGAATCTGCTATGTACATTTGTTTTAGTTTAGAGTTATTTGTCATTTGTTCATAGGTCATATCTGAAAAACAAATGTTTATTAATTAAAAAATCAGTGTTTAAATAGTATTTAGAATGAAAAAATAATTGCCGGAAAATATGACCTTAACTTAAATAATGCTGAAATTAAATAAATCTCGAATGGCTAAGGCGTATTGTAGGACTGTTTGCCAGACAGTCTCTGCCGCCAGCGATCAAGGTTACTGTGCGAGCATACGGGCACTATTACAGTGCGCATGCGTCAGAGACAAATAGAGATAGGGCAATGCTCGTTTTTTGTTGTGCTTCGCGACCGGCCTTTAGGTGGGGTAGGCGCTCTGCTCATACTAAGTCTTCGCTACATACGCATGTTATCGGTTACGCGTAGCAGTACGAAACGGTCGGTCGTGAATGTGTTAATGCGAGGAAAGTCTTCTGAAATAACCTCTATTTGTATTAAAATGTCACTTAATTTGAAGTGCTGTCATATTTATATTTATTATTCTGGTGAGCTGTCTTGGTCCTAGGGCTCCACGGAGCTAACTTTGAGAGCCGCTGCTGTAGATGGTGTAAGTATGATTTATATAATTAGCTTTCGCTGATAATTCTTCGACGTTAGAAACTCCTTCCTTCCTTCGAGACCATGAATGTAACGCGACGAGAATTACCAACGAAAGTTAATTAAATGAATCATATTTATACGCGATTAAGCTTCATTTTTTTTGTGTTGTGATAACTTAAATGATGTAGCGTACTCATGCTATTACATTGTTTTCTTCATTTAATTACAGTCTTAAGTTAGGCTTTTTACAATTTAAATATAAAAAGTAAAATACACGTTATGAAAACCTAACCGAGGTTGCCGTCGGCAGCGGGGCAGGGTTCAAGCTACCGATGGTTAGGGCTGCACAGAGAGGAACCTCCTGACGATGCGCGCCGTGTCCAGGATTACTGCCTTCTGTATGATACCCTTCATCCAGCCATCTAGCGATAGTATCCTAAGATGTTAGTCGAGACTCTTCGCTATAAGACCGTGGTACAATGATTGTCGAGTCAACATCCCATATGGCAGTCACCTCGTGAGCCAAGTCAAGGTACTTGGTGAGTTGGTCCTTAGTTTAGGCTTCATGAGGTTTTCGTCATGCGGAATGGTGACTACATGGTTATCTGTATGTCGCACCCGCTCACGGGACAATGGTGTCCTGGACCTTTGGGATCGCGCGTGGAGCCGAAGCCAATGCGCAGAGGCCCTTTCGACAATTTAATGAAATGTAAGGGGTAAACCGCGCGGGTGCTGTTCCTGCTCGTATCATGGGACGCGCACAGAGACAGCACTCAGAGAGTGATGAGATCTAAATATACTGGGTTATGAGATGGAAATGATGGACTAAATACTGGGATATTGCTTGAGACAATCCGACGTCTACCAGGAAAAAGTGTCCCATGGCTAAAGGCACTCGTAGACGATGATTTGCCCACCGCTAGATGAGATCCGTAAATAGCGACCATATAGTGGTCTGAGGGTAACATCGATGCGGAGGGCTAAGGGTAAGAAGAGGTGTCACTGGACTTTCTACCGAAGCCAACTCGCCACTTAACTACATTGTTTATCATTATAACTTACAAACATATTGATCAGGATCAATTGAAACATCTCTGCAATACCCCATGTAAGCAATCATCCAGAACCGATCTGGAATAAGAACGTTTCATTTTAATACAAACTATTTACAATACAGCCTCGTTAAAAAAATCCTCTTTTTTATCAACAGTGGTAGTCTTATCTACCGAATGTACTATACCAAGTATGTACTTGGTATAGTACATACCATACGATATAGTACGTACGATCGGCGCGTAAGTGGTCAGCTCCGTTAATCGGCTTGAGTCATTTTAGTATCCTGCCGACCGATGACTTGTACACATCGCGACTTGCCATGTCTGTACCGCGCCGACGCCTGCGCTCCGCTCCATACTAGAACGCTCAATGTAGACAAAGGTGCGCGAGCAGCGGTCGGCGCTGACCGCTCAGTGGCATCGATGCGCGGCGCGTATGGCTGCGCAAGTGACAGCGATGACACTCGTCAGCGCTCAGCCGTCGGCGTTATTTTAAAACGCTCCCTTAACATCATACATATTAGCCTGCCAGCACCGATGGTCAGCACGCCACTAAGAACTTAAGAACTCATCGAGAAATTACAGGTCTTTCCCCTAAAGATTTCTTAAGCTCAACTTACTGTCATATCTGACCAGGCAATTCTGGAATTCCAGAGCACAGTAGCTGTCGAAGCTGTAGTATTGGTAGTACATCGTTCTTCCACAGACCACACCAGTTCTGGAACCAAAAATTTCGAGCACCGCTTACGATATGTTTCGTCTCCTACGAATGGGGTCCACTGCTGGACAAATCCCAAAGACCTTCACGTTGATTGATCACTGGTTAGTAAAATCAATGGAGACCTGAATCCATTCGTGGGTGGGCTACAAATTTTGGTTTAAAAATTAATGCAAAGAAATCGCAGGCAATTGTTATTGGAAGTCCTCACTTTGTTTCCAAACTGGCTGAAATGGTGATGCCAGATGTTATTTTTGATGGAACAACAATCCCGCTCTCCTCTACTGTAAAAAATCTAGGCATTACCATGGACCAGACTCTTTCTTGGTCACCACACTTATCTGAGGTGAGCAGGAAACTGTTTGCGTCACTGCATTCTTTAAGGCGTCTGCAGAATTTCCTTCCACTGCATACTAAGATTACTCTCTCCAGCTCTCTTTTACTTCCTCTTCTCGATTATGGTGACATTGCTTTTTTGGACCTCAAGGAAGAGCTACTTGATAAGCTTGAGAGTCTGCAAAATATTTGCATAAGATACATTTTTGGCCTGAGAAAGTTTGATCATGTCTCTCAGTACCGTTCTCAGCTAGAGTGGCTTCCGATTCGTCGTCGTAGGGACGTGCGTGTGCTGTCATTGCTGTACAATGTATTATTCAATCCCGCGTCCCCCTCCTATCTCTCTGAAAGATTTACGTATATGGCGGCTGGCAGTGGCCACCGGCTGCGCTCAAGTGCCAATCTTTCTCTCGCCTTTCCGCCCAATAAGTCGCGCACATATAGGAGATCTTTCACAGTCCACTCGGTTAAATTATGGAACGCGTTGCCGGTGTCCGTTAAGCAGTCACAATCCGTGGCATCATTTAAAGATAACTTAAAAAAGTTATGGCTTTCAGACCCCTGACCTCGTCTTTTAATATTTATCCGTTTGTGTATATTTATTATTTATATAAATATATATTTACACACGTATATTTATTTATCTAGATGATATATATGCTATTATATTACTATTTATTATTTAGGGTTTATGTGTATGTGTATGCTACTTTAGCTTTTAAGTTTTAATGTCATTGTGCATATTAACTTGTTGGTTTGTCTATCTGCGTTGATATTTACTCTTCTCTTTGATTTGCTCTAAAGTTAACTGGAAGAGATCCCTTAAAGGAATAAGTTCGCCTTTGTACAAATATGTTACTTTAATTTCTTTGTTTTATTGTTTTTATGTACAATAGAGTGTTTACAATACAATACAATTGATCGTTCTATCGCTATCCACTTCCAATGGCTTCCCACAATCCTCACAAGATTGCTGGTCCACCCTGTTGGAAGCCTCCCCATGCAGCGTCTTCTAGTTCATAGTCGCCACTTGAGAGTCTTTCTTTCCCATCGGCAGTGGCGTGCACAGTTTGGCCAAGGAAGGCACTTTGTCTGTGCCTATACGGAGCCACGATCGTTCAGAGTAGGCAATGCTTTTGTGCCTATGTGAACTACACGCCACTGCCCATCGGATCCCCATGGTTTCCTATAAAAACTTACACCTCTCTTTTCACAGCTTTTAGGGATATTTTCTGGAATAAAAACTTTCGTATTTCCTTCCCAGGGGCTCCAATTATTTTCTAACTTAAATTCATCTAAATCGGTTCATCGGTTACTACATGGTTACTACTACTCGTAACTCTGTCTGTCTGTTCATTTTTACACGTTAAGGATTAATACTCGTAGCAAGGACCATTAAAACAAGAGGACTGACAATCTCCATGCAAAAAGCAGCTCCCCGAAACACTATCTACGAATAAAAATATTTTTTTACAATTATTAAACTTTGGGAGCGTTATTAAATGTTACGATACATTTATTATTAGCTATTTGCAAATTAATTGTTACTACACTGTGTTTCTTTATGCAATTATAATATTGTTAAATGTTTAGTTTTAAAGCACCATCTAGTTTCTGCCAGAATATCTCCTTGCGATCGGAACATGATCCAAAGTATGGTAACTGAGAATCCTCTTGTTTTAAAACTTTCGCTGCCATGATTTTCGTAGTGCTACGCAATTTTCTCTTCATACGGGGAAACACATGGTATCGGCTACGCGTCTACGAGCAGAGCGCCCGCTAGGCGGGTACCTTAGGGTGAATGTGTTAATGGTCCTTGCTTGTAGTATGCATTATGAACAATATGAACTATGGATAGATCGACTACTACGGATAGACACGGACTTGGTTCTGTACTTACGTAGAATATCTCGAACAGCGAATTCTGAGATAGTCACAGCGTTCTCTAGTGAAGTTCCAATATGGTCCTGTGGTTGTGGTTGTGGGAGCACTTACTCTGTTAAAACAAGAATCACCATCATTATATCGCCATCTCCATCACCACTGCCATATCGATACCTCTTACGTATGTATAGTCAATCAAGTACAGTTCGTTTTACATGCCATAAAAAAGTTGTGCCAATGCTCTCATTATTTTCGGTGATAGACACTAGTCCCACCACCGGCAAGAATGCGAGCAACTATCGATTATTTTCTCGTCCAACTTGCTCAGGAAACATACAATAGATGTAAACTCCGTGCCAATAAAAGGTATACATATAAGAGAGAGTTCTCGCCAGCAGTGAGAACAGCCAGCGATTAACTATTAATGTATGTCTCTTTTATTAACGCAGGCTCTATATTTTTTGTTCGTTTCTTCGGCGAGAAAATCGCCGATCGCTTTCTCGCCCTTGGTGGGACCAGTGCTTTAAAGTGACGTATAACAGTACAAACAACACCAGCTTTCAAATCTGGACGCTGTATACTGGGGTAAGTCTCTCGCACGCGCGTATTGTACGCGATACAATTTGAGGCGGGCCGGCGTTAAGTATGGTGCAACTTATTTGTATACTACTAAGATGGCAAACAAGCGTACGGCCTGCCTGATGTTAAGCAGCTACCAAAGCCTATGAACGCTTGCAACGTCAGGGGCATTACGTGCGTGTTGCCGACTCTTTACAAACCTATTCACTCCCCTCTTGAATTAATTCTAGAGTAACCATGTTACAGTAGAGTCCTTATCATATGAACGTGTCTAGTGAAACGATAAAACCTGTTGACTTTGCGAGGTCACTAAAATTTCTGGTGAAATGAAAAAACTAGTGTTTTTTGGCTGATTTAGTCATTTCACTACACATAATCAGGGATTTGATCAAATTACTGTTTTTTTGGCAAATGATAAAACATGTGATATGGAAGTATCCCTTAGCGATTTGTTGAAATCCCTGTTTTGGTCATTTCCCTGCGACATATACATTTCTTAGTCCGGTTCGATTGATTGGTACCATTAAAAAAAATCATTATATTGTTTATCTCAGTTATATTCCACCACAACATCATCGTTGCCGACATATCAGTTAGAAACAGGAATGGAACAAGGCAGGAGGAATCATGTCTGTCCTACCTGAACTAAGACAAATAATTCGGCTATATGACCTCATCTGATCAGGTGAACATAACATATGTCGCTTATCTGTGACCCCTCCTGATCCACAAGCTGTGATATATGTGCGAGATTCCGGAGAACACAGTTGGATCCAACCTTGAAGTGTATAAAACTGCTTACTTTATATATTGCTGAAGTGGTGCCAGCAGATTAACTGCTTGTTTTCGTCGGAAATCTGTAAGTTTTGAAAATCTAGGAACCTGAAAAACACATGAATATGAAAATGATAATCGTCAACAATTCTCGTGTCCTTATCAGGTTTGGCAGCATGTTTCTTTCATTCATCCTAACATATCACCAGGGGCGTGCGAATGATATGGGCACAAAGTAAATGCCTATTCTGATGACCATAGCTCCATACAGGTACAGAGAAACTGCCTACCCTGAAGTCCTGAACAACTATCGCTCCATATAGGCACAGAAAAACTGCCTACCGTGGCCAATAACCCTATGCTCATCACAGCACATTTAGAGCATATTTATCGTAAAATCAACATGGCCGCTAGGGCCAACGAGTTTTTGGAGTAGTGTGGTCTCTCCAAGCATCAAAAGACACAGAGCGTGGGTTAAATTGCAAATGGCGGACTTATTTAATGAAGTTTTTTTTTTTACCGTACCCTAGTCAGACTCCAATGTGCCAAGCGCTCAGCTTCTTCGGTCACATCATGCGGTCTACAAAGCATGATCTGGAGAAGCAGCATGTGAGGGAAAATGAATGGCAGGCGGCCTCAGGGTAGGGCACTTGCGCGATGGTCTGACTTTGTAAGGAAGGTGGCAATATGCATAGCGCGGTCCAATACTGTATCGGAGTATCCGTTCGCGATCCTCTGCATTGAGGGAACGAGAAAGAAGAAGAGGCAGAAAAAACTGTATCATATTTTTATTTTTCATTCAGAAGCTCTATAATTTATTTATTTATTCAATTCAATAACTTAAATCTATCATTGCAGGCAGACCCAATTCGATAGAAAAGTGAAAATGAGTATATTGATAAACTTAACGCTATGAGAAAATACAATATAAATGGAGCATTCAAAACAAAAAACTCAAATTGACATTGAAATTAGAATTTACAAAAAAAAAAATCTTGAATGCGTAGCTCTGTATATGTACCAAACATACGTCCAATCGAGTAAGTATCCTCTTTCTATCAGACAAGATCCGAGTGATACACTAAATATAAAGATATATATAAATATAGCTTCTGCCCGCGACTTCGTCCGCCTTTAATTCGTTTATTCGCTTAGGGTATTTTTCCGGGATGAAAAGTAGCCTATGTCCTTCACCGGGATTCAAACTATCTCCATACCAAATGTCATTCAAATCGGTTCAGCGGTTTAAGCGTGAAGAGGTAACAGACAGACAGACAGACACACTTTCGCATTTATAATATTATAGTATGGGTAATATCACCAAATAGTGCCCGCCACTTCGTCCGCCTTAAATTCGTTTATCGCGGATAAGGATATTTTTCCGGGATAAAAAGTAGCCTATTTCCTTCCCCGGGACTCAAACTATCTCCATACCAAATGTCATTCAAATCGGTTCAGCGGTTTAAGCGTGGAGAGGTAACAGACAGACAGACAGACAGACACACTTTCGCATTTATAATATTAGTATAATATAATTAGTATAATTTATAATATTATTATATAGTATGTAGTACAGTATTGTATGGATATATAGTATGTAGGTATGAGTAATTATGTATGCATTATTTGCTTCTGTGTTCTAATGCTCTCAGTGATTGTTTTGTCCTTCTGCGCCAATTCCATTCATCTCTGTTTGGCCCTATAGTTGACTGGAAGAAAATGCCATTTGGCATTAAATTGCCATTCTAATTGAATTTGACGAATGACCTCTTTCACACAAATACTAATTTGTTGCTTGTGCTGATTCGGCACTGCGACTTAAAAAGGGCCTCATAAGAAGCCTCAAAGTTGCTCAAAGGTCTATGGTGCCAACTATGCTCGGAGTTTTCTTTTTAGGGTTCCGTACCTTAATCGGAAAAAAACGGAACCTTTATAGGATCACTTTGTTGTCCGTCTGTCCGTCCGTCGGTCCGTCTGTCTGTCAAGACTCCTTATCTCGAGAACGCGTGGAGGTATCGAGGTATCCGTGAGAAAAATCAAACATCTATAATAACGTAAAGGTACAGCCATTTATGCCGCAAAAAACGTATATTTTGACACTCTCAAGGGAATCAAAATGATAGGGTACTTCCCGTTGATATAGAACTATAAAATTTGGCAAGTAATATCGTGATATACTATTCGTACAAATACATACAACAATCTGAAAACTATACATTTGTAATTAAATTATAAAAAAGTATAGTCTTTTTCAAAAGACATATGTGCATAGCTCGGTTGAGTTAAGTATCCATCTCATTTATATGCAATGCTATAGATATTAGGTGCAAACTTAACTCAAGTAATATAATAATTTTCGGGCAAGTGAAAGTTTGTACGGAACCCTCGGTGCGCGAGTCAGACTCGCACTTGGCCGGTTTTTTTTAATGTCATAGGAGGCGTACGAGCAGACGGGTAGCCTGATGGTAAGCGATCACCGTCGCCCATAGACACTTGCATAACCAGAGGAGTCACAAGTGCGTTGCCAGCCTAGCGTGTTGGAATCAAAAGTATCAGAACCTTGGTACCTTTTTGGTTAATCCTGTTTCTGACCTCCCGTTAGCCAGCCCACACGTAACACCATTCGTCGTCGGGCATATTGTGGGGGACCATACTGAAATATATATCATTTTAAAAAAATAAGTATATCCTCTTCTCCATGTTTACATTTTGTCCCTTTTTTCAAATGATATAAAGCCAACAAAATCAATCGTAATTTCCTAATTTTTCAACTAATAGACACTGCTTACTAATTGTGTACCTAATGTTCAGATAAGCGTAATATATACTAAGCCAATGTTCGGATGTTTTACTTACGCCCATACATCTCACTTTAACAATTTTTTTTTGCCAATATAGGTTTCAAGAGTCCATCTCATTAATATGTGTATAGCCTAGATTTTTAGCATTTTTCATATTAACTCTGTCACTATGGTCTGAGTTACGAGACAGAGTAAAAAAAAAGGATTAGTTGATCCACCCTTAGTAAGTAAGTATTTTATTTGCTCAAGATAGGGTATATTTATGGTCTTATAAATTAACATTGAGATCCAACTATCTTGTCACGCAGTGACATACAAGATTTGGGAAAAGTTAGCTATTTTGAGTTATATAAAATGAATTGTACATAAAACATATTGTGAAAGAACTCACACTCGCACATATCCGAATCTAGAAATTTCGATGTCTATTTAACATATTGAAAAATGAATTTATTATAATATATTATAAATGCAAATAAAAAAAATATCACTGAGATGTCACATTATACACTACTAATTTATTATATATTTAATTTTAATATGTATTTTCACATGAAAGTCAAAACAAAACCATAATTAAATCAAGATATAGAATTAGAACAATATAATTAAGTTACAACATAAGCAAATAATATAATCAAATTTAACTCATGTCACAGTATTCCTTAATCGAATAAAATGCATTATCCTTAAGCCATTTGAATAAATCTGGCTTGAATTGTTTTAACGGAAGGTCTTTTATGGCTTGTGGTAATTTATTAAATAAGCGAATTCACATGGGGTAGCAGTTTTTCCGGTATACTTATACGTTACTAGATGGTAACTTCGTCAGTGGAGGAGAAAAAATGAGAACCGTTTTTTGTTTATGCGTAGTCGGGTAAAAAGTATCCTATAACCATCTTGTGGATGCCTGGCTATACTCGTGTATCAAAAATAGTCAAAATCCGATCAGCCTATTTGGAGTTACGAAGCCACAACGACACATACAAACATACAAAAAATCCCAAAAAAAACAATTCAATGGCCTTCAAATAGTGCGTTACAGAATCGTGTTTCGGAGATATCTTTTATGTATATAGTCGTTTATTTTGTTCAACTTTATAGTACTTTTGATGCGGGTCTAGACACTTTGCTAAAAGACCATTTACCGAAATGGCTATCCTAAAACACCCTTGTATAGTTTAATCTGATTACTTACATTGGGAACTTACAATAAACAGTAAAAAAAATTGCATAATTCAAAAATATTCACACCACAGTAATTACTAAGCTGGTTTTAACTTTTAAATCAAATTGAAAAATCATCGTCACCCATATAAATAATATGAAGTATGAACCATGAGTTGACTTTAAGAGAAACAACAGAAGAACAGCTTTAATTCAAAATTACAGCGCAATTAATTAAAAATTTAAATGAACCGCGATATCTGCGAGCATTGACGACACGTTCGGCTTAGTAGGTTGCATAACTCGGTCAGGACAAATGTTGGTATACTGAGCATGAGCACGAATGTTGTTCCTGAGTCTTGGATGTTTTCTATGTATTTACGTATTATAATTTATCTATATAGTATGTATATCGTCGCCTAGTACCTATTGTAGAAGCTTTGCTTAGATTGGGACTAGGGAGATCTGTGTATGCTTGTTCCTGTACCATTTATTATTTATTTATTGATATGCAAACCCTATATCGCAAGAGAAACCCATTTTTCTCTATTCTTCGCGAATTAATTGGACCTTTTCAGGGCGATGTAATTTTATCTAATCATCAGCATAATCGTTGTTTCAGCCATAGGAGGTCAACCGCCGGACACAGGCAGCCTCAATAGATTTCCACAATGGGTCGGATAGAGACGTCCCGCATCCGCCGAGACCTCGAAACCCTAACCAAGTTGACCACCTTGCGGGTGCCCGTCCCACGCTGTGTTAGCCGTAACGCGGTGTCCACTCGAGAACCTTTCTGCCCCAACGGCCATCGGTTCTTCTAACTATGTACCCAGCTCATCGTCACTTCAGTTTGCTTACCCTATTTGTTATTACATCTTATTCTTCTTCAATTTAAGAGCTACGCTCTTGTCGCTGTAGCAATCGCCAGTCGTTTCTTTCTTGGGTTTTCTCCTTCACTTCTTGGTAAGACATGACTTGGGCCTTTTCTTTCATTTGCTCAAAGTAATTCTGTTCTGGCCTTCCTCTACCTCGCTTTCCCTCGATTTTTCTTTTTATGATGTTTTGGAGGAAAAAGTCATGTCTTAGCAGGTAGCCTATCATACTTCCTCGTCTATTTTCTATTAGTGTTAGTATTGTCCTTTTCACTCTTGTTATTTCATCTATACTATTATAAAGTTCTAAAAATGAAACTACAATTACCTAATTGTGTTTTTAAAGTATAAGATTTAAGGAGTGAACCCTGAAATATCTTATATATGAATCGCATAGCTAAAGCGTAACTAATAACAATACAGAAAAGGATCAAACAAGCGCAATTATTTTGCAATCACCCGTCCTGCCTCGGTATGGCCTTTCGGAGTCTATTGAGTATGTATTTATAAATAACAGTACGAACGTAGCGGGCCGGTATCTCATAAACTCATAAATGTTTATATCGGAATAGCGCTGCCTCGGAGTTCCAGTTTGAACGGAAACGTTTGATAAGACGATGCTGCAACAGTTTTATAATTGTCACAAGCTTTATCGACTAGTGAACAAAAGCACCATAAAGTCACCCTGCTATATTCCAGGCGCTCCAACCATGGTCCGGTGTTTTTAAGTCATCATTATTAGGGATCCCTATCCAAAGATCTAAATAATGAAAAGAATCAAGACTCCAACTGGATTTGAACCATTCCCTTATGCCTTGCCGAGGCGCACGCTCAACCAGTTGTGACGGCAAGGCACAAGGCACTTTGTATTTAATAGAATACTAGCTTCTGCCAGCGACTTCGTTCGCCTTAAATTCGTTTATTGCGGATAAGGGTATTATTCCGGGATAAAAAGTAGCCTATGTCCTTCCCCTAAACTCAAACTATATCCATACCAAATTTCAGTCCAATTGGCTCAGCGGTTTAAGCGTGAAGAGGTAACAGACAGACAGACAGACAGACCGACACATTTTCACATTTATAAAATATAATATAATAGTTTCTTAGTGATGAAATTCACTTTAAGAGTTATTACAGATCATAATGATGAAATATCAAGATTTTCGTATAAAAAGAAATTAGGCAGTTGACAAAAAATACTCTACAGTCATAGCACAAGCTTATTGATATGAGCACATTATATCAGCATCTCGAGGGGTAAAGTTCAATTTCATTTGGACCCTAACTGTGCGTTTGGCTAGAAATTTTCTGCCTTGCACGACTGAACTGTATTTTGGCCCGATGCGACCTTCAAACCGTCAAGTAAAGAGCGTACTACCACCTGAAAGGCCGGCAACGCACTTGTGACTCCTCTGGTGCTGCAGGTGTCTATGGGCGACGTTGATCACTTACCATCAGACTATCCGTCTGCTCGTTTGCCCCCTATTAAAAAAAACTGGAGTCGGACTCGCGCACCGAGGGTTACGTGCAAACTTTCACTTACCCTAAAATGATTACCCAGTTCCGCTTGAGTTAAGTTTGCACCTGATATCTATAGCACTGCATACAAATGAGGTGCAAACTTAACGCAACTGAGTTGTTCAAATAGGTTATTTGAAATTTTTAAATAAAGGTAGTTAGAGACATGGTTATAACTTTGGTGTAATATTTATGTTTATTTATACAAATTGTGAATTTTTTAATTTTCGTTTTGAAAACTTCGGAGATAAAGGGGTGAATTGTGTTTTTTTCACAAAATCTAATCACAATAAAAAATTTAGAAAATAAAATTATATTTTTATATATTTTACTTGCAATACATGTGCGCTGACCATGTTTATAAATATTTCAAATTTCAAATAGATAGCGTAAGTCGTTTTTGAGATATGGTGCTCCAATAGTCGGACAAACAAAGAGACAGACAGACAGTCGCACCAGAAGGGTTCCTTTTTTACCTTTTTGGTACGGAACCCTAAAAATGACCAAATTTGGGTGAAAATTTTTGACTACAACTGGATAGTTTTACGGTAAATCTCGATATACATATATTATAACAAGAGCAAGTTTTAAATCGCCTCGGATTCCTGGCAGCTGTCGCCTTAACGACCGAAATTCGTAGGAATTTCTCAAAGGTTTTTATCTTTGGGACATTGATTCAACATATGGCGTTACAAGGCATTTCTCGCGCTTTCTCACGGGTATTTCGCATACCCTTTTTATTTAGGAAAATGTACAATTATTTTACGTTCTATTTCATTCAGATATTGGTCGGTCCGAAGTAGGTCCCGCTCATCCATATCTTTGTAAAAAAATCGAGTCGTTTTGTTTTTTGTTGCTCCGTATAAGGTACAAAATCTATCAAGTAATATGTCAAAGAGTTCAATAGATAATTTCAAGGCGTACAGCACAGTGCTCGCTGGCGGAAAGGTTGACACGTTGGATATGCGTAATCCAAAAGTACAGGTTGGAGTTCCTGGTATTGAGTGAGAGAGAGCAACTGTGTTTTTCTTTGCGCTTTGATCTTTATATCTCCATCACAATAATATGTCCGTGTCCAACAGTGCAAGCGCGAAGACTGCACCAATCAAAAATAGCGGCCAAGTGCGAGTCGGACTCGCCCATGAAGGGTTCCGCAGCCGTTTATACAATAAAATGCACTACAGATGAAAAAAAATACGATATGGAAAAAAACGCTAGCAAAAGAGCGTATCTCCTCGGCACTTACGTCCTTTTGCTGAGAAGCGCAGTTTTTTAGCAATAACTTAAAAACGGTATGTCCGATCATATTGAAAACAATTTTCGTTGAAAGTATTTATTAAGCTTTATATTGGTCAAATTTTTCAAATTTTTTGAACATACCGTTTAAAAAATAGAGGGGGGGCACAATTTTTGCTACTTTCGGAGCGAATATTTCGGAAGCTGTTTTCTAAATCAAAAACTTTTTTAGAAAGCTTAAAGTGTTTTTAAAAGAACTGTCGAAATATGTGCCACACATTGATATTTGCTGAAAATGTTTTTGCCATTTTGGCTACGGAACCCTAAAAATGTCACGACGTTCGCTTTCAAAGCGCACCTTTTACCTGTGTCGTGTTATTCGTTTATCGAACTACGAAGCTAGCTGTCCCGGGTTCGAATCCCGGCCTGGGCAAGTGTTATTGTGATGAGCACGAATGTTTGTTCTTGGGTCTTGGATGTTTTCTATGTATCTAAGTATTATTATTTATCTATATTATTATGTATATCATTGCCGTGTACCCATAGTTTAAGCTTTGCTTATTTTGGGACTAGGTCGATTTGTGTAAGATTGTCCCTGATTCATTATTTATTTATTCATTATTTTATCGGGCAACTGTAGGAATTGGTAAGTGTGGTGTGTTGTAGACTGCACCCTTCGGACGGCGGTTCCGTACAGACTGCCGCTTAATGTCCAGACGTGATTTACTGCCCTAGTCCTGTTTTAATTAATACCCATCTCGAACGCGGTGTGGTAGCCTCCTGACAAAATATTGTTCGGGCTGCCTTGCTGATAGGGTGACATCTGAGACGTGATTAGAATATTTTTTGCGGCACCGTAATAGGAAATGAATGTTTTTTTTTTTAGTTTAGTTTATAGGTAGGAATAAGCCTCCTTATTGTCAGAAAAAAAAATACAGATTTTTCCGTGGCTTAGAAAAAACAAAAAGATGAAAAGGTACCTATATGTGGGCCTATATTCCCGCCTTATAAGGTACGGCACGAGCGGCATTTATATTTTCGATTAAAATTGCTGTAAATGTACCGTATACCGTATAAGGCAGGTATATAGGCCCACCAACACCTTTCCAACTTTTTATTTTTTTCTAAGCCACGGAAAAATCTGTATTTTTTTCCTGACAATATGGCCTACCTATAAACAAAATTTCAATATTTTTGAAAATTTTCATCCATTCCCCATTGATGGCCGTTATTGAAAGCTACCATGACCGGGCCTGCGCTGTCCACATCCAGCAGACTCCAGCGACTCTGACCATATCGTCAGTCCACCTTGTGGGGGCCTACCGACGCTGCATCTGCTGTCACTTAAGTATTGCAATTCTGTAAGCTATGTTCGTTACTCTGGTTCTTCTACACTGTTAAAAAATATGTAATTTTCCTTGCAAAAAAAACAAATATGTATCAAGGTAAATTAATACATTTTATTTCCATTTTAAATTTCATGAAAGTTATGTAAAATTAAGTACATAAGTTTTCATAAATTTCCTTGCTTTTTCGAAAATTTTACAGGTTCATGTGTAATCTTTGCATGGAAAATTACATAATTGCATGTAAAATTAAATATTTTTTTAAGAAAGAAGAAAGAAAGAAAGAAAAATATATTTATTCCATAGAAAGCACACACAGACAGGACATCATTTGCATAAAATTAATATTGTTTTTTTAGGTTAATTAGGTAAATTGTCTGCAATGGGTCCAGCAATGTGTGCGTTAGGGAAAAGGCTCCGACTCAGCATGGTGTTGCAGTTCGCGAGCAGGGCAGAACTGCAACGCTGTTATTCTGTCAAAGCCCACAGGCAGCTCGATTTAAACATGACAACGCTTGGTAATATATAAAAAAATCAACGATACCATAGAAAACAAATACAAAACAGTGTCATGAAAATAAATATGTAATGATAGTAGAGATGTGTGAAGATTGAGAGAGCAAAGAGTACTCTGGCACGGTTTTAATAGTGTAGGTACGGATTTTTCTTCATTCTATTCGATCTCGCCAATAAAACTTAAATTTTGTCTTTTTTTTTAAATTTTAAGTATATTTTTAATTGATGAGTATCAGAGAGAATGTAATATATCTGTATAGGTTACTAGAGACAAAACGATAAAAATAACTCTTTATTCCAGACCTCATAAAATATACCGGAATTTACAAACTCATAATGAAAAATTACAATAGGCATGATAACTGGGTAAGAACATCAAAATTCTAATTATTCCGTGAGATAATACAAAAATATTTGATACTTTTTTTGCATTTTTAAATAATAAAAAAATATTCAGATAAATCGCAATAAAATTTAGCGAGTTGGGGCTCGTGACGTCACTCCTTGGTAAAATTTGTACTTAGGAGTGACGTCACGCGACATGTTGCCTCAATGTATCACCTTTACTTTTACCCGACTGCCGAAAAAAGGAGGGTTATGTTTTTCGAGCGTATGAATGTATGTCCATTTATTTGGCACGCCCTTCAGCCCAAACGGATGGACGGATTTTGACATATGAGGTATCGTTGAATTCTTCAGAATTGTGGCAGTGACATACGCTATATAAAGTTTGAAAATGGTGCCCAGAAATGAAGGCGGGGACAAACAATACTTTGTTACCTACTGGCGCAGAAAGATCTACCAAAAGTACGTATGTCACCGCATGCGGAACCTTAAAGTATTTAGTGTATATATTACTCAGTTGAATTTTATAAAGGTTTTGAAAAACGTGTTTTTTCCTTTTCAGTACATTATTTTTAAGCAGTCGGGTTTTTTGTTTTTATAATAATAATTTTATTTGATAACGTAAAAAAAGAAAAAATACGGTTCTAATATTTTTTATTAAACTACAACACAGACTAATTACAAAAAAATAGTCATCATCCGACCGACCGCATGCGCGTACGAGTACCATCGGTCGAGAACTGTTTCCAGCTAAGGGTAAAAAGGCAGGTTAATTAAAAGTCTTTCTGCACGTTTTCAAGAACGTTTTAGGAAACTCAGTGACAGTATCTTACAATGAATCCTCTTTCTAGTTACTCCGTAACGGATAAAAATATAATCAGATTGTGAGAACTCCATAATAGTCTGTTATTTATTTGGCAGCGAGTCTGAGAGGTCGTTTATTTAGAGGGATTATGGTATTATATTTGCTCGTTATTAAAAGTGGAAGATTTTGGTGCACGGTGGCACGATCATTCTCAAGCTGCACTATTGTAGCTTGTGAACGAGATCATGTTCCATATTTTACTTTACAAATTGACGCAATTAACGTCTTGTTTTGTCGTATCACACTACCCGTACCGTGCCACAGTGAGAATCTAGGAAAAAAATGAAAATGGACTGAAAATACTTACAAAAATCGATTTTACTTATATTGTATTAGCTATAGTACGCTATCATTACGAAAGAAATTTTAAAGTAAAATATGGAACAGATCCACTTTGAGAAAGAATCTTTTTTTTTTTATATTTTTAGAAACAATATCATAATATTTAGACATCTTTCCGTTATATTTGCCAGAAATAAACACTGTATCCCCACAGATGCTATTTATTAGGGTTCCCTTTAGTCCAACCCTTATAGTCTATCCGACCGTCTGCCCGTATGTCACAAACATTTTACTCAAAAACTACAAGATGTATAATGATTAAATTTGGAGTATAGGTGTCTTTTCTAAGTCGCTACTTAGTTCGTTAGTTAAATAACAAAAATAAATATTTCTTGGGATTATGACACTCCCATATATGTTACCGAAGTTGAAAAAAAAAACAAAGATCAACGTGTGGCACATATGTAGACAGTTCTTCTATGAATACTTTGAGTTTTCTAAAAAAATGGTTGGATTTAGTGAGTATTCTCGGAAATAATCGTTACGTTTAGCAAAAGGACGTAAATCGTATTTTATCTGTAGTGCATTTTTTTGTAGTAACGGCTATGAACCCTATCGTTCGACATGCTCTTGGCCTGTTTTATTGTACTGGTTATTGTACATTAATAAATAATTGATTTAATTACCGCAGACGTTTCAGATATCTCGTTACTACCATGGTCTCGAAGGGAAGTCATCCTGTGTAAAAATCGTCGAAGTTTCTTCATCTAAATAGGTAAGTTTTTAAATAAAAAGTAAGAATTTTGGCGTAAACGCCAACGTTTTTTGGCGTAAGCGCCAGATGTTAAAGTGCAATGAAATCGAAGATATAATTTTATGTTTTGTTAACATTTAAGTTAGTGACGTAAAAGATAAACGGATGAATAAATTTTTTACATAATTTAGCCGTTTTATAAATCAGTCGTTTGTACGAACTAGACAAAAAACGAAAAATGAAGACGCGTTTTCGGATTTCGGATTGGAAATTTTAAAGAAACATGTTTCCGCGTTATGTAAGCGCTGTATAGGTTATATAGTCAAAAACATGTCTGAAAAGCAGCCTGTTTCATATACTAGATTTGACAAAAATCTCACTTAACTACCTATAATTAAGGGGTGCATGGAAAATTTAAGCTTAACTGCGGTAATTAATAAAGGTTCCTGTTTACAAAGATAGATGGTTCTAGGGAACCATCAATCTTTTTAAGTAAATTATTTACGTAAAGGATACCAACAGGAACCTTTATTAATCCTACGCTGTCTGTCTGTCACAGGGCTTTAACTCTATAATAGGTGATTATTTGAAATTCACAAAATATGTGTAGCTGTTGATATAACAGCCATTGTATTGTATAAACAAAAAAATCTAAAAATTAAAAACCATTCAAGTGCCAGTACTACTTTTTTTTTTGTTACAGCAGTAAAATAAAAAAATACTCATTCTCTGAAGACCAAGTGTCTGATTACGGTTCGAGAGTTAGTCAGGACACCGTGAAATATGAAATATTTGAATAATTCCCGTGAATATTCATATACAATGACTCGCCTCGTCGCGGTGTCACCTACCGAGTGGGGCTGTGGAGATATCTCATTCCTTTAATTGGCATGTCATTTTTGGCACCCTTGGCAATAAACAACGTGGATTTTTTTCTCTTTATTCAAAACAAACATACATAGACTGCTAAAATCATAACCCTTCCTTTTGGCTTTGTCGTAATCGGGAAAAACGTGCGCTACCTTGAGATCAGCATGTTTTTCTTAGTTATTTGACATAAATCACTTCCGTTTAGTAGATAGCCGGATCACTGGATCTAAGCAATATTGCGACCATCGAAGTCAGATTTTAGTATATGAAATTTCATAAAAAAAAACCTTGTATAAAAACAAATCAAATTGTAAAATGTACCTCACAGCAAAAGTTTACTCAACGAGATGTTCATGTTTTATTAAAAATTTACAATTAGGATGTTTACAACTTTTATCAACTTTTTTCAGTCGCATGTTATAGAACAACCGCTCATTAATTAGAAAAAAATGGTTATAAAACTCACCGAGATACAATGATGTTAAAATTACATTTTTGGACCTTTCTAAAAACGCTCCATACAAAAGCCAAAGAACATGTGATCTCACTCGTTCCTACCTCGTATGGCGAATATAGGAACTTTAGACGACACGTTTGGCTCAGTAGGTTGTACAACGGCCTACGAAGCTGACGGTCCTGGGTTCGAATCCCGGCCAGGGCAAGTGTTTGTATGATGAGCACGAATGTTTGTTCCTGGGTCTTGGATGTTTTCTATGTATTTAAGTATTATAATTTATCTATATTTTGTGTATATCGCCGCCTAGTACCCATAGTACAAGCTTTGCTTAGTTTGGGACTAGGTCGATTTGTGTAAGTTTGTCCCTGATAGGTATTTATTATTTATTTATTATTATTCAGCAGCTATGTTAAAACTAGCGTTTATCGAAACGGTTTCATAACAAAAGTTACTATAAATCTCATGGTTTATTATATAACCGCTATATATAACCGCTCAATACGAGAAAAAATGGTGATTAAACTACTACAATCTCATAAAAACACCGAGATACAATGATGTTAAAATCACATTTTTGGAGCTTTCCTAAAAACGCTCCATACTAAAGCCAAAGAACGTGTGATGTCACTCGTTCCTACCTCGTATGGCGAATATAGGAACTTTATTCTGCAGCTATGTTAAAACTTGCGTTTATCGAAACGGTTTCTTTCATAATAAAAGTTACTATAAATCTCATGGTTTCTTCAATGGTATTAGTTACTTACAGTTTCATACTTTAAAAATGGACTTTATATGTAAAACAATAAACTACACGTTCTATTATAAAAACTATATAGAATCAGTTGGATAGAATACAAAAGTAACGGGGAAGTTTTAAATATCGTTGATGTAGATTATTGAGAACAGGAGAGGGAAGATGTTACGTCATCTTATACGGCATGACATCTGGATGATGAGAATAATAGAGGAAAAAATTGATGACAAAAGGAAAAGAAGACCTAGAAGGAGCAAATAAAAGAAAAAAATAAATGCGTTATCATACTAGAAGTTAAAGATGAAGCAGAATGTAGAATAAGCTGGAAATTACTCCACCGACAAGAGCCTAGGTCTTAAATAGATGATGATGATGATTATAGAAACTAACATTAGCCATCAACATTTAATTTTTGTTTGATAACAGTTAACATCCCCATTGACGTCATGACTTGCGACCGCTACCTATAAGGCTATCCAAGTCTAAAAAATGTCTACCCTCAATCGGCCCAAAAGTATATAACGCGATACCTACTGATATAAAAGACGCACTTAGCGAAAAAATTTACTTAAGCCAAGTCAAATCCAAGCTTATACACGATGCGCTTTACTCAGTTGAAGAGTTCTTTCAACCGTCCGGATGACACAACCGGTCACTTACCCAGCAACCTACTACTTAGTCGACATTCTACAGTAGTAATAATTGAATAAATAAATAGTATTATACTAATGTACACGAATTGACATGTAAAATTTTATATTATCAATAAATGTTTGAATTGAATTGAATTGAATCATGGACTACCATTTCAGCCCTTATTACTGGCGTTCCCGGGCGAATCTCAGAGCGTTATTAAACGCTCGGTTCATCGTCATTGTTGTCTCATCATTATTATCACCACGACGGAAAGATATGTCATGATTACTTCGATCAAAGTAAACGCAGCCTCGGGATTACTCTTCTGTTTGATGAAAAATTTATTCAGCGGGCCTATGATGGTTGTGTTTATCACGCGATAAATGATGTGATAACGCGCCTGTCTCTTTCGCACTCACATACGTGTCAGAAGCTGACGGCAGCTATGTCATTTATTTATCGCGTGACAAACGCAACCATCATAGGCCCGCTGAATATCATTTCTTGTAACGATATTTGCTGAGACGACAATGACAAAAATGGACGCCCTAAAAACGCTGAACAGCGGCCCGCCCGCTCAGTGACTTTTTTGTGCTGTGTATAATTGATAACAACTTTACTTTATAGTAGGTATAGACGTTATTCGACAATTTAAATGCAGTTACGCTAAGCCTCCAAGTACCCAACCACACAAAAGTATGTAATAATTATAAATTACGGTCCCCTGAAAGGTGTAACAAAAGAGGAACTTTGGAATTCCTTCCGTCTCATTCTTTATTGTACGAAACGACGTAACCGGCAGGTTTTTAGTATGATATTACATCATTTTTGAGATAGCGCTGCATTGTTGGCATATTTGCACCCTCGACCCATTCGCGAGTATTAATGGGCAAATACTGACCGTCATACTTTGAATCAGTTTTTTTTAGACTAGAACACGCAGCTTCGTCAGTGGAGGAGAAAAGTCGTAACCATCTTTTTCCAGCGTATTCGAGTAAACACTATTCTATAACCATCTGTGGATGCCCATGCTAACTGTGCACCGAAAATACTTGAAATCCGTTTTGCTGTTTGGCGTGATGAAGCAACGACGTACGAGTACACAAACATACAAAAAAAAGGTTTTTGATTTAGTGACCTTCAATGAGTCCGTATCACTTATTTTTCGAAAATATCATCGATGTACAATGTAAAGGTACATACAGACATTTCATTTTTACATTTTTATAATAGTATAGAGTTGCACAACTTCGTTTGTAAAAAAGCGGCCAAGTGCGAGTCGGACTCGCCCATGAAGGGTTCCGCAGCCGTTTATACAAAAAAATGCGCTACAGATGAAAAAAAAAACGATATGACAAAAAAAACACTAACAAAAGAGCGCATCTCCCCGGCACTTACGTCCTTTTGCTGAGAAGCGCAGTTTTTTGGCAATAACTTAAAAACGGTATGTCCGATCATGTTGAAAATAATTTTCATTGGAAGTATTTATGAAGCTTTATATCTATAAATTGTTTCATATTTTTTGAACGTACCGTTTAGAAAATAGATGGGGGGACACAATTTCTGCTACTTTCGTAGCGAATATTTCGGAAAATATTTACTAAACCAATTTTTTTTTAAACCTCAAAGTGATTTTAGAAGTAGTGTCGAAATATGTGCCACACCTTGATATTTGCTGATTTTTTTTTTTCAGGTTCGATTACATGTATGGAGTGCCCCCCTAGAAATATATATTTTTTTTATTTAACTATCAAACTAAGTAGCGGTTAACACACGACACCTATGCTCCAAATTTCATCAATGTACATCTTATAGTTTGTGAGTAAAATGCCAGTGACGTACGGACGGACAGACAGACAGACAGACATGACGAATCTATAAGGGTTCCGTTTTTGCCATTTTGGCTACGGAACCCTAAAAATACACATCCTACATATTTAAACTAATTGTAGCTTTATAGAAGAGTACCATTGATTTTGACCACAATCAGTATTTATTTGTACTTAGTACAAATAAATAATGGTATTTTATTCGCAGATCTTGATTTTCCGTGTTTGCACCCTTACTTTGTGAAAAAAAGCCCAACTAGCCGATATAATGAACTACCATTTTAATAGCTTTATTTTTCAAGGAGGCAATGCAATAACTTACCTATAGCTTAGTTGGTTGAACAGATTAGTGGCCATAATTTTCGTTTTATTTACAACCCCTTTACTAAGCAAACCTCGTAAATATTGCACAATAAGGACCCGTCAGCTCCCAAATATTGTATTAGCGGAGCGAGACGCACGTAGCGAGTTTTAAGTGTGTTAGAGCGGGGAAAATGCACCTGTGTTTATATGTAGGTCGTAAAAAGTGTAATAAAAGTAAAATAGTCGTTCATGAAACTAACTGTAAAAGTGTGATAGCGGAGTGGAGTCAGACCCTCTAGTGATACTATATCGACGGAAAAAGCGGAAACGTAGTAACCGCCATCTGAATTCCATTGGCGGTTACGACGTTTCCACTTTTTGCTGTCGATATTATACTCTTTGTTTGTTTCATTTGTGCAATGTTTGGGCTCTCAGTAACAGTGATTTTGCGATGTCAGTACATCGGTTGCGACACAAGAACATAGCGACTTGGAGAGAAAAATGTGACAGTGTTATGATTGATATCTATTCAAAATGCTTAATTATACCGCAATATACAGGATGTCCCTAAAACCAACGCCAAAATCAAGAGGGGTGATGAAACAGCTTATAAGCTACCATATTAAGTAAATTAGACCTTAATACAAATATCATGGTTTTCAACATATTTGCACTTTTAAAAAACTCGTGACTTTTTTGAATATCTCGAAAACCATGAACTTTTTATTAAGGTCAAATTTACTTAATATGGTAGCTTATGAGCTGTATCATCCCTCTTCATTTTGGCGTTGTTTTTAGGGACACCCTGTATATTAATCCTTTGCTATTCCACGGAATAGTGTTTTGGTTAGATATGACGGTAAATTGTGCTCAAATGTGCATATTTTCATGCAGTCTTTACAAAAAAATACGCATGCAAATACAACAAACCAACACTAAACAGTAAATCCTCGATACGTGTTTCGCCTCTACGAGGCACAAGATATGGTTGTTGCCCACACGAGAACTAACTTCTCAGGTGGAAGACAGTAATTTTACGGAAAAGCAATAAACCATTCGATTAATAAATCATGGAATTCCGCAAAGTAACACCTGATGAATCTATCAACTTTATGTCAATTTATAAAATTGCGAAAAGTTTTGGGATAAAGACGATGTTAAAAATATTGTACGGCAAAGGCAAACATCTCATATTCCACATTTCACTTTATGTTTTAATTTTATTTATTTAATAATAGGGTACATGCATGAATTTTCTTTATTGCTTTTCTTAAATAAATATCAAAATACCGTATAAACGATTTCAAAATCTGAAATATACATTTAAATCAGCCAAGAAACACGCAAGATATAGGCATTTTAAACTGCTAATTAGACGGCGATTTGACAGAGAGGTCCGACATGTACTGTTACGTCATAGTCTACGCCGGCCATATAAACTCCATATTAAATTCCGTTTTGCTAGAAAGGGATAGAATGAAATGTTTGATGGCTTATATCTTGGTTATTTTTATAGTTGTTCGAAAAATTATATTTGTCTACTGTTTGTTACATGAATCAGCTTTTAATAAAGCAAAAATTAAAATTCATGTATATTCCCTATTATTGCGTCTTACAAAGATTGGTACATTAAATTAAATTGAATGCCTATTTTTTTTACTTTTATAGAAAACTCGGTTGGTACATTATTTTTGAAATAGTAAGTTTTTGATTCCTTTCCATACTAATGAACCTTGCAAATATTCAAAAATTTTAGTGTGTAGTCTTAATACTTTGACATTTCAGATAGATATATTATATGTCGTAAACATCACTGGAGTAAAATCGGAAATAAGTTTGCGAATTCAAAGCAGAAATTGCATCGCATTCAGAGTGCATCGTAATCTGGGGGACTATTTGACAAGTCAGAAATTTAACTTTCTAGCTCGCTCTCTCTCCCTCTTCTGTTAAGGTGTATATTGTTATGAAAATGACCTTAATCGACGATTGTACAAGTTTTTTAATGTTACTGAAATGAAAAGTAAAAATTACCTAATTTGATAACGACAAAAATGGGAATTTCCAATTCCACACATTTATCACATTTTTTTTTAATTCAGTTAAAAAGTCTACTTTTGTGTTCCTGTGAATATTATTAAACAAAATTGTGTGCCTTAAAAAATCCACGTATTTGTTACCTATAACTTAAATGCTTAAGTTTTTATTTATCAGGTTCCATTTAAAAGATATCAAAGAAACACTTGCAAAATTGCCAACCAAGGTAATTGGCAAGTTTTTGTTTTATTAACTAAAAATAGGCAACCGCCATTCTATGGGGTTTCCCTAAGTTTTAAACAAACAAGTTAAAAGAACGGTATACAAACTTTAAACGATGAGCTTTGGAGAGGTCTGAACTATTCCGATTGTCGTAAATCGAAATTCGTATTGCACCAACTCTATAGGAAAACAATATTTCTTAGGACGGGATAGCAAAATTCTATGTTCTAATTTTGAACGTTGAATGGATGTAGATGTGAATAGAACCTCTGGTGATGTATTTTTAAAGACTTAGGCTGGAAACAGTGCTCGACCAATGGTACGCGCGTACGGTTGGTCAGGAGTAGCTATCGCTGTAGAAAGCATAAGGCGCGTTCAGACTATAGTGCGGCAAGTTTGTCGTGACCTTCCTATGGTCTGCGGGCAACGGGGGGAAAGAATGCGGGGTCTACCCAACCGCAGACCATGGGAGGGTCACGAATGAACTTGCCGGGTTATAATGCTGGGCGTATGCAGACATACAAAACACTCCCGACTAACCATATGCGCGTACCATTCGGTCGAGCACTGTTCCAGCCTTAACGTTACCGATTGGTACAGCTGTGGATAAGGGACAACTGGCAAACATTTGTTGCACATTTTTCTGAATCGTTGGTTCTGCGGAGTAAAAAATATAGTAAATGAGTCGGTGCATATACATAATATAATTTTTATGCAAATAATTATATCTGTCCGTGGCTTCGCTGCTATGTTATAAAAGGGCAAAGCAACAAAACAACTGACACACTGTCATATATATTTTTTTTCTAAGGCATAGGGGGGGGGGGAAACGAGCAGACGGGTCGCCTGATGGTAAGCGGTCACCGTCGCCCATAAACACTTGTATCACCAGAGGAGTCAGAGGTGCGTTGCCGGCCTTTCAGGTGTAATACGCTGTACGCTCTTTTGTTGAAGGTTTGAAGATCGCATCTGTAAAGTAGAACATAGACATGCCACATGAGTAGAGTGGCAGTTGGCAGCGGCATATTACTTGCGAAGCCGATGGCCACCACCTACCAGAAGATGCAGCGTAAGGAAAAGAAAATTGACTAACGATCTGGCCAAGATCCGCTGGAATCTGTTTGATGAGGGTAGCGAAAACTGATCGTTGTAAAGATGATTGCAACAGGCGTCCAGTAGAATATCTTTCGATGATGAAGATAATTTTCCGAGCGAGCGTAATGTCTCCGTGTAAGCTATGTATAAAAATGTTATCTTATGCCTGTCCGGATATCTTCTTCTTCGCATTTCTCAACCGATTCTGGTAAAGTTTTCTGAGCAGGTTCTATCATTTATATATATTTTAGTCGATGCTTTTTTGGATTTTTTCAAAACGGCGGAGATATGGGGATTGAAAGACTCGCAAGGTCTACAGCTCAGTCACTAGTATTATTATGGGTAAGAATTTACTTCTCCAACTAGTAATGTGTAAATGACCACAGATCGCTTTGAGAGTGAGAAGAGCAGTGACTAATCGCGTTCATGATTTAGGTGTTTGGAATGAACCAAAAAATGCCGACCAGAACTGGGCTTTTACTAAATAATTAATAGTTAAAGCTTGACAAGTTCTTTCGTGACACCCCCATGGTCTGCGGGCGACGGGGGCGAGTAAGAAGTGTGCGCGCGGCAGTGTCATCGTGCTCCGCCGCGCGCACACTTCACAGTGTATTCCCCCCGTCGCCCGCAGACCATGGGAGTGTCACGAAATAACTTGTCAAGCTATAGTGTATTCTTTCTTAAGTAATATTACATCGAGTAAAGTTTATTCTTTGAGCGACGTCTAATGCAATTCCATAATAGAATACATTTGAAGCAAACATTTCGTACAAGTGCCACGGGACCTACATATCGATGGCAAAAAGCGAAAACGTAGTACCGCCAACTAAATCCATTGGCGGTTACTACGTTACTGCTTTTTGCCATCCATATATACATATTTAAAATCATTGCGGCATTGTCTTATAACTCCAGAATACAGCACTCTCTACATTCCCTAAGGCAGACACACATTACCTCTCTATCTTAACATCTTTATAAAACCGCAGAGCAAAAGAGACAGCATAGGTACAACATTCGGTGACTGGAAAATTGGAACTGGGACTTTTCTGAGTTTCAACAGTAATTTCATTCAAACTTGGTGTGTTTGAAGTTAGTTCACAAGTTTTGATCAAAGTTTTGTGTGTGTTATATTTGTGGAGTTTGAAGTCGCCTCTTGGGATGTTTGTCGGTTCAATTTAAGTAACACAGCTATATTACCGAACTGTGGAATAAATTGTCAGCGGCAGTATTTCCAGAGCGATGCGACCTTCATGTCTTCGAGAAAAGAGCGTACTTATCCCACCTCAAAAGCCAGCAACGCACTTGTGACTCCTCTGGTGTTGCAGGTGTCTTTGGGAGATCCACTGCTTGTTTGCCTCGTATAACATAAACAAAAGTCTCAGGGGTATCATATCCCAAAGGTTGTTTGGAAGAGGTCGCTGTTTAGCGATAAGACCGCCTGTTGTTTACCTCTCCTTGAATGTATTGTTTTCTGTACTCTATTGTGTGTGATGTGCAATAAAGAGTTATTGTATTGTAATGTATTGTATTGTATCATTTCAGGGGGAGGCATTCCAAAATCCTTGTCATCGTTACAATTTTAGTACAAGGGATATTTTTCGTAGATAAGCGAAAGTTATTGAAGTTTTATCTACTAAAATCGACAAAACGAGTTGTTTTCCTGAATTTGACTTTGGACATATATATTTTTTCTCCTAATGGCATCAGAAATGCGTGGTTAAAACCTTTCAGACTTCTCGTGAGTGCCCTGTATAGCACGAACGATAAATGGCAAACAGCCGTCACTTGATACCAACTATGTGAGAGTAGCAGATGATTTCTCTTTTATTTATCATTATCACGCGAGTTTAATGCTTTAATACTGCTGGAACATGTATCAGAAATGTTAAGATCTTTCTGTACGAATATTAGCCCGCCCTATCATTTCTCCATTATTGATCTAATTAGTAAATGAGCCGAAAACCACAACACCTTTGATTGGACTAACACACCAATCATTTGAGCCATTGACCGCTTTAGTGTCCAAAAAATTCGCAGCGTGTAACCCACTTGACCTCGCATTACTCTTCTGGAGCGCGGGGTGGTTATGAAGGCCTGCGGACGACAACGAACATATGGGAAAGAAGAATTGTATAGAAAATAATTGGGCGAGTGCGAGAACTGGCGCAATGATCTTTTCGAACTAACCTCGATTTCTGATATGCTGGCGAGAAATTTGTAAATTTCTAACCACGCATGCCTGAGGTGTTAACATGTTAAATAGACACAAGTCAAATCCGGCTAGGATTTGAAGATATTATCAATTTTCATGTGAACTTTTTATTGCGATTTTGTGATTACTAAAGTGCATTAGTATTTTCTTCTGTTTCCGCGATTATTACTCATTTAAATAAAACAATTTTAACGGATTCTATGGCGTATATTACCTCATTTGAGTTCCCGACGTTTCGGAAGCTCTCCATGTTCTCGGGTTTACTGGGAAAATATATATTTTTCTCTGTCAAAGTTACAATTTGTGCAAACTACCCACTTTGAGAAAACAAATACACGTAAGACGGGCTTAATTTGTAAAGACAGTTACACATGTGCCAGATGGGCTTACTTATTTTATTTTAATAATTTATTAAGCAGCATTTCACTAATGAGGCGTACGAAGGAGAAAAGAAACGCTGCAAAAAAAACTCCCACACCACCCCATTACTAATTATAATATTAAAAAAAAACCAGAGAATAGATACTAAATTACTTTTTAACAGATTAGTAGCAAACGTACCTCAGAGAAATAGACTCTTATTTTATGGTATAGGTATTATTGTTCTCGGTTTCGCAGGTACAGTACAAAAATACACGTGAAGTCACCTTAAACCCCCCTCCCCTAACGTGATGAGTCGAGAAGTTTTCGTAAGGCTTTCTTATTATATAAATAATAAATAAATATTGTGGGACAATATTACTTAAATTTAATTAGTCTCATGGTAAGCTCAATAAGGCTTGTGTAATGGGTAAAAGACGATATATTTATTTAATATATTTATATTACTTATATACATAGAAAACATCCAAGGCTCAGGAACAAATATTTATGCTCATCACACAAATATTTGCCTTTACCGGGATTTGAACCCAGGATATCAGCTTCGCAGGCAACGTTACTCTCCCACTGAGCTAAACCGGTCGTTCGAAACCGGATATGTGGTAGTTATATATAAGACAATATTTCGTAGAAAAGCAAAGAAACCATAATCCATTAATCTGATATGGAATCCCGCAAAGTAACGCCTCAATTTATCAATTATTTAAAATTGAATTTAACAAGCCAACTGATGTTTGTATGTAAGCCTATCCATGCTCATTGTTAATCTGGCAAGTGAAATTTGACCGACTTCCTGATTTCAGATTGAGCTAAAATTTGGCACACTTATGTAAGGTAAGTTTGGTGACATTGTAATATTATGATATCAGGATCAATATCGGAATCCCTAACGTCATTTATCCTAATGTATCATTAGTCATAACGCATTTTTTTCAGAAACCGTAAACTTTTCAGGATTGTTATAAAACAAACCTCACCTAACCTAACCTAATCTATACGACGATCTTTTAAAAATCCTGAAAAGTTTACGGTTTCTGAAAAAAATTGCGTTATGGCAAATGATACATTAGGACAAACGATACATTAGGACAAATGACGTTAGGGATTCCCAATGAGACCCTATGATATCATCAAGCTGATCTTATCATGGAGCCGGTGGTCATAGAGACTATACTCGTATAAACTAACGCAATCTTTCGAAGTTTCTCTACAATCGTCTCGATAAATAGTTGACCGGAGTACAGAGAAAAGTACCGTCGTCGATAATAAAAGCTGGTTACAAAAATGATAGTTTTGACATCAACTGGTTTCTTCTAATATGTCTCTTGTTTCCCTGTCATCGGGTCGAATGGCGGGGCATTAATGACGGCAGCTTCTAAGAAGTTATCCCCTTCGATGTTAAAATCTGAAAAATGAAAATTGTTAAGAAAAGTAGTATGATTAAAAACTATACCATCAAAAAGAGATATCCTTTCTGACTTGTAGTCACACCAGATTATCACACCAGAATGACAATCAGGTTTTTTTTCATGTCATTTGTCACACTAATAATTTTCCCACGCCATTTATACCATCATTGCTAATTACAAGTAAAAAACTGCAACCTCCCAAAAACAAAACCTCTTCTATTGCAATGAAGAGATAAAACGAAGTTGTTAATTTATTCAGTACATCTCCCCAAGGATATGGATTTAGCGAGGGTATAAGCCTTAAAAATATAATAAATGTGTAATATTGATAAGGTCACTGTGGGTCACCAAGAACTTCGTCTATTGTCACCGAATTAGTATGTTGACCTTTATGGTGACCCACAGCGACACGGTCTTTTATCTTTTTAAGGCTTGCTAACTTCTTACTTCAGAACAACTGGCCACTGCCAGTTCCTCATCTGGTTTGCCTTAAAGACCTAGTAAGCCCTCAAGTTGCTAGGCAAAACCTTACATTTTCTATGGTGCCTCGCTCCTTCGGAAACGGAACCTTTAAGTGTTTATTTTTATTATTTAACTACCGAACTAAGTAGCGGCTTATACAAGACACCTATACTCCTATTTTCATCTGTGTTTATCTTTTTGAGTAAAATCTCTAGGACTTACCGACGAATGGACGGACATGACGAAGCTAAACATTCACCGTTCCGTTTTTTTCCATTTTGGCTACGGAACCCTAAAAACAGGATGTCAACTATTGAAATCCCTTACCTTCTCCGACGTTTGGTAGTCTCGGTAATTGGCAGTTCCCGAAATATGCTACTTGCCACACTGCGAGAAATAAGATAATTTATAAGATTGATTTCATATGAAAATTTTAATGTTTTATACCATCACGATCTTCGTGATTTGTTAAAGTGAATTTCTTTATTTTTTTATTTATATATACAATACAAATATGTAAAAAATAAATAAAAAACAATGTGTACACTACAGCGACATCTCTAGCTAACATGTGGCAACTGTAAAGTTCGCTCTGTTAGGGTGAATGTTTAGTTTCATACAAGCTCACCATGTGCGCTGATGGCAGTGGTTCACATGGCACTGGTTCAAATGCTTTTTTTTTAAAGGAATTAAGACTGATTATGGTTGGGAACACTGAAGGCAAAAGATCGCGCGGTCGTTCAACAACAATTTGGACCGATCAACTGAAAGACTCGTCGTCCTCCGAATTCTACACGGTTGCGAGAGAAGCGCTAGACAGAAACCGATGGAGGCAGATCATCCGCTCCAAGTGTAACCCTGATGCTGACCACGATCCTTAGACATGAGGAAACCCCAGAGAGAGAGAGATTTTATAGGAATAATTTATAAGATGTTCACTGCTGGACAAGCCTTATCATCGTCCTATAAAAGGCCTCGTTTATAGGACGATGATAAGGCCAGTCCTCGCTTATGGCTGTGAAATATGGGCGATGACCCAGCGACATGTCCAAGCTGTCCAAGTCGCGGAAATGAAGATAGTGTGGTGGATGTTTGGAGTCTCCAGGGTTGACCGGATCAGGAATGAGTACATTCGTGGAAGCCTTGGAATTAGGGACATCGCGGATAAGCTCCAAGAAAGTGAAAGTCGACTACGGTGGTTTGGACATGTCAAGAGAAGTTCACCCGAATACGTAGGAAACAGGGCTCTTAACCTTACCTTGCCAGTATCTAAGCGGAGGGGGAGGCCTAAGCTTCGATGGCTCAATAAAATAAATAAGGACCTAAATATCTGCGTGTTAAATGAGGACGATGTCGATAGAGCGAAGTGGAAGCAAAAATGCAGGAAAGCGGACCCTGTCTCCGGACGGGACAAACGCTAGGAGGATGAAATTCTTCTAGAAGGATCTTTACAATGACCGGTTGTGCGACGCCTCATGTTAGAATAGGTATAAAGTATAGAATATGTATGTTAGTAGGCAGTATAAAGACATTCACGATAAACTGTGTATACTCAACATAGTACATTGTTGATGAACTCCTTGTTGATATGAATTATAAAATTTAAATGTAATTTACAGTTAATTAGTATATCCCAATTATAATATGACAGTATAACACGACGATAATATTGACTTACAACCGTTTGTTATTAATAAATAATTACATTTTATTTAATTTCATTTCTTTTCATTTCAATTTCATGTCTTTTCAATTCAATTTCATTTCACTTCAATTTCATTTCATTTCAATTGCATTTAATTTCAATTTCATTTAATTTCATGCCCTCAAGAAAGTGGAACGATAATATGGTCAAGAGCGCTGGAAACTATTCGATGAGGGCTTCGCACGTAGGGCTGCCATCCGTCCGGGTTTCTCCGGATTTGTCCTAGTTTGGAGGCTGTCCGGGGACCGTCCGGGCGGGTTTTTAAAGTGTGTCCGGGTAAAACCCGAATTCTTTTTGTAACAGGGAAAACTTTATTGAACTGAAAAAAAGGAAATATGTCCGGGGAAAAATGCGATTTCCTCCAAATATTCAGGGTTTTTTCAAGTTTGCGTCCAGGTTCCGGTATAGTCAAGATGGCAGCCCTATTCGCACGACTAGTTGACACTAACATGCATGAAGAGCATTTGTTATGTGTTTTGTTATACGTACTTGTGGTCATTGTTTGGCAGTTGGCAAACTCCATTGCGCAGTAATTATTGAAGGTGAAATAGATATCGTTGAGCGCTCTACCGCACATGTAACCAGTGCTGGAATTGAAGATGGGTAAAAACAATAAAATTATCCAAAAATCGGTTTGACTTCGTCATTAATTAATCGACAAAACATCTCACAGTTCTCCGCAACTCCTATATATACAAGAAGTTCTGGTGAAACTGCTTGAGAATACGCTTTGTGGTCCCAAATCTGATTAGATTTCATACATTTATTTCAATAGGAACTAACTAAAGTGGAACCACGCCGAATCAGCGGCTGCTCAGACTGAAATTTAATCAAGTTATGCATTAATAGGCTACTAGAAGTATCCGAAACGTCGTTATTTACATAAGAAAATAAACATAAATCCTATATAGGCTAAAGCAAACAAGGTATGAAGTAATCTACAACTGCTCGGATATCCAGTTGTAATAATAAATAATAATAAGTTAGTTAAGTTATAAGATAAGATAATTTTATTAACAAACTAGAAGGTGCCGGAAATTTACCCTCTCCCCTCTTTTTTCTTCAGTGTAGTCGGCTAAAAAGTATCCTATAACCATCTGGAGATACCCAGCTACCCGTGTACCAAAAATAGTTGAAATCTGTTCAGCCGATTTGGCGTGATGGTGCCACAACTGCACATACAAACATGCAAAAAATATATATTTAAATATAAGTAGTAGCAGATAAACTCGCAGCCAGTACAATGGAAGATTTTTGGCCGAAAGATGTCATGTTCCAGTGTTTAGCTACCTGGAACCTTGAACTTGAACAAAAAGAGCCTAGATGTTTAGTTTCTTTTGACTGTTATAATTAATATGTTGGGGCAGTAAAGTACTGGAGTGTGACCACGCATAGGAAAGAGCAGCGTAGGACGGCCCCTGACTGAGTGGACGGAAGACCTCATAAGGGTCGCGGGGAGTCGGTGGATGCGGTCTGCGCAGGATCGCACCCACCAGCTACAAGGAAGGCCTATGTTCAGCAGTGGACGTCCGTGGCTGATAGATAGATAGATTTTCAGCTTACCATGGTCACGGGTGGGTAAGCTGAAAAGCTTCCGAAACGTCGGGAACAAAAATGAGATAATATACGCGATAGAATCCGTTAAATTGTTTTATTTCAATGAGTAATATTCGCGGAAACAGAAGAAAATATTATGTATGTTAGTCTATAAGGTATTTATAAATAGGCCATGTTTCCTGAATTGAATGATAAATAAATTAAAAATACTCACTTATATACTTTCAAACAATCCCGAACGTATAGCTCGCAATAGTTTTGTGCGGTAAGAGGGTTTCTATACAAGTGAACCAATGGAAAGTTGGTCACAGTGACTGGACGCGAGCCTTGGGGGAAAAACAACGTTGGAGGAGTTTTTATGGCTGCAGCGGTCCTGTAACAAGGTATATTATAAATAAATAAACCGGCCAAGTGCGAGTCGAACTCGCGCGCCGACAAAATATACGCTACAAATGGCTGTATCTTTAAAATCCAGTGTTAGTAGAGCCCTACTTCTAAGCAAAATGTACGCGGTGCTCGATCATTTTATATTGGTTACTGGTGAGAGAGACGTATAAAAGTATTTTTTTTGTTGATTGGGCTATAAGAGCTTCCTTTACACCAAGTTTCTAGAACAACTGGAAGTACCTTATCAATTTCAAAGTCTCGAAATATACGTTTTCTGCGGCATAAACGGTCGTATCTTTTTTTACGTAAACTTAGAAGTTTGTTTTTTTTCACAGCTTCAAGGGACCGTAGACCCGAGTATATAGTTTTAATTTCAACTCGATACGTCCACGCGTTCCCGTCGGACAGACGGACGGACAACAAAGTGATCCTATAAGGGTTCCGTAGTAGCTGCTCGCCCCGGCATCGCACTGGTGTACTGTGGAGGTTAGAAATCACATTGATAATATTGAAGCCTTCATAATATTAGTATGCGAGACAACCACACAGCGAGATCGCTGTGTACAAAGCAGTTATCTCGCCGATTCTGCTGTATCTACGCAACTGAAACATGATATCGTATCGCCTGCTCTTGCTAGATTTAGTCATCTAGGAACTTGTACCTTAAAGCTTAGGGGCGGCCATTTTTTTCGTTATCAAAAATGAGTTGCATTTTTTTATGATACCGCAGGATGGCCCTGAATATCAATCTGGCCCTAGGAGCCGTCCATAAATTACGCGAGGCGCTTTTGGTGATTTTTATATTCGCCGAAAAGGGGCAGCCTTTTGGCTCACGTAATTAATTGACGCCCTCCTACAAACATGCATAAAAATCAAGCAAACTTGAGGGAAGTGTATTAAATAACTTAGTCATCACCTCTCCTCAGATGTTGTGTTGGTAAGCTGAATAGGATATATCCAATTATATCCAATTATATATGCTATTATATGCATATAATTGGAAATAATAGGATAGGAATCTATGATTTCCATCTATCATATTATCATATGCTATTAGGCTAGGCTAGGCTAGGATAGGATTATAATATGATAGGCTAGGATGTAAAAGGATAGTTATAGGATACGATAGGATATGATGGAATATAATAGAATAGAAATAAGTTAATAGTACCTCCATGGGTATTTATCCGCTGTCACAATTGCTCTTGCAGTAAATACGGGATCAATCAATGTCGGTGGGTTCTGCCCAGTGGTGGTAGAGGGGTGATATCCGTAGGGATAGGTGAATCCGAACGGTAGTTGGCGACGAGCATTAACCTGAAAAAAAAATGATTTCCCATAAAAAGATATCTTCATGTGCACCACTTACACTAGTTTACTTTGCGCCATCTCTACTACCTTAAGGTTGTCTGGAAGAGATCGCTTTTTAGCGATAAGACCGCCTGTTGTTTACTATTTCTCATACTGGTTTAGATTTAAGTGTCTGATGTTATTTCCTTTTGGTGTGCAATAAAGAGTACTTGGTAATTTATTGAGGAGGCCTGTGTCCAAAAGCGGACGTGTTATGGCTGAAATAATGATGATGATGATGATGATGATGACAGTACAGACAGTTTACACCTAGAATAGGCTTCGGCTACCGTCGAAAATAATCGGAAATTTTCGTGTAATAGAAGGAACGCAGCAAATGGTAATTCTGGAAGTACGAGTATTAAGCAGCATATAAATCTGGCAAGTATTTTGTTGTTGACCAGAAATGGCGTCACTTACTAGAATTTTGGTGTAATGCCCCAGAAGTAGACGTTTCGTTGACGATGACTGATTCTAATGTGTGTATTAGATAAAGAGTATTTTGTGGATAACTCATAATTGATCCGACTGACACGTTAGTTAGTGTCGGTGTCTTTTTGTGAAATGTTTGACAGACAAATCAATTTCATCATCTCCCTGCTCTTATCCCACTTATATAGGGTCGCCACAATATGTTTTCTTCGTCAATTCATCTATATTATTCGTAATTTCAGCGCTTACTCCTTTCTTTCTTATGTCATCTCTCACACAATCCATCCATCACTTTTTTGGCCTACCGGTCGCTCTTCGTCCTTCGACATTCATCCTTAATATTCTTTCACCAATATGACGTTTAGCCTTCTCGATTAAATGCCCATACCACGCTAACCTACTGCTCCTCATTTTGTCCATCATAAGTGCTACTTTCAAACTTCCCCTTATATACTCATTTCTAATCTGATCTTTCCTCGTCACTCCACACATCCATTTCAACATTCTCATCTCAGCTACGTGCACTGTTCTTTCATCAGTCACTTTCGTTTCTTAACTTTCTCATTCACACATTACGACCGGTTTTATGATAATTTTATAGATTTTTCCCTTACGTTTAAGAAGCTTTCCAAGCCTATTCCTCGAAATAGTTTTTGAATGACCAATTGACCATACCTTGAACAGAACGCCAGTCTCAATGAAAAAATCTTGTGATGGATGCGGTAATAACGATTTCAACATTGATCATGCGCTCTGTTGTAAAACTGGCGGCCTGATTACGAGACGTCACAATGAAATAAGGGATCTCTTTTACGAATTATGCTAACAAGCGTGGGGAAACGTAGTTAAAGGACCCATCATCACTGAAAGTGACACTGGCCTACGAGGAGATTTAGCATGCCGTGGCGTGTGGGTTGCACAGAGGGAGGCGTTATTCGACATCCGTGTTGTAGACACCGACGCTCCCTCTTACATCTCACACCCCGTTGTTTCTGTCCTGAAATCTGCCGAGTCAGAAAAACAAAACAAATATGCCAACACCTGCGAGTTGCGCCATGCCACTATTATACCCCTCGTCACCTGTGTGGATGGAGTTTTTGCACCACAATTAGCCACCTTTGTTAAACACCTCGGGGAAGCACTCGCATCTCGCTGGGACAGATCCGTGTCTTGCGTTTTAGGCTGGCTGAGAGCTCGTATAATAACTTCGATAATTAGAGCGACCAGCATGTGCATTCGAGGCACCCGCCACAAATGGAAGCCAGCAGCAAAGTGGTTTGGCTTCGACGATGGTGCCGACCTTCCACACTTCAACTGACAGACTGATATAGTCTTATCTCATTATTACAATATTTTTTGTTTTCTCTGCAATTTGTATAAATAATAATAAACATTTCCATGGAAAAAAAAATATTTTAAAATATTGTCGAACGCGTCTCACCAGTCATTGTTTAAAATAACATCGCCGACGAATTGACCATACCTTGTAAGAAATTAGCTCATCCCAATTAAACAGATGCTCCATAAATAAAACAATTTAACTGATGGTATCGCGTATGTTATCTCATTTTAAATATTATCACGTTTCGGAAGCCATCCCATGTCCACCCGCGACCATGGAATGCTGAAAAGCTTCCGAAACGTCGGGAACTAAAATGAGAATATACAATCCGTTAAATTGTTTTATTTAAATGAGTAATAATCGCGGAAATAGAAGAACATATTAGATGCTCCATACCTTTGGTGGTGCATGTTTGATCGACTTGTCCGCTAATACAAAGTTCTCAGCAAATATTAGATGCCATTCTGAAAAGAAACTAGATTGAATAGAAGCATTTTCAAATGAATTTAATCACAAAGCACTTAGTTATCATTTCACGCACTTACCCGTCGTAAAAATCATTAAGAGAACAATATTTTTTATGAACATTGTTCTTTTAATGATTTTTACGCCAGTAATGTCCGTTATTGACGTAATAATCTCAATAAAATAGCTTATTTTATTTTTTTTGATTTCCTAAAGAAATCAAGTCAAGTCCAACGTTATTTTCATACTTGAACACTTAGGTATTTCACAAGATAATTGAAAAGGCAAATCGAAAATAAGATTAATTAAATTGAAAATTCTTTAACCATGTAATGTAATCATGATCGTAGCTGATTTCTGCTATAACAATAGCGACAGCAATTTTAAATATGATCGCTAATTCAAGGCCACATTTGTTTTTAGTGTCTTCATAAAATGAACTATACTTTTTACTGGCAGTAGAGTGCATTATGCATAATTTTATATATCACTTTTCTTAACTAAATATCTAAATACCGTAAAATGATATCAAAATGTGAAATTAATAATAAAATCGGCCAAGAATTATGCATTTTAAACTACTACGATTTGACAGAGATGTCCGACATGCACTGTTACGTTATAGTGCACTCCGGCCATATAAGCACCATATTAAATTCTGTTTTGCTAGAAAGAGATAGAATTAAATGTTGGATTGATTATATCTTGGTTATTCCTATGGTTATTCGAAAAAATATTTTTGTCTACTGTTTGCTACTTGGATGAGCTTTTAATAATGCAATAATGAAAATTTATGCTTATTCTCTATTTATTGAGTCTCCGAAGGGTTTATAGTAAACATTGTCAATTAATCATGCAGTCTCTCCTTTGCGAATAATCATTAGACACCATAATGATAGAGCACCATGACTCACTATCACGAGGAGCTTTCCTTTACAGTTTTAATTTTTAATCGCCACCAGCAACAGGGGTGACCAACTCTGCATATTTCATACTGTATGTATAATCCTAATAAATAGAACATATGCCTTTTTTTTTAATTGAAATCAATTCAAATTTAATTGGTCAGATAATTATATTATTGTGAAGAGGATCCTCTTTTGAAAGGAGACCGAACCTCCCTGATTCTTGATGCAAGTGGTGTCATTTGGTTTGTTTTAATATAGAGGGCTCCACTTCCCGAACTCCCCGGTGTCGCAGTTCCTGTTGTGCCATGAGGCTTCTTTTAATGCTTTACCCCCCGAACCTCCCTGTTTTCTTGTGCGTATGTGGGTATAACGCCATAGTGTTTGTCTTAATGAGAAGGACTTCGCTTCTAATCCCCGTTTCTTGGTGCTCAAAGTGAGGTGCTTTTAATTTAATTCGGGAGGCGGACGCCTCCTATTGCCTCTATTTTGGTGGTTTAAATGTTATTAGTTTTTTGATGCGCTGACCCCTCTATGTCTTCATTACTGAAGCGTCATTGGTTGTTTCCATACGGGTGATTGCGCTCCCAGAACCCCCTATTTCTCTGTGCTTAAAGTGTTATCCTTTTTGTTAATATGCGTGGGCTCCGCAATCGAACCTACGTTTCAAAGTGCTTATAAAGTGCCATTGGGTGTCATAGTCATAGTCATAGTCATTTATTATTTAACAATATAGATTGCGTTAGAACCACACATAATTTACGATTATAAATGTATAAATAACAAATATAAACAACTTAGTCTAAAGCACATTCATATTAAGTTTGATCACAATTTAAATAATAACATTACTTTGATTTTAATGAATAATTGAACAATAATAATAAAAAGACCTATTCAAATGTCAACCTAAAATAATAATAAAAATAATCCATACTAATAAAAATAAGTAAAATACATTTGTCAGTCTACACCGTGCTGACGGAATTCCTCTACCGAGTAAAAACACTCCTTTAGCAAAAATGATTTTAGGTCGTTTTTAAACATATTAATAGTTGTGATTGATTTCAATTCAGATGGTAACTTGTTGAAGAGCACAATTGCCAGGTAGCTCGAAGAATGCTGTACCACTTTAAGCTTACTAGTCATTGTTTGTGGTAAGTCCTTCCTTCGTGTTGCCAAGCGCTTTTTTCTTTCTTCCGGCGTTTCAATGCAGTTAAGACTTTTCATTAAATCACAAAAAAATATAAGAATATATAAGCTAGGTACTGTTAGGATTTCGAACTCCCGAAAATATGGTTTACACGATGTGGTCTGAGGTATTCTGGCCATTATTCTGATGGCTCTTTTCTGGGCTACGAAGGCTGACCGGACGTTATAAAAGTGTTTTTTTGAACCCCGAGTTATAATATACAGAAATAAATATCAGCGACAAGTCCTTCCTTCGTGTTGCCAAGCACTTTTTTCTTTCTTCCAGCGTTTCAATGCAGTTAAGACTTTTCATTAAATCACAAAAAAATATAAGAATATATAAGCTAGGTACTGTTAGGATTTCGAACTCCCGAAAATATGGTTTACACGATGTGGTCTGAGGTATTCTGGCCATTATTCTGATGGCTCTTTTCTGGGCTACGAAGGCTGACCGGACGTTATAAAAGTGTTTTTTTGAACCCCGAGTTATAATATATAGAAATAAATATCAGCGATAATCTTACACATATCAACCTAGTCCCAAACTTAGTAAAGTTAACATAACATAGATAAATATAATACCTAAATAAATAGAAAACATTGTTCGTGCCCATTAATGTACGTTCCCCTTAATTTTGAAACTTTCCAGTAATGTGGTTCAGACATAGGCAATAAATTGCATTTCTACGCGGACGAATAAAGGTTGTGAATAAAGGTGGAATAATAATGAAGATAACCCTATTACTTATTCAGATTTAAGTGGACACCCCACCGATAAACAGACACTGTGGTTAAACAACAAATAATTATCATGCAGTTTCGCTCGTTATCATTTATATTATTCATACTCACTCATATACTGGTACTTATGATACAAATATAACCAAAGAATTCTAGCTGCTTTCTGCTTTTCAATCACAACTGAATTCTGCTATCGAGCGAGACGTCCTATAGGGATATTGTCTGGATCCTAACTTTTTGAACTTGTTTTGTCTTTTTTGTCATATAAATCAAATAGTCTAACTATTTTGAAAGTAGAATCACGAAATTTTGTGCCTGGTTTAGGGTGCATATATTCTTAAATATTGATTTACTTTCTTTCATTTTTCTTTGAAAGTAAAGTAGCAATGAATTTCTTTGTAACGATCTCATGCGTGACTTTTATGGTTCTGCCGATTGCTTCAGCGATTGCGAAGGAGAATGATATCAAAGTGATAGCTGATGTTCTTCGATCATTTCATAAGCCATCTAATGTTATATCACACTTATGTTGGAAAAGTTGTAAGTAGCAATACAAATCTTTTCTTAACGTACTGTTTTGCAAGCAATTTCTTGCTCATGAGCTATACAGATCTTTTGAGAATTGAAGTATCATCATGTCCGGCCTTAGAGAGGCGTATAATTTTTTAAGCTTATTTCTTTATAAAATATTGAAATTAGAATTGGCCACAATTAAGTTTCTTATCATCTCAATTTTGATTGTTAATACAATACATGCATAACTAAAACTTGGTTATAATTTCAGCAACTCTTAAGAATTTAATGATTAGATTGGCTCAATTGGAAAACCCAAAATCAGTAAAACATGTAGACGAGATCAATGATAAAGATCTTGTTAATGGAGATAAAATAATATTTTTGGTTGATATCGCTTGTGAAGGAGTGGGAGCGTTTTTGGATAAGGTAAGTATTTACAATTAGCGTTTATTTTTCGAAATACCAAAAATCATGCAGATTAGAATAGTTTAACAACGATTCTCATAGTGTGCTCCTAGTACCCTAGGGCTCCGCAAAGCTACTGTGGGGGCTCCGCAATAGTACAGGTCATAATACAAAGGGTTCCGTCGAAAAAAAAGAGGTCGATTATTTGATTGTTATTTGAGAAGACATAGCAAACAGGGTAAGCAAACTGAAGTGGCAATGGGCAGGGCACATAGTTCGAAAAACCGATGGCGATTGAAGCAGAAAGGTTCTCGAGTGGAGGCCGCGTACCGGCAAGCGCAGCGTGGAAGGCGACCTGCAAGGTGGTCGGACGACCTGATTATTGTTGTGGGGACTCGCTGGATGCGGAATTACCCTAACCAGCCCATCCGGCCCGGCCCGGTCCAACAGTAGACGTCCTATGGCTGAAATGATGATGATGAATTTGAGAAGACATCTGTAATCCATTTGGGCCAAAAAACATCCAAAAAGCTTTCAGAGAATTAACGTGAAACTTTTTTTATTGCAAAATACGCTGACTTTCGATTCTCAGGCTAAATCCAGAAAATATTTTGGAAGACCGTACAGATGGTTTGTGATGAACAGACCGAATTTTGAAAGAAATATACCTCCCGAATTGGATGAAATAGACATACTACCTGATTCTGAAGTTTACGTAGCAAGGTCTGGAAATAGTAGCTATGATATAAACTTAAGTAAGTATTTAATTTTGATATAGATATCAGGGTCCATTTTACACAAATCTACCTAGTCCCGAACTAAGCAAAGCTTGTACACACACTCATGGCGACGATATTCGTAATATACGTATAGATAAATTATAATCATCAATAAATAATTACTTTCGGAAAGTAGTATAAGTTGTGTCCCTCCCCTCTATTTTCTAAACCTTACCTATGGCCAAAAAATATGAAAAAAAATTACAAAGATAAGCTTAACAAATACTTTCAAAGACAATTATTTTCAACCTGATGCGATATACCGTTTTAGAGTTATTGCCGAAAAACTACACTTCTCAGTAAAAGGATTTATGTGCCGTGGGGATACGCTCGTTTACTTGTGTACTTTTTTATTCGGTATTTTTTCGTCCGTAGTGCATTTTCTAATGAACGGCTGTGGAGCGGAACTCTACACTCAGCATAGTCCGACATGCTCTTGGCTGGTTTTTATTCTAAATATTCTTCAATTACTTGTTTTAGTGTACAAAATAAATAGAAACTCTGATTGGATAATAGAGGAATATGCTAGCTGGTCTACTAGCAGTGGTCTCAACGTGTACCGACCTGTTACGGAGATGGCGATCGCAATAAGACGAAGGAACTTACGTCGGGAGCCGGTAGTCACGTCGATGGTGGTTTCTGACAATAACACGGTGGCCGATCTGGAACGTATGCAGTAAGACACGGGTCTATATCGACTGATATTAGTCAAAATAGACCCATTTAAATTTTTTCTCTCTTGCATTAATATTGTCGCTAACTATAATGCCATTATGAAGGTTATAAAACTTTTTCTGTGTATTGTAAAATCAGACATGGAAACATGCCCTTGAGGCCTTCACTTCAAGCAATTTGAATTAAAAAAAAAATATTAATTATTCGAGGGATTCAACCGCCTCACCTTCGTAAATTTTTGTCGAGCTACCTATCTGAAGATTTTTGCAGGATTTTGAGATATTTGGCAGAGATCCCAAACTTGTAAGAAATAATATAAAATCCCATTAAATTATACAGGCATGCATAATTCATCCGTGCGTGCGTGCTTCCAAAGCACTTTCATCGACAAAAAATTGTCGATGAAAGTGCTTTGGAAGCACGCACGGTGACGACCCTATTTTTTTTTTCAAAACACAGATATAAAGAAGTGGACCCTGTGTCCAAAAGTGGCTACAACCAGATGACGCCCCTGTATGAGTTCATCAACGCGACTAGGATGCTGATATTAACCCACACATGGGGCTACAACGTAAATGGAAGTTGGACAGGAATCATGAGTCATATATCTCAAGGGAAAGCAGAGTTGCCAGGTTAATGTTTCAATTTTAACTAGAAAAATAGAGGCTGTAGGATGGCAATAGTGCTAGACCGTTGGTACGCGCATGCGTCGGGTGTAGATATCGGTTTAGAAAACATACGCGTTTTCAGACTGATGCTAAGGCCGTGATCAAACCAAACTGACTGTAAGCCGCCCAATGTGAGCAGGCTCACTGTGAGTGTAAACGTGAAACTAAACGGTATTTTATGTCAGCGTCTACGCATAGCGTAATAACATATTCTCGGTTAGATGTGAACTAAAAAGTGAATATGTATGGAAATACAATAAACTGAACGTTCGCTCATTTTCGGCGGGTTACAGTCAGTTTGGTTTGAACACAGCCTAAACGCGCGTATGCGACCATACAAAATATACCCGACCGATGATACGCGCGTACGGTCGGTCGGATGTAGCTATCGCTGTAGAAATAATGGGCGCCTTCAGCTGATGCTGACCGTCAGCGCGTATGCGACCATACAAGACATGCCCGACCGATGATACGCGCATATGGTCGGTCGGGCATAGCTATCGCTGTAGAAAGCATAGGCGCGTTCAGACTGATGCTGACCATCAACGCGTATGTAGCCATACAAAACATGCTCTACCATTGATACGCCCGTACGGTCGGTCGGGCGTAGCTATCGCTGCAGTAAGCACAGGCGCGTTCAGACTGATGCTGTCAGCGCGTATGCGACCATACAAAACACGCTCTGCCTTTTTTTAGGGTTCCGTACCAAAAATGGTAAAAAAGGAACCCTTATGTTGCGACTCTGTCAGTCTGTTTAAATTTAAAATATTTATAAACATGCTCAGGCCACATGTATTGCAAAGGAGCATTTTTGAATAATGTTTTATTTTGCCTGGAACACAGGGAGAATAGGGTATATGAAAATCTGAATTTAATTGTGTATTATACAATTTAACCGTAACTCTCTGTACATTATGTTGGTTCGATAAATGTATTTGTATTAAGGAAAACGTGGAAAAAAAACACTACTCCCCCCCCCCCCCCCCCCAATTTGAGTATTTATAAGTTTCACAATTTATATAAATAAACATAAATATTACACAAAACTTATAACCATGTCTCTACTAGCTATTTTTTTTTAATGTTCAAAAAACCTATTTGAACAACCCGGTTGCGTTAAGGTTGCACCTCATTTTTTATTCAATGCTATAGATATCAGGTGCAAACTTAACTCAACCGGAACCGGGCAGTGGCGTGTAGTCCATATAGGCACAAAAGCACTGCCTACCCTGAACGGCCATGGCTCCATACAGGCAAGGAGAAACTGCCTACCTTAAAGCCCTGAACGACCATGGCTACATATGGGTACAGAAAAATAGCCTACCTTAGCCAAAAACCCTGTGCACGCCACTGGAACCGGGTAATATAATAATGTTAAGTTAAGTGAAAGTTTGTACGGAACCCTCGGTGTGCGAGTCCGACTCGGCCGGTTTTTTTCTACTGGCGCAAATTGCTCAATTTCGCGGGAAGCTGTTGGATAAGAGCGGCGCACGACCGTCGTGAAGATCCGTGGAGGAGGCTTTTTCCAGCAGTGGATCTTTTAGGCTGATGGTGATGATGATAAATCTTTTCTACAGGCTCTGTAATGATACTGACAAAAGAACGAATGCAGATATTGGACTATTTATCATTTCCCACACCATCTTCTATCAAGTTTATTTTTCGGGAGCCACCGTTGTCATACCAGAACAACTTGTATCTTCTACCATTCAAGACTTCAGTGTGGTATTGTATTGGATCCTTCGTAGTGGTGCTGATTGTTGCCATGTATGTTAATGCGTATTGGGAGACGAGGAAAACAGAAGCTGATGAAAAGGTAACTTCTTCAATACACTTTTATATTTTTGTCCGAATTAATTTATGATCCAAACGAGAGCCGGTTGGCATATGCCATCTCATATCCTAGAGATATTTAGTGATAGCATCGATGTAAAATATTTTGTATCTATGCTATGACTAAAGATCACTAAAGGGAAATCACACCTAAAAAAGGCACTTCTACTCTTTTTACGGGTGTGTCAAAAAAATGTTGAAAAAAAAACCCTTAACACATTTATGAAAAAATATGATATTCAAACGGCTGGACAGATTTTTTTTCAATCATAGCGAAGAATTAAATAAAAACTCTAAATTAAAATCGTTTAGCAGTTTCTTTTTACGTCGAGGGTTAAAAACTGTATGTCTCGATTGTGATAAATAAATAAATATTACGAGACAGCTTTACACACATCAAACTCATAGGCTTCAGTTATGAGTACTAGACGATGATATAGTTAATACTAGAAGTTGCCCGCTTCGCCAGTGAAGCAGAAAAAAAACCTTAATCCTCCTTTTTTTCTTAAGCGCAGTAGGGTAAAAAGTATCCTTTAACTATTTGAGGATGCGCAGCTCCCCGTGTACTAAAAATAATTGAAATCCGTATAGTCGTTTCATAAATAATAAATAAATAAATATTACGGGACTATTTTACACAAATCGAACTAGTCCCATGGCATGGATGTTTCGGCATGATAAAGCCACAAAATACATACAAGCATACGAAAAATCCAAAAAATATATTTTTCTTTTCAGTGACCTTCAAATAGTCCGTATCACTTATGTTTTTGAAAGTATCTTCAATGTACCTACAGACATTTCATTTTAACCACTTCATAACAGTATAGATGTGACATAAATTCAAAGATCATAGCGAAAAGAAAAACATAATTGCCCTCGCAGCTGGTCATTCCAGGAATCGAACCCTGTGGATTACCGGTTCAACGTATCAGCTTCTCCTTCATATTTAACCTTTGACATGCTTTCAGAAACATGACGGAAGTATGATATTGATTCCAAAAGTTAGCGATGTAAGTGTCTTTGTCATGAGCGCTATATCGCAGCAAGGAAGCACCGTGGAATTAAGAGGTCAGAAATATATAATCACTTTCAAATGGTGTTTGCAGTAACAAAACTGTCATCCTACAAATATATGAGTATATTCACAGGCACACAGATATAGAACAAAATTTTAATTAGTATGTCAGTTAGGTAATAAAAAAATATTGGACACGTATTTTTTGCTTTTTCAAAATAATAAATAATACCATAAACTCGGGTTACTTTGACCCATTGGAGGGTAACATGAAAACCTTATTTAAAAGGGTCTATTAAAAACACAAAAACGTTAAAGGTTAGCTAAAACCAACCCCATGGCATATGTCCATAATTCCAGTGGAATAATATACCCTGGATCAAGTAAATTTCAATGGCCAAAGTTACCCTCCAAGGCTAAAAGTAACCCGACCTTACGGTACTCAGATAAATCGTGTTAACATTTAGGAGTGACGTCACGCGAGGATGTTTTGATTACGTAAGAAAAGAAAAAATACCGTACGCCAATATTTTTTTATTAATCTACATAACGGAATAATTACTTTTTAGTAATCATCCTTATTACCGGCTGGACATAATATATCTTTGGTGCTCTTTTTGTAGTCAGATTTTTTTAATATATTTCATTTTCGTGACACTTTTTTGTAGGCTTACCAAATTAAGGGTTAAGTTAAGAATATAACATTTTAATATTGTAACAAATATTTAAGTATCAAAACATCTTCCCAAACTTTCACATATAATATTCATAGGTTAGTAGGATTCTGTTTGAGTTGGTTACTGGCGGTTGGCGCAATTGGGTCATACTGATTTTTAGTATGAGTTAACGTTATGCGTCTTTCCTGTGGACACCCGAAAGTTAAGGGCTTTAAATACTAATTATTCTTAGTGCCCTATTAGGCGATGTACAAATTGATTAATACTCTAGATCTAAGCGATAAAAATATCACTTACATGTACCCAAGCCCTTAAATGTTGCGTTGTCCACAGGAAAGACGGCTTAATTCTAGAATCAGTATGACCCAATTAAATCCTGGAATGGCGAACACGCATAAGGAAGCGCAGCATAGAACGGCCCCCGACTGCATTAACATTATACGCATGTGAGCACAATTTATTGTCACATCTAACCAAGACACTATTTAGCGGAAAAACAATCCATTAATCTTATATGGAATTCTGAAAAGTTCTGTCTGAATTTATCAGCTGTTGTACTCTTAATAAACGATACTATTTCTTGCAGTTGGGTCAATTAAGTTTTCTCTGTATCTCGTTATGTTACATCTCCTGAGTCACTCTTTAAAACTACGATTTTAAACGATACAGAGGCAATAGTTCTTTTTTCTTGCCAACATAGGTTCATTTTTCAAGGGCTCATCTCTTATATAGCCTAGATTATTAGTGTTTTTCTACTTAGCTCTGATGTGCTAATTACGGAAACTTTCCAAAATGCTTAAAAAATGTCTTTTAAACGGGTAGTTAACACTAGACTTAAGACCTCTTATATACTACAAAATGCTTTTGATCTTATAAACATGTAAGTTAACACTACACTTAAGACTTGTTTTAAGCATTTTGGAAAGCTTCCACAATTTGCACATCAGTAGATCTGTCACTATAGTTTTGTAGAAGAAAAAGTTGATACACCCAGTTATTGGAATCAACCTGGATTTTTTTTAGGTACCCTAGGCCGCTTTGTGATCTTCATCTTGTTCCTGGTGTTCGTGTTCCTTTACACAGCTTACTCAGCCAGCATTGTGGTGCTGCTTCAGTCCAACTCCAACCAGATTCGGACCCTGACTGACCTTCTGAACTCCAAGCTCGAGCTAGGGGTTGAAGATACTCCATACAACAGGCATTTTTTTATGGTAAGCATCTACGGGGGATTTACAATGGTGGTGTCATTTGAAAAATCGCTACTAGAAAACTGTCTCCAGTTCGTTCCGGATTCAACAAGACACGTGAATACAATCCCAAGCCTTTATTTAAACTTGTCCTGTCATTTCGGTCAAATCTTGGAAGTTTAACTAAATTCTTAGTAATCGTAAGTTCGGTGACAATGCAATATTATAATACCATCGAGGTTATCTGATGATGGAGCCGGAAGGTGATCTGAGGTACTTTGCAATAAAATAACGCAATCCAACTGAGCTTGGAGTTTTTAGAAAAATCTGAATGATTAGTTGAAGGGTGATTAAAGCCAATTACAGTCGACAGTACTTTACTCAAAAATGACATTTTTGACAGAAACTTTTTAGTATCATGCCATATTTATCATTGACGAACGTAAACTATACCCAATAGTAGCAAGCATGCTTCCAGCTTATACAGCTTGTGTGCTACCTGAGCGTATATTCTACTATACTAGAATAATAATACATTTTATTGTTCTAGACTGAGAAGGAACCGGTAAGGAAAGCTATATATGAGAAGAAAATAGCACCAAGTGGGTCAAAGCCAAAGTTTTTTAACTTAGTCGAAGGAATACAGCAACTACAAAAGGTCATTTTTTAGTTTATTTAAGAATCAAACGAAAAATATATATATTTTATTCAAAAAATTAAAAGAATATATTAAAGCCCAAGACAGACCGATGGTAGACACCATGATTTTATTAACAGTTTCACGTACACTGGGCTATTTTGAAAATGATATACTGTGGCACACATACTCATACAAAAAAAATTACGGACACAGGCGGACCGTCACATTTACTTGTTATTAAATATTTTGCCACCATAATGACAGACAAATATGTATGTATTAGCAGGTAGTGACATAGCTGTAATATGTCTACAGCCATGATGCGCCACAGCACCCGTCAAACCTTTTAGTGGGTAGTGAGTAAAGTCGAGATTACCCATAAGCTGTTGCTGTGGTACTAGGGACCTTGGTAATGTGCGTAATACACCACAAGATTTGCCTTTATATAAAACCTATGAAGCTATTTCGGCTGTGGACGGAATGGCAGTGCTGTGAAAATAAAAGTCACCAGCCACAGGTGTAGTGTCATTTCACAAGAGTCCTAATTTATATCTGTAGACGGGGTGTCTGAAAGCCTGCTTATCCATTCTATTGGAATGAATCAACTATAAAGGTGCAAAAATTGGGATAGTGTCGAGCCTTGGCACGCATTTACCTTAATTCATAATTCATTTATTCAACATTACAAGCCATGTTTATCACAGGAGACGTTAATTATAGGTAGTAGATACATGACACCCTGTTAGGGCGTATAATGTTAGTTCTTAGGTACTAAACACTTAAATTTACATGTTAATCCTTTTCACTTAAATAGTTTTTAAATCTTCATTTACCCGCATCTGAAATTTGCAAATTGCGATATCTCAGACATTTTGGTGATAGTTTGGAATAACAAAGGATCATTTTGACAATTTGTCTGTTTTAGAAACCATTTGCTTTCAATAGTAACCTGGGATCTGCGTACAAAGTAATCGAGAAATACTTTTATGAGCACGAAAAATGCGGTTTGCAAGAAATAGCATTTATTCAAGATAATTATCCATGGCAAGCGTGCAGAAGAGGATCACCGTATAGAGAAATTTTCAAGCTAGGGTGAGTACCAAATATTTCTCATAATTTTCCCGCCTTTATCCTATTTATTTAGAGTTGGTATAGCACTTTTTCCTTAACGAGTGATAGGAAATTATGGAATTTCCTATCACTCGTCAGCTCCTCGCTTGATTCCATCAAATGTCGGAAGGTTTCAAATATCCTGTAAGTGTGAATTAAGCAGGTACTATCGTTTATGGTCCTCGCTTTTGTCTCTATTCATTTTAAATGTAACACTATCAGCTTTTAAATTCGGACTGAATAACACCGTTTAAGCTTTATCATCAAGCTTTTTTAGTATTACGCACAGAGTAATTTACGATACTAATGCAGCCGGTAGGTTGTTGTTGTTAAAATTCCCACTTTTATCGTACAACGTTTTACAATGCATATGCTTAGAAAGTATTTTTTGTATGGGCCGACAACATAGGTTCATATAGGGCTTTTTATACATGTGCGGTACTTGCACAGAAAAAATAATTTACCGCACGTGTGCAGTAGGTAACACTTTACGTGTCTTTATTGACCCATACAAAGAGGCACTACTCGAGTATGTATTGTGAATTTTAAAACGCTTGTTAATACTCATCGTCTTTAATATAGGGTTTTATTTTCTCATCCTAACTTAGCACTGTGACCACTTTAGATAGTTATTTTAAGCATTCAGCCTTACAGACTGATCGGTTTTTTGCTATTCAAATGAAATGCCAACTGTATTACGCTTTTCTCTTTATGCTCTACAGAATGTAATGTTGCTTCTTTCGTTTCTCAGTTTTGCTTTCCATCAGATTATTACATCTGATGGAAAGCAAAACCGAGCTGTAGTAGGTATAGTAACAAAGGTTATAGGTTTCGTATAACAGTAATAAGACCTTAAAACATTGTATACCCGTAAAGGGAGAAATGTCTCCAAATACCATATAAGGATTAACATGTAACCTGCCCACCTATTGCCTAACGCGTTTGACGCTCGGAATCAGACTCGAGTGTCATGATTTTGTATGGGCTATGAAAGTTGATTCAGATAACAATTGTCAAAATTTCGTTAGGCAGTAAATAACCCCCCCAGTTCCCAACATTACACTGTTATTCATTTCAGTCTTCTCAGAAACACCGAGCATGGCCTGAACGACCGCGTCAACCGAGTCATATTCTCTAAGAAGCCAATCTGCACCGTCAGAGGGGGCAGCTTCGCATCGGTGTCACTGGTGGACTGCTACCCTATCTTGCTGCTACTGCTATATGGAATGATGCTAAGCGTGGTGCTGCTATTGGCAGAGGTACTGCATCATAGAAGGTGTTAGCTTTGTATTCGATGAAAGAGTTATTACTTATAGCAGTGTTGCATCTAGTACTGGTTATTTATAAGTGGTACGACTAGAGACACTATTCTTTTAAATGCAGAGATGCCACGTCACAGGAGAATATGCACTTTTCCACAGTGAAGTAGATTAGACGCTCACAATTAATTATAACTAGTGATCAAGATGAAGAAATAACCTGAGTACTTGAGTAGTCGATAATTTATTTTAGATAGATGATACGGCAGAACTCTCAAAAACAATGGTGTGACATGACAATGATGAACATTATTTACCAGGTAGTTACTATTGAGAAACTTACTGATAAAGTTATGCTTCCATTAACAAAAACACCAACTAAGATCAGTTTTGAGATTGATCGCGTCATGTTCTCTGAGAAACCAGTTGGCACCGTACGAGGAGGATTTGTGTCGGTGTGGCTGATGCATTATTACCTTATCCTATGCTGTTGCTGACGTAGTTGCATCATAAGCAGTGATAGGCACTATCGGTGCAAAACTTTAACAAAACTTGCCAAGCGGACACAAAAGAGTGCTTACAGCCACGAACATATTAATATCCTCATACTGCTTATACTTATTGGGAATCCAAGATTCTGATATAGAGTTAAATTAAACACTTATATACCATTAACATTCTTATTTTCCTAGGTTGTATGTTCTTTTTTATGTCAGTTTTAGAATTTTGGTTACATTTTTGCACTGATACTGACGATCACTGTTCATAACAGAATGAATGCTAAGCGTGGTGCTGCTATTGGCAGAGGTACTGCATCATAGAAGGTGTTAGCTTTGTATTCGATGAATTTGTAGTCCCTGAAAGAGTTTCTTGAATCAAATTACCCTTGGTTGTGCCATTTCAAATGTCGGTCTAGAAACCATTCTATCTGGATACTGTACAATATACTTTAGCGCTCAGTAATGACGTAAGTTGCATCATACTTAGTAATAGTATTTACTGACATCAAATATACACATACGCAATGGAGACGCTTTCAAGCTCTTGGAATGGCAAGTACTCGGCGTCAGCATTAATGGGGAGTACATCACGCACCTTCGGTTTGCCGACGATATCGTAGTCATAGCATCTCAACAGAGTATCCTAACAGGTGGGCCTTAAGATGAACATGGGTAAGACGAAGATTATGTCGAACACCCACCCCAGTATTAGTTGGTAACCCGGTCCTAGAAGTTGTCGACGAATGCGTCTATCTAGGACTAACAACCCAGTTAGGCAGGTCCAACTTCGGGAAAGAGATCAATTGAGGACAAATATAATACTCGTATGATGCTTGAGTAATGCATGGTTTGTAAATCTTCATGTATGATTGTCCCACATCACTAAAATAAATAAAATTATATCAAGCTCCTACTATCCTCAATTGTTCAAAACGGCGTAAACGCCACAAATCTCCTACTAACATATGCCTTTTTGTGTATGCAGGTTTCTAACATATTCATGCACTCAGTTCCACTGATCTAGTATCTGTCTTCACAAAACGGTAGTTTTGCATTCACAGAACTTTCCAAAACAAATTCAGTTTTAAATTTACGACCATAGGGCTGAAAATAGTTTGTCTATGCCGTAACGTCGAAAATCATGGCATCAGTCAAGCTGTAAGCTGGTGATATGTTAGCGGATAGGAATGCTTATTATATAAAGGTAGTGTTGGTATAGAAAAGTAATGTGAGTTAGGCCTTTTAGACAGAGTGCAGATTTCCAGAATTGTAGTGTATGCCGCTCAGAATAAAAGCTTTATAACGTATAATGTTTGTTTTTGTTTTTTTCCTTAAAACATACAGCTTAAAAAAACAACATTATCTGCCATGTTATATTTTGACTTACCCTGGTTAATGACGAAAAAACGAGGGGCTAAGTTTTTTTCTCCTCCGCGAACGAAGATGCAGGCCCTTTCTATCATCAATAAAGTTATGATTATGATTAGGTTCCATTTAATTTACACAAAACACTGGAAATTTCAGTTTTGTGACAAGCGTTTATTGCCGATTTTATTTTTCTTTATGAATCTATAATTGAAAGGGATCGAAGACAATAAGCGTGGTGCGCTTCGCCTACCTGAAATAAAAGAGATAAGGAAAAGATAATGATGATGACTTTTTTTTAAACATCCGTCAACTAATTACCGAAACTATTCTAAAGATACAGACCAAACTCCATAGGATTGCGTTATTTTATTATTGAGTTCCTTTGACCACACCAAAAGGGTTCCACTTTTGCCATTAGTCTACGGAACCCTAAAAATTGCTGAGGTACAGTAACTGTGGTTAATCTTAAAATTAATCTTTTTTTCTTCTTAGTCTTTTTTTATAAAAGGCCAACCGGCCAGATGGATCGCCTGATGGTAAGCGATCACCGTCGCCCATAGACACCTGCAACACCAGAGGAGTCACAAGTGCGTTGCCGGCCTTTCAGGTGGTAGTACGCAGTACGCTCCTTTCTTGAAGGTCGCATCGGTCCTAAAATACCGCCGGCGGCAATTTATTCCACAGTTCAGTCATGCGAGGCAGGAAATTTCTAGCAAAACGCACAATTGTAGGCTGCCAACCATCCAAGCGGGACATAATTTATCAGCATCAGCTTCGCAGCCGCGGCACCCACATAATGAACGCATTTGCATGCGACGTCCATTTATCCGCTGGTTGCATCATTGGCTTGTAGGTATATTATTCTAAAGATGCCTAAAATAAAGAAGAACCGACTTTAAAACAAACTAAAAAGCCATAAATAATCTTTTATTTACCGTACGGATCACATTTGAATCACCGTTTGAAGTCGGTGCCAAACCATTCATTTATTACTATTATGAACCGCGGCGACGAGCCTTTAGTTATTATCTACCTACATATATATTTAGTCATACTCGTAGTAATTCGTATTTTTGTTGAATAAAGAACTTTATTTACTTCAGGTTTGGCATAAAAGATTATTTTTAGCTTTTTCGTTTATTTTGAAGTCGATTCTTTTTATATTTAATATTTTTTTGTTTTTGCTTTTTAGTGATGGATTTTAGTAGTATGGATTGATGGATTTAAGTATTTTTTAGAAACCAGAATGGGAAGATTGAGGAGGCACTTTGCACGCATCTCGAGTCTTTGGAAGTAGGAAATGTAAAAGTTAGTTCGTTCATATTCATTTGTACCTTACGTCATCAGCTCAGTTTGTTTGTCAGATGATGACAACTAGACGAAAAAAACTGAATAACTTAAGAAAAATATATACAAATCATTTTAGTGCCTAAAATATTTGAGGGTTTTTCTCGATTTTCCTGGTATTCCATCATCAGATCCTGACTTGGTGATAAGGAGACTACAGAGACACACTGTAAAGGATATGACTAACAGTCTTGAAGTTCCTGCCTATAATAGATGATTTTTTTAAGAATTATCCTCTAACTCTTAACCATTAAGGAGTTATACCTTTCGTCATCAGCTCAGCATGATGAGATGATGACTACCATATGCAAATACTTAAATAGCTTAAGAAAATATATGAAAAACGTTATCAGTGCGTATACAATTTAAGGATTGCCCTCGATTTCCCTGGGATCCCATCATCAGATCCCAACTTGGTGGCAAGGGGACCACCTCAGGAGTATACCCTTTCAAATAAAAAAAGAATTTTTAAAATTTGTTCACATACACAGTAATCGGTGAACATACGTAAAAAAAAATACAAACTATCGAACATATAACCTCCTCCTTTTTTGGAAGTCGGTTAAAAGATGAAATTTAATGTCTGTACATTGAAGATTAAAAAAAAGTCAAAGTGGTTATTTAACCGAAAAGTACTTTTTTTTAATATTTGTATGTGTTGTTGTGGCTCCATCACGCTAAATCGGCTTAACGAATTTCGAATATTTTTGGTACAAGGGTAGCTAAGATACAGATAGTTAAAGGATACTTTTTACCCGACATCGCTGAAGACAAAAAGAGGGGTTATGACTTTTTCACCTCCGCATATGAAGTTGCGGACACCTTTTAGTTATGAACATTTTACGGCCCATGACTTCGATAAATTAATTGGAGTTGGCTCGTCTCATCGGAGATATTTGCAGGTGATACTCGGATCAATCGCTGCGGGCGTATGATGGTCGCGTTTATCACGCGATAAATGATATGATAACGCGCCTGTCACCCTCGCACTTATTTATTAGTATCAGAAAGTGACGGCAGCTATGTATGTACTTATATCGCGTGACAAAGGCAACCATCATAGGCCCGCGGGTCAGTTTATGAATAAAATATATATATATATATATATTATGCAGGTGGTGCCATTTCTTGCACCTTGGATATTTTGGAATTATTTTTAAAAGTTGTTATTTAATTAGCAACGTTCATATTTACATGAGAAAGTACATCAATTATTGTGATTTCAAAATTTGCACACCATTTTTCAACCACTTTCTGGTATCCGATTGAGCTGAAAGTTGACATACTTTTGATTCGGTAACAATGCAATAATATGATACCATCGAGCTGATCTGATGATGGAACCGCATGGTGGTCATAGGATCTCTGTAATAAAATAAGGCAGTTCTACCAAGTTTGGGCTCTTTCGGTATTCGGTTTCGGTCGGAAAATTACAGTGGGTAATAAAAGCTTTTCATAAAAACGTAATTTGTGACAGAAATTTAACTGCGCAACGCTTAACTGGTAACGTTGCATATTTTTTAATTTTTTGGTTCATTATTTTGTGGTATTTGAATGAAACTTAAAGATATACATACCCTACATTTTTAGCATTTATATTGCGTTTAATTCATGTATGTCCTCATCGCTTTTGCCTTTATTTTCTTACAAAACAAGATGTGGACGTAAATTCATTTTTAGAACTTTGGATGTAGCAATATCATTAAATTTTGCATAGTGCCAGCTTGACTACTAAAAAGGTAATGAATGAATTGAAAACATGTTCAAGTTAGATCTACATTTCTCAAAATAATCAAGAAAAACCAACAAATATGCGACGTTGCCAGTTTAAGCAGGTATAAACCCTCTTAATCGTTCCGCTACAATATATTCAACATGAATCTAACTCCTTATTATCATCAAGCTTCGTCATTTATTTACCGTTTGCATTATTACTATTTATCCCGAATTTCCATTGAATATATTCATCGGTAAACAATGAGACTTTAATCAGAAAGCCATTCATTCATGTGAGTAATCGTTAAAGAATAAATGTTGTGTTGGGAGACAGAATTAAATGGGTGCATCAACTTTTTGTGCATCTTCACCAAAATAATATAGGAAAAACTTGGAAAGGGGGTATGTCCTCTTTGATCAAAAAAAAGAATTTTGAAATTGGTACAATAGTCGCGTGTAATCGGTCCTACATAAGAGAAAAGATTTTGAAGAATTGATAACCTCCTCCTTTTATTGAAATCGGTTAAAAACGATTTATACGAACAAACTTAACGTATTGCTTACTTTTATTTGATACATCTGACGTCACGGCCGCCATGCCGCTGATGAGGTCACGATCTGACAAATGACCTCGTACGTCAATGTCGAACCGGTGATTTAAAGGCCAGGAAACATCTGAGTTACGCGCCAGAGTAGCTTGTCTACAATTTATGACTTTATCGGAAGATCGTCTGTTGCTTACTCAGAGTAACCTACTCAGTTAATGAATACCTCGATTATAATTCCAATATGTAACACTTACACACCGCTGAGGAGTTAATAAATCAAGTGTTGACCTGTCTGTCTCCCTTACGACTCTCGGTCCGTGTAATTATATAAATACTTACTTAAATACTGTTAAATATATATACAAATAACTAAATTAATTGATAATTATTATACATTTCGTTAATGATATATTATGAATAATTTATTACAATTGACAAATTTCAATGCATGATATTAAAAACTGTTATTTTGTTAATTTTAATTTTCTATTATGTTCTTATTGCAGCGCACAGGGTTGTGTTGAAACAGACTAATAGCTGTAAAAAGTATTATTATATTTTATTTATATTATATGAAGTATGAAGTAACCCACAGTAGCCACAAATTTCACAGTCAGACGGACAAACAGACAGACTTAGAGCCGCAGTAGGTTTTTTTTATATTATAGGGGACAAACTGGGACTTCCAGTAACTTACGCGTGAGTTAACGTGCAGAATCAAGATAGCTACGACATCAGTGCATGTTGAACTTGGGCCTCAAGGCATATTATATGCAAATGGTTTCGTGACCATACATACAAAATGGTTAATCCTTCGCTGATATACGAGGCCCACGTTAGAGGCCACATTAAGTGTTAACACCTCTGGCTAACTGAAAGGGTGACCCTGATAACCGTTAGTACCAAGTAGGCCTCGATTTGAATAATGTCCTTTGCTCTGGATGTCTGGGTTGTGGAGGACGTTAAGTCATAAGCGTAAGCGGCCTGATTATAAAATAGGGTGGTTTCCTGGGTAAAAAAATATTATTGTAATTGGTCCGTCAGTTCGATTATCAAAAAATATTGGACACGTATTTTTTCTTTTGTCAATCAAATAAACTTCCTTTTCTTCGGCAGTCGGGTAAAAAGAACGCCGAACCGTTTCCTCGTTATCGCGTAGAAAGACAAACTAACATACAAACAAACACACTTTCGCATTTATAACATTAGTGAGGATATGTTTTCTATCTAATTATGAACCATCTCATCTACTAATATTATATGTATTTTTATCAGCAATTACAACTACTACGCCGGTAGACTCAAATTTGTAAAAATGCCCTTACGGCCTACTTACAGAATAAAGATAATTATTTCATTTCATAATTATTCAGCGAACTTACCTTTACAAACCTTTCCGCTATCGCTACCGCTGCCGCTCATACCCTGCTCCATCTTGAAAACTTGTGGTGACATTTGCATATTTTCATGCATGTTTAATTCGGCTCCAAGTTGAATTGAGAACGGAGGATAGTTCCCTACTCCCCGTACATAACGATTTAACCGACTACGAATTCCTATTTAAATAAGCCATTTTGGAATTAGAGCTGTTCTCTAAACTTCTGTTAACATAATGCAGTAACAGCCAGGAGATTTCAAGTGAGTTAAGCTGTTTTGTATTTCGGGTAGACCGTTGCCTCGAGGAGTTGAAGCGCGAGTGAAGTTTGTCGTGATTTCATATTATAGAAATGTAGAATTTACGAAATGAATAGGCGGAGTTGGTCCTTGGTATACACTAGTGAAATGATATTCCATCGAAATAGTTTTTTAAACTTTTGGAGATTTTACAATCTCACAAACAAACTTGAATGACCTAACTTAATCGCTGCTATAATCTTCTCAAAAATAAGAAACAGATTTCGGAATATTGGGAGCGAAACGTAGGGATGTCTTTTATCGACAAACTCACTTATTGATGCTTTTCCCCTATACTAGTTTTCGCTCCAAATTCTGTTTGTAAAAAAATATTTAATGTATAAAAAAATGAAAGAATATAAAATTTGATGTTTTTTTTCTATTTTGAAACTTCACGTATCATTGTGGTTTTCTTCAGAATATGTAAATCAACAATCAGTGTTCTATGCTTTGTGTACCGTTTTTTTTTATAAGTTGACCACCGTGGTGAAGTGCTACTACTTTTGTGTATTTTTTCACCAGTGGTTATATGAGACAATTTTCACCACCGGTTATTTGGTTACTGGTAGTCAGTTGGAAAATTGCAGTGCCAACTCACCACTGGTGGTGAACATTTAGTGGCGAGATGATCCAGAGGGACTTTGCCATGGTGTCAAAAATAATTACGAACAAATCTGGTAGTGATCACTAGTATAGGGGAAAGGTATCGATAAGCGTATTTATCGATGTAGGAAATCCATACATTTCGCTCCCAATATTCCGATATCTGACCATAAATGGACCTCGGAATAAAAATTAGTGATTATGAAGTAAACTTAAGAGATTGTTTTGTTCTTTTCTTCGTTTCATTTTGGTCTGTATTCATCATCATTACTATTGGTCATTTATCATTATCATTCCAACGTAAATAGCTGAAACGGGGAGACCGCAAATAAATTAATGCCCACACGAAACCGGACACTGTAGTTTTTCATCGTTCGCAATAATGACAACGCTGTGACGTAGAGCGGCGCCAAGTTCTGAAAAAAAATTGGTTCATGTGATGAATGCTTCGAAGATGGTCGACGGAAGCCCCTTAGTGGAGACAAGTCGTGAAGTCCTTGTATGTATAAGCAAATTGGGTAAGATCTGAAAATAAGTTTTTAAGAAAAAAAACACAACTGTTTAACTGGTGCATAAATATTACATTTTGATACAATATTAGGATTCTAATGAATAAGCCAGTGCATTTCGAAATCTGTTAAATAATTCAGATGTTACAGTTGAATGAAGAAACATACAATCGTAAATTCACTTTTAAACAATTACACTCCTGTTTTGTGATAGTTTTGTAAAAAGTGTATACTACCAACTGACAGATTCTTTGAACTATCAGCTAGTTGGCTGTACTGAAAATATTTGGTTTTTCTTGTGCTGTAGAAGGCTTGCCAATCATGGCAAGTATAGAGTTTCTACCTTCAAATATGCAACTTTTTAACAGGCTTTTATGACTTTTCTTATGTAATACTAGAAGGCGCCCGCAACTTCGTACGCGGAGGGGGAAAAGTCATAACCCTCTTTTTTTTCTTCAGCGTAGTCGGGTAATAAGTATTCTATAACCATCTGGAGATACCCGGCTACCCGTGTGCCAAAAATAGATGAAGTCGGTTTAGCCGATTTTGCGTGATGAAGCCACAACTACACATACAAAATATTTTTCGTTTAAGTGACCTCCAAATAATCCGTAACAATATTTTTGTTGAAAATATCTTCAATGTACAGACATTTCATTTTTACAACTTTATAATAGTATAGAAGAAATAGTTGATACAATTCGGCATGAGTGGTATAGGAAATTTGTTGAAGGCACCTCCCTAAATATAGATGAACAGGTATCATATGCTTTATCGGCTGCCTTAAACAATCAATGCTTTTGTCCTAATTTTAAGTAGAAAATTCTAAGGTCTGAGCATAAAACTTCCTTAAAATTTTATAATAAACGTTATATCCGTTATTATAAACGAGTCTTATGCAATTTCTTGTTTATTTTTAATTAAAATGAACAAAACGTTGAAAATTAAAGCTTACACGTTATTAAGGCGACGCATCGCTAAACTATCAATTGAAAAACATGGTTCGCATCCCGTTCTCTGATTGGTCCGCAGCGGACTGAGGGGGGGACTGATGGCATACAAATACGCGCCAGCGCTAGCTTATACCATAAGGTCGTAAACGACAAAACGGCTTTTTTTTCGTTTCAATTAAAAACTACAAATAATTTTAAAAAATCCAACTAACAAACGAAAGTGCGTAGTTAGACTAATGTACTAAGAAAATTTTGAGGCTTAAATTGGTCTGGTTAGCCTGAAAAATGAGAATCTCTGTTTTAAAAGAGGTTTCTTTGATATTGTTTTCTCTGTTATAAAAGTTAAAGAATCGTGTTTCTGCAACTAACAAAATAAAGTAAATGAAATGAAGAACCATGTTATGAAATATCACTTTCATATGTTTTGAAATCGCTGAGAAATTTTAAGATCTCTGACACCAAAATTTCCAATTCGTCGTCTTAACAAATAATGTGTAAGCTTTTCAAAATCATGTAAATACTGATATGGGCCCAGGAAAAACATTTAAACTAAAAAATGTTGCGTCAATGCGAGCTTGGCCATATTTTTACGCAATAATATTTACCAATTCGATTAGTCGATGAAAACAACTTGTTCATTTGTACGCTGTTTGTTTATTCGTTGGTAATTTACCGGGCAGCTAATTAATTATCACGCATTAAATATTATCAAACGCAAATTGGGTATAAGCGGCGGTGAGCCATTTTACAGGGAATGGTAATTGGTCGCTGACCTTTGTATCATGTTCCGGGTCCCGAGGCGATTTTACGTTAGGCTTTCATAATATTTCTGAGGCTCTAGTAAATCCATCAGCCTTAATATCTGCTTCATGAAAGCGCGCATAAATATGTGACACGATTTTATTTCTAGGGCCGGCCGTTAGGAACGTGTCAAATATTTTCGCCCCCTTTTGTTATGACAGACATTAATGCTGGTGTCTGTACACAAGTGTATCCATAAGTGTAAGATTCATAAGAGAGGTCAACTATCCACAACCACAACATCTTTACTTTTGTAAAGTTCTAAAAATAAATCTCAGAACATTGAAAATAATAGATATAAAAAAGTGAATCAGACTATTTGAAGGTCACTGATTTTTTTTGGATTTTTTGTGTGTTCAAATTTGTCGTTGCGGCTTCCTTACGTTAAAGCGGATAAACGGATTTCAACTATTTTATATTCTTGAATAATCCCATGTTATAATAGGTGATAAGGTTATAAGTTGTCTTGGTGTCCAAACCATGATCTGGAAGATAAGGTCAGATAAATCATAGGCAGGCATATTGGCCCACATGGCCTACTCGGCTTTCGACAGTACCCATTGCGAAGAATAAGAGAAGTAAGTGCATAAAGTAAATTGGTCAAATGGATGACAAACGGACGGTCTGCCTTTATAAAGATGCTGGTTGGCGTCATCATGCAGCATCAGAAGAGGTTGTGATCTTCAGCAATGAGGGAGCGAGGAATAATAGATAGGAAAACTGGTCTTGGCAGGCGTGCTCAAGGCAGGGCACCTATGAGATGGCCTGAATTTGTAAAGAAGGGGGTCGCGCAACACAGGCGCATCCACACGACTTATGACATCACCCATAGCAACGAATAGCATGGTTGCGATCCTCAGCAGTCATAAAACGGGGAAAAAGTGAAGTAAATACATATATACCGCAAACTATTTGTAGCAAGGGAAAAAATCTGGTTGATCTGTAATAATCAAAGCAAGTCCTTAAGCCGCAATGCTACTAAATTATAAAGTCCGTTTCGATAGTATCAGAGAAAACAAATGTTAATTGCCTATGGTGGGGAATATAGCACGAAGAATGGCCGATGCTTGTAAAGGTTCAAACGACCAGGAATGAGAAGAATTAGGTGGGCCCCCTAAAATAAGAACTGAAAGACAACGAATAAAACACAGAAAGCGAACAAACGTCCATCATGTTCCGAGAAACTTTTCTTTATCGGTTAAAATTATTAGCACAGACAGAGTTAGGGATGGCGAAAAGGAAGGAAGTACTTGGGCCACCGGCTAATAGTGGGATATCAAAAATCATTTGTACCATATAATTTACAATTTGAATGATTTATTGTAGCTCTTTTCTACATCATCTTGAATTTTCTTTCTTGTTCTTTTTTTCTAGTATTATATATTTTAATTTATTCTTATTTCTTCTTTTCTTCTCTTTACGAAGAGTGGCGCGTGAGTCGACTAAAGAATCAGTTCGTTTTGTGAACGCACGCGTAGTGACGACAAAGCGTACTGATTCTAATGCCGGCTCACGACATCTTTTTTCTTCTGTGTTCTTTCTTCTTTCTTCCTTATACTTCAAAATGCATAAGTGGTTGGAAGTATTACACACACATTTATAACAGTAAAAAAATATGACTTATTGATTAAATATATATTACTTAATACTAATTTTAAGCAGATTTTAGGTTGGGCTTATACACTTTATAGAAGCAATCTTCTAAATAATTTCAGAAATACAAAATTTTTCTGAAATAATTTAGAAGTTAGTCTTTTTATTATTTCAGAAATTGCATACGTTAAATTCTGCACACAGATTAGCAATTCAATCACTACAAACTATTCGCATATTTCGAAGTATGGACATGTAAGATAACATTTTATGTTATTTATTATCTTGCATCAGCTTAATTGAGTAAAATCAATTCTCTCTACCCTCTTAAGTCCAGCTATCTTGTACGAAAAATTGTTGAAATCCTTCCCGCCGTGAACACAGTCACGACGTGATAAAAAACACATTCAAATACCCAATTTCACTTTTTTTTTTCAATATCTTCATTGTACAAACATTGCATTTTTGCATCTTCATAAAAATAAACATACATAGGTACTTTTGTACTCACTCTTTGACACGTATGTGAGTTCGACATTGACGAATGCTTTATCATTTATCTAGTCCGCTATTATCGCAAGTATCATAGCCCGTAGACTCAAATCATTACTTTAACTTAGAAATAAGCAACTAGAAGTTTCTAAGTTTATCTATTAGCTGTACTTTCCGCTCTGATTAATGATGTAGCGAGCCTTCGGAGAATTCGTAATTTCACGCAAAACTTGAGAACACGAAAAACCCTTTAAAAGTTAAAAGCAAACCCGGAACCAGCCAAGAAACTTGTTTTAAGTAACAATATTTGAAGGATAACATACTTGCATATTTTTTAATAATAAATAAAAGTGCGATTGGAGCCTCCCACGTGAAAGGCCGGCAACGCACTTGTGACTCCTCTGGTGATGCAAGTGTCTATGGGCGACGGTGATCGCTTAACATCAGGTGACCCGTCTGATTGTTTGCCTCGTATGTCATAAAAAAAAACCAAAGAAGACTGAAACATTTAGTTGTACTTAGCGCCACAGTCAAATGAAAAAAACTTAATTTATTAAAATAAACAAGCAAAGCATTTCACACCAGACAGAATAAATCCTAAAAGCCAACAGTTGCTAAAAGCTGTTTCCAATATTTAATTCTTTGTCCCCGAAATGACAGACTTTAATCCGATTAAATTAAATACGGTTCAGCGGTCCCATGCAATAAACAAAATGTTTTTGTTTTAAATGTCAAATGGGGAGCCGCCATTTTGGAAATTATATGAGATTATGTAGGAACTTGGCCCATTTTTTAAAGATGCTCATAAATAACTCTTTCTGGTACTGTACTGGTATCTGGAATGAAAATCATAAGTTTTTATGAATTCAATAAATACATTAAACTGGGAGATCTAGTGAGATGAACATAATTGGAAGGAGCCAAAAAAAATACGATTGTTTTTTTTTTTGGTAAAAAGGCTAAGTATTCTTAGATCCTAATTTTATCAGTTTTACATTTAGATGCGTTTAATTTTTTTATTGCCTAGGAGATATTTCGAGTGACGTCACTACTGACTGACGCCTGTACTAGGGTTTGGCAAGGACAAATAAAAGTCAATATTTAAAACACGAATAATTTATCCCAGAAATAGTATTTTTGAAATCTTTTAATTGCAAGCGGTTTTTCAAATCTATTCCTCGAAATGGTTTTTGATTGACTATACCAAGTAAAAAAAATATCATCATCATCATCATCATCATTTCAGCCGTAGGACGTCGAATGCTGGACACAGGCTTCCTCAATAAATTGCCACATGGGCCGTATAGAGGCGACCCGCATCCAGCGAGTACCCGCGAGACGTACGCGGCGTGCGGGTGAGACCAACCCTAACCCGGTCGTCCGATCACCTTGCACGTGATCTTTCCACGCTGCGCTTGTCGGTACGTGGTCTCCACTCGAGACTCGAACCTTTCTGCCCCAACGGCCATCGGTTGTAAAAAAATGTCTCATCCCAATCGGTGAAGTCACGACAACACGAGGATGAGAGATGATCGTTCAGTGAAGAGAGCGTAAGTGGGCCGCCCCAGGAACGAAGCCCTCAAAGATCTGACCGCTCTTGGAGTACCTGATTGGCGTTAACTGGCGCAGAAAAGCGAAGAGTGCTCGTGCTCTCATGTCACAGGCCAAGATCCTCTTCGAGTCACTGAGGCAGCTTAGTAAGTATATGGTACCTTTATTTGTTGGTGTCCTAGGGCACCCCAGAGATGCTGAGGGCCTTCATTAGTTTGTGCCACGCCTTTGGGTTCCTCCAAAAATTACGCGAGCTCTTTTTCGACACACTAAGACCCCTCCCCTTAACCCTTGGTGATCTTCAGTGAGATTCTAGGCGACCTCCCCACACGTGTTTTTTTTAATTTTTTTACTAGTTAAATTTTAAAGTAAATGATATTGTACGAGTATTTAGTTAACCTTGTGTTTTTTTTTCGTTCTTTCGTATATATAACTGCGTTATGCAAACCTATTTAAGTACAAAACTTATTTTAAGGTATAGGTATGGTTGTTCTCGGTTTCCTGGGTACAGTAAAAAAAATCACGTGACTTCACCTTGTACCCCGCCTCCCTCAATCATGTCAGTCATTGATGCGTTTACGTTACTTACTTTACTTTAGGAAATGAAAGAAAACTCATGAAATTCAATGAATGATAAAATTGGTCTTTATTTAGCTATGAACGTAATATAAACAGCGTGTACTATTAAAACTGTCAATAGTAATATAAATAGTAATCAAACTATTATTCCTAATATTTAATTAGTAAGTGCAGGTATAAAGCAACGCGATTATATATAAATAAAGCCAGTTAAAATACTAACATAATATTATTAATACAATAAATATTTTAATACAGTAAAAGTCCCAGTCATGGACATTTGGTACCATGAATTGACTCTGTTTTTCTCTTCTCTTGTTATGAATTAGAAGTGAAAACAGCTATAAGGGCAGTGTCGAGGACTGGGTCATTTACTTAACACCGCATTGTTGCATGTATTTATAACGAATTAAAACCTTACGTACCGTAATTTGAACGATATTTTAAAATAGACTTCATTAAAAATGCTCTAATACGCATTTACTTTAAAAAAACATGCTTTTACCGATGAAGACACTAACGATATAAAATGTGTATTTATAAATAACAAGAATTATTTAAACATAATTATATATTTCGGCTTATTGAATTAAGAGTAATGAATCTACCAGACAGGTGCGTAAAATATGATGACTCGTCGTTTAAACGCAGTCACGTGTTTTACGGTTCACGATTAGAATATAGCCCTCTTTTTTGAGGGCAATAATTAAAGGCTTCGGTATAAATTAAAGTGAATAATTCTTATTTTTTCAAGATTTTTTTATTGTAATAATTGAATAAAGGTGTTTTTTCTTTTCAATAATATGTAGATGTGTTAATTTGAACTGAATCACCACCACAGTTTGATTAAATTAATACTAAATGTACGAACTACTAAACTAAAACAAGGTCTTTTCTTAAATATTTTCATTATATTTAGGTTTTTAAACAATAAACACAATATTCAGTTCAAATAAACATTCACTTATTACAAGTTATTAAACATTATGACAAATGATTTTATGACTAAGTATGCGTAAAGCATTACACACGCCACTTTTACAATGCATCGGCGTATTTTAAGCACTGGTGTGGCGAATGCTTAAAACTATCTGTTGTCTTGTAAAAAAATAAAATAACATTCTTTTCAAAGGTTACAAGTCAAGGTGAAAATAATAAATATATTAAAATATACCGCTTGAACTTAATAACAACCTCTAGTAGATTAACATTCAAAATCGAATATTATTATTATGTTTAATTTAACATCGTGAAAATAAAACACTTTAAATTTAAATAAAACATTTTACCTTATCCCTAATTATTTACTACAATATTTTACGATAATTTAGAATATTTCAGCTTTTGATGTCAATAAGTGATAAATTATTATAAAGCGTTCATTTGAATGTTTAAACGTAGTTAATTATACTAATTACGCACTTACTTTCGATGAAAATGATTTCATTTCATTGGTATCGTACTATTATCTATTATATAGTTCATTTTCTACGAATGTAAAGTAAAGGTCCCAATTCTTGACACTCTTATTCCAATGATTGACACCCTGTTTTCATCTCCAATACTATTATAATTAAATTTGAAGGTGGCAACTACTAGCACTGTGTCGAGCACTGGAGCCTTGCCTAACGCTTTAGTAATATTTAAAGTATTTTTATAACTTACATAGATCTAAATAATAAATAAATTTAATACTCTAACTAGATTTAAACCCGTGTCGCGTGCTTTGCATGCGACCCAGCAAGGCACAAGGCACTAGTTTAAAATTTGAACTAATGCAATCGGTTAACCGATTTGTATAAAAAACCGTCGGTTTCGGCGAAAACTCGGTTATTCCCATACTAAAAGTAACCGATTAAATTTGCTAGCTCAAATCCAGTCCGAGTCTTGAATGTTTTTATTATTTAGATCTTTGTATTTACCATAATATAAAAATGTTTGGGGAGAAATTCACTTTCCTAACTCGCAAAAATCGTGACCTTTATCAATAAGTTACTTGCGCCTAAGATGGCCCGGTTCTTAAGATGGCCCACCTTGTGCTTCTTTAGTTCAACTTCCTTGGCTTCGATATAAAAACTGCAGTATTATCTATGGTACAAACCGAACATGGGTGCGAAATTTGAACTCATTCGAACTAAAATACACAATAATAGATAGGCCTAGAATGCTGCGTATACCGTGGACAGCACGGCGCACCGACGTATCGATCCTAGCGCAACTTAAGATCAATCCGAACTAGGCTATCCGCAACTTGTCTTCGCAGGGTCCTAGAATACTTTGGTCACATCGCCAGGAAAGACAGTGATAATCTCGAGAAACTGATGATCACCGGAAAAGTTGACGGCAAACGACCAAGAGGCAGGAGCCCGACACGCTGGACAAACCAGATTCGCACAACACTTGAGCTTGCTCCAAGTTGCTTGAGCGAGTAGTAAACAAACGTCTAGTCTGTTATCTTGAGCAAAACAACCTCCTGTCTGACAGGCAGTTTGGTTTCCGCAAGGGGATGTCTACTGAGAACGCCGTTACTATGTTAATCGATGCTGCTGTATCTCATCTCGATATGGGGCGACACTGTGTTGGAGTTTTTCTTGATCTAGCCAAGGCCTTCGACACAGTGTCGATACCACTGCTTCTTAAAAAGCTGGAATCTTTCGGCATTCGCGGGATCGCCCTGGATTGGTTTGCCAGCTACCTGTCAGACAGAAGTCAGCGTGTAAGGATTGGTGATGGAGTGAGTGACCAAACGCCTGTGACGTTTGGTGTACCACAAGGAAGTATTTTGGGCCCCACGCTTTTTATCGTTTACATAAATGATATTATGAATCTGGAAATTGATAAAAGTGACATCCTGTGTTACGCTGATGACACAGCTTTACTGTTCCACGGTGACACTTGGAAAGAAGTTGGCGATGCGGCGACCAGGGGCTTGCAAAGAGTTGCTAACTGGCTAAACTACAACCTTATAACTGTAAACATAAGTAAAACGCATTTTTTATGCTTTCATAAGACCGCTTCGTCTCGCCCTACAGTTTCGCTAAGTTGCCTTAACATACATGCAGCCAACTGTTTTGCCTCCACTGTGGCGGATGATCTGGGGTGTGGTTGCGATACAATCAACAGAACTGACTCGCTCAAGTATCTGGGTGTTACTCTAGATGAACATCTTAGTTTCAAAAGGCATATTGCAGATATAACAAGTAAAGTGCGCAAATTCATATACATCGTAAAATTTTTAAGAAACTGTGCTGATGAGAGCTTGCTGAGACTAGTTTACCTTGCGCTGTGTCAGTCCGTCCTGGATTACTGTATTTTAGCATGGGGCGGTTGCGCCAAAACCTCTCTGTTGCCTTTAGAAAGAGCCCAGAGGGCGGTACTGAAGGTTGGACTTCGTAAACCCCGGCCTTACCCCACAGTGGACCTTTATAGGGAGGCAAAACTTTTAAGTGTTCGTCGATTATTTTTGCTACGAGCTACAATCACCATGCACAAGAGTATTTTGCAACTCCCATCGTATCCTGACCTACTAAAGAAAAGATTATTTAAAACTCCCCTCCCTACCGTAAAAACTTCATTCGCAAAACGCTATAGAGTATTTATTCTGCCCTTAGTATATAACAATATTGTTAAAGTATGCGACATCAAACTCTGCCGAGTTGCTACGGCCAAAACGCGAGTACTGGAGCTCCTTCTGTCCTGGACATATGATCAGGCTGAAGAAGCTTTGAGATAAATTACTCATTATGATCCTTTCCTCTCCTACTCACACTACACTCACCTACACCTACAATTTAACTTAGCCGCACTTCTTCGACTTAACTCATTCTATACTGCGTGCCAAATTGTTTGATTAGCTTTGTTTTAACTGCTCCGTAAAGTTACCTTTCGTAAATTATGTATTGCTTTGATTTTGTGCATCATACGCTTTATAAACTAGCCGCATTAAACTCTGTTGTAAACTCGTGGATGGTACGACTTCCACGATACAGGCTGAGCCTAGTGTGGAAGTCACTGTATGTGTTTTTAAATGTAGCAATCTTTATATGGCAATAAATCATTATTATTATTATTATTACTTGGCACCACAGTACACGATGCTCTACACACGGCGACTGACAGAAACAGATGGCGGCGCATCATCCCAGGGAGACTGGTCCGAGAAGATGACCACGACCCTCAGCAATGAGGAAACCGACGCAAGGAGGAGGAGATAGGCCATCTTTAGAACCGGGCCATCTTGTGCGCAAGTACCTTACATATAAAGGTTAGTTAGGTCGTGCATCAAGCTGGATTTTTTTAGAATTGTGATCCGGGTAAGGCAACTAGATTTAATACTAGTAAATGTAAAAGACAAACAAAGAACTCAAAGATGTAATTTCGACCGTCTTTCTTATTTGATTAGATCTTACATTTTTTTTTACGCAAAATACGACTATATCCAAATGAATGTTAAATTTAAAAGGTTTTAAAACGAATTGTGTTCAACTCGACCGTAGATAATCTGGATTATTTAGATGGAAAACCGTTTTCCGCGTAGAGGAAAATTATATTACTTTCAGGACTACTGAATGAAATATTCATATGAATTGTCTTCAAATGAGGGGTATTTTTATTTATGAACTTAATGCATTCCCATCAAAAGTAAGTTTTTATTCTTAAAACTAGGCACGCTTTGCCATTCTTCTATGCAAGAAGAGTTGCCAATTTTCTTGAATATTAAAAAAAAACAAAATATATGTATAAATATATATCTATATATATCTATATATATATCGATTTGCATCGTGTTTAATAATCGGTTAGTACAGCAATCATATAGGCACCTTGTGAATAAAAAGCTGTCTTTGATGTGTTCATAATAGGTACCGCATAGTTGTAAGATTGTTGCGACAGAGTACTACAATAAAAATGTGTGACCGAGTGGAATTTGTGGCTATACACAAATGGCTCTAGATTCATATATAGTAGAAATTACTTAGCAATTAAATTGGCAACTAATGCATCGGCTTTAAGCGGATCTTATCAATTATTGCTGTTTCTACACTAGTTCTTGATTCATGGAAGACCAAATACAAACCAGGGTGAGTAGAGGACATCCCAAAGTTACTTTTGGAAATTAGTTATTAATCTCAGATCAAGATATTTTTTGTACATCATAAAATTGATATATTACCATATAATGTTATGCGGTGCTGATCCCAAATAAATTCAATAAGATCAAGTGAATAATTATGAATTAATCAACTTTTTTCTGTAGATGCCGCTATGGTTAATTCTCATGGGTCACCCTTTGAAACTACGAAAATAAGGTTTCTAGTCAATAAGTCCATTTTCAAGGGCCCACCTCGTCAGTATATTACAGGTCTTACGCTTAACTGAGTCTGTTCCTCTGCGTATACCATGAGTTCGGCAGGAGCGAGTATCAAGCGCTCGATGACGGTCTATCTCTTTTGCACTATTAGAGCGTGCGAGAGAGGTGCACTGACTCTCGATACGAGATACTAGCTAGCGCCAATCGTACTCAGCTCATAGTAGGCACACTGCGCCTACCATAAGTTCGGCACGAGCGAGTATCGAGCGCTCGATGACGGTCTATCTCTTTCGCACTATTAGCGCGTACGAGAGAGGTGCACTGACTCTCGATACGAGATACTCGCTAGCGCCAATCGTAAACTCAGCTCATGGTAGGCACACTGCGCCTACCATGAGTTTGGCACGAGTGAGTATCGAGCGCTCGATGATGGTCTATCTCTTTTGCACTATTAGAGCGTGCGAGAGAGGTGCACTGACTCTCGATACGAGATACTCGCTAGCGCCAATCGTAGACTCAGCTCATAGTAGGCACACTGCGCCTACCATAAGTTCGGCACGAGCGAGTATCGAGCGCTCGATGACGGTCTATCTCTTTCGCACTATTAGCGCGTACGAGAGAGGTGCACTGACTCTCGATACGAGATACTCGCTAGCGCCGATCGTAAACTCAGCTCATAGTAGGCACATTGAGCTATGGGAGCGGTACCGGGAGGGGTACCAAGTGAAGTCACATGACGTGTTTTAACTGTCTCGCTATACAAGCCTGACGTCCAACTGAAGTTACGCGTCGTTTGACGTTCCGTAAACACACCCCTCCCGTCCGTTCCCATACCTCAGGAACATGCTCAATTATGCGTACCTACTGATGTGCAAATTGCGGAAACTTTCCAAAATAGGTCTTAAGTCTAGTGTTAACTTACATGTTTATAATAAGACGTTTTTTAAGCATTCTTTAGTATATAAAAGGCCTTAAGTCTAGTGTTAACTTAAATGTTTGTAAGACCTTTTTTAAGCATTCTTTAGTGCATAAAAGGTCTTAAGTCTAGTAAACTTACCTGTTTAAAAGTCCTTTTTTAAGCATTCTGGAAAATTTCCGCAATTTGCACATCAATAGTTATGCGTTAGGCCTGTAGTAGCCCAGATTATTATTTAGCATTTTTGTTAGTACCACTATTGTCTTCTGGGGTACGGGACCGAATAACACCTAGAAAAAGTGGATCCACCCTGTTAATGATGAAGGTAAACGTCCCAATATTTGGCACCGTCAACTTTGATTAATTACAACGAGGCTGGCAAGCAAGGTGTCAATTATTGAAATTACTATGTCAAGCATCGTGGCATTAACTTTACCGGGGTTTACTGTAGAAGTCAAAAGAAGATTGAAGCTCAGGCTCATTTTCACCATGCCCCGTTATACTGTTAGCAATTAATAAGTAAAAAGCCCGATATAATTGGACCATGCAACTTGAACGTCACACAAAATATATTGATTTTTGTCAATTATTAGTTGAAATTTAATACTTCGTCTGGGATATCCTTTACTGGTGATAATTATTGATAGGATAGGGTTAACCTTTACCCTGGATTCGCATTGTGTCTAGGCACTGGTAGGATAATTTATGTTTGATAAATATCGATAGTATTTGATAATTGTCTCGTTTAATTTGAATATCATTATATCATTATGAATGAATAATCTTAATACGTCTATTATCATTCATTTGTTAATGCACTTGTTTAAGTTAAATCATAATTTTTAAGTTTTTTTAGATTTTATCTAAAAAAAGACTATACCGTCGCGCTTTAGCATAAATCATAATTTGTTTTCATCTGATCTGCAATTTGTATAGGCTCTAGTCTACTATAGAACTATATCCAAGTAACATCTTATGTGTCATAAGTAAGATGTTATTTTATAAGTCATATTTCCATGGTGGCTTAGGGTTCTAATTGGTTAACTGTACCAATTAAGTAAAAGATTTCTGAACATAGAATTGGGATATGAATCATCTTGAAACGATCAATTCTAAATTCAACTTATTAGTAATACAATAAATACTATCAACAAATATCCAACATTAATCGTTACGAACTATTTTTCAAAGTGTAATTTTGTTTTTATACTATTCCTGAATTTATAAAAACCAAAAAAATGAGCATTTCCACGGCAAATGTTATATACATCATGCAGTTGTGCAAACGTTAATTTTGTTAACGGTCCATTAAAGTATCTTGCTTGCCAATTCCTGAACCACAAAGATAAAAAGTAATTGCGCGTGATTTAAGACCACATTAAATTTTATTAACGTTTTATGCAACTGAGACCAATAAACGCTTCCTGCGGTGAATCAAATTTTAGACCCACACACATCTGTTTACAACTTTTAAACTTCTTTGTAAAATAACGCGGTTATAGTTTCTCTTTGTCTGAACTAAAAAACAGAATATCATTATTATATATCGGTTTCTTAAACTCCAAAGGACATTATCAGTAACGCCAGAGATGTTAAGGCTGCCTTTCTACTCGAACGGAGCGGAGGTGTGGGAAATGGACCAATTAACGTGCGTTGCTGTTGAAATCCACACAAGCAAATAATCTACCGAATGTCATTAGTTAATTTTGTACAGCTCCGCTCCGCTCTCAGTGGATAGGCAGCCAAGTGTGGGTCTAAATGTTGATTAACCTTTTTATGAAACGGGTGATAGCAAATTTTCTTGGTTTTATTATATTGATTTATGTTTAATTATATCTACTGTATACACTTCACTATATTTAATGACATCTAAAATATGTTATTACACGATGTAACTCGATGCCATAAATACATTAGTAGTTTAAATACTCATTGAAATAAAAAAATTTAACGGATTATATCGCGTATATTATCTCATTTTAGTTCCCGACGTTTCGGAAGCTTTCCAGCTCTCCATGGTCACGGGTGGACTGAGAAAAGATGTATTTTCCTCTGTCAAATTACCCATATTACAATTTGTGCAAACTACCCATTTTTGAAAAAACACAAATAAAGGTGTACATACATGCCAGATGGGCCTAAGCTGTAAAGACAGTTACACATGTGCCAGAAGGGCTTAATTATTTTATTTTAATAATTTACCAAGCAGCATTTCACAAATGAGGCGTACTGAGGAGAAAAGAAACGCTGCAAAGAAAAACTCCCAGGCTACCTCATTACAAATTATAATATTTAAAAACAGAGACTTAAACTACTTTTAAACAGATAAGATATTTTACACCGTTCGGAAATTAAGGTTTTGCAGTCCTCTGTCTCGCTTGTTCCTTGATGAGATGTATTACAGGATCCTAAGCTGGTGGTACTGACAATCCATTTTCTCTGTTGAAATTAGGATGCTTTTTAATCTCAATAGCCTTGCGTAGCATTCTGGGAAAATATCTTTTTTCTTTGGCAAGGATAGAAGGTTTATCAAACTTAATTGAGTGGTTTGGTTTGTCAATGACATGTTCACAGACTGCAGACCTATTACAACGACGGTGCTTGACATCTGCTATGAGATAATATACGCGATATAATCCGTTAAATTGTTTTATTTCAATGAGTAATAATCGCGGAAACAGAAGAAAGTTTAAATACTACTAGTATTTTTGTGCTCTTGCACAAAATTTAATTTGCGTGTTTCAAGAGTCAATGATATTTTATAAGTTATACTAAATGTTAAAAACATTTGAGTATCCTCGTAAGGCCCAAGCTTTCTTTAGGACATTTTGTAATAACCTAGTGTGCTAATTTTAGTTACTTGTCTTATGATTGCGACCCAGAGCTTTGAATTGTAATTCAAGAAAGTAAACGTCAGACGTAAATTTCGAGGCACGGGACGTATATAATGTAAAAATAGGACTTTGGGTCTTACAAGGATACTATCAAAATCATATTGTTAGTTCAAGCGTCTGTGAATTATTATAATGATACTATATACAAATAACAATCATAATTATAATATAGTATTTATTTATATTAAAGTAGCGAACACACTGCTGTTCAAAAGCGCAGTTACGTCACGTTTTTAACGCATACTTTCCATACCGGTGCCAAATAGCGCTATCGCATCTTAAAAGCAGTAACTTAGTGGTTACTTTTAAACACATACTTTAAATACAGATCCCGGCAAACTTCTTGAACAAAAATGGCGAATCTGCGCATGTCCGTGTACACGTAAATCGGTTACTGCGCAGTCAAGGTTAAGCTCAAGAAGTTTGCCGGCAACTATACCAGCGCTCAAACGCCATCGCACCGTAAACGCAATTTTGTCGCTTATGGTGTGGGAAACATAATTTAAAAACGTGACGCATAAATGACTGCGTTGAAGTCCGATAGCGTTTTTTGGGCTCCAGTGTGGAATGTATGACGTATAATTCCCGTAACTGCAATTATGGTGCGTCAGTGTTTTTTAAATACAGCAGTGTAGTCGATTCTTAAATCAAGTAAACAATTTACGGCCTGGAACCCGCTAGATGGGCGCTCTGTCCGTGGCAAATTTTTGCTACATACATATTTGTCTATTTTAACGGCTACACGTGTAGCGCCACAGAAATCTTCTTAGCGAAAGTGTTAAAATGAGATCTTCGTATCATGCTCGAGTGATATTATAGCAAAAATGGTATTAAGCGTTTCGCCCATAGAAGCACTGATTTTGCAATTTTACTAGCAATATTAATTGCACCAGGAAACATAATTCCAATTAACGCGTATTTAAAAAAATGTTACTATGTTCGTGTTTCTTATTTAGATAAAATTATTGTTTCGTTTCGTCCCCCGTTTTCTTGCTTCAATTGCTTTTGAAAGGAAATTAAATGTTTCTTTAAATATGATTTGTTTACGTTTGAGGATATTTTTAGTAACTATAATGAAGTATCAGCCACATACTTAAATGACCATTGGTAGACCTTATTGACATTAATATACAACCTACAGTTGGTCACTTAACACAATCAGCACCGCGAACCCGGTCGCCGGGCGCTCTGCTCGTACCAAGTTTTCGCTACGAACGGTTTTTCCGATGTTATTGGCTAAGATTGTAGCGCTACGAAAATGTTGGTTGCGAAAGTGTTAAGTGTGTTCCTGTTTGTACGTGAATGAGTAACTGTATTCTATGTTTAATATCGTTTTAATCCTTTTACTAAAATTATACGGTTGAAATTCCAAACATTATTTTTAGGTGACTTAAGACTTTAGACAGCCAAAATAGAAATTATTCTAATACACAAAATTCCTGAATAAAAAATAATAGGTACTTAATTATACAATAATCTAAAATTATAAAATTAAGTGTTCATTATCATTTGGGCTTTATGTATTCTAAAATACTGGTGCTTTTGGAATATTAAGTATCTCGTTATTTGAGATCTGGAACGAGATTCAGACTCTAAAAGGAGAATGATATTTTAAACGTACTTCAACCAACTTTGTAAGTTTAGATGAAACGAATAAATGCGTATTTTATTTTATATTTTCTTAGGTTCGCAAACTAAATAATTTACTTTTATTCATAACAACATAATTTATAACTTCCAACAAATTATATTTTATTAAACAAAGCAATTTAAAATCTAGATGATTTGCGTTTTTAAAATGTCATCATTTAACACGGCCGTTTCCAATATTTAAATATACAAGGTATATTAATAATATTCAAAATAAATATAATACTTAAAGAAAAATGACGGCCCCTACGTATTTTATTTGTAGATTAGAGTTAGGAAGGCGCAATATAATTACTATGTTGTAACCGCGATTTAACAATTTTAAAATGTAAAATATTTGTTGCATATATTGGAAGTTGGAAATGATCTCCTGGATCAATTAAAACTGGCATTCAATGACAAAATACCAGCTTGTCAAACATGAAATTCCAAAAATGTCTAAGATTCCCAAAACACCAGATCATGCAACGGACTAGCGAACCTTTGTTTAGCTGTGAGATTTATTAATAAAGTAAAAAAAACAAAATTAATTTAAATAATTATTTTATTAAATAAAATAATAATTTGAAATAATATATTATTTTACAAAATAACAAAATATTTTATTAAATAAATAGTATTCGATTTATTTTGATATATTCCATGAGTGCTTTCGCTTTTTAAAATTCGCTACTTACCGGATCGAATAAAGTTGGAAATCTAAGAATTTTTAAAATAAACAAATTAAAATTCACACAATATCCTATCTCATGTCTCTCTCGCACTATATTAAACTTAAAGAGATGAATAATATTGGTAGCGTAAGAAATTTTGTATGTCCAATACTAAGGAAACTACTAATTTCACCGTTCGTAACTTTTTGAGGCATTTTTATAATCTTACTTATATTTCAAGGATCTCTCAAGCGTTTTTGGGATCTGATATTTCGAGGATCTCAGGGGTTTTCGGAATCTGATATTTCGAGGATCTGATATACAGGGAAGGCTTAGCTGGTTCGCATCGGTCAGCGCGCGGCATACAGCGCCGCAACTCCCGCGCACACGACGGCCAGGAGCGGTGCCTGCGCGGTGGACGAGTTGCACTCGTCCGTGTCGCAGCAGAAGGTGCGCGCGCCCCACCATTCTGGAAAAAAGGGGTGTTTGTAATGTTCACGTAAACTTATAATGCATGCGGTGCGCGGCCTCGCTCGGCAGAGTGCGCGCCAGCGGCAACAGGGACTAGACTGAACAAACCATTAAAAGTCTATGTATATAATAGTTAAAGTCTATGAACCACTGCCTTAGTGCACATATTGGGAAAGCTCCTGCAGTGCGACAAAATTTATAATTTGAACTTTTAAATAATACCATGTTTCTTTATGACAGTTTTTAATGATTTTAAATTAATTGTGATTATTTTTATTAATGTTAATTTTAAATTAATTGTTAATTGATATAACTCACTGACTAACTGCGCTCGCTCAGCGACCCACAATGAGTATTGGCCTCCGACACAAGAGCACGCGACTTTGCCTGATCCTGCGAAATCCTTAGCCACTTAATCTAGGCTCCGTTGTTAATTGATATACCTACTGGATTCATTTTAATAGTGATATTGATTTTATTAATGTTTATTTATATTTATTTATGGTATTTAAAAAATTGTATGCTGGACCCATGTTGTCTGAAGTGAATAAATGTTTTGATTTGATTAAGAGGCCCTGATACCTAGATATAGTTAGAACACGCTGTATTTCGTTTTATATCTCGGACATTCCTTAATGATCCTGCATGGCATGCAATCCATAGTCATCCATGTTAGTATATGTCTTGCATTTTTTGATTATAAATAAAATTAGTCACGATGAGTGAAAACGGAGTGTCACTGAAATAAAAGTTGACTGAAGTCTTTAAAATAACGAAAGTATTAATTCAGTTATGTCAGAGATCAGGTCAAATCATTTCTGTTATTTATTGGTGACAATATATATTTATAACCGAGATGAATCATCCCCGAAAACTTTCTGTATTTAGGGTCTCCTTCAGAATAACTAATGTCTTTTCTCCTAATTTTTCGTTTGTCCTAACGCACGCACGAGAATATTTCTTGGAAGCAGTACTATTTCGAGCATCCCTCTCTGTTCCAAGAAAAGGAAATGAAATTGATGACCGGTTTAACTCACCGAAAGAGACACTGCCTGGTGCCTGCGAAGCTGACAGTCCTGGGTTCAAATCCCGGGAAGGGCAAAATCTGTGTGATGAGCATAAATATCTGTTCTTTCGTCTTGGCTGTTTTCTATGTATATGAGTAAAAGTATCTAACTACTGTGCTATAATATATCTTCGTCTAGTACTCATAACACAAGCCTTATTGAACTTTCCATGTAAAATTGTCCCGTAATGTTTTATTTTATTTATTTTTTATTCAACCAAAATGAAAGCAATATCAAAGGAACGGTCATTGTGATGCGGTATTTCTTATCGCATTATGTTCGAGCCAATGGTCGCTCAGAATTTGTCAATGTTTCGCCTCGTGAGTTTTGCTTTGAGTTTTTTTATCCAAATCTAAAGCGTGTTGGGTTTAACTTTGCTCCCATAAAAAGAGAATTTTGCTTTTCCTGTGCAGGTTTTGAGCTTAATCGCTTAATATATATATTGTCAGGGGAGCCGGAAAAAAGGATCACCAGACCAGGAACAGGATATTCATTGAAGTATTTAATAAAAGAAAAGAAAGGCACCTGAGGACAAAACAGACAGTCCTTAGTATTTACATTTTAAACGGTTAAGTAATCAATTACAAAATATTTATAAACTTACGTTTCCATGCATAGTATTATAAATTAAGATGTGTTGTGAGCGACATACCAACAGTATGGTTTTAGATTCAAATAAAGTTTATATGTATTCAAATAAGAGTCACTCAAAGCACTAGACTCAAAGGACTTATGCTCAGGCTTAAACATTTAAAAGAATTGTTTATGAGCAAGAGACTTAGACCGATATCTGATCAGGTTCGAAGTTCAGAATTGAATGACTCTTAAGCGTGTGTTTGAGTGTGGAATTTTAAATAATTTTGGATTTGCTGTCAGAAGAATAATTTTAAAAAGCTGCGCAAAGCCAGACAGTTTGTAAGCAACGAGTCGTAATGCGCCTCGTTACAATATATGTTTTTTTGATAACCTTTTCTTGGTAATTCTTCGATGTTTTGGACGTTGAGTTACGTCCATAGTCTCGAAGGAACACAAAGTTTTAAGGATTAAGTCCCGTTTTATTGTGTTGTGATAATGAGTGAAGATCGTGTTAGTTTAAGTCAATATAAATTAAATGAGATTAAAAATAGTTCTTGTAACGTTTTGAGTCGTATTAATTGAAATATTTCATTTTTCTACTCGTCGACTTTAATCCCTCAATAAGAACTTCCTAGACTAAACTTTAATAGCATACTTTTCAATGACGGATACTCACTGCACTTCCAACTGAATTGATATATTCATAAGCCAACACTTTATTTCATAAGCCAACACTTTGAATGCACTATAATGATTTCAAAAATAAAACTTTGGTTGCGAAAAATAAAATTTCTCTGTTTAAGGAGACTCGTGTTAATGCAAATACATAAAAAAAACTCTCCTTTTAAAAAAGTAAAATTTTCATGGGTTTTTCCATCCCTAGAGTGGAAAGTATTTTATTGTTACGATTAATAGCCACAGAGTCGAAGATAATTGAGGTACTGGTAATGGTGATGATGATGATGATGATGATGATGATACCTACTCGTAGAAAAGTATTGTATGCTGAGTGGCCTAAGTAAGGTACTCGACTGAAAAAGCATACATTATATAACGATTGCATAAAATACTATTATGTATAATTAACTCAATACAATATTTTTTAAAGTGTTTTATATAAATAACAAAAATGCCCTAATCTAAGTTGCAGGAAACAAAAGACAAATTTATTGAATAATGCGAATCTAGACGCTTACAACATTTTTAAAGCTATTCTTTAATGGTAAATTGTTTTACGATTGTTTAAACTGTACAATTCGATACGAAGTGATGATTATTTGGAAATTAAATTTTAGTGGTCAAATAGCTTTTAACCTCGAGTTAAACTGTCTGCTTTTCATTTAAATGTGAAGGGCATAAATCTATACTAAAGCATGTATACTATTATAAAATTGTATAAATGAAGTGTCTGTACATTGAAGATATTTTCAAACCAATGACAGTCTAGATGTCACTTGGACACAAATATTTTTTTGTATTTTTTTATGTTTGTATGAGTCGTTGTGGCAAAATCACGCCAAACGGATTTCCACTATTTTTGGTACCCAGGTAGAAGGATAATCCACAGATGGTTACAGGATACTTTTTTCCTGTCTATGCTGAAGAAATAATAAAGGGTTATGACTTTATCCCCTCTGCGAACGAAGTTGCATTTGCTTTTTGCATGTTGCTCAAAAAAAGTTTTAAGTCGAGTGTTAACTTACATGTTTATAATACCTTTTTTAAGATTTTTTTAGTATATGTATAAGAGGTCTTAAGTCTAGTGTTAACTTACCCGTTTAAAAGACCTTTTTTAAGCATTTTGGAAAGTTTCCGCAATTTGCACAATAGTAGTCATGTAGTTATGTTGCTACTTAGGACCTTTCGATCGCTTTCAGAGGGTGGGTTCGGTTTTGATAATTATTTTTAATTCGTATAATCTTTGTTTAATGTACCTCAAACAAAATATATGTTGTCATTGAATAAATAATAATAAAAAAAGAACAAATAAAAAACACAGAAGTATATTTTCGTCGAGAGCGGAAATGGAAACAGCTGCCTCGTCTCGAAGAATTTGTATCTAATTATTTTACTGGAAAATTTACATCAATAGTAAAACAATGGCAAACGAGGGCGTCCATATTATACTAAAATTGTACAAATTACTAGTGAATGCCTGTAGGAACATTGAAGGTATTATCAAAAAAACTACAAAAATAAAAGTAAAATTCCACTTTAGATATTTTTTTTCTCAGTCGACCCCGTGAACATGGCAGCTGTAAAGCTTCCGAAACGTCGGGAACTCAAATAAGATTTTATATGCGGTGTAATCCGTTTATATTGTCCCAATATTTCAGTTTAATATTTATCATGGAAAGTCGAAGCGTTTACGCATACTCATATTTAAAGAAAAAGGTACATAAGCCTTTCCTTGTGCCAACCGGTGGGAATAGGCTTATATGGACGCCACGCCACTACTTAATAGGTAAACATCAAACACCATGTTAATATAGGTATAGAAAACCTATTAGCAATATGGTTTTAATAGCTGAAAGCGGAAATTACCTCCGCATGCAGTTATTACGCGAAATGGTCATTTGATGAATAGCAGATACGAGCGACCGCGGCAATTAGAGGGTTTGCTGTTGGATCTAATGTGGAGCAACACGGTATATTTATGAAATAAAACGAACACTGAAAACCTATACACGTAACCTAAACTATTGTAAAATTGTAAAAATACAATGTCGATACATTGAATATTTTTGGACCGACCCAAAGAGAGGATGGAAGTTGGAAAATCAGGAAAAACCAAGAGATCGAAGATCTAGTGCGCGTGCCTAATATTATAGGGGAGACCAAGGCGTCCACACTCCGCTGGCTCGGGCACGTTGAGAGGATGGGAGAGGATCGTGCCGCCAAAATCGCTTATCTTGGTCGTCCGAGTGGTCGCAGACCCGTAAGACGGGATTGATATACCCTGGAGTGAGGAAGTCCAAAAAGATCTCAGGGACCTAGAGGGCCAGGACCTCCGTTACTGGCACGAGCTGGCTCAGGATCGCGAAGCGTGTTGTAAACTGGTGTTGGAAGCCAAGATCCACTTTGGGTCGGTGCGCTCAGCTAGTTAGTTATACATTGAAGATATTAAAACAAAATAAGTGAACCGAGCTTGCTGTAGATCACTGAAACGAATTTTTTATATGGATACCCAGCTACACGTGTACCAAAAGTCCACTCGAGAGCAAAAATTGTGAGTTGGTAAAATACCATCATGCTTTTAAAAATAGTGCAGGGTTGCATTTCTTTTTAATTCTGTCATGATCTTTGTTTAATTTTACATCTAAATTGCAAAAAGAACATTAAAACAAAAATATATTTTCAGATTTAAATCGGACTCGTAAAAACGCATGACAAAAAAGATGATTACGGAGCAAGATAACACAAAAATCGTCATTTTCGGATATTGATATTTTTATGATAGGATTGCGTAAATTGCTAACACAGTATTGCGAAGAATTTCTTGTAAATAAAACTAGGGGTTGATAATAAAAAAAAACCTTTTGCTCTCGATTGTAGTTTATTTATTTATTAGTCGCAATGTTTTTCTTTTGCTTCATTATTTTGTAGTATTTGAATGGAACTTAAAAGTATACTCAGTACATACCCTGCATCTTTAGGATTTATATTGCGTTTAATTCCACTATTCATCGCGTTTGCCTTTATTCTCTTACAAAACAAGATATAGACATTCATTTTTAGAGTTCTACTTTTGGTAATATCATGAAACTTTGCTTGTGCCAGCTTAAATACCGAAAACGTAATTATTAATAATTAACAAATAGTAATAATAAGTAGTATTAATGTATTTCTCATTCATATTTCTCAACATAATCAAGAAACCACCAAAAAATTTGCGGCGTTGCCAGTTGAGCCGATATAAACTCTCTTAATCGTATAGCAAGGAGGTTGAAATCCGTTTAGCCGTGTACATGTAGCGTGTTGAAGTCACAACGACATATACAAACATACAAAAATTAAAACGATTTTTTGATTCAGTGACCTCCAAATAGTACATTACAATAATTTGTTTGAAAATGTACAGACTTTTCATCTTTAGAACTTCATAATAAAGATATCCGAAAATCACGATTTCTTTACGTAAAAGAAAGGCAACCCGAATTGATTTTATTCTTTGGAAATAAAAACAAGACAGAAATCATTAAAGAAATCGGTATAACCTCCAGCTTTGAAACTGCCTGTTTTGAAAATCAAAGAGCTTAATTCGATTGTAATTTTTAATAATTGTTGTGGATCGGACTCTTTTTACCTGACTGCGCGACGCAAAGGAGTGGTAATATGTTTATCAGTCTATGTATGTATGTATGTATCTATGTATGCATGTATGTATGTATGTATGTTTGTTCCTATCTGGCACTCTAGAGACCAAACGCGTGGACCGATTTTGATGATTCTTACGTCAATCGATTTGTCTTAACTGTCTGAATGTCACTGAAGACATGAAAATGATGAAAACTCAAAATGGCGATAATGAGACGCCATATTGTGAAAAAGAAAAAAATTAAAATCGACATACTATATCGATTGGGATATCAATGAATAGGGATTTAAAAATCAATATTAGGTTTCTTTTATCATTTTTAATTTGGACTTACCAGTTAGGAACTATAACCATTTAAAGTTGGCTAGCAAGCCGTTCTCACTAAATTTAATTTCATGGTATTATAATAAATGTATGCAAGCTTCTCAATAACCCCCACGATAAAGATTGCGAAATGAACTGATTTTTATAATTTTAACTAAAAAGTATAAAATAAAAAAAAGTAATTAATGAAACAAAAAACCGGACTGCGTAAAAAACTAAAAAGAAAAAAACAAGTCCAGTACCCCAGAAATTTGTTAAGTTATGCATGATCGATACTCACAATATAACAAATAATAAATTCTAATATGGAACATAGCGATTTTGAACAGTCGGGACCCATAAGAAATCTAGATCGACGCAAATCTTCCCAACAATGGGTCGCAGATCGGGTACGCAGTCGGGTTTTTTGTTTTTTTAATTACTTTTTTTCTGTGAGTGTTTTGCTGCAAATTTCGTTTTCAACCTCGACCAAAAGAGATAGGCTGTGCTACAGCGTGTAAATATCATACGATTTTCCATATGATTTCTATAATCATATGTTTTCGTTTGAGGTGTGATAAGGAGTTTTTTAGTTAATAATCTGAGGCTAGAATTATTTTTTAGGGTTATATACCCAAAGGATAAAACGGGACCCTAGTACTAAGACTTCTTTGTCCGTTTGTCCGTCCGTCTGTCTGTCTGTCTGTCACCAGGCTGTATCTCATAAACCGTGACAGTTGAAATCTTCACAGATGATGTATTTCTGTTGCGGCTATAACAATAAATGCTAAAACAGACATAAAATTATACTATTTTTATGTCTGTCAGTCTATATCATAACCAATATAAAAGGACCGAGCACCGCTTACATTTTGATTTGAAGTAGGGCTCTGCTAACACTGGATTTTCGTAGATACGGATACCATTTGTAACGTATATCTTTTACGTAGCCCTCGGTGAGCAAGTCCGAGTCGCACTTGTTTTTAACCTTTTTCATGACACACACTGATTCAAACATGTGTTTTAAAAAATAAACTTTTAAACAAAAAATAAAACCAACTCCAAAAAAAACGAAAAAGTAAAAAATAACGCCATAATTCAGTTTCTTCAAATTACTTACAAGTAACCGTTTGTATACTCAATCTATACAGTATATACAATTAATCTTATTTTGGCGTCGGTGCCATATAAAGAATGTGTAAAATATTGAAAATTGACGATTTTAGAAACTTGTGACACGATGGCACCGACTCCAAAATAACATTAAATGTATATACTGTATAGATGGAGTATACAAACGGTTACTTGTAAGTAATTTGAAGAAACTGAATTATGGCGTTATTTTTTACTTTTTAGTTTTTTTGGAGTCGGTTTTATTTTTTTGTTTAAAAGTTTATTTATTTTACACTTTTTAGTTAATCGTTACTTAAAAGTGTATCTCGTGACGAGTCGAACAAGCCCAAATACGACTAGCATACATTATTTTATTACATAGATCTGCTGCCTACCTTCCGGCTCCATCATCAAATCAATTCGATGGTACCATTCTCATCAGGAATATTTAAATTTGTGACTATGAAGTTGCTTAGCTAAATTAATCTTGATATTTTGTCGCCACCCGTAAATCATTTATCATTGAGGGGTTCCGATGACATTCTGTGGTCTTCTTCATCAGTTCCACTTCACCAATTTACACTTTCTGAATGCAAATGCTTATTATGTTTCTTATAATACCAAAATCGCTATATGTATGCCTACAATATTTGAGGAGTTCCTTCAATTCCTCATGGATTCCATCATCAGATCTTCACCAAAATTAAATGGGACTAACTAGAAAGTACCTTCTATAAAACCAAAAAAAAATTTTTGAAATCGGTCAAATAGTCTTTGAGTAATCGGTGAACATCCATAAAAAAAAAAAAAAACATTCCGTCGAATTGTGAACCTCCTCCTTTTTTTGGAAGTCGGTTAAAAAATATCACAAATATTGAGTCCGAGTTGATGTAACCGCGATCCACAAAGAAAAACACTGAGCTAGAATAACATCATCGAGCGTATGAAGATCTTCAGGTCTTTTTTAGGCTTTGTTTTTTATTGACTTAATTTAACGTTATGTATTTTTTGTTTCTGGATGGTGCAAATGTAGAGAATATCATTAGGCATTAAGTCCGTCATTTAAACTGCTTTTGTTTAATGCCAAAAAGCAAGCGGATGGATAAATTCTAGGCGCACACAGTGCTCGCTGGTGGAGAGGCTGACACGTTGGCCGCGTAATCCAAAATTACTGGATTCAATTACTGGCGTGACCACGTGCGAAAGCAATCGCATTTTTTTGCGCTTTGATCATTGTATGTATATAAATTAGGCAATAAATATTAAATTTATGCAAGAACCACCGGTTCTATTATTAAGCGTCACAGAAAGTCAGTTGGCCGGCTGCCTCTAGCTGACGTCACAACACCGGTCTCCAAGAGATGTTGAGTATGACAAGACCAGATTGGTTTCTGAGTGGAGACCATACACAAGCAAGGAGGCCATCTGCCAGTGTCACGAACGCTGCGAGGAGATGTAAGACCACACCGGTCCCATAATTACTGGATAAGCATCACTTGAAGCCTACTGGCTGGCCAATTGCGGGTGACGTCACGATGCCGGTTTCCGATACGGTTTTTTCTTGTCATATTCAACATTTTTATTTTACTCCATGTTAGAGTGGCCCACTTTAGTAGGCAGCCCATCCCTACCAGAGACAAGGATGATTTGTGTAAAGGTTTGCTGCGAAAACCAATAAGAACAGTCCCATAATAATACCTACACTAGAACCCTTAATACTGGATAAACCTCACTGGAAGCCTATTGGCCGGCCGTCTGCATCTGACGTCACAATGCCGGTCTCTGATAGACCCCCAATCTGAACCGATTCCGCAAATGCCACACACAGCTGTCAAGGAACGAGAATATTTAATTCATGCTTATATCTGTATAGAGACAGCTACCCCACTAATCGGCACTAGAATCAACAACATCTAGTAAATTATTTCATCCTTTTATATTTACCGACACGATGAATGTACAAATCGATGGCAAACAACTGAAACGTGGTAACCGCCAATGTATTCAGTTGGTGGTTACCACGTTCCCGCTTTTTGCCATCGATATATACATATATATATACACAATGGTTTTATATCTACGTACCAGTGGATTCCCCGTGTTACCGAGATTCTCCATACTAACTTCCACCCCTTTTTTCAACCATTTCAGGGATGTATTCCGGAATAAAATCTATACTATATCCTTCCCATGGTTTCAATCTACTAGTAGTTTAGGTGTGAAAAACAAACTTACTTTCATATCTTTAATCTTATAATATAGGATACTATGGATTGTAATAATAAGTAAAAATGTATACTAAATTATAGCTGCTGATGTAGGTATATATATAACAATACTAATCATAATACGATATGCAAGGAACTTGCCAGCTGAGGTGTCCGTTCGTTCATCCAGAAGTAGTTTTTTAAATTCATAAACTGACCAGCGGATGATCCTTTGCTTAGGCTGTATACGCTTAGCCTCCACGAACCTACGGTATCGACTCCAAGAGGTACATTTTTTTTGTGTTATAGTGGGCAAACGAGCAGACGGGTCGCCTGATGGAAAGCGATCACCGTCGCCCATAGACTCCTGCAACAGCAGAGGAGTCACAATTGCGTTGCCGGCCTTTCGGGTGGGAGTACGCTCTTTTCTCGAAGGCTTGAACGTCGCATCGGTCCAGAAATACTGCAGGCGACAATTTACAAATACAAATATTTTTATTGAGCCATAAAATGATACATACTCAGCTTACATGGTAATAATAATATAACTATTTATTTAAACCTATAAAACCTATAAAAGGTAAGTAAGCGTCAACTGACCCCCGTACTAGTGTGAACTGTATCACGATGAATCAGGATTCACCGTGATATCGTCAGGATTCCGTCCTTATAAATTATGATTTAATACTCATAACAAATAGCACTAAGTATCTCAAAGTATAGTAAATATATGTGGGTACAATTATAAACCAATGCAACATAGCAATTTACCCGCGGCGAGCGCAGCGCAGGCCGGTCTTGGTGACTTGAGTTGAGGTAAACATGTAGTATAAGCAAAACCTTAGCAAAATTTAATTATACATCTGTTAATTAAGTATACATCTGTTGTATTTTTTGTTTTTTATTTATTTATTAAGTATAATTTCATCTATAATGTGTTTATGTGTATGTGTGTGTGTGTGCTTGCGTGCCTGTGTTACACCATATTTTTCTATAGTTGTTCTGTATTTTCATAATCCAATTTCTGCATGTAATTTTCTATTGCTTTTTGACAAGAATGAGCATTAAGTGATCGTAGATTTATATTTTTACTCATTTTGTTGTATAAAGTGGGACCAAGAACATGGATGAATTTCTCAGAAAACTTTGTTTTATGTGGTAATTTAAAGTTACTTTAATTAAAAACATATCATCTCATAATTAATCAATAATAATAGAATAATGGGAAATATATATGGTTAACAGTATAAAACTTAAAACTAAAGATAAAAAAGCTCCCCCATGTCTCTGCCGGAATGCAATAAAATACATCTAGCATTTAAAAAAAAAAAAAAAAAATTATGTGGTGGAATTGAATATACGAGGTCTTTTGTCCTCCTGATTGTAAAGGAGTCAGGAATAAATTTGTGTTTGTGCCTAACTCTCAGAACTGAGGTGTCTAGGTAAAGTGCACGCGTTGGATAACGAAATTGATTAAATGTCATTACTTTAAGTACCGCTCGTTGAGCCCGCTCTAGTCTAAGCATTGTAGTTTTTGATGCACCTCCCCATGAGGTAATACAGTAGTAGATAGTTACCGATTGGCAAAGCGCATAATAAATTGATATTAGTAGTTTCTTATCACATACATATATCTGAGTTTTTTGAATACAAATATCAATTTCCTGACCTTTCCCGTGAGGCTAATGATATGCTCACGCCAACAGAGGTTTTTATCAACTAAAACACCTAGATACACAGTTCAGTCGTACGAGTTTCCTCTACAGTGTGTGAGTTGCGAAACATTTCAACAATCTTGCTCTTGCCATGCCTAATACTAACCTAACCTAACAAGACGCGAACGTCAAGGTCGCATTGGTCCGGAAATACTGCTGATCGTATGTTTTTTTACGACCGGTTTGGCTCAGCAGTAACGTTGCCTGCGAAGCTGGAGGCCCTGGGTTCAAATCCCGGTAAGGCCAAATATTTGCGAGATGAGTATGAATATTTGTTCCTGAGTCTTGGATGTTTTCTATGTATATAAGTAAATAATATCTATTAAATATATCGTCATTTTGTACCCATAACACAAGCCTTATTGAGCCTACCATGGGACTAGTTCGATTTGTGTAAAATTGTCCTGTAATATTTATTTATTTATTATTTATTTATAGTTACGTTTTTGGCGGAATTTCTTTAACAGCAGTGTGTATCGGCTGTCGCTCCCGGCACAAAGCACCACAATCTCCATAAAGCGGCAAACGATTTAAATCGCACTTTATACCGAATTCGTATTCTGAGCTTGAGGACCGATATTGTAGTAAATGGTGTTCGAATTTGAATATAATATAAAATTACACTAGAAAGCGCCCGCAACTTTGTTCGCGGAGGAGAAAAAGTCATAACTTCTCTTTATTTCTTCAGTTTCGTCGTCAAAAAATATTCTATAACCATCTGGGGATGCTCAGCTACCAGTGTACCAAAAATAATTTTGGCGTGATAAAGGCACTACGACACATACATAAAATCAATATATTTTTTTCATTAAATTACCTCCAAATATTTCAATCCAATATTTTTTTAAATATCTTCAATGAACTGTTTCATTTATACAACTGTATATTGTACAGATGTATTTTAATATATTTTAATCTAAAACAAAAAATACAATTTTAGGGTTCCATTACCCTATTAATACTTTCACAATCGGGAACCCGCTAGGCGGGCTCTATGCTCGTACTAAGTTTTGGCTACATACTCATTTTCCCATGTTATCGGTATGGCGTAGCGCTACGGTTATGTTGGTTCTGAGAGTGTTAAAAAGTCTCCGCGTCAGCCTGTAAGGGATTAAACCATATTGAACTTTGAAATTTCACAGAACATGTATTCCTTGAATTTGATTAAAAATAAGGCTAAGAATGAAAGGGTACGGCCTTGCAAGAAACTTAAGACCAAAGTAAAAAATATACAGTTGAGAATTTGTACTAAGTTTTAAATTAAAAATATTTATATTAAAAAAATATGGAAAATAATATACTCGTAGCAATAAAAAATATTTAATTTATAAAGTTTGTGTCCACGTAACGACGCGTATGAGTATACTATTAATTTAATTGAAACTTAATCTTTTGACCGCCAAGCAGCGAAGTAATACGACGTAACAGCACAGCAAGAAAAATAATCCTAAAAAATGGAACAGTGATTGCAGAAGATATTGGTATTTTATTTGGAGTTTTTAAACCATGAAATATGGTTTGCATATGCCGATGCTGGCGTCAGTAGCACGATTTTTAGATGACAGAATTTGCCGTCTTTGGCACTCAAATGGTTAAAATGTAACGGAACCCAGACGTGGTCTCTAACAATGGGCTTTTTAAGGAAGCTCAGAGTCACTCAGCGAGCTATGGAAAGGGCTATGCTCGGGAGCTCTCTACGAGATCGAATCAGAGATTAGGAGATTTGTAGCCAAACCAAGGTCACCGACATAGTAACCAGGGTAAGCAAACTGAAGTGGCAATGGCAATGGCGTTGGGGCCGAAAGGTTTTCGAGTGGAGACCGCGTACCGGCAAGCGTACCGCGGTGAGGTCACCCGCAAGGTGGTCGGTCTGGATGCGGTTCGCCTCTATCCGGCCCATGTGGAAATCTATTGAGGAGGCCTGTGTCCAGCAGTGGACGTCCTATGACTGAAATGATGATGATGATGCGATATGTTAATATTATATGTGAATGCGATGCGACCTTCTAGCCTTCAAGAAAAGAGCGTACTCCCACCTGAAAGGCCGGCAACGCACTTGTGTGTGTGTTGGGCGACGGTGATCGCTTACCATCAGGCGATCCGTCTGCTCGTTTGACCGTCTTAATAACATTATGAGTCCATTACTTTACCAAAGGTCTAAGTAACAAAAGATATAAAAGCATAATAGAAGCTAGAATTACGAATATTAATAGCTTTAAGTCACAATAGACTTTGTCAGCAGTTTTGGTAAATGGGTAGTCCTACAGGCGTATCAACCGTTTTCAGTTTCCCGTCGCATATTTTGAAGCAATGCGAGACAATGAGCATAAAAATTTGGTATAACGACATACTGTGCTTGCGATAAAATATTAAATTGCTAAAATGCTAGAACTTTTCTGGCTTACTTAGTCAATGTATGCCACAGGAAAAAGAGAGCAGTTGAAACGCCTGTAGAATTACCAAATATAACTTTTGTGAGCATAAATGGAAATTAATGTATGAAGTTAAAGTATAATTAAAAATCTGGTAACAGAATAGGAAATTTATGAGTACTTAAAAGCTGTTTGCTTTGACAGATAAGGATTGCACGGTTGAATCGGCAAATGGCGGGCTTTGGGCGGGCCATATAGCTTAGAGAACAGATGGAGTCTCTGGAGTGGTGACCGTGCACAGGAAAACGCAGTGTCCCCAGACTCGGTAGAAAAATGACCTCATGAGTGTATTGGGGGGTCAGTGGAAACGTTCTGCGCGGGGTAATACTCTGTAGAGATCTATAAGGGAGGCCTATGTTTAGCAGTGGACAAAATTTAAAGTCGTTCTACGTGTCCACGTAGCATAGCCATACAGACGCTACGTAACTTTTTTTAGAAAAATGCTCGGCTACTAAATGTAGATAGTGAAAATTAAAAGTAAAAGACATAGAACAACAAAAATCGGAAGAATAGAAGCCGGAGCGTATTAATTGACTCATGTCAAGGACCATTAAAACAAGAGGACTGACAGTTGCCTTACTTTGAATCGTGTTCCGATCGCAAGGAGATATTCTGGCAAAAACTAGGCGGCACTTTAAAACTAAACATTTAACGATGTTATTATTGAATAAAGAAACATAGTATCGTAACAATTAGCTCGCAAATAGCTAATAATAGATACATCGTAACATTTATATACTGTGTCACGCTTGCAAAATTGAAGAATCTTAAAAAATAATTCTTATACATAGATGGCGTTGTACATATCGGGGAACGGCTTTTTGTATGGAGATGATCAGTCCTCTTGTTTTAATGGTCCTTGACTCATATTTAAAGAAAAAGGTGATTATATGCCTTGGGCAACCCGGTGGGAATCGGATTATATGGACGCCACGCCACTGCTAGCTATAGAGTCGCTATGTGGCTGTTTTTAGAAAAATGCTCGGTTACAAAATCTACATAATGAAAATTTAAAATACATGACCTAGAAGACCAAAGCTCAGAAGATTAGTAATTATTCATTGGCTGGGTCACAATTGACATCGTCAGCATTTTCGGCTAAAAGCATCGCGAGATTAGACTAATGGAGCTCTTGGCTATTTATATTTTATGCAGCCGATTCCAAAACGATGCACTCGACTCTCGCCTTTTGGACTAGATAATTTTGCTGCTTTGTTACTTGAACAGGTAATCTATCTGTACTAAGTTTGTTGCGATAGCTCAGTTGATCAGCACTTCTGCGTTAAAGATCGCAGGTTCGCAACCCGCTTGCAATTTAGTAGGTCGCATTGATTTTTAGGGTTCCGTAGCCAAAATGGCAAAAACGGAACCCTTATAAATTCGTCATGTCCGTCCGTCCGTCCGTCCGTCTGTATGTCACAGGCATTTTACTCAAAAACTATATGATGAATATTGTTGTGGAGTGTAGATCAAGGCACCTACACTCCAAATTTCATATACGAGAGTGTAAGCCGCTACTTAGGTTGATAGTTAAATAATAATTAAATACGTTTCTAGGGGGGGTACTCCATACATGTAACCGAAACTGAAAAAATGATAATTCAGGAAATATAAATGTGTGGCACATATTTCTACAGAACTTTTAAAATAATTCAGATGTTTGATTTTTTTTTTATATAGTAAATAATTTCGAAAATAATCCTCTCTAATTCCTAAACTGTAAGTCCAAAAAGTATGAAAAAATTACCAAGATCGTAATGAATACTTTCAACAAAAATTATTCTCAACATGATCGGATATACCGTTTTTGAGTCATGGGCGTCACGGCTGAAAAACTGCACTTCTCAGCAAAAGGGCGTAAGTTCTGTGCAGATACGCTGTTTTGCTATAGCTCTTTGTCATACCGTATTTTTTCGTCTGTAGTGCATTTTTTTTATAAAAACGGCTGCGGAACCCTACGCTGAGCATGATCCGATATGATCTTTCTTTTTTATCCTTTACAATCGAATTCTGTGTTAATAACTCGTACTAAGTTTTTTTATTTGATAAAATTTAATTTATGCAATGAATGTGAACTAATATCGGCTTAACACATTCACTGCCAACGGAACCCGCCTAGCGGGCGCTCGTAGACGCGTAGCCGATACCACGCGTTTCCCCGTATCTAGAGGAAAGTGCGTAGAGCTATGAAAAGCTAAACTTGCTTTTAAAGCTTGTAGCGTAACTATTAAAATTGAATTAGAATTAAGAGTCCCCGGTAAGCTCGGTTCTCCATACAGACGTAGTTACGTTCACATTTTTTAAAACAACTAGCTAGTTGGCTCTGAAACTATATAGTTAGAATAAATTAAGGTATATGCAGGCTTGTAACTAGTTTATGTAGCTTGTGATACCATGGTAAAAAAATACAGCGGATTTAAGTTCTTCATATAAAACTTGTTTTTGCTGTATTTCGTTTGTTTTATAAACTGGAGCCATATAAACTAATTACAGGCTTAGATATACCTCATGTCATTGTTTATGCAAACGACGTTTCGGAAGCTTTCCAGCTTTCCATGGTCACGTCCACCCGTGACCCTGTGTCCACCAGTCTCGGGCGCGAGACAGGTGGAAGAGGGATCTGGAGGAGTCCCCCTATGGAGTCCGCACCATAGGGGCACTCCTCCCATCGCTGGATGAGTGGCTGGACCGGGGATTCGGTGCGGTCACATATCGAATGGCACAGGTAATGACCGGACACGGGTGCTTCGGCCATTACCTGTGCAACATAGGGCGGGAGCCCAGTGCTCAATGTGCGGAATGCGGGGATCCCGAAGACACAGCCCAGCACACCCTCGAGGTGTGCAACCGATGGGACCTCGAGAGGCGGGCCGTCGTCGCCGTAATCGGGACCCGTGTGAATGTGCTTGTGTGTATTTGTGTGTATATGTGTGATAGTTTAGTGACTATGTATGGCTGCATGTGTTGGGACTTCTGATAGTCAATTAAGTACTTTTTGATACGAAGTTTAAATGACGCTAAACAACACGAGTTCCTTCCACAAGTTCATTCCACATAATACATTGACGACCGCAAGCTCGTTCGGTGGGCGCTCTGCTCGTAGCAAGTTTTCGCTGCATACGATTTTTCCAATGTTATTGGCTACGAGCGTAGTGCTACGAAAATGTCGGTTGCAAAAGTGTTAAGCAAATAAGTAATCATAATTTTGAATATCTTTACTTTTTTACCAAAAATACGAATGGTCTTTGATACCAGTTGTCGCTATAACACTTTTATGGTCATTTTATTTAATTCTCTATAAGTTTGACTTCAATTATCTCCAGTGCAGTAAAAGTAAAGTGCTTCCATTGGTAAATTGCTATGACAGCCCGGATTAGACTAATGGAGGTCTCCTTATATTGTATGCAACCGACGCTCAGTGGCCGGATGCAATCTGAAAACGATGCATTTGACATTTTCGGTGGCCCTTTGGACTAGATAATTTTGCTGCTTTGTAACATTAATAGGCACATTTTTACTAAATCAAAACTTATAATCTCATTTTGTACATTGATTAGACGAAAATCATTATTTAGGGTATATTTTTAAATCTTGTATTTAGGCCCGTGCCCAACAGCGGGACGTATAATAATATGATAATGATGATGATGAGGGATTGATGAAATCTTCGTTGAAACAGAAGAAGCACGATGGTGGACACCTATTACGACACGATGATTACATCAAAACGATTGTAGAAGGAAAAATATGTGTTTGGATTTTTTGTATCCATACTAATATTATAAATGCGAAAGTGTGTCTGTCTGTCCATCTGTCTGTTACCTCTTTACGCCTAAACCGCTGAACCAATTTGGATGAAATTTGGTATGGAGATAGTTTGAGTCTCGGGGAAGGACATAAGCTACTTTTTATCCCGGAAAAATACCCTTATCCGCGATAAACGAATTTAAGGCGGAGGAAGTCGCGGGCAGAAGCTAGTATTTGTATGTGCCGTTGTGGCTTCATCACGCCAACACGGCTTAACGGATTTTAACTATTTTTGGTGCACGAGTAGCTGAGTAAATTACATATGGTTATAGGATACTTTTTACTCGACTGCGCAGAAGAAAAAAAAGGGTAAGGCCGTTCTCCTCCACTGAAAGTTGCAATAATGTGTGTACACAACAATACCCTTGATGAATACTAACATCAACCTAGTCCAACATTTTTGTTACCTTACCCTTTTTTTGTAGTCGGGTGAAAATAGACAATATCTTCACTGTTGTTTTATGTCTAAAAAAAGTGTTACCACGATTGAACTCTATTGTCTTTGAAGATTTCGTTTGTGGACGATAGCCCTTTAGCCCGTTCACAGACAAACACAGTTAAGTTTCTAGTGGGTGAATGTAAATAAATCAAATATAGAACAGATTTAGATGCACTCTTAATACCTAACGTAAAAGGGTAAGGTCTTGGACAATTCAATTGTTTATGTAGACTTTTTGTCGATTTAACTTTTAGTTTGAAAGAGAAAAGATAAGTCACCTCAAGTGATTACATTTACCGTTGCAAATATTTCGTCTTCTATACCGTTTTGTCGCAACTATTTCGTCTAAGTTGTCCTAACAAAACAGTCTGGGATAAACATTCCAGATTTCCACCCTATGTTTGCATAACACTATTATATTGCCACCCCTCAATAGATATTTTATTTATTTCGGTCTTTGAAGTTAAAGAGTTCCAAATCTGACGGCATAGTTATGAAATATATTCCACGTGATGCGTTTCAACCTTTTCTGAACGAAACATAAACACTGATGGAGTCAGTTTATTTTGATTTCCTCCTTCGACTCGTATAGCTCAGTAAACCAGTCAATGAAGTCAATCAAAGTTTCCTCGCTTGCAAAATTGATACTATTATAAAGTCGTAAAAATTAAATGTCGTAAAAAGATACGAAAAAAATATCTCGTCACTACTTTGAAAAACCTCCAATATCCGTAAAAAAGGTAGTATGTGCATACTAGCGTCTTATTAAGTTACTATGTTTTTCGTTGGAGCAAAATGAGATGCGAGTTTTATTCAAAGTAGTGATGATTTGTTATTTTTATGAAAATATGTCAAAATAATGTTGGCGCAGGGTCTGAACAACCCTGTATACTGAACTCTTATTAACAACTTAATTATAATCGCATACAGTAATAAGTTTACAGTAACAATTACGAAACATTACATAATCGCACAGCATCTATGCTGTCGACATAGCTATTTGCACTGAAGAGAGTTAGAGACAGCGCTTTTGTGGTGGAAGAACCGGTTGCAGGCCGGTGGCCTAGTGTTGAGTGTTGCAAAGACTCAATTTATGTCTCTTAATGACCCAGGACCAAGTGATGATAGACCGATTACCATTGATGGTCAAACAATCACCATGATTATGAACAATATAAGTACCTGGGCAGTATGATACACAACTCTGGAAACATCGAATGCAACATTCAAAACCGAATAGCCGCTGCATGGCTGAAATGGCGAGAAGTAACTGGTGTTACATGCGACAAAAGAATGCCGGTAAAGCTCAAAGGCTTGATATACAAGAGCATAATAAGACCGGTTCTCATATATGGTAGCGAGACGTGAGCTACAACTCGCACGTGCATACCATCCAAGTTGCCGAAATGAAAATGCTGAGATGGATGTGTGGCGTCACCAGGCTAGATAAAATCCGCAACGAGTAGGCTGCGATGGTATGGTCACGTAAAACGACGACAATCCGACTATGTAGGGCATCTGGCACTACAACTTTCCATCCCCGGTCGAAGATCCAGAGGTAGCCCGAAAACAAAGTGGAAAGATTTAGTGCAAAAGGATATGAGTGTCAAGCATCCGAAGACGACGTCAAAGATAGGGCAAAGTGGAGAAGCAAAGTAAGGATAGCTGACCCCACCACCATGTAGGAAGCATAATAAGACCGGTATGGCTAGGAAGAGAGAGAGAAAGAGACATAATCGCACTAGTGCTTCTTTATTACAGTTTCTCTTGACTGACGTTTAAGAAAAGAGTTTCTATGTACAAGAATCACTAAAGACTATCGTAATAAATCTAACAAGGTACTACACATTTATATGTGTTGCTTTGGTTTGATGTCATAACTTAACTTGAAAGAATAGGAAAAAGTTGGTAAATGTATCCAAAAAATATGCTTCATTGATCGGAATACACAACAAAATGAAATATTCCAATCCGGCTTAGCCATAAACGGCTCATTTGCAATTTGTAAAGAGAATACTTAATACAAAATGGCGCCTCTCAAAATGGCCGTCGTTGAAACATGAATGGAAATGCATTTAAATGTTTGCGTTGGTGTTATGAGTTCGGACAAGGCTTGTGAAAAGCCCCTGTTTGTGAAATGTGGATTAATCGTTGATGAATACTTTGATTGGCAACGATTCAGAGCCATGATTAAACGGGAAAATACACAGTAGTCTGATTAACACCAAGCTACCTAATTTGCAGTATAATTTAGTGTATTTTACCTAAAAAACTCATTTTCCAGCCCTTATCCCTCTTATGTAGGGTCGGCACAACATGTTTTCTTCTTCCATTCATCTCTATTATTCGTCATTTCAGCGCTTACTCCTTTCTTTCTCATGACCTCTCTCACTCAATTCATCCATCGCTTTTTTGGCCTTCCGATCGCTCTTCGTCCTTCGACATTCTTCCCTAACATTAATTTATCAATATTACGGTCATTCCTTCTCATTACAGCCCTTCTTATTACCTAGAAAACTCACCCGACATTAAAATAAAAAATAGAGTTAGCAAAACAAACATTCAACGATAAAATACCTATTGATCTCAAACACACTTCGGAAAGCTAAAAATAACCTCATAAAAACTCTGTAGCGCCAGCTAGCTCGGGTTCGTGCGAAGGGGCTATGTATTTAAGTGAATACACTACGCGTACAGTTTATTGCACGAAAGATGCACTGTTTATACACATGAACAAATACTTATTACAAATACTCTTATCGAAATAATTGTAGTATAATCTTATAAGAGAGTTACACTTGGTAGCGCGTAGGTTGCCGGACTGCGCGGGAGCGGCGTGAACGTATTTCAAACGGCTCGCTCACGCGCAATGCGTTACGATTCTCAGCCGCTATTGGCTGTTGCGCGGGCCTTATGAGTGATGGCCGGCGTTTGAGTAGGCCGCGTTATAACTCATATTAAATGGGTGTGAGGCGAGGACCATGCATGACATAATGGGATAGGGATTTACTGGAGGCCTTTGAAATGTGGTACTGGCGTAGGATGGAAAAGATGTTGGACAGAAAAAGTCACAAATGAAGAAGTTTTCGGAAGGGTGGGGGGAAAGGAGGAACTAAATAAACACTAATAAACACGATAGAGAGTAGAAGACGGAAAATGATTGGTTTTATTAATAACATCGTAGAAGGAGAGGTTGAAGGCAAGCGAAGAAGGGGAAGACCAATACGCTACATGAAATTAATAAAAGAGAAGGTTGACGTCATGTCGCAGAGGGAGATCGAGGAGGTGGCCCTGAATACAATGAGATGGAGACAGCTTCACTCTTCGTTAGCTACACGTAGGGTTACTAACATTTTTTCTTTCAAATATAATATAATCCATACTAATATTATAAATGCGAAAGTGTGTCTGTCTGTCTGTTACCTCTTCATGCTTAAACCACTGAACCAATTTGGATGAAATTTGGTTTAGAGATAGTTTGAGTCCCGGGGAAGGACATAGGCTACTTATTATCCCGGAAAATACCCTTATACGCGATAAACGAATTTAAGGCGGACGATATCGCGGGCACAAGCTAGTATACTATAATTTCGAAGCTGTTACTTTATTTTTTAAACTTAATATTTTTCGCTTCTTTGCACCTTCATCATATTTTTTTATTGTTGAGAAAGTATTGACAGCGACAGTGGTGACAGGTGAATGAAGGAAAAGTGTAAGGCAAAATATAGTAGTTTAACCTACTATATATTTTTTTATAAATATAGTATTTGTTACCCTAATATAGTAGCATAGGTACTGTATTATATACCAGGGTTGGCAACCCTAGCTACACCGACAAGAGTTTGACTAAGTCAAGTAGGAATTTATATATGATGATGTACTAGAAAAAAAACTACTGTGAGACTCACACATATTCAGATTCGGTTAACCTCATCTGGCATAACCTATTTGACATAATCATCATTTGGCATAATTCATCATTTGGCATATTAGGAGTTTTTGGTTTTATTGTAAGCATAGTACCCGCAAAGGAACTAATAATTTTCCAGTAGTCATTAGGGGTGGTCTGAAAACCAGCGCTGCGTGCGCAGTGCAGGACAGTTGCCCTGCGCCGCGCCGCAGCAAACGCTGAGTCCATACCTATTATCACACTGTTTATTTTGTTCCTCTGCTCTTAGCCATTGGTTAGTAGGTAAGTTTTGTAAGTATACTTTTTTTTCATGTAAGTTCTTTGTTGTTGTGTGACAATAAATATATTCTGTTCTATTCTATAATGCACCTTTTTCTAAAACTGTAGAATTTTCAGGACTTTTTTAGGCATCATCCTGTTAAATGCATAAGTTTAAGTTTGTTCTCTAACAATCCTGAAAAGGTTACGTGTTCAGAAAAAAATGCATTATGCCAAATGATGATTATGACAAAAAGTTTATGCCACATGAGGGTAAACCATTTAGATTACATTAGCGGTTATTCACGTAGCAAGAGCCTCGCACAGGTCGCTCGTGAATAAGGTCCTCGTAGTGGACCGAAACATATCGGGCAGTCCTCGGCTTTTATGACGTGAGTAAGCTTATCTAATTTAAATATAATTTTGTGTATTTTGTGATGAAGCAATGTGCTTGCTTGAAACTTTATTATCTTGTCTGAATGTTCTTTAATTCCTTTCTGTCTAGTACCGCTTAGTCATAATTATAATTATTTTTATATTTCTATCCAAAGGCAGGAAGAGATCGCTTTTTAGCGATAGGACCGCCAATTGTTTTCGTTCTTTGTGAATTTCTGTATATATTATGTGTAATTGAAATTTTGAGACTATGTTTAAGCGCCAATAGGTATGTTGTCAGGGTAAGACAATTAAAATTATTTTTAATCTGTCAGTTAGATAATTAAAAAATATCGGCATGTATTTATGCTTTACTTTGCTTGCTTTGAACAAATAAAAAACCTACTTGGTAAGATAAATCGCATTAAAATTTAGGAAGGAAGCTCGTGACCTCTTAACTAAATATAAACTGTATCTAGGCGTGACGTCACGCGACATTTTGTCTCAATGTATCGCCATTATTTTTGATTACGTAAAAAAAGTAAAAATACGTCTCCATCCAATATTTTGTATTAATCTACTCATTTAGTAATCATCCCTGAAACAGGGATAATTCAAATAGGTAGGTATTTTATTCAATTTACCTTTTTCACTGCAAGTAGGTACGCAGTCTCGGACTACCGTCAACTCGCTCACGTATTTCTGAAACAAAAAACAAGAGTGTCAGAGGGCTTGTGTAGTGGGCGGGGCACGCCGCGTTATTAACCTTCCCGCTGGCTACTCTGAGAGTAGACTTCAGTCTAGGGCTGGCACCGAGCGAGCGACCATGCGTGCGCCACGATCTGCCTTTAAACGTTTGGTCTCGGAGCGTCCCGTCATTATATACCTATACTAGAGGGCGCCCGCAACATCGTTCGCGGAGGAGAAAAAGTCATAACCCCTCTTTGTTTCTTTAGCATAGTCAGGTAAAAAGTATCATATAACCATCTAGAGTAATCCAGCTACCCGTGTACCAAAAATAGTTGAAATCCGTTCAGCCGATTAAGCGTGATGAAACCACAACGACACATACAAACATTTTATTTTTACAACTTGATAATAGTTTTAGGTAATTGAGATGTTGACTGTACTTGAATAAAAATAAAATTTTGATGCAAACTGGCAGTTTCTATGATAGGAATCCTAAAAAAAAACAACTTCGAAAGCCTTTCAAATTGGGTGGGAAAATCCATCTTTAAAGTATGAAAATAGTATAACTGATAATACCATTGTATAACCCATGAAATGTATGGTAAATATTGTGATTAAACCGTTTCAATAAACGCAAGTTTAAACAAAGCTGCAGAACAAAGTTCTTAATTTCCCCATATAAAGTAGGAAGGTGTGACGTCACGTCTTCCTTCCTTCGTAATTGTATGGAGTGTTTTTGGGAAAGTCCAAAAATGCGATTTTAACACTGTGGTATCTCGGGAAGTTTTTATGAGATTGAAATAGTTCTTACACCAATGTTTCTATTATTGAGAGGTCGTTCTCAGAAAAAAGTTGACAAAAATTGACATTATACCAATTGTAAGAAAACTGATGAATTGTCGATTTAATTGTCATATGTCGCCTTTTGTATTAACATGTTGGCTCACTTTACTCAAGCGACATCTGGTGAAGTAGAACATTATTGTCCCTCATTGATGTATTCTTGGCGTGATAACCCTAGCACTACACGTGCCGCGTGCGAATGAATACAAGTTATACAATAGTCAGAGAGGCATAGAGTTGGCTGTTTCTCATGCCTAAACAACATTTTTATGAGGAAGTGCAAGTTCTGTACTTGTACTATTATTTTTTCTGTGATAGTGTGTATGACTTTTAAATAATGCATTTTTATTTTTGTTGTGAAACTTTAATTTATTGTAACTACTGCAAATACTCTTTTTTATTATTTTGTCCGTTAGGAAACTATATTGCCTCTGACTGACATTCAGATATAAACGTTAACCTTATAACACTCCTCATTTACAGTGGTAAGTAAAAAAAAACTTTCTGTTTCTGAGTAAAATCATTTAAATTCATATGAAGATTATTGTGCATGAATCAGTGGAGATTTGATGAGTTTACGGTTTAGAACTTATGTAGATATGTAAAATATGTAATTTTCTTAGGTATAAAATCGAGCTTTCAACAAATATTTTTAGTAATTCATGAAACAGTGCTTCACGCAGTAAAGGCTCTTAAATACCACTACTTTTTCAAACTAAAAATGAGATAAAAGTATAAACGCAGCAAACTGGGAACAAATATTAAAATTCATTTGCTTACTAATGGAGAAAAACTATGAAACTACATTACCGGTAAAAGTGTTTACCGGTTGAGGAATATTTTAAACTTATTTCCATTTTCTGCGCTCCCTTGTGAGCCTTATGCACGAAACCTTAAGGTTGAATATAAAAGTATATTAATGGAAAACATAATCCTTTTAGTAGTGGAAAATATCATCTATCATGCTTGACTTGTTTTTCTTTATGCAAATCACATTATTAGGTTATATTCTTTACAGAAACGTTCAAGGAAAGAGCAATACATCTTTTACAATGGCAGTTTTATTTCAAATGGTTTTTATGGTAAACGGCTTCTTTTAAAGCTAAATAAATTATTACGCTTGAGTGCCAGCAGGCGCCGGCGAATATTGCGTTTGTAGTTTTTAATACTTGTATTGTTATTGAAATAGAAATTTATGACATTCAAGTTATACGCTTGTTTTTTCTACGTGTAAGACATTACGTTCGATCTTTTGGAACATTTCACTAATTAGCTTAAGATTGGTTTAAACTTAAACGACTTTTACTCATTATCAGAACACAATAAAAATCGCGTACATAGGATTTATTTAATAATTAATTTAGTGTAATACTAGAAAGTGCCCGCAACTTCGTCAGTGAAAGAGAAAAAAGTTATAACCCTACTTTTTGTTTTACAAATATCATGATAATAATCACAATATTTGCAATTTATTAGTGGGTCACTCCACTAGCGTTATTATTATAAACAAAAATCAGAACCGGGGCAGCAGCGGGGGAGCGGGGTGCTGCCCCGGTCTGGCTCAAGGCACTGGTTCAAGTCCAGTATCGTCGAATTTTTTTTTCTGATCTTTGTTTATAATAAGTTATAACCCTGTTTTTTTCTTGACCAAAGTCGGATAAAAAGTATCATTAGCCATAACCATCTGTGGATGACCAGCTCAGCATGTACCAAAAATAGTTGAAATCCGTTTAGCTGTTTTGGCGTGATGAAGCCACAACAACACATACAAACATACAAAAAATACAATATTTTTCGATTTAGTGACCTCCAAATAGTCGGTTACAATATATATATTTTTTAAATATCTTCAATGTAAATATCTTCATTCCATTTTTTACAACTTTATAATAGTAACCTTAGTGTTACCTAATCGTACTCACCAAGCGCGTGTAGATCGAAAAAAATGTCGATACCCACCTCTTCAGTTCCTTCGAGACTATGGACTAGGTAATTAAATAAATCAATAGATTTAGCCCCGTTGTTGTCGTGATAATAATTAGCTTAATATCTATAGCTTATGCAACCAAATTATACCTATTGTTCGTGAACTTTGTACACGGACCCTTTGTCTAACTGAAAAGGGAATTTTCTATGTATGACGGACGCACTTAGTATTTTTAGTTATGGCTTCCGATAATTGCTTTTGTAAAAGTTTTGAATAATTGCTGCTGAGTTTTGTCTCTAAAGTCCTTAACATTTCAAACAGCTAATTGATTACACAGTGCGTGCATAGGTACAGATATATATAAATATGAGTTAATACGTTAATAGATACTGTATACACCAAGAAAGGAGGCGTGGCGCTTTTTACCAAATACATTACCACTAACAAGTTCAATGGTCGCGACGACGTTCAAAATTAAAATTTTCGTTAGGGCTGTCACTATTTTGCGTTGTTAAAGTTTTTTATTGTTCTTTTGCTTTTAACGTTTATCATCATCATCATCATCATCATCATCATCATGTCAGCCGTAGGATGTCCACTGCTGGACACAGGCCTCCTCAATTGATTTCCACATGGGCCGGATAGAGGCGACCCGCATCCAGCGAGCCCCCGCAACCCTAATCAGGTCGTCCGACCACCTTGCGGGTGGCCTTCCCACGCTGCGCTTGCCGGTACGTGGTCTCCACTCTAGAACCTTTCTGCCCCAACGGCCGTCGGTTCTTCGAACTATGTGCCCTGCCCATTGCCACTTCAGTTTGCTTACCCTGTATGCTATGTCGGTGGCCTTGGTTTGTCTACGGATCTCCTCATTCCGGATTCGATCTCGTAGAGAAATACCGAGCATAGCCTTTTCCATAGCTCGCTGAGTAACTCTGAGCTTCCTTAAGAGGCTCATAGACCACGTCTCGGCTCCGTAGGTCATCACCGGTAATATGCACTGGTTGAAGACTTTCGTCTTCAAGCACTGAGGTATGCTGGACGAGAAGACATTTCGCAGTTTCCCAAACGCTGCCCATCCGAGTTGGATCCGTCGATTGATCTCTTTCTCGAAGTTGGACCGGCCTAACTGGATTGTTTGTCCTAGATAGACATATTCGACGATAGACATACGACGTTGATCAACTTTATAATAACTCTTACAATTTGATCTAAGGTAAATATCACGATGCTCGACACTGTCCCAATAGGTGGCACCTTCAACCTTAATTTATTGCATTATAGATCACAAGCAGGGTGTCAGTTATTGAAATTACGATGTGAATCATTGGGACATTTACTCTAGTTATTGTTTCTACAACGACTCGCTTTACTCATTAGTTTTCTTCTGACTCGTATTCATCTTTGCTGACAGTGGTAATTATTTAACATTGTACTACATTTATATTTGTACATTATCGCTTGGTCTTTACTTATAACAGCTCAACTGGAATCGTTTGTGTTGTTTAAGTGTAGTATACAAATAAACTTGCTTATGTTTTTCTATTTTTATAGATTTATGAGTAATGACAAACGAGAAAAATTAGTAAAAATAATAATAAAATACAATTTCAAAACAAATGTTTGATGTAAAAATGGCGGTCGTGACATCACCCACTAGGTCTAAGTATAAATTAGTTTTAAGTTACAGAGCACCACCGAAAATAAGCGTCACGGCTGATCACGTGGTGACCCCTTTCAGCGTCGTCAATTCTTTTTTTGTTATTTGTATTTCTTGTTGCTGGCGTTGAAAAAATATGTTTTCTTTCTTTCTTCATTCTTGCAGGTCGATGAAAGTTCTCCTTGGCTCTGTGTACAAGAGCTGCGTCCATTCGCACATTTCGTACCCGTTTGCAGCTAGGAGAGAAGTTAGAAGTTAGAAGGGCCGCTGATACAGGACCCAGGTCGGTTATACACACCAGCGGTTAGATGATCGACCGCGTGGTTTTTTCCTTCCTACTTTAACTGACGACCACAGGTTTTTCGAGGCTTTTTGGTTCTTGGTGGGCAATGCATAGCTGATAATCCTTTGGTAACAGATCACTGAGAGCCCAATCCTCACACGCAGTTGATCTAAGATAGACTTGTTCGTTTTTCTTGCAGACTACGCTATTCGTAAACGTTCTTCTCGAATGCATCTATTTTTTTCCGTGCTGTGGTTCGAGTCATCCAAGACTTTGCACCGTAGAGGAAAATCGTGAAACCAAGGTTCGGACCAGTGTCACTTTGGTGTTATTGGAGACTTTTCTATTCAGCCGGATTCGCGTCATTTGGCTCATAGCAACTTTGGCCACTTGTGTCAGTCTCACAAATTCCCTAGTCAGAGAGTAAATCCAAGATAGCCGCCTGATGGCTCGTGTACTTTTAAAAGTACTAATTAAAATCAAATTTTGAACTCTCATAAAATTCAAGAAGGTTCGAAAATCAAAAATATAAAAGTCACCTGACGCCCTTAAGTCATAAACGAATTCTAGATCCGCGAATTCTCCTGTTATTATGAGCTGACCCTTTAGTTATGCATTGAAAATAATCGTGGATCAATCATGCCACCAAAGTCGAAAGATTTGCAAATACTTCGAGAATTTCGAAGTTCAACGGTACGTGCCGAGCTGTCAGATTCAAATAGTTTCGAGTCCAAAGTACCGGGAAACAGCTGTTGATGAGTTCGTGCAACTCGGGAACGTAATTACAGGGGCTATTACTGGAGCTCAAAATGTACAATGAAGGTTTTCGAGTTTTCGGATTGAGAGTGTTTCATGACCGTGAGAGTCCCCGTTTCAGCTTGACCAAAAGTGCTTTCGTATGTCTGTCTGTCCGATTGTTCTCCTTTACAAGTCGCATTTTTCAATCAATTTGGTTGAAATTTTGTAAGCAAGTACTATAATTCTATTTTACGTTATTTTTGTCGATTTAGCATTAAAAATCAAAATGGCGGAGATATGGGCGTTAAAAGATTCGCGAGGTCCACAGCTAACAGATACTAGTAATTTGTAACTATTTAAAGATTATATCCCGGGCTAAGCCTTCGGTAAGCTATAGTATAGTATCTTCTCGTGCCTTTACGTTGAAATCTTGTAACACAATCTAACTAATTTTCAACTAACTAACTTATGTCCAGGGCGAGGTTTCTATTAAATTATAAACTAACACCTTTGAGCACAAGTTCAGCTTACTTAAAATAAACTCAGATCTGCTCATGTAGAGAAAGACGTAACTGACATGAAATGCCTTTTAATATCTGCCATTTTTGCGTTTGATTCATAGCGAAGGTAGTTTTGTGTGATGCAAGAACAGATAAGATAAATATTTGCCGTTGAATTGCTGGGGCAGAGCGGGCGTAAAAAAACCGACCGAGTGCGAGTTGGCCCGCGCACGAAGAGTTCCGTACCACGTAATGCGTTAACGCCGAGAAAAAAGTTTCGTATATGTAATGTTCGCTGGATCATTTTTTACATATTTTTGCAGAACCAAGTCAAAACTGCCGGACGGATTCCAATATGTTATCGGCTACGCGCGTAGCGCCACGAGATTCATGGTTCATGATAGCTAGTGAAAGTAATATGCTTTTACCGCTTTTCCACTTAAAACCCAACATTTCCTAAAATTCAAGCTATTTTAGTTTGCCCTAGATAGAATAACTGGAATACCTTCATACCTGAAAATATTTTAACAAAACGCAATTTTTCTGCATGCAGTGTCGGTTCACAGCCAAAAACTGGATTTCGCCTGAAATACTTCAGTTCAAGTACATTTAGTACGTTGCGGTTTTCACTGCAGATTTTTCTTAACTAAATACTGCGTTTACATAATATTTTCTTCTGTTTCCGCGATTATTACTCATTGAAATAAAACAATTTAACGGTTTATATCGCGTATATTATTTCATTTTAGTTCCCGACGTTTCGGAAGCTTTCCAGCTTTCCATGGTCACGGGTGGACTGACAGTGACCATGGAAAGCTGGAAAGCTTCCGAAATGTCGGGAACTAAAATGAGATAATATACGCGATATAATCCGTTAAATTGCTTAATTTCAATACTGCGTTTACATTTTATATAATATTTAGTCTTTTTTGGTACCTTTCTTTGCTTTAGTTTTTTTATGTTATAGGGGGCAAACGAGCAGGCGGATCACCTGATGGTAAGCGATCACCGTCGCCCATAGACATCTGCAACACCAGAGGAGTCACATGTGCGTTGCCGGACTTTCAGGTGGGAGTACGTTCTTTTCTTGAAGGCTTGAAGGTCGCATCGGTACGAAAATATTGCAGGCGATGATTTATTCCACAATTCAGTCGTGCGAGTTTTCGCTATAGTGCGTACGGTTACTTCAACTACCTATCTTACTACTCTTGCCATACCACCAAACTAGACGCGAACATACGAGTATTCCAGGTTAAGTTGTAGAACGAGCTGCCGTTATCTTTCAGACAATCACAGTCTGTATAAATTGAATAAGGTCTGGCTTTTTAGTGATCTGTGAAGTGGATGAATACCATTTATATTTATTACTAGAAGATGACAGCAACTTCGTCAGCTCTTTTTTTCCTCAGCCTAGTGGAGTAAAAAGTATCCTATAACTATCTGTGGGTGCCGAGCTACCCGTGTACCACCAACAATCGAAATCCGTGTAGCCGTTTTTTCGTGATGAAGCCACAAAGACACATACAAAACATACAAAATCTTAAAAATATATTTTCTGATTCGGTGACCTTGAAATAGTCCATATCACTAATTTTTTTGAAAATATCTTGAATGTACAGACACTAAAACAAAATATGGTAAAGGTCTATTTAGAGGTCACGAAATCAAATAGATTTTTTTTTTAGGTTTGAATGTGTCGTTGTGGCTTCATCACACTAAATCGGCTAACCAGATTTAAACTATACCACCAATAACAAAAAAAGTTGAAATCAGTTTAGCCGATTTGACGTGATGAGGCCTCAACGAAACATATAGACATACAAAAAATAAAAAAAAAATTCGATTCATAGACCTCCAAATAGTCAATAAATCAATCGATCAAAATATGCTTTTATTCAAGTAGGCCTAGGTATAAGCACTTTCGAATAGTGAGTTAGAAAGAAAGAAAGAAAATTTACATTGAGAGAAATGTTTGCTGGGAGACATACAATATGATCCAACATTGGTTGCAAGCATTAGTCTATTAAAATAGTTTTTTTTAATATCTTGAATGTACAAATATTTTATTTTAACAACTTTATAATAAATTGCGAACGTTCAGTTCAAAACAACTTCACAGATAACCTTCTTCATCGTCGTTGACAAAGTAGTGGTGGTCATTTCTTCAGGTATCAGTAGCAAGCTTTATAACACACCTCTCGACCTTAAGGCGAAAGAAAAACGTAAAAATGCCACAGAGCAAGGCAGTCAGACGGTTTTTGGATGCAGTAAAAAGTTAAACGACCGGTATCATTTATTTTTTACGATTGCTTTTCTGGGATGTATGAATAAAATATTAATGTTCAATTTATGGTCTTGTCTGAGTAGAAAAATAATAAACTAAACCCCTGTTACCAAACGTCAATCTAAACAAAAATTGTTTACATTATAATTCCTTTAATACAAAACTGGGACCCTTTTACTAAGAATCCGCTGTCCGTCCGTCTCTCTCCTTATCTGTTTGTCTGTCACCAGGCTGTATCTCATGACATCGTCAACAACAAAGTCAACAATTGCAATCGTTTAACTATCATTGGACATTTAGATAATTGAAATTTTCACAGATGATGTATTTCTGTTGCCGCTATAATAATAGCAAATAATAAAATAATTTTTCTATTATTTGCTATTATTTATGTCTGTAGCTCTATTTTGCTTAGGAGTAGGGCTCTGCTAACACTGGACTTTCATAGATACGTCTCCGTTTGTAGCGTATATTTTGTACGGAACCCTCGGTGCGCGAGTCTGACTCACACTTAGCCGGCTTTCATTTCAAGTTTTGCAAACTAAAGTTTCTTAGAAAGACATGCCATATTTCGTTTAAAATGAAGCGAGTTTATGAACTTCCCGGAATCTTTTAAACTGCCGGAATGACTGTCCAGTTTTAAGCTAGGGAGGTCTGTTAGTCAAGTTTTTAACTTCGTCGGACTCAGTGAGTCGTTAAAAAGTTGCTTAGATTTATACAATTCGCATTTTTAATCTTTTGAAAAATATTAGTGTTATTTCTTAAGCTCCGTTTCTCCTTTTGCGTCATCATCAATATCACCGTAATCATCAACCAAAAAAGAACCACCGCTGAGCATAGGCCTCTTTAAGGAACGTCACCATGTCTTGCGCTACCCGAGGCTCCAATAACCTTCATTGGGTATACTTTGTGGGGTCCTACCCATGGTGCGTCTTCCGGCGCGTGGTCGTTACTCAACAACGCGTCGGCCCCGGCGGCCGTCGTATCCACGAGCTATTTATTTTGCTTTGTTTGGTAACTTATAAAAAAATGTCGCATTGCGTGTTTGCTTCTGTACCTCCATCTTTCGGCGTAATGAAATTATGTTTATAGATCATTATGCCTTTTGTGATTATGCGACATAGAATTGTGTCAATAAAAATATGCGTAAACAAGGGGAACCCTTTTATTATATATTCGCGAAACTATGCTACTAAATCACTTTACAATATACTTGTACAGTTTTATTTACATTGAAAGAACACATCTCATTACTACAGCGCGCATTTAACAACACAGCTAAGTCCGGAGTTCACGTCTCGCGCCGACGGCTGATTGACAAGTGAAAGGGCGTAAAATTGCCCTCCATCTTGTATTGTGCACTCATTAATATCGCACTTACAATCAACAATACAATACTCGCCTAAGAAAAATAGCACACGCTGACGCAAAATAAAAATAAAACATATGTTGAACTGCATTAAATAAATTGAATTGGATTTGACGACACGTTTGGCTCAGTGGGTTGTACAACGGCCTACGAAGCTAGCGGTCCTGGGTTCGAATCCCGGCCAGGGCAAGCGTTTGTGTGATGAGCACGAATGTTTGTTCGTGGGTCATGGATGTTTTCTATTTATTTATGTATTATATTTTATGTATATATTATGTATATCGTCGCCTAGTACCCATAGTACAAGCGGGTACAAGCTTTGCTTAGTTTGCACCTAGAACGATTTGTGTAAGATTGTCCCTGATATTTATTTATTAAAAAAAATGAATCGAATTACCTGTTTTAATAAAATTTCACTAAGGTGCTGATTTTTGATGAAGGATAAGTACGGAATTCACCTCTTTTATACCAGAAATAAATTACAATAGGCTCTGCAAAGCTTCTTAGTGTCTTACACATGCGCATTGGATGGCTCTAAGACGGTAATCATTGTTATGGCTTCTGGTAATACGGAATTATGAGCAGTTTTTCGAAATTATCCCAAATTTGGAATTATCCCAATACACCTTAGTTAATCCTCTTGACCGGGTCAACCCTTACCACTATGAGAAATATGTGCGGCAATTACTTACTCTACTAATTGATGGTGTCAGCGTTTACAGGGCAGACGTATCCTAAGTCGTCCCGACGGCAATTTGAATACATTAGGGATGTCGTTAGGCTAATGGAGGGGGTCGGGGGTAAATTAGCACAGACTGCCCTATTTGGGAAAAACGCTGAATCTACTCTGAAATTCGAAATTTGAAGTTCGTATGGTGACATCCCGCTCACTCATATACAGTTTAATATAAAAGCGAGAGGGATTGCACATTACGAATTTCGAATTTCGAGATTCGGAGTAACCCCTCTGTTTATATACGGTGCCAGCGAGGAATCCGAAAGATTTTAACAACACATTCCTTGGGTCATTAAGAGCAAAAAATGTTATATGAACCCTAGTCAAATCCCGCTTGGTATGGAAAATATTATCCATTGTAAACTATTTATTGTAATTACTAAAGTGCATTAACCTTTTTATGATCGCGACGTTGCCACGTATGAGTATGTTGCCATGTTTCGCGTCGCTATCGACAGATATCAAAGCCGCAACTACCAATATTAGAAGGGATAATTTTCATTAAGAAGCGAAAGTGAGTAAAATATTAACAATTATGGCATAAACTAGATTATTTTTGCTATTTTGTTATAAGGTTTTCTTAGTGGTAATGATATCAGAGACGCGTGGTTAATACCTATATTTCCCCACCCGTCCGTCATACAGTAAATTTTTTTGAAACTATCTTTAATGTACAAACATTTCACTTTAAAACTTTATAGCACGAGTAGTACCAATACATAGAAGTTGGTCCTATTAGTAGGTCAGCGACAGGAAAGTGCAATATGATCTTTCTTCCTGTTCTTATTCTGTGTCAAAACACGAGATTAAGATGCGTATTGTCCAAACTTGGTCTCTATCGGAGACCCTCAGATTTGCGATGAAGTATAATATTGTGATTCCATCACTATGGTAATTGGAAGACAGAGATGTCAACATATCTTGTTTTTTATTCATCTCGATTCCTATTATGCTTTCAGAACTATGTCAAGGGTTGTGTCGTCAATATAGATAAACGTACATACGTATTTTAAGATAAGTAATCTATACTATTAAAAAGTTGTTAAAATTATATGTCTGTACATTGAAGATACAAAAAAAAAGATTGTAACGGACTATTTTTTGTGTCGTTGTTTATTATTTTGAAAAAACAAAAAATTCGTGTCCGATATTTTTTTATTATGTAACATGCGGACTAATTAGAATTTTGATTTTCATACCCCATCATCATGCATATTTCTGATTTCTTGATTGAATTGAGATGTATAAGACTTCCTAGGGATCAACGTGAATAAGGTACTAGTTTGGATTAAATGTATTTTCGCATTAAAAGCACAATCGTAAACTAACTCCATTATCATCAACAATAACCCGATACTATAAAATTCCTGCACCCCTTAAACCAATACAGATAAATATCAACTACACTTTCGAGCAATTTGGTGCACGCCAGTGTACGACACGGAACATCGGGTTTTATTGAAATTGGTGGCTGAAAAAATCAGAGTTATTGAGGCAGAAAAACTACACTGTCGAGCATTCCTCGCGTGCTTGTGCTAAAATAGTTGCACGTAGTTTATAGAGGTACAATGTGAAATTGAAATGGCATACAATGTATAAGATTTTCATTGTTGGTTAGTTTGTGGTTAGTTTAGAGTTTTTAAACGACGAAAAACGAGGGTTGTGATATGATTAACGTATGTAATATGTATTTATTTATTTATTTATTTAATCTTTATTGCACAAAAGAAAACTTATTGTATAAAAGACGAACTTAATACCATAAGGCATTCTCTACCAGTCAACCTTAAGGCAAAGCAGAAAACTTAAAAATAAAATGAAAATGTATGTACTCGTAATATGTATTTATTTATTTGTGTGTGTCTGATGCGCCAAATTATAATGTAGGTTTTATAGGGTTCCGTACCTCAATCGGAAAAAACGGAACCCTTATAGGATCGCTTTGTTGTCCGTCTGTGCGTCTGTCTGTCTGTCAAGACCCTTTATCTACAGAACGCATAAAAGTAACGAGTTGAAATTAACACAATAAATACCCTTCGACTTCGTCTCCGGTCCCTTGAAGCTGACACACGGCTTGCGTGACGTGTGAATTAGCAGCGGTGTGTCATCTCTTATGAGGATTTGTACTTTACAACATGCACGCCTCGTACACGTCTACGCGCGCGTCACGCGCATCCGGTGTGGCTCGGCCTTTAAGGTGACATTTGATACTAAGTCTCAGCCAGACAGTTACTGACGTATTTAGAGCGCTACGAATGGATGTCGAGGAAAATGGGTTCATTTCTATTGACCAACCGAGCATACATTCAGGTCAACCATTATATGCATTGAAAGAAAACAATTTAACGGATTATATCGCGTATATTATCTCATTTTAGTTCCACCCGTCTCAGTCCACCCGTGAACATGGAAAGCTGGAAAGCTTCCGAAACGTCGGGAACTAAAATGAGATAATATACGCGATATAATCCATTAAATTGTTTTATTTCAATGAGTAATAATCGCGGAAACAGAAGAAAATATCATTATATGCATGTTTTACGTAAATCCCTCCTTATCATATACAATTTACGAAACTTTAACTCTAAGTATAAAATCCTCTAATGTCAAAGGCATATTATACTGTATAGGACTATTTAATGGAAAAAATGCATGACAAAAACAGAAACCGAATAATTTACTTTTGCGGGGACACGGTTCTTATGAGATGGCATATCAAACGTACATAAGTTATTTAAAAAAACATAATTTGTTCTTTTTTTGTTCTATTATACTTTTTACTTTTATAAGTTTTGATATGTTTTCTTGGTGAACTACGCATTGAGTTTAAACTGAACAACATATTTTATGATAGGCTTAGTAACAAATAATGTAATAGATAAGAGTTATTAAGAAAAAATGACGGACTGTTGGGTTTGTTTCGGCTTTCTTCTCAACATTAGTCTCTTCTTGGGAAATGTTGTATAGTCTTGTAGAAGTGCCTTTGCGGCCTATTTACAGAATAAAGATCATCAAGTCATTATTATCCACATAAGCGTTTATGAACTAAAATCGCGTCGATTTTTAGCCCCATGACTATATGATAAATGGATGAAACGATAAACAAAATGAATATTTTTTAAATACAATCCAAACCCTACTAGTCACCATCATCATCATTTCAGCTATTGGACGTCCATTGCTTGACACAGGCCTCCTCAATAGAATTTCACATGGGCCGAATAGAGACCCGCGTCCACCGAGTCCTCGCAACCCTAACCAGGTCGTCCGACCACCTTGCGGGTGGCCTACCTACTGCGCTTGCCGGTACGCGGTCTCTACTCGAGAACCTTTCTTCCCGAACGGCCATTGGTTCTTCGAACTATGTGCTCTGTCTATGCCACTTCAGTTTGCTTACCCTGTTTGCTACGTCGGTGACCTTGATTCGTCTACGAATCTCCTCATTTCTGATTCGATCTCGTAGAGAGATAGCCCTTTCCATAGCTCGCTTAGTGACTCTGAGCTTTCTTAAGAGGCCCATAGTATCAGGTCTTCGAACTATGTGCCCTGCCCATTGCCACGTCAGTTGGCTAACCTGTTTGCCATACTAGTATTTTATATAAAAAATACTAATTTATAAAATGGCTTTGATCGTGATTGACATATCAATCGAAAGCATGTACAAACAGTTTAAACGATTGAACTAGCTCCCACTGTAAAACAGCTGACTGGCAAATTAACATTCTAGTATTCACAACGCAAGTTTAGAATTGCTAAAACGTCTGGCCCATCTTATATTGTCGATTTATTTGTGGGGTATCGTTATTTATTTGTTTACAAACTGTAAGGAGTTTGTTTCTGTATGTGTTCATAAGATTTCATTGGCACTTATATAATAGTACATTACTGCAGAGGCTGCAAAATAGGGGATTGCTGGCCGAGTAATTATAGATGGCCGAGTGTTAACTCGGCCATCTAGAGATATGCGGCCGATAATCCCTGTTCGCATCCTCTGCAGTATATAATATAATTTTATGAACGCGAAATAAAATACAATATTTCTGTTATTTAATAAATATTGTTTTAACATACATAGTTATTTGTAAAAGAAGGTCGCTTTGCTGGCCATGGCCCGCAATTTCGTATGAAACTATAAATTATGTGCCCCTCGTCGCGCCGCACCCGAAATGTGAGACTTCGGGGTATATTACAACGAGCACAACGTCAATATTTCATTGCATGTTTGAGGAAAAATATATTATGGCTTAAAAACTAATGAACAATGTCACCTTATTAATACAATACAATACAACAATTATTGCACACCAACAACAAAAAACAGTACAATGAGCCTTAATATAAAATACGGTAGTTAGTAGGCAGTCTTATCACTAAAGAGCGATGTCTTCCAGTCAACCTTTGAGTAGTGACAAAGAATAGCTAAGAATGAGTAGGTGGTGAAAATAGAAAGTACTATTAACCTTATTGCAATCGAAAAATTTACAATGGATTTTCTACATATTTATTTCAAACTCGTAACAACCTTCTTATATATACAAAGATCTTGAAATAATGAAAAGAAATCTAGACCCTGACTAGATTTTAACTAAGTGTCTTGTTCGTGCCTGGACCCACGGTCTGTGCTAAATAAGTTACAGGTCCAGTATTGGAATCGGTCACTATTTGTTACAGGTCTTTGCACATTCATTACTTATTTTTATTTATAAGAATAATTAGAATATCTGAATGCAGAAATAAATAACAAATAAATAAATATTTTTACCCAAATCGAACTAGCCCCGTGGCAAGCTCAATAAGGCTTGTATTATGAGTACTAGATCACGATATATTTAATTAATAGACACAATAATATACAGAAAACATCCAAAACTCTGGAACAAATATGCTGAACACAAATATTTGCCCCTCCTTCCCAGCGGGAGTAAAAAGAGTAAAATTAAAAAAAGTGACGACCGGCTTAGCTCAGCAGCCAAACCGGTCGTTAATTTTTAAATTTACTTTAAAAAGCGCAAAGATCGTTATAGTAAAAAAAAATTCGGTTTGAGGTTAAAAAAAACTCATTACTTTAGTCTCTTTTGCATTATCCAGCTACCAAAATTCCAGATAGAAGCTAAAAGCTGCATTAAGGCTAAGTAGGTTGCGCTAACCGCACCGCTAGTCGTATGCACAAGAGCGTAACTCTCTTGATTTCCCTATTAACATGTGCCCTTTAACAATTAGAATGGCGGCTACAAGAGAATGCACTATGCGGGAAGATCTAGGTTTTATTATCGTTACGTTAGCACTATATTATTTAAAGGTCTCATAGGTAACAGTCGTTGAAAATATATATTTTTTATACAAGCTTTAGTGCAGGCAGTATTTTGTCACCTTTTATCCGGTTCGAGGGACCAAAAATTGGTTTTGTAATAGTAATCTGTTATGCAAGGCTGTAAAGTTGTTGTTTTATGGTGCGGGGGCTAAGAACCGAGATAGGCAGTCACCGAAAAGTACTTCTTTCGTGGTTCCATAATAGATTCCTGAGTGTAGCGAGGCTTTCAGAGCACGGTAAAATATGGGCCAGACATTGAAATAAAACAATTTAACGGATTATATCGCGTATATTATCTCATTTTAGTTCCAGCTTTCCATGGTCACGGGAGGACTGAGAAAAGGCAGAGGAAAATACATCTTTTCTCAGTCCTCCCGTGACCATGGAAAGCTGGAAAGCTTCCGAAACGTCGGGAACTAAAATGAGATAATATACGCGATATAATCCGTCAAATTGTTTTATTTCAATGAGTAATAATCGCGGAAACAGAAGAAAATATTATGGGCCAGACAGTCAAGTACACTTTTAATTCCGTAAAAAAAACACAATAAATAAGTACCTTAATGCCACAAGCAAAAGCGAGATTATCAAGAAACTGAATTAATATTGATATTTTTTTATGAATGTGGAAATACCACAATTTTTATTCTTTATAATATAATACAGACTTTGACTATAAAGGAACATATTAAAGAGACAGAAGAGGTCATAGGTTTAAATCCTGCTTACAATTTAGTAGGTTGTATTGATTTTTTCATTTAAAATCGAACTCTATATTATAATATTAATTTAAATTCGAGAGTAACTTAATTTTCACTATTAAAAAAAAGATCCAAAATTCGCTTTAATATTGTTCATTTTAAATACTACCATGTATATAAGTAAATCAAAACAATAAAGTTTAAGTTTTATATAGCTTGCTCAATAGGCCCCCAGAGGCCGAGAGCGAGAGTGATTGATTAACCAAATGAATGAACGGTTGAATGATTGACGTTTGTTACAAGTATAGAGCGACGAGACTACTTACATATTTGTAACGTGAACAACGTTACAAATATGTAAGTATCCCAGGTAGCACACAAGCTGTTAAAGAGCTTATACTGCCAATATACAGGTAGTTTCAGCATTATAAGAGCTATATAAGCTCTAATAGAGCATATGTGCTACTTGGGATGAAGTCAACAATGACTACTGCTAATACTACTATTTATTATTACTATTTATTGCACAATAACAATCAAAAAAATTAAATAACACTATTACATTAAAAATAAACCTAAAAATATAACTAAACAAAAACAAAATAAAACTAACTAAATCTAAACTAAATGTAAAAATGGCACCTGCGGCATTGTACGAAAAATGCTGCCGGCATTTTCTCACTGAATCGCCAAACTAGTTCTTAGAGCGAGAATACTGCCAGCTCTCCGGTCGCCAGTAACATCTGTAAGCCTCTTCGACATGTCTTTGAAGATGCTCACTGCGCTGGGGCCTCATGGACCCAGGGTCAGGACACCAAAAGGAATAAAGTAAGTACATCTTCAACATCATCTTTCTCTAGCATTTTTTAAGGTTCTGTACCTAAAAGGTTAAAAGACTAGGATGGGCAGGGTTTGGAAAACTGCGAAGTGTCTTCTAGTCTAGGATACCTAATGCTTGAAGGCGAAAGTCTTGATGACCTACGGGGCCGAGACGTAGTGTCTAACTATAGACCTCTTAAGAAAGCTCATAGTCACTCAGCGAGCTATAGAAAGGGCTATGCTCGGGATCTCTCTACGAGATCGAATCAGAAATGAGGGGATTCGTAGACCAACCAAGGTCACCGACATGGCAAACAGGGTAAGCAAACTGAAGTGGCAATGGGCAGGGCACATAGTTCGAAGAACCGATGGCCGTTGGGGCAGAAAGGTTCTCGAGTTGATACCGCGTACCGGGAAGCGCAGCGTGGGTAGGCCACCCGCAAGGACGTCCTGGTTAGGGTTGCGGGGCCTCGCTAGATGCAGGTCGCTTCTATCTGGCCCATGTGGAAATCTATTCAGGAGCCCTGTCTCCAGCAGTGGACGTCCTATGGCTAAAATTATGGTTATGATGATGACCCAAAAGGCGCCAACGACCCAATTACCTACTAAAACATCACTGTCTGTATGTCTGCCTGTTACAAAATAGTTCTTGGACCGTAAAAAGCGTAAGTAAACAGTTGAAATTTTCACACCAAGTTTATTAATTTATGACTGCCATAATAACAAGGACCGACGATCTGCTTAAGATCACGGGAAACCGATGGATGAGAGCTGTGCATGTCCTGTCGTTGTGAAGATCCTAAGGGGAGGCCTTTGTCTAGCCGCGGACGTCTACAGGCTGATCTGATGATGGCTATGATAACAATAAATGCAGTACACATATTCTCTTTTTACATATCACAAATATATAGGGATTAACAAATAATGCATTTACTAAACACAATTAGACTTGCACTTGGCCCTTTTGTCCCTGCTGTTGACCACGACCTTTGTCGTATGCAATTTTTCTTAACTGTAAATTTTAAACTTATTCCTTCATCGTAGCTTTAGTCTTTTCCAAACTTAGCTATTTTATACCAGTTTCGTAAAGCCGTATATACAATAAACATAACAAGAGTATATACGACCAGATCATGTATGAAGCACAATAGGCCCCCTGAGACCGAGAGCGAGTGATCGATTGACCGAATGAACGGACCGGGTGAATGATTGACGCTTACAAGTCTGAACAGTAAGTTTGTGGACGACCGTGGAAGTGTTGACCACTCCACACTTACTAAATGTATTGCTATTTAACACGTTCGCGGACGCGGATTGCATAGCATCCGTTTTTGTACTACTCCTGGTGACGCGCCTGCTATTGGATCCGTTATTTGGTTTAAATTTCTGTACTGGAATGCTTACCAATCCGCTCGACCACAGTATCATATTATTCACCAACATTTCCTCTACCATTCACTAAAATCAGAGAATACATACGGTAAAATTACATACTTTATCGCAGTCAAAAATTATACTGTGATGTCTCAGATTGTGCCCCCCTCTCTCAGTGACGCGTATGCAATAGCATTCGTTTTTGTATGGGAGATTGCTCAGTAGCCCCGCGCGTGCGTCTGGGAGTAATCGCGTGAAATATGGCCAAATTACGCGCGCAAACGCTATTTTACGGATTGTTTGTAACATGTATTTTTTACAGTTTCTTTATGTTTTTGGTTGTGGTTTTATAAACAAACTTGTTTACTGACTGTTTTTAGTAGTACAACTTGATTTTGATTACGGTAAATAAAGAAAAGTGGTCATGTTTATACCCATTATTACAGGAATTACTTTAGTACTTAGTCATTGTTTCGGTCATATAATTGTGAATTACAGCCTATTCGTGGTCGATGTTGATCGCTTACGTTATGATAAGAATTATGGTATGTATTTTGTTTGTGTTTAACTTCTTATATTTGGTTTAGATGCCTCCAAAAAATAATAATGCTGGGCGAGTTCTGTCCAGAAACTAACGCGCCAGTGCCTCATAGAGGACTCCGTTAGCACCTATACAACCGCACGTTCTACCAAAGGCTCGTGCTGTACATTCTGTTAATGCTAAGATCATATTTTGATTAGATATATCGTGCCAAACATGCATACGCATCCGAATTGTATAGCATTTGTTGTCACATAGTGTAAAAAAAAATGGTTTCATATTGACGAAGCTTGCATAGCATTCGACTTGCATAGAATTTAGCGTCACATAAGAACCCTAACTTAAGATTTGTTGTGACGGGTATGCAATAGCAGTTGTAAAATTCCCATACAAAATGTAGGTGTCCCAGAGGTGTGACTAAGCGCCGCGAACGTGTTAAGTATAATTATTTTTTAAAGAGAGATCGAACCACACTACTTGTGAAAGTGTTGCCAGATATGCATAAAAGATAAAACCGACTCCAAAAAACTTTAAAAATTTAAAAAATAACAGTATAATATAGTTTCTTCAATTTACTTAGAATATAGTTTTTCACTGGAATAAAAATGCTTTTCTCGAAAGCGCTAATGCAACTGACTTCAAATGGCTAGAAGATATTGTCAGATAATTGTTTAATCATTACGTTACAATTATATTTATGTATCTTAAAGCATTTAACTAATAGAGATGTCATACGATTACATACGATTATTAATGTGCACTTTTTCGTTAAGATGTATTTTGATGCCGACTGTACCTAAAATGAAAACCAACGAATGATATAGAGAGTAATATCGCCATTCGGTGCGGTCGGTCGTTCATCGATCACCGGCCTCTGGGGGCCGACGGGAGCTTCGACGTTCAGTCGTCCGCAGGATAGAGTGCATATCTAAAATGCCACACGCGGCAAATGCATTTCGCTATTATATGAGTCTTCTCGTCGGCCTCTAGGGGCCTACGACAGCTTTGACGTTCGGTGGTGTAGAAAATAAAAAATAATGTGTAGTTTTATTCTGAATACATTAAGACTTAACTTTTATTTTTAAAAGCACAATTACTTTTATTGAAACTATAAAAAAAAAGCAATTTTACCTACTTATTCGTTTCCAAACAGCTAAACCTATTTTCTAGAATTGTGGCTAAAATATTTTCAATTAAGTGATTTTTCAAAGACAAGAAATCGATTCATCCGTTTAACAGTTACAGAACAACAGACGACCAGATACACACTTCAAACAGACTCAAACCACAGATTATATAATACTATACTAGTATATCACCCTTGTGTTTCGTCAAGTGTTAATAATACGTTAGCCAAGCGGACGAGACCACGGGAATAACTTACCTTACGATAAGGACAGTTTCACAAAAACATGTACAGTCAACAACAAGAGAATATGATCATTTTAGTACTCTGTCGCACTCACGTAACAATACTGCGATACTTGGGATGCGTTAAAGTAGCGAAAGTGACAAGATACTAAAATAACTATCTACTCTTACTGTTGACTGTACATGTACTGTACTGTACTTTAAAAAAAAGGTCTGTTATGTCGACGTCGGACGGCTTTCCGCAAATGATGTTGATGATATTTTAAACAACATTTCATGATACGGGTATGCTTTGTTACCAGTTTACATTGTTATACATATAAGATACAGTAATCTGCCCGTATCCGGATCAAGCGTATCCAATATCTGCACAATCTAAATACTGTTCCTTTGATGTATGGGCATCTATTATATATACAGGGTGTCCCACAGCTATGCGACATGAAGGATAAGTACCTTAAATGTTTTAGACAGGATATTTAGTTGAAGGGAAATATTATTAAAAATTAAATAATGTTTCCCTGAACCGTGAAAGAAAAAGAGTCTTAAAGATTTTCTAAAAAATTGCTTGCTTCGTCTGGGAATCGCTTGTATTTTTATGATGCCAATTGAAAGGATGAACAGTAAAAAACGATTCTCCTTAAGTAACATGTTTTTTTAAATGAGGGAAAAACGTGAAATATTTGAATCAAGTTTCGAGACAATTATTTACTTAGGACACGTGTAAGCAAGGAATTTTTAGAAAATCTTTCAATGCAGTCTAATACGAGTATAATATAGTGTGGGATTGTATTGAATGACTGTAAGGTGCTGGCTGTTAGACGGCGAAAGTAAGTTTGAATATAATGGTATCAGGAATTTGTTGTGTTCAGGGATGACAGAGAGTGCGAGTTGATGTATGCAGTTTTTTAAGATGTATATAATTATGTAAAATTGTAAATATAAAGAAATTAAGAATATTTTTTTCGTTTCCCTGCCCCATCCCCACATTAGTATTACATTTTTCTTAAAATAATTAATATTTCCCTTCACTAAAATATCCTATCTACAATATTTAACGTGTGTTACTCCTTCCTGTCGCATAGCCGTAAGACACCCTGTATATTGTATAACATGCGGTGGATTAAACCGAGTTATGATTTGGTCGCCATCGCATTACAGAAATTCGATCTATGAGGATCTCAGTGAAGCTGAATGGCTCAGATAGTACAGCCTATTGACTAGACATTATATGCTCGGTTAAAGGCACATATAACAGAATAGTTCCGCGAAGACAGCTACTAAAACTTTAGCCGACATGCGAAAATGTGTTTAGGAGACCTTTACTAATGTTTCAATATTGTTTTCTGGTGCCATAAGGTACACCCAGGTAAGACCGGATTCAAGGTAAGATCGTATGAAAGCAATTTCTAGCAAAACGATTTCCATTTAAATTACTGGTAACATGACAGTGTGCATCGCCATTTTTTCCCCTTAAGCACACTATGTTGCCAGTCATTAAAGTGGAAATCTTTTTGATCGAAATTGCCTTCATACGATCTTACCTTGAATCCGGTCTTACCTGGGTGTATCTTATGTCACCAGAAAACAAATATTATTTAATGTTTTGCTGGAAATCGCTTTAATACGATATTACCTTGGATCCGGCCTTATCCGGGTGTACTTACATAAGAAATTTTCACTTGCATAAGCATAATGATTTATTCACAGAATATATGGTACCTACATGAGATTTAAAAAGAAAGAAACAAAACATTGACCCTTATTACATTTGACCGTTGAGGCATGTGAAACTAACACTTTACACTTTCCAAGATATTACGTTTTAATTAAGTTAAAAACTCACCAAGAGACTTTTTAAACAGGCTGTTCTCTCAACACTATTCAATAACTAGCTTCATACCGTCGATATTGCTAACGGACTTAGTCAGCCGTCTGTAATCAATTACGACGTAATCGGGTGATCAATTAATTGATTACGATTATTGTCTGTAATCTCAGTGGCGTGGAAGCTGTATCACAATGTTTAGCTGTAATAAAGTGACTTATACTCATGATAAATTCGTCTATCTAATCAGTACAAATGTAATTAGATAACACGTTCACTACGAGGAACCCGCCTAGTGGGCGCTCTGCTCGTAGACGCGTAGCCAATATCATGCGTTTCCCTGCATGTAGAGGAAATTGCGTAGTGCTACAAAATGCTTGGCAGTGAAAGTGCTAACTAAGTCAGCACTTATTTTTCTCACTTTAGTGAGCTGAAAAGTTGTATATTTCACACGGCTGCAAAATTATTTGCCTTCCCTCGTGCCTTGAAAGTCTCGCTACGCTCAGGAATCGCTTTGCTTGTGGTACAATTGTCGATTTCGTCGCTTGCTCAGCTTCTAATTGAAGAACTCGCGCAAAATAACAACTGTGCAGCCTTGCATGACAGTAGTTATTTATTAGACCACATTTTTGTATCTCTTTTAATTTCAGACTTTCCCATCCTGACTCACTTGACTGCTCACCCTGTGTATACAGGCTACATTTATTGAAACCCGGCAAACTTGAATTTAACACGATAATAATCCTCTCTAATCGTTCTCAAGCTGTAGTTATGGTGCAGGTCTGATTACATCAAAATCCCTTCTGGTGTACCCCAGGGTTCTCATCTCGGGCCTTTGTTTTATAACGCATACATATTCAATATTGACAAGTGTTTCATTACCGCTCGCCATCTGTTATATGCAGATGACAAGAAAGTTTTTATGCGTGTCGAATCCTTAGCTGACTGTGAACTCCTGCAATGCGATCTTAATAATCTAGTTCATTATTACCTGAAGAACAAGATCACAATAAGCATCAGCAAGTGCCAGTGTATTAGTTTCACTCGGAGAACTAAACCGCTAAAATTTTCATATAATTTTAATGACGTTGCAGTGCAGCGAGTCGATGTTGTACGTAACCTAGGTGTAGCGCTAGATTCCAAAATGACCATGAGGAACCACATCGACCTAATAGTTAATAAGTCTTTTCGTAATCTGGGTTTTGTGATGAGGACCTGCAAACCCTTTCAGAACCTTTTAAGTTTAAAAATAGTATATAATGCCTATGTAAGGTGCACTCTGGACTATGCTTCGCCGGTGTGGTCAGTCTGCTACGCAACTCATATAAATCGCATCGAAAGAATCCGAAAAAAAAATCATATCACGCTTAAATTACAAATTTCATGAATCTTTTCCTACTAACTCTGACAGTTGCAAAGAATATAATCTTTTAACACTCGAAGATAGACGTAAACTGGCTGATATGAGCTTGCTTTTCGACATATTAAGAAATCGTATCGACTGCCCTGAGCTACTATCAGGTTTATTGTTCCGTGTCCCGAAGCGTCGCACTTGACATACCACTATGTTCCATGTCCCCTTCCACTCTACTAACTATGGTGTCAATGCTGTATTATCTCGCCTTCCTCATCTGTACAACCGAGAGTTTTATATGACTGATCCATTCATCGGCTCCAAGAATACATTTAAAAACTAAGTATATAGGACACTGCTGAAGGGGTTAAAATTAAACACGCAATAACTTATTACAAAATCGGATTATTTCAATGTGTAATTTGCACTTTATAATTTTCATGTCAATCAATTTATAAGATATCTCTGTATTTCTGTATGTATATTAACGGATGACTGTTATTGGCCTCCTATTATGTAAACCATTTTATGTAAACTGAAATACTCATGGCTGTTTTTATCCTGAACACCAATAAATAAATAAATAATTCGATTGCGATCATTTAATCAACACATTAAGAGCAAACTGTAGCAATTAAGGGACGTTTAAACGCCGATCATTACATGGGTATTTAATTATGTAAATTCGGTTGAAACCAGCTAACGTAATAAACCACAACATTCGAAAAAGAGAAATGTTTAATTAACCCTAATTAAACATTTCTCTTCGTACCCGGGACGAGTGCAAAGTACTATTAGCCGGACTGAAAGGAAGGCCCATCATCATAATCATTTCAGCCATAGGGTGTCCACTGCTGGACACAAGCCTCCTCAATAGACTTCCACATGGGCCGGATAGAGGCGACCTTTTATTTTATTTTTTTATGACATAGGAGGCAAACGAGCAGACGGGTCGCGTGATGGTAAGCGATCACCGTCGCCCATAGACACTTGCATCACTAGAGGAGTCACAATTGCGTTGCCGGCCTTTCAGGTGGGAGTACGCTCTTTTCTTGAAGGTTTGAAGATCGCATCGGTCCGCGAGTCCCCGCAACCCTAATCAGGTCATCCGACCACCTTGCGGGTGGTTTCCTATGTAGCGCTTGCTGGTACGCGGTCTCCACTCGAGGCGACCTGCATCCAGCGAGTCCCCGCAACCCTAATCAGGTCATCCGACCACCTTGCGGGTGGATTCCTATGTAGCGCTTGCTGGTACGCGGACCTTTAGGGTCGAGAACCTTTCTGCCCCAACGGCCATCGTTTCTTCAAACCCTGCCCTGCCCATTGCCACTTTAGTTTGCTTACCCTGTTCACTATGTTGGTTAACTTGGTTCGTCTATGAATCTCCTCATTTATAAGTAATCAGTATTAAAAGTAAAATAAAATAAAACAATTTAACGGATTATATCGCTTATATCATCTCATTATATCATGTGCACCTGTGACCATGGAAAGCTGATAAGCTTCCGAAACGTCGGGAAATCAAATGAGATAATATACGCGATATATTCCGTTAAATTGTTTTATTTACATGAGTAATAATCGCGGAAACAGAAGAAGGTCACAAAAACGACAGATATTTTTTTGGATTTTATGTATTTTGTATGAGTCGTTGTAGCTTTCAATTATTTTTGGTACACGGGTAGCTGGGTATCTCCAGATGGTTATAGAATACTTTTTATCCGACTACGCTGAAGAAAAAATTAAGGGTTATGACTTTTTCCCCTCCGCCCAACGAAGTTGCGGGCGCCTACTAGTATTAAAATAAAATAGTTAATAATCTAAATCGAAAGAACTGCGTCCAAATAGCAGTATAGTAGATAAACAATAGATTATTTTAGATTTTGACCTGCAAATAATCTATTAAATAAGTCTACAAGCCTTATTTAGCTTATCATGGAACGAAGTTCTATTTGTGTAAATTTATCCTTGAATATTTAAGTGACCAGTTATTCTTAAAGATATATTTAGAGATATTTCCTGATGTCTTCATCTCACAAGATTTGTGAGGAACTAATAACATTTCAATAAGTCGAGACAATAGCCGCAGGGTCTCCGTAACTGGGTTACGGGCGAACGGGGATAGTAATTTGATTTCTATACCACTATCGGTTTTTTGTCCGCTTAAGAAGAGTTCAGATAACGACAGGCATGTTCACAAAAACATACATACATAAGTATGCACAGATAATAGGCAGGGATACAGTCAAGGCCATTTAACATTTGTTTTGTGGTATGTTAGACCGACCTCTCAATAATAAAAATATTGGTGAAAAACTACTTCAATCTCATAAAAAACTCCCCGAGATACGACATATAAAAATTTTTTTTTCTTTAAGCATCCGTCAACTACTCGTTGAGATATTGTTTTCAACTTACACGATCTTCAATTATATAATTATCACAACATAACAATACATACATAGACTGATAAACACACACAAGGAGGGTAGGTACTCCTTTGCGTCGCGCAGTCTAGTAAAAACGGAGGTTAATCGTGCATAAATATGATTTAGTTAATTGCATTGGTAATTCTTCAACGTTTCAACCGTTTATTTCATTTGTTCGATCGTTCGCCATTCATTAAGCCCCGTTTTATTGTATTGTGGTACTCACTAAGATGTTTCTAAAAAGCCCAAACTGGGTAGGATTGTATTTTCTTCTGTTTTTGCGATTATTACTCATTGAAATAAAACAATTTAGCGGATTATATCGCGTATATTATCTCATTTTAGTTCCCGACGTTTCGGAAGCTTTCCAGCTTTCCATGGTCACGGGTGGACTGAGAAAAGATGTATTTTCCTCTGTCAAAGTTACAATTTAGGTAGGATTGTGTTATTTTATCACAGAGTTCCATCTTCATGCTTAACAAATTTTACTTCAATCGGAAACCGGGAAGTAGGTCAAATTTAACTTGCAAGATTTGACGCGTACAAAAAAACATACTTACATACATGGAGAAGCAATGGGACAGACACGTAGCATTTCAAAATAAAAAAGACCGAGGGCGCTGCTAGTGATAAGGCATTCGCTATCGGCGATTTTCTCGACCAAGAAAAAAGATATAGATCCTGTGTTAGTAAAAGAGACACATATTAATAGTTCATCGCTGGCTGTTCACACTGCCGGCGAGAACTCTCTCTCTACTAGTTTGTCGCAGCGATCAGAGCGTTAAGATAAAATTAGCTTAGCGGTATTCGTTCAGCGATGCTCGCTTGGCGGTTAGAACTGATGCTGCGAGTGCGAGACCAACCCAATGAGCGGTGCGAGTAATAGCCCGTCGCACTCGAACACTCGCTTATAGCCGAGCGACAAAACTATTGGAGCTACACACACTCTCGTTTCTCGCTGATCGTCGTAGGTGGGACCAGTGCCTAAGTAGATTGTGTTCGAATATTTCAAGCTACGTACGTAAAGTTGCGATAACTCAGTTGGTGAGAGCAGTTCTGCGTTAAAAAAGATGTCGCAGGTTCAAATCCTGCCTACGCATCGAACTTTTTCCTTTACAATTCAACTCTGTGTTATAATATTAATTGACCAGCTGGCTACGACCTTGGCACCATCTAGATTGCTAGATGATGACCGAAAAATTCAGGCTATTTCTATTTTTTATTTTATTTATAATTTTTCGGTCACTACGGGGAACGGCCTTTTGTATGGAAAGGGACAGTCCTCTTGCTTTAATCGTCCTTGTTAGAAACATACATACTTTGCAAGTCAAATAAAAGCTTGGAAGAAAACACAGACAGCTAGACAGACGGACTCACTTTGCGAAATAATAATTGTCTTCATCCCGCAAGATTTATCGGGAACTAATAACAATTCAATAAGTCGAGGTAAAAGCCTCAAGGCACTCGAGATGACGTCATATCTAGTTGGGTTATGTCCGAGCAGAGATAGTAATTTGATTTCTCTACCAATATATTGGTTGTAGTGCGGTTAGGTAACCTAACCTAAGATTCTTTTGGGGTTCCAAATATTTTGATTTTGTATTGTACAGTCTGTGTACTATATATACTTTTATAAATTTGTTAAAATGAAATGTTAGGACATCGAAGATATTTTCAAAAATACAAATGAACCGGGCTATATGAAAGTCACTGCGAGCTGCGTCAATTTCTATTTCACAGTGGTTATAGGATGTTTTTTACCCGACTACACGTAAGAAAAAAGAGGGGTTATGAATTTTTCTCCTTTGAGAAGGAAGATGCAGGCACCTAGCTTCTAGTTTATACATAATATTACATTACTTTTGTATAAATTTTCTTAGAGGTTGTTCTAATCCTGGCCGACAACCAAACTGACATCGTCAGATTTTAACTTTTGATAGAACATTCTTTGTATGCCCTTGTGTCACTGCATACTCTGCTATAATATATTTTATGTTATTTATATAAAATGTGGTTTGCGTTTTAAACCTACTATATTTTCTTTATTTGAAATATGTTTGAAATAGGTAGGTAAACTAATATTTAAAAAGGGAGGTAAATTGTTTCTATGCTATGACATTTGAACTGTAATTTCATATAGTTATAAAAACACGTTTCCCAAATTATAGAGAGAAAGAAAACATATTTATTCAACGCCAGCGTAAACAAACAATACAAATACAAATAACAAAAAAAAATGACGACCCTGAAACAGGTCACCACTCAGCTTTATGCCACGGCAGGCAGCCGCCGTGACGCCGATTTTCGATGGTGCCCTGTAACTTAAAACTAATTTATACCTACCTAGTTTATTACCTAAACTTAGACCTGGTGGGTGATTTTACGAACGCCATTTTTACATCAAACCTTAATATTAGTTTTAAAATTATAGTTTTATTATTAAAGCGACGATAACTTACACTCTTTAACTATTAATCTGGTACCAAAATATCTTTTACCCTCAAAAAATATGCCATAAAGAAACTAATTTTTCAGTCCAAGTCTTTTTGGACGTGCCTAAAAGATAAATTAATACTTGTCTGATTACGTCAAGCAAGGCCAGACGTAAGGCTGTGGTTCGGATTTATCGCAAGATCTTGTCATATTTACAGTATAATGGTCGATATCAATTTGATAGCCAAGTTTTAAGCTTATTATGGGATGAGGCTTTGAAGAAAAGATTAATATTATTCTTATTCTTAAGAAGTTTGTTAGCTGTTAAGACGTTCTCGATTTTGGATACGTTTAAATATTTACTGAGCTTTATGACGAATATTGTGCTAATGTTTTTTGTAGGTAAAACTCAGTCCTCAGTACAGGAAATAATTGGTACAGTCAGGATCAAGTACTCTGCAGCATCAAAGTGTATCACATAACTAGCTTTATGCCTAATATTTTCTTCTGTTTCCGTGATTATTACTCATTTCAATAAAAAAAAATAACGGACCCGCCATGACCCGTGACCATGGAAAGCTGAAAATCTTCCGAAGCGTCGGGAACTCGAATGAGATAATATACGCGATATAATACGTTAAATTGTTTTATTTAAATATGTTTATGCCTATTAGAATAAATAATTGTAATATAGTTCTTTGGATGATGACTGGTTGATAGTACTTTCACGACCCTTTAGAAGTGTAAAACTCAAGTCTTTTGCCACACAATTTATGAAAATTAATAATATCTTCAACACTCAGCCGGATTTGCCGGGCGTTCATTTGAAATTTATTATAGCTCCTAATGACGTAAGAATGCGTGGTTAAAATCTTGTCCATTACTGGCCGTAATAAAACTAATTTTAGCAGCAAACAAAGCAAAATATTCTCATATGTAACAAGGAAGTTTATTTTAACAATTTATATTTCAATTTACACAAAATAGTTACATCTCCATTGTCTCAGCTACAAATGAAAGCAAAACGACTACTCAAAGGCCTTTGTTGCCTCAAAAACTTACCAAGAAAAGAATATTTATTTTTCGTTTTGGACCGCTGAGGTAAATAATTTTAATAATCCCGGGTACGAACGAAAACCCGTGCGGATAGTAAGACTAGATGAAGTAGTTTTTTTAAATGTTCAGCCTCAATAATTGACACACTAATCACTAACTGAAATATCTGTCAAAACCTCATTAAAATAAATCTCTATCAATTTGACAAAGATTCTAAACACAACATTGTAAAGCGTTTATCTAAAAATATTTTTTTAAAATTTTGATATAAACAGATTATGATTTAATAGCCTACCTCTCTAGCCAGACCCAAATATTAAAAAAAAATGTTTTAAAAAGCATTTACACGAATATTTGCAAAAAAATATTCGTATGTTCTAAATCCTATTATTTATCTACTAAATAAAAAAAACATCAAAATTGTGTCACTCAAAAAACGCCTGCCAAAAGAACGAAGGCGTTTGCAGCATTCAGCCAAATTGCCCGAAATGCAAAATGGGTGAAGCGGGCGTCTTAACGCTTTTGTTTTGAATTCCGAATTCGAATTTCAATTCCAGAAGACATTTTGTTTCTCAATTACACAGTGTACAAAGGTTATAAGTTTACGTGTTTGTTTTCAACAATCTACTTTTTTGTCTTGTAGTCTTTGAGTTGATTATATTGTCTCTGCTAATTGGTCCTTGCTCTCTTCTGGAGTGTTCTCACAGTTTCAAACGAACTGCGATCTAGGGTACGGGTGAAGCGAAATGGTTTATTATTATGAAGGCAATAAAAAAGCCTAATTGGTGGCTGACTCAAACTGAGTCTAGTTATATGGATTTTAGTTGCTTTTTAGTACTTATACATAAGTCCGTTTACTTTACAATTTCGCAAAAATTGCATCAAAATTAAATACTTGCGGTAAGGAACACTTACTAATTCAGTTTTATTTCTAGACTATAAGGTTTAAATTTTAAGTCGAAAATTGTTATACGAATCAAAGTTAGTTCTTCACTGCGAAAGTTGAAGACGCGGCTTAATGAAGAGATTCTTTTGTAAGTATTTTCTCTATTGGCAATTCGAAGAATCGCACCTTTGTGGAATTGAATTAAATGCAAAGCTTGCTAAGATTTTAACCTAATTTTATACGGAGTTCAAGAAGGATCTTCACTCAAAGAAATGGCATTTAAAACTAGAGCTGAACCTAACCAGTTTTATGGGAATCCTAGCCACGTGTTCTATCTAGGGTTCCTTAAGTTAACAAATCCATTTCAATTATTTGTTATTATGCAAATTCCATTCCAACAAGAGTCATTTTTAATTTAATATATTGATACGAAGATCTAAGTAGAAAGAAAAAAATATATATCCACTGCAGTCTAAGTCGGAATCGAACCAGCGTCTCTGTTATACCGAAACAGCATCCTGAACCATTAGACCATCAGACCGCTTGTGATTCGCAACGAATTAATCCTCTACCTTCGGTAAGTTATCGTACGTTAGTCATGAGTCATGGAACTATGTACCATAAATATTTAAAAGACTTGGTCCCTTAATTATAGCACCACTCTCTAAGAATGTGCGTTAACGCAGCATTCTTCAATCTGAACTGATGTATCAGTAGTATCACGCTTTTCTTTCTACTTAGATCTTTGTATCAATATAGTAATTTAAAAAGATTGTGGGATATTTACGCATCCAAAAATATAAATAAAAAACATTAATAGTAATTGTCAACTTTTGACAACTTTTTCCGGTTATAGAACGTTACCTTTTAATGACAGAATAAGTATTATTGAAAAAAATATTTCAATGAAGTAAAAACTCTCAGAGATACAATAATGTCAAAGTCACATATTTGCATTTTCCCAAAAAACACTCCCTCCATATACTAATCCATAGCAACGTGTGACGTCACACGTTCCTACCTTGTATAGGGAAATTAAGAACTGTTTTGCAGGTTTGTTAAAACTTGTGTTTATTGAAACGGCTTCATGACCAAATTTACCATATATTTCATGTGTTATTCAATGGTATTATTAGATAATAATATTTAATATCACTTTACTTTAAAGGCTCATAAAACAAGATACACACCAGGTATCTAACAAAATTTTCTTTTCAGGGTTTTTATCATAGAAACTACCATTTAGCATCAAAATTATATTTTGATTTGAATTTTCAATTTGGGGTTTCATTTGGACCAAACTAAATAAAAATCAGTATTTAGTTGTCTTATTTCAAAAAAATATTAAAATTAGGATTAGACTTTTAAGATTTGGGTAGGTTTAGGACAAAAAAATAATACCACTATACATTAATCTATATAAAACTAAATGAGACCGCAGTTTCAGGGTGTAATAAAGCGGAAATTAGTGTCGGGGGCCCAACATATTTTTTCTAGGCAGAGAAATAAAACTTTATTTTGCTTTAAAACTGGGAGGCGTACCAAAACAAAATAAAGTTGAAATAATTTGATCGTGATTAAAACAAAGCCTACCAAGAGATATTGCCCGCTTCGTATTCTAACGGTTGGCAGAATGAGATCTTGATCTCTCCAACTGGCGGTGCCAACTGCCGAATAAGGCGCCATTGTCTTTGGCGGGCCAGTACAGACTGATCACGGACAGTACGTCTGCAAGGCAGTGTAATTAACAAAACAGTCGTATTGATTTTAATTGTTTCAGAATAATACAGTCTCTGTTTATTGACCGAGCGTTAGAGAGGTCTCCGTTACTGTAATGTTATTCAATAAAATTCTAGTATTTATTTTATATAATTTGTGTATTTTTTGTTCTTTCTAATATATATATTACAGAGTGCTATATCTTACAAAAACCACCTACGCTTCCGCTCCTTGACATGACAGTTAAACCTTTTCGGAGGGATACCACGGAACCGCATACTTTAGTAAGGGTGCGTTCTGCAACACCTTTCCCCTTTAAACTAAAAACAACTATAGTTTTCTGCTATCTTCCTTATTGCTGTATAGGATGCATCAAAAGATTATCCCTCTTCCTGATTGCGTTTATTAAAGGTGTAACTGTTGATTACTTCATGTTGCTTGGGCTTAAAATATTCGTCAAATAGATTTATTATCTGTTCAAACTTTGTTTTGTCGTTTTGTTTCAACACGTTGAAATACAAATCTTGTGCCTGCTGTCCGATACAATTAAGTAATATAGCCGCCTTTCTGGTTTCTGCCAATCGTTCGAATCCAGCAGCAAGTATAAATATACGGAACGATTGTTTAAATTGTGGCCATTGTGGCCAACAATTTGTAGCATTTTCTAAGTTCAGGCCTTGAGTCATTTTATATTCAATTGCACACATTTTTTCCACTTCCGCATTCGTATTTTCCGTTCCGTAAGTCATTTTGTATTCTATTAATACTTACAAATACCATTTAGCCGGCCGAGCCACGGCCATTAGTGTGACACGTTGAGTTAATGTTTTTCAATCCAAATTAATCTTTAACAACACATGCCGAAGAAGAACATACGTTCTTCTTCGGCTGCGCCATGTAATGTTTTTCAATAAAATTCTAGTATTTATTTTATATAATTTGTGTATTTCTTGTTCTTTCTAATATATATATTACAGAGTGTTATATCTTACAAAAACCACCTACGCTTCCGCTCCTTGACATGACAGTAAAACCTTTTCGGAGGGATGCCACAGCACAGCATACTTTAGTAAGGGTGCGTTCTGCAACAGTTAGAGCCTGGGCAAAAACTCTTGTCAAAAAGTAAAAAAATAAAAATCTATTTAGTTACCTTCAAATAGGCTATTATAATTTACATAGATTTCACTTTTACGTGAAATAAATAATAAAATACGTTTATTTCAGATCATTGGATCCGTATTGAGCTAGTTACAAATACTTACACGTTATGTTGGTATGGTCCTTAAATATTACATTTTACTTGGGATTACATGCGATCTTCAAACCTTCAAGGAAAGAGCGTATTCCCACCTGAAAGCCCGGCAACGCACTTGTGACCCCTCTAGTGATGCAAATGTCTATGGGCGACGGTGATCGCTTACCATCAGGCGACCCGTCTGCTCGTTTGCCCCCTATGCCATAAAATATATATATATATATATATATATATATATTAAAAGCGACGACATATCTATTTGTCCCTTCCAATCGTGACCTATATCCAGTATTTGATAAGCGGGCAATCGAGGCGGGCTACCAACACTCTCAGTAGGCCGTTGCCGCTACCATGCACACGGTTTAATAAAGAGGCAATTCTTTATAGCCTGATGGCAAAATAGTACATTTCGATGCCAGTGCGGAAAGTATGTCATTAAGAATGACATTCCCGCACGTGTATCGAACGACTTTTTTTAATACACTTGCTAAAAAATAAGAAAAACAACAAGTAAACATCATCATCATCATCATCATTTTCACCGTCATCATCATCATCACCATCATCATCACCTTCTCCATCATCATCATGACAATCATATCAACATCATCATCATCATCATCAGCATCATCATCATCATCATCATCATCATCATCATCATCATCATCATCATCATCGACACCATTATCATCAATAAGTAGTCATGAATTGGAACAAGTATAAATTTAAAAGCATTGGAAAAATAAAAAGCACTAGTTCGCGAAAACCAACTCTGCGCACGCTAAACAGCTACGTAAAGTAGCACTTTTTGAGCAACTGTATTAACAAAGATATTTCCATAAAAATAAGTGATGCACACTATTTAAAGGTTGTATGGAACACACACTGTATGGAAACATTTTTTATTAGATTTTTTGTATGCTTGTATGTGTGTTTTGTGGCTTCATCACAAAAATTGTAAAGCCCGACTATGCTCAAGAAGAAAGAGAGTTCTGATTTGTTTTTCTTCCTCTCATGAAGTTGCGGGCACTTTTTAGTCATTTATCTTCTAGTTTTAAACCATTGTTGTAAAATAATCATTCAAGGTTGGTCTTGTGGTTGTACTGTAGTAAAATCTACTGTACAGAACCCAAGACGCGTTCTTAAATAAACATCGTGTGTATTCCTGTTCCGGGCGGTCTTTTAACTAAATTAACGCAGTGTGAAGGGACCATTCGACCCACGGGCTCAAAACGGTGTATTTCATGTACCTTCGTTTGCAAAAAGGGCACAACTTCGAAGAGAAATCCACGCGGTTTGGATCTTATGTTCTTTCGGTGTAGTTCTAAATTGGAGACAGATAACTTTTTAGTGACGTTTTTTTTTTGCGAGTGCATGTGATATGGAAAATGAACCAGAATTTGGCAGACGCTTGTCATAGAATGCTGTGATTACAATATATTAGAGTAAATAGGATACCGTGGATAGTAATTATTGTTAATTAAAATAATTATTTGAATAGGTTAAATAATCGATAGATCCATGCATTTATTTGCAGAATTCCATATTTGATTAATGGATAATAGTTCCTTTGCATTTTCGCGAAATATTGTCGTGGTTCGATGTGACAATAAATAAAGAACACACAATATCTTTTGCATATCCTGATGATGCCTCGTAGAGAGGCAAAACACGTGTCGAGGATTATACTGTCTGGTGATGGTTTGTTGTATTTGCATGCGTATTTTATTTTGTGGAAACAGACTAACCAAGACACGATTTCGCAGCAAAATAAAGAAACTATAATCCTTTAATAATTTATTAATCTACGTTAAATTGGATTTGTTACTTCAGCCTAGTCGGATAAAAGTATCATATTTCCATCTGTGGATTCCTAGTTACTTGTTTGACATTCGTTTAGCCGATTTGGCGTGATGAAGCCACAACGAATATTACAAACATAAAATAAATTAAATAAATTAAATTAATAATCTTTTGGTTTGTGACCTTCATATAGGTATCTCTTATCTTTTTTTAATATCTTCAATCTACAGACATTTCATTTTTACAACCACCCTATTTTCCGCGCCGGCACGAGCATGTGATCAGAATCAACAATGTGCCCATCCATGAAAATAAAGATGAATCTGACCGCATATAGAGAGATAAATCATCGTCTTGTCGAGACATGTCGTTTACTGCCAAGGACACATAAATCAGAATCATGGATGTCAATAGGCCAGTTATTATAAGAATAAGATTAAATTTATTTCACAATACACACTTGAATAAAATACACTGAAAGATCTTGCAGACCCCGAACTAGGCTGGGCCTGTATCTCGGGGCCTAGAAGTGCAGTAACCATGAGATAACAATGCGTACATATGACGTAAACTAAGCATGAAACTTTGCGATTATAAAAGTCAAAAGTCCATTTTTTTTTATTCAAGTACTCCTAGCTACAAGCACTTTTGAATCATATTTACATAACGTTTTTAGAGCAATTTATTGACAATAATTGGAGAACATAAAAAAATAAAATTACATTTGGTAATAAAAAAATCCCAAACAGGATCTTAAAGAAAATACAAAACAGTTTGTGTTTGTCTAATATACTCGTTATTGTATCGTAATTTTCAATTGTAACAAGTATATTATGTATGTAATTACTTTTATTTTTTATGAATAATCTTATTAGATAGATAAAAATATATTCACCAACAACAATAGCAACGGAACACTTTCAAATCTATACGCCACTAGAAAGTACCCGCAACTTCGTCAACGGAGGAGAAAATAATCATAACCATCTTTTTCAGCGTAGTTGAGTAAAAAGTCTCCCATAACCATCTGTGGATGCCAAGCAGCCCGTGAATGAGAATCCTAATTCTTTTCAAATGGGTTATCATGCATATAAAAATCAACGAGCAAGGACATGACGTTATATAAAACCTTTCATTCATCGTTTTATTGAAAAATGGAAATTTTCGTTGTGCAGGCGCCGTCATGTAACAAATTTTTCCTGATGTTTTTGTTTTATTTTAACAAGCGTATTTTAAGCTCACAATAAAAAATAATATCGAGGTTCAGCCGCCATGAAATATATCTGTTCATATCAACCAACTAACTATAATAGCGAAAGGATCCAAAGGGGATCAGTTTTAGCTATGTCTCTTGATCCTGAGCCAGTTCTTGCTAGTTATCGATGCCGAGATCCCGCAGATTTCTTAACTTCGTCACTACAGAGATAACTGTTCATATCAGGGTGGTCAAAAATATCTGAACACGCAGTCAAACCCCTTGACAATGAGGTCGTGTTTAGATGTATGTGAGCACCTTGTTTGCTGCGATATATCTGATGGCGACTAAGACTATACAATAGGTAATAATCGTTTGAGATTGTTCCAAATTATTATTAAGTAGACTTGTATGAGTACAGCAGTTTTGAGGTGATGAGAGCACAAAGACACACAAATCCAGAAAATAAGTTTCAATCCAGTAACTTTAAAAATTTTCAAACGGCTACTTTTTATATAAATCGTCATCTAGTACTCATAACAAGCCTATTGAGCTTACTATTATTAGTATTGCCTATAGGTACTGTTACCTATCTCACCGGGGTAGCTAAGCAATTGGGAATCTATAAAAGGATATTGAATTCAAACCAAAATTCTTACAAAATGACTAGTTTATTTAAACTAATATTTTAAAGCTACGGCTAAGCTCAGTCTTAAACTAAAGGCTAAAGGTACAGAATACTCCGGCCTCACATTAATAGAGACAATGTCAAACTTTTCTTTGTCAGACAAGGGAAGCGTCAATCTACTGAAATACTTTTGCATGATGCTAATGTAAGTGAAAATATTTTCATTCAGCCCTTGGGTCCTGTTACGAATTTCTTTTAAAAGACGCCTGTCATAATCAAAAGGCAAAAACTCCTCCAACAAAACGACGGTTAACTGTTTCCAAGACGTTACCTCGGACTTAATACCACGGAACCACAAAAGAGCATCTCCTTCAAACAATTCAACAGCCGAAGAAAATAATCTAGCCTCTGAAATCTGACGAGAGGTACACAACTCTTCCAAACGGTGCAAAAATGCTGTCACGCAGGACTTCCCACTAAACTTGAGATTCAATGAGCTAACAGATTGATATTTATTGGAGCAGACGACAGGTGCGCAGCGACATTCGACGTGTTTGCTTCACTAGCTTCACCCTCCGCATCACCATAACTAGGAGTCGAAGTCTTGAATACTGAGAACAATCGACCCAACTTCCCTGAAATACGCATAAGGTGCTCAGCAAGTGCTGCATGCAACGTGACTTCTGTCTCCTGTTCAGGCAAGACACGCGTCAAGCGGTGGAACAAATGATGCCCTAATGCCTGCACCCGGTTTAGAGATTTTAAAGTTAACGTTTTCTTTGATGACGTCAGTTGCTCAAGCTCATCCAGCTTACATAAAATGAGTTTCAACTCGGGTTCGATGTCACCCTCAAACTCTGAGATATCATCAGTGGGTATGTCTTTGGATAATTTCCTAATTTGGTCACGCCGTGACTTGACATCATTTGAAGGAACACCGTCCCGAATGGAAACCTCATACATTTATTCGTCTTTATGCAATAAATGAAAACTAATAGGACGTTCCTCCATTGTTAACAACAATAAAATTGCCAATGCAATAACAAGATAAGATAATACACAGTAATAATAATCAAATGTGAACTAATAATTGACCTGAAATGTTAAATATAAGTTAGCACCCATAAACTCTGAAGATTAATGTACAAATTGTACAATAATGCAAAGAAAACTTTGGTGGCTGACTGTACCTTTGAAACTAACCAAGGTATTGGTTATTCACTAATTTGTAAATGGCACCCAATTGAATAAGAAAAAAAACTTTAGTTTGTTTTTGGCTGACTATACATTTCCAAAATATATTACAGTAAGCTAACTTTAATACTGTCCTCACTTCTACTAATTCAAAAATGTTTAAAGAAATCAAAATGATAACTGTGATATTAGTAGCTAACTGTACCACCAAAATGTTTACTCAAAATTCTCAATATCACTTTCAGTTTAAAAAAGAGTAACTTATACCAAATTAGTAAGCCAACTGTACTAATTAAATATTTCAAAGATGGTATCTCCAATGTTGTAAACTATGAATTGCAAAAAAAAACACTTTCTGAAAACAGAAAATAACACATTAATATGTGGCTGAGTGTACTTTAGTGATTAAGATGCAAAATGTCTTGCTTACTAAAAATATGTACTTAATTCGAACCAAAACTGCAAAGTTCAGGTTACAATTTACAAATTGACCTTTGGACATAACCTAACAAAATGGTGTCAAGGTGCACATGAACCACAAACAGCAAAATAATGAAAAAAGTAATTGTCTAAACATAGAAGACAATGAAATTACACTTTAAAATTTACTTATTATCAGAAATAATTTGTATTGGATAATTCCATATAATGATCAAAAATAGTATTACAAAGAAACACATGAACACACCTATATGGTGTATTGTAACATCCAGTAGATGAAAACCAAATCAAGTGGAAAGTCAACAAGCTGCACAATCTTGTAATATTATTAATTTAATACATACGTAACCATACCTGATATCTCACTGACAAAATAAACATTTAAGTATTTAATTAATTTGTGAACACAAGCGAAGCGTACTTTCTTAAATTACAGTGTACCTTTAAGGGACCAGCAAATAATAAGCCCCACGTTGGGCGCCACTGTTACCTATCTCACCGGGGTAGCTAAGCAATTGGGAATCTATAAAAGGATATTGAATTCAAACCAAAATTCTTACAAAATGACTATTTTATTTAAACTAATATTTTAAAGCTACGGCTAAGCTCAGTCTTAAACTAGGTACTTAATTGGTAGAGCGATACAATGGGATGTGTGGGCTAGCTGGTTAACCAAATGACGTCTTCACTTGATACTATTTTTAAGCTTGATTTTAAATCAGTGAAGTATCAGGAGTGCAGACTATAAATTTAATAAATGGGCGCCAGCCTGAGTACAGGCAATTATGATAAAAGATAAATCTGGAAAAGGTACATCACCCAGCGAGAACCCAGGGGATGGCAGCTCGGGTCGGTGCCCGGAGCAGTTTACTGTTTGTGATTGTAGGGCAGACACAGGATCGGTCCAGCCTTCAGCATGCAGATAACACGGCAACCTCCACCCGGAGAAGGAATCGCCAGTGGTTAAATGGTAAAAATAAAATAAAAACCCCTGTGAACAAACCATAGTGTCAAGCAAAACACATGGAAATAACTCCAAAGACACATATTCTATAAGTTTGAAAATTACAATTTCACGTACCTGATGGGGAAAATCGTCACGCCGAGGATACGGAGAGCGAATGTCAACCCATGCAGGGGTTGTTTAAACAGGAACTAGGCGTACATTGCCGCCGGAGCCCTACGACACAGCGCGATGGCCATTTGCCGAAGAATTCTAAAAATAAACACTTCACATCATTACGAGGTTGTGCTTCACCAATTTGTATTGGCCATTAGGCGAAATACTTACCAAAATTTGGGTTTTTTAAGAAACCTGGAAAAATTGTACTGTAACGCCTCAAAGAGCGGACGGAAGTGACGTTTTATTCGCCATGTTGCCAGTTAGAAATCGCGGCGTAACAGAACAAAATTAGGATGGATAAATCAAATCCAACAATTGGAATTTGACAGAAATTTAAAAAGTTTTAACTAGCGAATTAATCCTGAAAGAAAGGAAAAACGACCATGAACGTGAATTTGAAATCCAAGATCACCGTTTTCTATAAAAATCCTTGACGACCCAGACGAAATTTTGAATATGGCAAGAATCAAAATATAGTTTTAAATCGTTCACTAGAGACGTGAACAGCCTTTAGTGTTGGGATATAAAAACGGTTAAACGGAGCTGTAGATTAGAAATGTTTCATTTTATTATTTATTTTGAAAACTAACGATAGGGGCTAGGGTTAAAAATTACTACGTAACAGTACTTAGGCAGACTAAGGTTATTGTATTGCGAAACGAAAACCAAACATAAGACGACACGTTTGGCTCAGTGGATTGTATACGAAGCTGGCGGTCCCGGGTTCGAATCCCGGCCAGGGCAAGTGTTTGCGTAATGAGCACGAATGTTTGTTGCTGGGTCTTGGATGTTTTCTATCTATTTGAATATTATAATTTATCTATACATTATATTATTGGAAACCCCACTGTATTCTGTAAAAGATTTTTTTGACAACTGTGTGATTTAATTATTTTGTTTATTAATAAGTAAATGACGATCCCTTCGAGTGATATATGATATCTTTGACTGTTTTATTATTTACACTTTATAATTTTGATATTATTTTAAATCGTTTTAATAATTTATTTCTTTTGCGTTTGACATTGTATCGGTTATTTTAATTTTACTTTTATTGGTTTAGATGACGATCATGTTCCAAATACTTATAATTTTGTGTAAGGCAAATTATACTGTTATTTTAACGTGAAATAAATGAGTATGCGTATATATCGTAGCATAGTGCCCATAGTACAAGCTTTGCTTAGTTTGGGACTAGGTCCATTTGTGTAAGATCGTCCCTGTGTTATTTATTTAAAAAATACCCCACCCATCGACACGTGTCTTGTATCTGCCCTCTATTAGCCACAAACATCTTACACGTTCATAAAACAGCATTGTACCTCTTCCAACAACAGTCAAGAATTAGAGCCATACAAAAACTGGCGCACATCGACACAGAGACTAAATGACTTATCATCCCCGCTTCAAGCCAACAGGGACTTTCAGGTTGGGGGTTAGAGGTGATATTGCAAATAGGGGTAGGGTAATAGTGAAAAAGGGGTCACTGGGAACGCAAACAAGAATCACCGGCAACGAAGGCAGGGTTAAAATCTCGTATGAAAACAAAGGTTTTTCAGATTGTACGTTCATATTGAGATGTGAGAGTTTGGGAGATTAATGATGCCTTAATAAACTTCTCGTATTAGAGTCTTTTTGACCTTCTGATTCCAGTGATTGAGACCTTGTTTGTCCCCTTTTTGGCTATGAATTGAGCCAAAACTGCCAATTAATGGGCCAGTATCGAGCTCTGGGAGCATGTGCAATGTACAGTTCCTATCATTTTGGGATTTTTGTATTTAGAATCTTTAGCACATTATCATATCATAATTACCGATTGGATCCCTCAAGATGGCTACGGGAACCGAGACCAACCGAAAAAGAAATGGCGGGACGATTTGAACGCATTTTGCAGGGGCTGGCGCCGCTGGCGGGAGTACGCGGTAAACAGAGATAAATGGCAGAAAAGACGGCAGGCCTTTCCCTGGAGTGGAACACTTCAACAGGCTAATAATATATATATATATATCATAATAAGTATAATTTAGTATGCATTTATTGCATATTATGTTGGGTACAAGATCTCTTATACTATCTTGGATTTTGTATAATTATAAATAATACAAACAAATATTACAGGACAATTTTACACAAATCGAACTAGTCCCATAGTAAGGTCAATAAGGCTAATGTTATGGGTACTAGACGATGACACATTTAATAAATATATTTACTTATATACACAGAAATCATCCAAGACTCAGGAACAAATATTTATATTCATCACACACATATTTTTCCTTACCGGGATTAGACCCCAGGACCTTAAGCTTCGCACGAAGGGTGCCTGCGTTGCCACGTTACTCCCGCTGAGACAAACTGGTCTTTTATAGTGGATAATCCAATATATTTTTACCGAACTTGTCAGAAGAAAGGTTGAATAATTTTTCGAGTGTATGTATGTTTAATATATGCCTATTACTTTGGTGAGCTGTGCAGAAATCTTAATTTTAATTAATAATAAATCATTAAAATTAGATTTGCTATTGTTGTGTGAGTAAAATAAGGTTAAATATAAAAAAGTAATTTTGCGGTCCGATTATTTTGATTTAATGGATATACTTGTTGAGGGGGCTAATGATATACTTGTTGAAAAAATGGAAAAAATTGGTCATCATAATCGTAAGCAACAGCAGAAATAGCAAAAAAATAATAAGTGACATACGAGTACTAGTTACTGTTAGGATTCCGTACCTCAAAAAGACAAAAACGGAACCCTTATAGGATCACTCGTGTGTCTGTCCTTCCGTCTGTCACAGCCAGTTTGCTCCGAAACTACTAGACCGATTGATCTCAAATTTGGCACACATACGTAAGTCGGTGACCCAAAGACGGCCAAGTAAAGTAAATTAATTAAATTTAAGCATGGGGCCACTGGGGAGTAACTTAGTAATTACAAAAAAAAAGTTTTGCAAACTGTATCGTGTGACATATCAAATGAAAGGGCTCATTGTGAGAACCTCAAATATATTTTCTTATAATTTAAAAATATATTTATTTAAGAAAACACACGCAAATTGACCGTTTAATTTGGCGCTTGATATATAATATATACTTTCGACCAAAATAATTTCAGCCAGCTCTCAGCGTGGTACAGTTACGTATAGTTAGAGTTAATATAACCCAGTATCATACATAACTTATTATATAGAACTAATTCTACGAGTAGGTAATAAAGAAAACTCTGGTAAGCTGCTGTTCGGCGTGGTGCTCACGTTCGCTATTTCTTTCCAGACAAAACTCTTGAAACTCAGACAAATTCAGGTTGGTTGCTACTAAAACCTGGTACAGGAATCACGCATAAACATGCTTAAAAAATTATAAGTGCTTCTAACAGTTTACTGCGGAATTTTAAAAGGGGCAATATGAGGCAGGTAGAGGAACAACGAAAAATCAAAAACACTGGGACAATCTTACACAAATCTACCTTGTCCCAAACTAAGCAAAGCTTGTACCATGGGTACAAGGTGACAATATACGTAATACATACATACATTCACACACATACAATTACGCCTTTTTCCCATTAAAGGGTAGGCAGAGACTTCCACTTGCTACGGTCCTGGCATACAACTGCCGCTTCATCAACATTCATTAATCTCTTTCGCTTTGTCTCATTCATACACAGAATACTATACTTCATCTATTTTATCATTCATTCTTCCCCTTACATTTAACGTAGCAAAGTGGCTCTCTGTAGCCCACTCTTCGCTCTCGCTGGGACCGAGACGTTATGGGTTGCGAACCACATTGCCGCCATTTGCGTCCCCACGAGCAGCTAGGGATGAAATATTCGAACCCAGCAGAGCCCTGCATACCAAGTAAGGGTTTAGCCTTATTCTGGGGTCACCAGTCCCAAGGCAATTGGGCACGCTAACGACTAAACTCGTCTCTAGCTTCGCATCCATCGGCACGGCATACCTTGGATTGATGTAATATATAGATTAATTAAAATACTTAAATACATAGAAGACATCCATGAACACACATTCATGCTCATCACACAAACACTCGCTCTGGCCGGGATTCGAACCCGGGACCGCCAGCTTCGAAGGCCGTTGTAAAACCCACTGAGCCAAACATGTCGTCATAATATAGGTACTATCCGGACGGAGCCTGACCCGGATAAGCCGGATGCACCAGGCAAGCTAGCGCAAATGAGAGCGACTTCGACTTTGGCATAGTATCAATTCATCTTTCTCACGCTACATTGAAAGGAATGAGACAAGAAATATTTGTCGCGTGAGAGACAGTCGCGTGTCTCGATTATTCTAGAGGTACTAGGGGAACAGATTTATAAGGAGTGAAACGCTCCGGGATGGAGAAGAAGGGCCGACTCGCGCTCAGCCGCTTCTTACTCACCCGCGCTGTCTTTCCCCCCGTCGCCCGCAGACCATGGGAGTATCACAAAAGAACTTGTCAAGCTATAGCTGCAACTTCGTCACGTTCTTCTAGTTGATGAAACAAAAAAAATGTTTTTAAATATCAATTAGTTAAAGATTTCCACATGACAAACGAATGTGATTAAAAGTCGTTGATTAAGAGTCCCCAGTAAGCTCGATTATCCATACAAACGTAGTTACGCTCTCATTTTAGAACGACTTGATAGTTTGTTCTGAAACTTTTTACTTAGAATAAGTTAAGGTATATGCAGGCCTGAAATTAGTTTATAGAGCTTCAGATACCAAAGTAATAAAAATACGGCGAATTTAAGTTTTTCATACAAAATCTGTTTTTGATGTAGTTCGTTTGTTTTATAAACTGGAGCCATATAAACTAATTACAAGCCTAGATATTACCTTATGTTATTGTATATGCAAAGTTTTGTTACAATCCAATACGTACTTTTAAAATGAGAACGAAACTCAGTTTGTATGGAAAGGTGCAATTCGGCCGAGCTTGCTGGGGACTTTTAAGATCTACCAGTAAGCGACGTCATCTGATTTCACTGTTGGCAGATTACGACCCTATATTTTGTAGGGATTAAGTTATTACAAAAATCAAAGTTTTGTTTTACTTATGTCAATTTTGTTTTTATTACAAAATTTATTTTAAAATATCGGCTTCTGAGTCGTTTTTACACAATTGCGTCAGAAGTTGAGTTATGCTTTTTGCGGATTTTTTTCAAATTTTTTCGTTGGAAAATTTCGTTTTCCGGGTTCAGCCTGTAAGGATCCCATCTTTTCTAAAGATATCAGTTATATATAAAAAACAAAGTTTTTATGTCTCGCGAATAAATTTAAGGTTTGGTTTATAGTTTCGGCATGATGAAGCCGCAACGATAAATACAAATTTACAGAAAATAAAAAATAAAATATCTCCATTCCGTGACCTCCAAATAATCCATAACAACAGTTTTTTTTTATATCTTTAATGTACAGACATTTAATTTTTTACAACTTCATAATGGTATATGTTTTTGGCTACATAACTTACCTTTTGTAAAATGTACTCAACATTTTACTGAAGGGTGGGTATTGTTATTTACAGTTTTCCCTAAAATCGCTTCCCAAGTTCTGACTGTCGGCAGATAACGTCACGACCGAACCCCATATTTTCCGCCCCCTTGACTTTTTGTGCGTTTTGATGTACGATAATTTGTCTACAAGAATTATTCGCTGAGTATGTTTACGCGACGCGCCGAGACGGTTTTAGGATTCCGTACTAAAAATGAATTGAGTGTTTGGTACATAATTTTGCCTGTCTATAATGTATATCCGTACTTAAAATAAATTAGGTGTTTGAGGGTACAGGGTTTTGCTTATGTTTATAATACGACAGATATACTAAACAAATAGTCATTTCTGTAGAAAATTATGAAAGTAATTTTGTAAACAAAAATAAAGATTTCTTAGGAGAATTATTAATTGACATAGATGCCATACAAATTATATTTCTTATTATCCATAAGTCAAACATTTTGTTACGGTTCAAATGATTGAAATTATTACGCAGAAACGCCTAAAAACAGGTTTCTCGTATGGGGACCCCATACATTTTTATTTTATTATATTTTTATTATTTGATTTTACAGCGGCCACAATTTCTGTGAACATTTTAAGTGTAAATCTATTACTGTTCAAGAGATAGAGCCCTGTAACCGATAAATGGACAGACGGTCAGACAGACTATTAATGGTGAAACTACTTTTCTTAGTTTTTAATAATGAGTCCATTCGTGAAGTAGTAGCTATCATCTCAAAAAATCATAATTTCCATATACTAACTTTCAACCCCTATTAAACCCTGTTAAGGGATGAGTTTTAAAGAATAGTGAAAAAAATTTGCTCTTAATGTAATTTATTCGTGATATAGTCAATTTCCAATATTATTCGTCAACCCCCATTTAACCCCGTTAGGTTTTCAAAAAATGGTGCAATTACATTTTCAAGCATTTAATGAAGCTTGCATATGTATAACCTCCATTTTACCCTCTTAGGAGAGGAATTATTTTAAACAGTGAAGGTAGTAAACCTTTAAAAAAAATGGTGCATAAGGTCGTGAGTAAAGTATCGTTACCGAAGGCAGAGGATTAATTCGTTGTGAATCACAAGCGTTCTGATAGTCTAACGGATAGGGCGCTGATCCGGTATAACAGAGACGCTCGTTCGATTCCGGCTTAGACTGCAGTGGATCGCAATATTTTTTTCTTTTCTACTTCTTACCTTCTATTCTATCTTTGTATCAATATTGTATTAAACAGTGAAGTTATTTTTCATGACTTCTAATGAAAATTCTATTTGCCAAGTTTCAGGCGACCTACCTAAAAGAATTCCCAAACTTCAACCTATTATACGCCCCTTAGGGGATGAACTTTGCTGGAAAGTTTGTTCAGATCCGGTGAATAGTTTTTAAAATGAGAATCAGATTCTGATTCTGAGAATATTATTAGGATTTATGGTTCACGTTAAGTTTGATTTTCCATACAAAAATACATTATTATAATTAAATTTTAAATAAAGTCACAGTAAAAGACACAAATGGAACTGAAACAATAGGCATATCATTTATCTTGTAAGTCAAAGAACGTAAATCTTCATATACTTTAAATTTATACGACCACTAAAGAATACACTACAGAATTACCCTTCCTTGCATACTTCCGATCTCCTCACACACCTTTGACTCAATATGTGAGACAAGGACACAAGTATATTTACGGTAACCATTTACAATCTATTGTCTTGTTTTGCTCCAAAGTTCAGCGCATTAATGTAATTGTAACCGCAAATTGAGTAACTTTCCCAAACTACGATAATGACAGTTATTTATACAAATACAAGCTTATTCCGTTAAGCATACAGATTCGTTTTGACGTTAACAGTCATGTACCTTAGGACGTTCTTGTTATGAAATGTGTAAATGTCTTTGAACAGAAGTTAGCTAAGGAAGCCATAAAAAGGTGGTGATGGATTTTATTCGTAGAGCGCTACGCGATGCGCTACGCCGTAGAGGGTCTACGAAGTGTGCTGCTACGTAAATGAAGTTTAAAAAGAATGTAGTCTTTGTTTTTAATTATTTTGTTAAGTACATATGTTGCCTGATCTGAAAGGCCGAGGAAACAGTGAATGGATTGCGTGAAAGATGAGATGAACAGGAAGGATGTAAATGAGGAGATGACGAGTGATGGAGAGGTATGGAAGAAAAAAACATGCTGCGCCGACCCCAAGTAAATGGGATAAAGACAAGCTAATGATGATTTTTATTCACACGTATGAGCAATTTCTGACATATGTACCTAACACATATGTCAAAAAATGCTCATACGTGTGAATAAAAATTGGCTTGAGAAAATAATAAAAACAAACAATCATTAAAGACAAATTTAATTAAAATCGACGCTATTCTTAAGAGATAAATTTGTATAAGTAGGTAAAATATCGCAAATTAGGATTGATTTATAGACGCTTACTAAATATTGCTAAAGTGTGTTTGTTAGTGTATCTTTCTGTCACGTGACACGGGGCAGTATTGACGTGATTTTTTGTATATATTTAGTGGCATAGGTAACTTTGTTTCCCAGAAAATATGCAGGTTTTCCGGGGAATAAACACAATAGTAAGTAACAAGAAAAAACTTTGGGAAAATTCAAGAATGAAATATAGAAAGTAACATTTTTGTGAGGCTTTGGTCTGTTTTTTTTTTAATGTAAAATTTTAATGTTTATTTATTTAATATGTATTGCAGAAAATAAGAACTTATCGTACAAAAGGTGAACTTAATGTGATACTAATGTGCATTTTTTACCAGTCAACTATGGGCCAAAGCAGATAAACTGCCGGCACTGCAACTAATTTATAGGCATGTGTTGGACAAATAACAAAAGTTCTATAAAACCCCTTTAAACACAAATAGCAATTCTGTTTTCAGTATTTCGTTCCGTATTTCGTAAAATAAACAACTTGAACCATTCCAAATACCCAAATCTCGAATGTCAAACTACCGACTTACAGATCTTACAGTATTAACAGATCTTCAATGCATTCCCAACTGTATAGGTATGTAGATAAGGTTTACTGAGCTTGGTAATGGGTATTAGCATAAATTATTCCCAGCTTTGGTGACATGATAGGGGAATTTACAGTACAGAAGGTCTTATGTACTTATTTGCGTTGAATTTGAAGTATAAATTAATTGAAGAGAATGTTTTTTGGTTAAGGTGGTGATCGATTAGGGTCCCAAATCCCTCTAAGCAAGTGAGCAACTTCTTTGCTGGCAGAACCGAAGACTCTTAGTTTATCTGCTTAATTCGTTTCATCGCTATATATATATATATATATGTTGTATATTTATTAACCTTATATATATATGTGTATGTATTATATATATTTTGTAATTCATGTATTTAAAGTATATAAATATGTGTTTTTGTAATTACACAAGCCTCAGCACCGCCTACAATTTTTCTGTTTTGCCCTAAGGTTGACTGGTAGAGAATGCCTTATGGCATTAAATTCGCCTTTTGTACAATAAGTTTTCTTTTGTGCAAAAAAGATTAAATAAATACATAAAATACAGAAAAACTTACACAAAATGTTATCTTGTTTGTTTGTAGTTTAAGCGTGTTTGTCCGTCTAGTATAGCCATAGTATATGGACAAATATATGACAAAACCAACTTTTTATTTCAAAAGTTTTTTCGATCGTTTAGAATATTTAAATCATATTAGTATGCTAGCAATGACGCGGGAAAACGGTTGTTTGTGATGAGTTTTGATTTATTATTGTTTAATTTATACCGTATTAATTTCGAACTTCAATTTCGTCACAATGTTGTATTTTGTGACCGAAGAAGTTTATTATAAAATAAACAAGTAAAACTTATCCTTAACCTTACTATATAACAAACGTGAAAGTATGTATGTACATTCCACTTAATCTCATAAAGTACTTGATGATTTTTTATGAAACTTTCCAGTTATGTACCGTGTAAATGAGAATGTCCCTATGTCCATAGGCTATAATTTACGTCAAATTTCACCCCTTTTAGGGACGAAAGAGGGGGTGAAACTTTGTAAGCTATAAATTGCATCTCTACGCGGACGAAGTCGCGGGCAACAGCTAGTACTATATATATACAACATAACCTCTTATAAACTAAAACAATTTTTTACATAATAATTAATAACATACAAAATAAATGAGAAAAAAGGAAAGGACTATATTAAAAACAACATTATAAAAAGAATAATCCTTCCGACAGCTCCGCTTGCAGCATGGTCTCCATCACATTGGCTGCATTATCTCTCTGAATTGCAGAGGCAATTCTTAGCGACTCCAGCGTCCAAATCTAGTGGATTCCAGCGACCATATCTGGTCATCAGTCTACCTTATGGAAGCGTTCCCATGTACCCACACATCTTCCTCCAGTGCGCGATCCCTCAAGGACTCCTTGGCCCCGCAAAACATATACATGGTATAATTAAACTGTGTGAACAAATCTTGATATCATCTTATAATGCCTCTTACTAAATCCGGCATTTTCGTGTCAAAAAGTTCCAAAACTCTGGAGCCCGATTTGGCAGAGATAAGAGATATCTTTGGCATTTTCGAAAGGTAAATTTTAAATTGAGGAGATAATATCTGTCGCTGAACTTTAGCGGACAAGTCATTGGATTAGGTATTGAAGTAAGAGTTGATACTAGCATTTCCTTATTCCGTGTATAGACTATGAGATTAAGTTTCTATTCGACCAATGTGGAACAATTTTGTCAGTTATTTATTTAACGCAAACGTTCGTATGTAAGTAAGTTGTGGTTTAAAACTGTGCAAACCATTTTTCAACCACTTACTGGGGCTCGTTTCAGAAAAAACTTGTAACTTGTATTAGAAGCGGAAATGTCTTTCCAACAATATGTATTAAAATGAGACTTTCAATATTAATAAAACTTGTAATATAAGTTACAAGATTTTGTAAAACAGGCCTCTGGAATCAGATTGAGCTGAAAGGCATACTGAAAGTGCTCGTTTATTACTGAAGCGGGGGCAGGTTACAACAGCCGGTTCGAAAACGTTGTGACGTCTCGTACATAATTATCACATACGCGCATAATTATAAAAGTTCCTTTGGTTTTCCACGAAATAGTGTCTTGGTTAGATGCGACAATGAATTGTGAATACCGCTAAGTAATGCCTCAATCTATCAATTATACTTATCTAATTTCAGTAACAATTTAATATTATGACACCATCGAGCTGATCTGATGATGGAGCCGGGAGATGGTTATAGGAACTCTGTAACAAAATAACGCTCTAATAGGATTATTTTAGGGCTTTTTAGAATCGTTATCAGTTGATAGATGTTTAAAGAAAAGTAGTGTCAAACCATATGTTTGATTTCATTTGTATTTAGTTATTCGTGTATTTAAAAATTGTATACTTAGAACATTTGTATAGTTTTTCGATTCAGCAATAGATGGCTCCAGTATTAGTGGGTCTACAAGCTTAAGTTATTAATATTGTATTAGATGTCATGACTTGTTTTGTTTGTTTGGGAATTGTTTAAGATGTTTTAGTTTTTATTAACGCGATATATGTCCCTGTTTCTGACAGGAAACGATTGTTTTCCAAAGTTAGTACTTATGTTAAGAAATTTTAATTCATCAAAAATGTAACCAATATAACCAGTGCTTGATTAAATATAAACTTTGTAGAAGCGCAGTGAAGTTTCAGTTTAAGAAGTCAGCAATAAAAGCTTGTCAAACAGATGTAATTCCTAAGACAGGCTTTGTTATTCCTATAATTAGTAACATTTTGTTACTTATATAGGCCACCAAACAAGGCCGACACGAGTTTGGTTTAATTAATCGTAAAATTATTATACTTCTCAAGGAACATGGACCGTGGAACTAATTTGATTCTGTTCGACGTTCAACTTGACTAATCGCGAAGAGGAGAGAGCGAAAGATTCGCACGTAGATACGATAAGTGCTAAAATTACAAGACATTTAGGAGTTTTTGCAAATAACCACGTAACTTAATCAATTTGTAACGAATCTGCCGTATGTCCACGCCCCAGCCGCCGGAAATTGGATGACGCGCCAAATGACTGACAGCGTCGAGTATACCTACTCAGCAATACTCGAGGCCAAAGAATTTATTCAAGTTTAAGGGTACAGAAAGGTCAACCCTTTGCTTGATAATGTATCATACAATTTATGACACATTTTATTAGTGTCGCGCCACCTAGCGTTATATACTGCAAATTTTTCGGGTTTCACTCCCTTTAAATTCGCCGTTACATGCGACACAATCATTTGCATTTTTTTATATGAGATAGGAGGCAAACGAGCAGACAGGTTGCCTGATGGTAAGCGATCACCGTCGCTCATAGACACTTGCATCACCAGAGGAATTTTGGATATTTTGTTTTGATATTTTACATTCGATAGTTTTAAGCAATTAAACCACAATAAAAGTTATAAAAGCTATTCTTCACCACACCCATGCCTCTGTATATAATACTTGTGACTTTTAGGCACGGCATTTGCTCAAGAGACATCGAAACATTCTGAAATATGTCCGTAAGTGATTGATGATTCGGACACTCAAGTTTCTCGTCACATGTTATTGATGTTACACTTGGACAGAAAGAAAGCAGATTTGACTGTCTCAATATAAAAGTGACAGACAAGTTCTTCAGGGGTGGTAAAAGTACCTCATGTTTGGATTGCAATTAAGGTTTTTAAGTTATTCTTGATTGATGATATATGAAGGTAAACACGGAACCATTATAGAATCCCTCTGTATGAATATGTCCGTCTCTACCCTTTTTAATTTTGATAGTACCTATATCCAGCATAAACATCCAATATAAATATCAAAACAACTGAAAAAGACTCGATTTTTTTTTGATATCCAGATTTATTATGCTGCTAAACACATTGTCTATCTCGATCTAAACGACCTCCTAAGCCTGCGAGCCTCCAAGGTATCACAAAAGCGGATCTTAATCCGTCCCGCGTCCGGTGACGGCCATTTTGAGAGCGGTATCGGCATTGCAAATGGCGGATGGGTACTGATTGTGAAATTCCTTTGTTTTGTTTGCAAAATAGAAATGCTACATCGTTGGTAGGATACGGGTATAGTTCGGCTTGATAAAATCAGTTTTTTAAATTCGTATTGTAAGAAAATAAATAAACAAATTCTTTATTTGTTAACTGTCGATTGGATTTGACATTTGTCGCACAGATTGCTCAAGTTATTAGGTTCAATTTAATCATTGAGTTACTTAATTGATTTAAGTATTTAGTATTGAGTATTAATTCCCGGTTACGTGGGTGAAACCGCGGATTAATTTGCAATGAAATTTAGAAATAACCCCAAGTCGAGTAGAGCAAATACTTATTTTATTTTTGCATTGTGAAAATTAAAAAAAAGTTCAAAAACAATTTTAGATCATTTTGAAAATAAAAAAGTATTTGATCGCTCTACTTAACCGCACTCTAGTAGCACTTGCATCAATCCAGTCATTTTTATTATGAGAAAGATAGCGTAAATATGCATAAAAAAGAAATTAAATATTTACAATAATTATTTACCCGACTACGCAGAAATAAAAAAGAGGCTTATGATGTTTTTCTCCTTCGCGAACGAAATTGCGGGCATGTATAAAGTTCTTGTCTCAAAATGCGAAATGTCGCTTCATACTTAGGTATACATTCGTGTATATATGACTATAATATATTCAAATAAATTAATTGCATCGGCTTAGGTAATTAATTACCATAAGAAAATAAAATGCGGTTGCATTTCAACAACAGAAATAATCAGAATCCTACCAAAAAGTATGAATATTGAAAAGTAAGCTTCCCTATTGAGTTCAGTTGAAAACAATACTTTCGTCAAATTTCGTGAAATATAGACTCGAGCTTCACAAAGGTAGTGAAGAAAGATTGATGAAAGATGGAAGGTGATCGCCTCTCCATTCCAGTCGCGTCATATTTCATCAAAATCGGCAGGAAAGTTGTCTGCGTGTCTAGGGGCCATTTTTATAGCTCACGATATTCCGATATTTATTGCCTGGGGTAATGATGCGACGCGGGAATATTGCTCAGAGGGAATATTGCCGTAAGTGTAAAATCGCTCGGAGCAAGAATGTCCACTTGTCATTTCATATAATAGCATGAGTTTTATTGACCAATGTTGATATTATTTTTAAATCAGTTCCGATTAAGTGTAGTTTGCGTACAAAATAATTCGACTAAAGTTCATAATAAGTAGGGGTAACTGTTGAACAAAAATGGACACGAAAGTAAATAAATCTTGGCAAATTACAATTTTGTGAGATAACAGAAATTCTGTCCATATTGCCAAGAATTGGATAACTAATTACGAGTAGTGTAGTAAGCGTTTAGAAGAGAATTTGGTCTCTTAAGTAGGTTTCCGCTAATGCTGGAAGCACGCGAATGTAATAGTCAAGGGCACCAACATGTATACACCACAAGTTTCAAAAATATGTATAAAGGTCTTATTATTATGGTACTAAGGTCTATGTATACTGATTTTGGAACTTTCTGTGGATATTTATCTTTACCCTTGACTGTACTATCCTGCTCTGTGTAAACTTTTTACAATTACCTATTTTAAAAAGTTAAGCGTGAAAATTAAACGTCAATGCAAAATAAGCCTTAAGTAATTGGATTATGATCATTTTCTGATTTTTGAACTTGTTTACATATGACTTCATGTTAAAATGACCATGTCAAATACCGACGATTCATACATAGAAAGTCGGATACCTTTATTTGTTTTTTTTTATCTTTATACTATAGCCGTGAAATCCCTAGGCCACAGGCAATAATAGCTATGAAGCTTGATACAATAACCGCCTGGTATTAACTACTCAATATACTTCCGAGATTGTCATTTCATTCAATTACTCGAATATTTCCGATTTCATCCGACAGTAGCCGAATCCTATTCTAAGGGCTTACAGACTGTACATACTCAAACTGTGTGACTAATATACGTAAACAAAAGTTTTTTAAAATGACACTGATTTCCTAAAGTGCTAAACAATGTCATCATCAATTATATTGCCGGCAATATGTCTAGTGGCAATATTTCTAAGTATATAAATACTGTTTAGCCTCACTGGTCTGCATTCTCTATTGTTGCTATTGATTTGTTGGTAGGTGAAACTTTTTTGGCAAGTCTGAGAGTTAGTGTTGTTAGTGCTGGAGATTGCGTCCAAAACTTGGATAACAGCGTCAAAACAGACGAAGAGGTGATTTATAACAGTTTACTCGTAAAAGATGCCTAAGTTTATACTTATAGGTGACCTCGTTGGATAACACTGTTTTTACGCTCAGTTAACATTAGGACTGCCTTAAATTTTAACCGTGTTTGAAAAATAAAAATCATAATAGTTACGTTTCATGTTGCAATTTTTTTCTGAAAACATTCAAGTGATGCTCGTATTACTAGTATCGCTGAATTGTGTCCTAAACCTGTATATATACAAAGAAGACTTAAAAAAATAGGTATAATAAATTTGGAAGAACAAACGCATCTTAAATACTTCTTTAAGGTCATAAGCGCGCCATAAGCGTTGAAGTTTTTCAAATACTTATGCGTGACTTAAAGCTGAGTTTAACTATTATCTCCTTCGCCGTACTGTAACTCGAAGCTCACTACTCGCGACGACACTTATATTCAGTCAGTTGTCGGCTTGGCGCCCGGCGTGATGCTGCTGACTCACTACACTGCGCACAGCTCTGAATACTACACTACAATGTACTTACGATGCAGTAACTGGCGCTGCTAGGGCAGATGTCCACACACCGCACTGCGGTTGTTGCACAGCGTGATGCTGCCGATTCACTGTATTGAGCACAGCTGTGAGCACTACACTACACTGTACTCACGATGCAGTATCTGGCATTATTGGGGCAGTCATCCACGCGCGCCGCACTGCGGTTGGCGCATGGAGTGATGCTGCCGACTCCATCGCTGTACTGCCCACACTGCCAACATTTCAGCGCCGCGCACGCCGACACCAATGCGAGCAGGAGCGTCGCCGTAGCCAGTCGCGTCGTGCTTGACATTTTCTGTAACAAAAATAATCATCATTATCATATCAATCCAAAGACGTCCTGCCTGCTGTACAAAGGCCTCTCCCAAAGATTTCCATTTTGATACTTAAGCACTTTCTAGGCAAATATGCTTCAAGTTAGACTTCATCTTACTTATGTTGAGTAATACATACTGCTACTTAAATCACTCTCTCAACTTTATGGCCGACACTATTACGGTTATTTATTTTCTTACTTTGTGTATAGTATTTATTATGTCTAAGTAATTATGTATGTATATATCTGCGCATACTTATGTATGTATGTTTTATACTGCTTCAGAATGTATCATGTTTTGCTTCATAAGTTATGAATATGGGTTCCCTTTATCTTGCATAATATCGATTGTCCGAAATACACTCGGCATAACGGTTATCGCAGAAACATTTTTAGCCAAATAATACTTTAGCATAATTGTATACTTAGCATATCTGTAATGTCATGTCAATGATGATTCTGTCAAGGGCTGCTATGCGAAACAAAAATATGACAATAAATTGTATGCAATAATGAAATGAAATGAAATTGTTTATTTCGGACATCATCCATATTGGGTTCGTAGGTAACGTGTCGACTTAATAACAAGGTTAGAACTTACAATTAATAAAAAATAATAATAATAGAAATTTAACAAATAAGTTTAAGTATAATAATATAACGTAAACCTATGAAAATAACTGTTTTTCGCCACTCAGTAAAAATTATTCTTTTAAACACTCCACAACCCAACGATCGTCTAAAAAAGATCGCTATTTAGCTATAAGACCGCCTGTTGCTTACCTCCATTTAATTTTTACTTTCATGTTTCTGTATTTCTGTGTATTTGGAGTGCGCAATAAAAAAATATTTGTATTGTATTGTACTGTAATTTTATAAAGGTCAAATGCTTGCTTGCTTATTTCGGATAAGACAAAGAGTGAGGCACATCTGGACGAACTTGTCGTTGAAAGTCGGGTAAACCTGCGAAACAGTTCAATCACCTGAAAATCGAATTAAATGTAATCACCAAACTCCTTTTGAAATGCAGCAAATGTTGATCTACTACAGATCATTGATCCAGCGCAAAGGGCCCGAACAGCTGTTCCCAAGCAATCACTTTGCAAGTCTTCAATTGTTTTAAAAAAAGTGACAAGCCGAAACGAACTCTAAAAAGAGAAGAAAACAGCTCGATATTGGTCGGGTATTGAGTTGGATGCCAGCCAAAGTTCTGTAATGAAAGTGATTGAGACGGGGGATTTTAATGCGACGAAGTTGGGACTTTGAAAAGGTTCTTGAGTTACACGAGGTTTATTGAGAAGCTATAGGCTTGAACTTTGAAGGACTTTGCCGTATTAAGTGCGTGCGTCAAGGTGAATGCAGAAAACTTAATGAGTGATTTTATTTTAATTTATATATGTTTGCCCGCAACTTCGTCCGGGCATAAATGTAATGTTTCATTACGTAGTGACTAATTTTCATACTAATTTAATTCTCCTGTTTCACCTACTTAAAAAAAATCTTCGTTAGTGCATCTTACGTATCTTAAGAAACTATGTGTTTTTTAGTTTCATATTCTTACTTTAAGTGGCTTATAATATGCATTGACTGGTAATAATTATCTCAAGTTACATTTGTATAGGTATCAGATAATAGTACATTATTGGCGAGACTTGGAAGTGAGGGATTGCCAGACGAGTATAAGTTTGCAAGGACAAGCAATAGCGATGCCTTGCTGTATACGATTCATGCAATCCTTTCTTCCACCAAGGCATATATAGTGCATTTCTCAATTATTATTTTTTTCTTTATGCTATCTATCTGCGATCAGCCTTAAGCCATAAACAGATCTGTTCTAGTGTATATGACAGGTAGGAAGCACATCCATTGATGTAACATCCTTAAATTTGCTCATATTGTGGCGAGACGTTTCCTTTTCAGCCGAAATTTACAATTTGATGTGTCTATCAGGTTTGAGGCTAACACGTTTGTGTGGTGTTCTAGTCTGTATTTGTACTTTTCACAAAATCTTTGTATCTCCTCTTTTACTGTTGGCATTTCCAAGTATTTATGGACTTCTGTATTTTTAATAAAATATGGAGCACTGCTAATTATTTTCAGGGCATTGTTCTGGAATCGTTGTAGTACTTCTATATTGGAGTGACAGGCTGAGCTGAGTTGTATGCCGTAAGTCCATATTGGTTTGATGATGCACTTGTAAATGAGTACTTTATTTTCTACACTTAATGATGACTGCCTTTCTATTAGCCAATAGGGATCTCTAAGTTTTTTGTTAGCCTGATTTCTTTTACTTTTTATATGATCTTTCCACGTTAGCCTTCTGTCTAGGTGCATACCAAGATATTTAGAAAGAAAGAAAGAAAGAAAGAAAGAATGATTGATTTTGAAATACACACACACAGGTACAACATCATCATAGAGCTTATGACTAAAGAACAAAAACAGTGAGTGAGTGTTGGTGGTATTTCAAAAAAGGAGCCCACTCAGCATGTGTCGGTGCATGTAGTACATCGACGCTTATTTTCAGTGGGTCCATAAACACATAACTTAACCTAAGTAAATAACAAATGTAATGTACAGTCTTAATACTACCTATTACCGGCGAAAACCAAACCAGAAGGGGGTTAATAAATTGAGACCGGGAGTCGTTAATGGGTAAACTTACGAATAAATCCATACCATCTATACTAATATTATAAATGCGAAAGCAACTCTGTCTGTTATCTTTTCACGCTTAAACCCGAGGCGGAAGTTTGTATGGGGAAGCAATCACTGAAAACATATTAGGCTCTAGGCAAATGTTAGTACCTATTACATGAGAGTGTGGAGAGTATATGCAGATTATATATATAAACACAGTCAGCTAGACGTAAGAAACTTGTTCTTGATGTAGGTGGAGTTTTAACTTTGTTTTAAATATGTGTAGTGAACCGGCATTTTTTATTGGTGGTGGGAGATTATAGATGGAAGATATTATTTGACTGTATCTTGATGGAGTAGGACCGTATTATCTAACGATACTAATGAGCAATTTCCTTTCCGAAGAGTGAAAGTTATGTGGTTTGATTTTGCAGCGCTTACTTGAATCCTCCACCTTTTCAACCAGCAATCGATATCTTCAAGATGATTTTGTAGCTTTCTAAAAGCTTCTGCTGAATCAACGCTAGAAACTAGCACAGCGGTATCATCAGCGTATGTTACAGTCATAACTTCGTGAGATTATGGAATATCAGCGGTATACAGTGTATACAGAACAGCGTCAAGCACAGATCCTTGCGGGATTCCAGCTTTTATCTCCTTGAACGATGACATACTATCTTCAAATTTAACTTGGAATATCCTGTTATCCAGGTACGATTTGAGTAACATAAACATTGAGTACGGCAGTTTTGTTTTTAACTTGAACACCAGTCCCTTATGCCATACTTTGTCAAAAGCCTGCTGCACATCCAAAAATACTCCAGAGCAGTATTCCTTATTCTCTAAGGACTGCCGTACTTTCTGGGCGACTCTGTGAACCTGCTCGATGGTGGAGTGATTTTGGCGAAAACCGGGTATTCATTTTTCATGCCGAAGATGCGGCATCAATCTCAAAAATGACAAAAATATTAAATAGAATAAAATTAAATTAATAAGTACAGTTGTTAAATATTAAATTTACACCAGTAACACTCATATTAGAATGTTGTATTTTGGTTTGTGTATTTGAAACATTCCATATCGTGATCACTTGAACTCATGTTGCTATTAGAAAAATAAAACATATTAAAAGAATATATAGATATTCGGCTGCAATTGGGAAGAGCTTTCTGTATAGTGCGAGAGTGTTTCGTGATAGGGCTCTTAAAAAAAGTATAGTCAACCGGGACAATTGCGACTATGGGATAAATGCGTTATTGATAAATTTCTTTAAATTCGAACAGTTTGAAACTACCCATATCAATATTTTTCCAGTATAAGTATAAAAAAGAGATCAGGGACAAAATGACGCGTTTTGATGCTATTGTTAAAAGACGCATTTGTCCCGTAGTCGCAATTGCCCTAGTTGACTACACCTTTCTTAAGAGTGCATTTGGTACGGTTGACCTTAACCCAATATTTTAGGTTTTTTTTATAGAAGTTTTAAATAGGGTTTCCGAAAATAACGAATCTTAAGTAATGAGATATTTGAGTAATTGGCACATTTTGGGAAACATGATTGGTTTTCCGTCTAAATCTTTTCATATATCCACACTACAATGCTTCTTCTAGGGTCATACTTGTTCTAGAATTTAGCCGTCTTTCCTGTGGGCAACGCAATAGTTAAGGGCTTGGGTACATATAACTGATATTTTTATCGCTTAGATCTAGAGTATTAATCAATTTGTACATCGTCTATAAGGCACTAAGAAAAATTTGTATTTAAAGCCCTACTTTCGGGTGACCACAGGAAAGACGCATAACGCTAACTCATACTAAAAATCAGTATGACCCTCTATGACAAATTTCCGAACCATCCACCAACACGCAACCATCAGAAATTTAAGCTCGCGTCATTAGTCGACGAAAGCTTAACGGAAACTTTGTAAGCTTTACAATATACTTAACGTAACGTGCAGTTTACGAGCCGTAAAGAAGATTTATATAATGGCAGCCATATTGTATAGTATCCCGTTTTACACGCGTCTGAATTTCTATGAATGAAAAATGTTTGCTGGTAAAAAAAAAAATTATTTTATGGCAGTAACAAAAAAAGATAGTTACGTTTCATCATTTTTGTATTCAGTGTTATGCTTTACCTCATGAGGGAATGGGCAAAGATGAAAATAAATATATTATGTGTAGTAATTGATAAAAGCTTTAGATGACATGTTTCTATAAATCTATCTAAACCGATAACCATATTGAGATTACAATAGTAGTTAGGGGCTACTAGGTTAAGGTTACCTCACGGGTTGAAAACTGAACGAACCATTAAGTTCATCGACCGGTGTCGAAAAATCGCGAGAGTTTTATCTAGTAGAGAGAGAGAGAGAGAGATATAGCTCTCACGATCTTTCGACGCCGATTCATAGTCCATTATGGCTGCTGTGACAATCGATCCGTGGGACAACCTCACATCGTAAAAGCCGAATTTAACAATAATAAATAAATAAATAATAACACAGGGACAATCTTAAACAAATCGACCTAGTCCTAAACTAAACAAAGCTTGTACTATGGGTTCCTAGGTAACCATATGCGTAAGATATAGATAAAATATAGAGTAAGTAAGTATAATACTTAAATACATAGAAAACATCCAAGACCCACGAACAAACATTTGTGCTCATCACACAAACACTTGCTTGATTCAAACCCGGGACCGCAAGCTTCGTAGACTGTTGCACAACCCACTGAGTCAAACGTGTCGTCGAATTAATTGTTTCGTAGCATTTTGTATTATTATTTGTTGTTATAGCGACAAGAGCTCTGACAGACGGACGGACGGGAAGATAGCCAGATAGACATCAAAAAATAATAATGTAATATACTATTACATTATTAAAAAGAAGAATTAAAAAAAAGTCATAACTCCGAAAATTCGAAAAATCGCGGAACATACATGGGGTGATTTAGATAGCCCTCTAAGTCCTCTACCTCCCAGCTTCAATATATCACTACTTCATGGGACACCCTGTATATATATATACATACATATAAGTACCTGCTTCTAAACTACTATGAAGACTCTTAATCTTGAAGATTTCCCAAGAGATGCTTGCGCAACTTACACTTGAAGGAGAATTTACTCTGAGCTTGTCATATACTGAGGGGAAGGGCGTTCCAGAGACTAATTTCCTGTACGGTGAAGGAGTTGGCCATGGTACCAGAGCAATGAGGAGGAATGGACAGATGTATATTTTGCTGTCATAGAGACTACAGTCCAGTGGCGTGGCGTTAATAGAACCCAAATGTCATCGGCTTGCCCACTTTAAGGCATTTGAGTACTTTATACGTGGCTAAAAGCGATTATGACACTCAGACATATTTTTCCTCGCTCACTCCGTGAGCTCGTCCAAATAATCACTTCCTTTCATAGTGGCTTATTTTAGCCCCTTGTCAAACAATCTACTATTAAACGCAAAGCGCATTACCCATATTCCAAGACATGCCTATTACGATTCGTCTCAGTCCTAATGCTTCAGCGAGAGAGCTGGCGCTGTTCTTCAATGAAGAAACTGAATCAATATAATTTTTGATTATTTTTAACACTAAATCTATTCGTAGTCCAGCAGCACACAATTTGATCGTCTAAATCAAAAGACAAACTAACGAAGCGAAAAGTCTTGCAAAATTGTTCAAAGCATTTATAACTGATAATACCGCAGTGCCTCTGGTACTAGAACCGCATTCTCAACAAAATTATTGTGAACACCGACAGCAAAAACAGCAGAAAACATAATTAGATTCTTTCCGAGTCGTTTAAGAATACCGGCGGCATATTTTCACGAAATAACTCTTTCCTTCCTTCCTCCTTTCGCTTCTTTTTATCCCCCATTTACGTGATAAAGGCCTAATTATCCTTTTTGTAATTTTGTTTCGTGTGCCAGAATGTGGGACTGTACACATTTTAATTTGCAGTGTTCTAGTGTGTCTCATTGTTCTTGGTTTATTATGGTATAAAAACATTTTATAGCAGATCCTTATACAGGCTAGACTCTCCCTATATGTAACATTGTTGCATGCCTTATGTAAATGCTAACACGTAGGATATGGAATATTCTAGTACTAACAAAATGAGTCACAGTTACTTGAAATACACTATTTTATTACATTTTTTTATTTAACTTGCAATGTAAATATGTATATATGTAATATGTTTGTTCTGGTGGAATCTTGCAAGTTAAATTTGTCCTACTTCCCGGATTCCAATTGAGGTTACATTTGGCATAGTTGTAAGTTTGGTGACAATGCAATATATTATGATACCATCGAGCTGATCTGATGATGGAGCAGGAAGGTGGTCATAGGGACACTGTAATAAAATAACTCAATCCTACCGAGTTTGGGCTCTTTAGAATCGTCTCGGTGAGTAGTTGATGGATGTTCAAAGAAAAGTACAGTCGGCAATAAAAGCTTGTCACAAAAATGAAATTTTTGACAAAAACCTATTATTATTTATTGAACTACGTATACAATAAAAAACTAGGCCATGGAAGAAGTTATTTTTCGAAAGCGTTAACTTAGTACTCGTAGTGCAAGTAAGACGTAAAAAAATTCCAAGATTGCACCAAATTCTAGCCTCTGGTCTAGATTAAACTAGACTTGTAAAATAAATACCTAAATTTAATTTTCTTTTATTTCCTTCGCCAATAGACGGCAAGCAGCCAGTAAAATTATAATATTGTTGAACGCAGTATAGTAATTTCTAAATATTTGTTTTTTTTTACTAGCCTATATCTCCCACTGCTGAGCATACCTTTTAAAGAATGTTATTTTAAATAAATAAAAAATAAATATTACGGGACAATTTTACACCAATCGAACTAGTCCCATGGTAAGCTCAATAAGCTTGTGTTATGGGTACTAGACGACGATATATATAAGAGATATTTTGTAAGTTAAGTTACTGAAGAGTTCTTCTTATTACTCTGGGGCCCAAATTAAATATGGATTGTCATACAAAATTTTCCAAAGCTTTTACACTTGTTTTTTACATCTTAAAACCTCACAAAGGATTTTTAAGAATTAGTATTTTTACACTGCGATTATAAAGTTACAAACATTGACGTTGCATGTCAAAGTTTCTGCATTATAACATTGTTTTATAAAGCTCTCGCTAACACAGCTCTAAAGTTTTATACGAAAATATTTAAAAACAGAGCCGCCAGCTCGAGGGCTCTTGACCCGCGCTCGCGGCGCTGTGTCTGCGCCAATGTGTTTTCGTTACACTTCCACGAGCTGAGGGGCTAAAAACGTCGAGGGTTTCGGGGGAAGCGTTTAATACCTAGCCCGAACAACATTGATGAGACTGTACCTCCAGTACAAGTAATACATGCGACTCTTTGTGACCCGAAATATATTTTCGGTCCCATTCCTTTCAATAAAGTGAGAGAAAGATGGATTATGCTATGTCGCGTGACAAGCGAAGTCACGGTAAGTTGGGCTAGTGCAACTGGACTGAACAAGCGCGGCGCACTCCATAACGCCGACCAGCAAAAACTACTTTAACCTCAGTAATGAGGCCACTGGTATGACGCGCATTGCGTTTTATATGCGAACGTTTACATTATAAGCACCGTAATGGTTACAAAAAATTCTAGCTCTCTTGCTTGATTGTGCGGTCTTTTGCCTGCAGGCGGTTTTTGCTAAATAAATAAAATAAATATCATAGACAATCTTACACAAATCGACCTAGTCCCAAATAAAGCAAAGCTTGTACTATTGGTACTTGGCGACGTTACATATAATAATATAGTACTTAAATACATAGAAAACATCCAAGATCCAGGAACAAACATTAGTGCTCATCAAACAAACGCTTGCCCTGGCCGGGATTCGAACCGGGGACCGCTAGCTTTGTAGGCCGTTGTACAACCCACTGAGCCAAACGTCCTTAAGAATACAAGTCGCACCCGCAGGCAGATTGCAGTTCCAATACCAAATGTATTTGAATACAGTCCATCTGTTTAAAACTCACTTCTCCTAGTCCTTCTTTTCTCTTAGCGAGAGAGAGGAGAGAAGCCTATCCACTAAAATATTCCTTTTTTTCCCGCACCTGTCGTTGTCATGGGAGCGTGAACGTTTCAATCTCATACGCACAAAGTTTTTGGCCATGGTAGGCCGTTTTGCTGTGCCTATACGGATCCATGGTCATTCATGGCTTCAGGGTACCTCTGTGCCTGTATGGACCCATGGTCTTTCAGGGTAGACAGGGCCTTTGTGCCTATATGGACCCCAAGCCACTGATGTTTCACCATGACGTGACGATCTGTTTAAATCTGAAATGAAGACATATCAAAATCGCTTCGAAAATTACAATGCACAAAATATGTACCAAAAACTTGACCCAGAAAGCCTCTCTTGCACCTGGGGTTAAAAAGTTGCATAATTTTACATCAGTATTATTATAAGCTTCAGTCTTTAAATTCATTATTCAAGAACCGCTTTTAACTTTATCTCACCAACTTTGACAGTTAAAAATACACGAATCGCTTCAAAAATGTCTCTGTTTTAAATATTTAGCCAAGACACCTCTGTAGCTATTAAAATTTCAAAGCCCAGTGACCAGTTAAGCTGGAGTCTTTCAACTATCCGGGATTTGCATAAATGCTAGTAGACGGCCTTTGAAAGGGGTCAGGCTTAAGTGGTCGCAAGTTTGAGGACTCAAATGGATGCAATGGTCGCAAGACTAGGCGGGGATTTGAACTTTGTAATTTGTGCTGTTTTATTTTGTTTCTACAGTTGAGTTTAATTCTTATTCGAATAAAAATATAGAGCTGGATTATGTTGTTTTAGATTTACATGTATTTTACATAGCATCAGGTCAAAACAGCGGCGGATTCGCCGCCGAAAGGTAGTAAGATTATTTTTTACATTGAACTTTATTAACAGCCTTGATATAAAATTAAATACGACATTAAATGGAGTATGCTAACGACCGAAAGATAAAATGACTTCTTTTATTCCTCAGTGAGCGACTGCTTCATTCAACTTAAAATCTATGCTCGGTAGAGTAACCGCCACTACTCTCTGTATTCATCCAGAGGGTTGACTTCTTGGTACGACCTGAAAACATCATTGAGGGAAAAGTTAAAAGGAAGAGAGAAAGAAGGAGACCAGGTACCTACTTTGCACAAGTAAAGGAGAAAGTGAAAATATTCATGCAATATATAAATATAAGTTGAATAATCAACGGAAATATTTTTGCGATCACTTGCGATCTCATATCTAGAGATAGTTCTCCAGCTAAAACGTTTTCCTTATAAATCTCGAGAATTCTCAACAACTTTAAGCTGGTATAAGCTTGTCATTTGCACACCTCCCTATGCTCTATACAGGGTGGAATGAGTATCTGTCAAAAATAACGTTATTGCTGACTGCATCCTGTAAACATCCGTCAAATTTTTGAGCTAAATAAAAATCTTCTGTAACGTCAGTAACTCAAATGAGATAATGTACACGATATAATATGTTTAAATTGTTTTATTTAAATGAGTGATAATCACGCAAACAGGAGAAAGTATTATCCGTCATTTGGTCATTGAGATGATTCTAATGAAGCAAAACTCAATAATATTTATATATTTATTTAAAAAAAAGTAGTGTTCGCGCCGCTCCGTTTCTCTTTACAGCCTTGTACTAAGGTCCTTTTTGGAGTGTGTAACGTTTAACCAATCAAAACCCTCACATATCACGACATACCAAATCCAGCCAATCACAGGCGCGCTCTCACGGACCTCACCCGCGATGCAACACATTCACACACACTTAATTATACCCACCACGCCGATGTGCATACGTTTTTGTATATATATATATATATTTTTATTTATCAACAGATCAGCTCGTTGATATCATAATATTGCATTGTCATCGAACTAACATAAATATGCCAATATTTTTGCTGGAAACCGAAAGTGAGTTAAAAACACATTCACTGCCAGGAACCCGCCTAGCGGACGCTCTGCACGTAGACGCGTCGCCGATAACATGCGTTTCCCCGTATGTAGAGCGAAGTGCGTAGCGCTACGAAAAGCTGGGCAGTGAAAGTGTTAACTTGCGAGATTTAACCCACACAAACATACACTGCAACTTAAATAAAAGCTTGTAAAAATCAAACACCACACGAAGGGCAACTACCATCAATATCGGAAATAGTCAATTATAGTCAAAGGAGACATTTATTTTCGGAAACAATACCTGTTTATTCAAGGAATATTGAAAATATTTTTTTTTATAGGGCGCTCGGTTTTAGAACTTGTATAGACACAATGCCTATGCCTATAGAGTGTATGGTGTTGTGAATTGTAGTATGTAGTGTACGTTATATTAGGTTTTCATGTGAGATCCCACGAGACGCAAACGTGTTAGCCCGGCCACATACATCCGGAATTTGTATACGGTTTCCGTACGGAATATCGTGAGCGAACAGGACATTGCTATATAATTCGTAACCTTGCCTCGCTTGCACACGTAATTCCGTACGGAAAGCCAATAAAAATTCCTTATGTACATACATACGGGTCGGCCTTACGCTTATCCTTTGGAATCGTTTTTCGGTTCGGATAAATTAACAGCTCTATACATGAAACCCCGTCGATCGTGGTTTCTTTACTCTATTAGGGAAGAACAAACATACAAAACACATTTGCAGTCGTTATTCCTAGGTTTGGGTAGAAAGATTTGAAGTATGTAGTGGGTAACATTAAGTGGGTCGTCCCAAGTACTCTCTCTTGACGGTTCCGCTATTATCTTCTTACTTAACAAATAACCTAAGCTAAAACTATTCACTATCAGCAGTCAAACAATTTATACAGTTAAGCGGAATTCTTCAGGCAGCCGTGAGGGGGTAATTAAAAGTTCTACTGCAGCCTCAGATCGACTGCCTGAATAAACCCCCGGGCACAGATAAGAGATAAAAACAGATACGAAAAAAATTAACATTATTGAACAGATTAACCAGATTTTCAATTTAAAAAAAATGAAGATGGTCTAATTTAGTGAAGATGAGGTTAAATGACGAGAAAAGCGTTAAGTTGAATGAGGACGCTTATAGAAAAAGAAGAAGACCGAAGAAAAACTGGATAAATTGTGTGAAAGATGAAATGGAAAAGAAGCATCTGAACAGAGATATGACGGGTGTTACACAAGGATGGAAGAACACAGCATGCTGCAATGACCACAATTAAAATTGAGATTGAAGTTAACGAAAGATGGAAAGAAGTTTCTACCTAGGGCTACATTTCGTACCCCCGGAAGAGATACTTCACTGCCCAAAGAATCTGGGAATTCCTAGACTCAACGGGTCTCAGTAGTTAACTCTAATATAGGGCTGCCACAATAGATCAAATCTGGTCGAAGCGGCATACAGAAGGCCCACAAATCAGCAATAATAATAATAATAAATATCGAAAGATATTCTAATGTAGTGGGTTGTTTTATTCTTCAGTAAGCGGCTGAATTAAACAAGTAGATATAGTTAAAGACTGACGACAACAGCCGAGCGGCTGTCAATCAATACAAGTGGCCAGGCGGTAATCTATACTATTATAAAATTGTAAAAATGAAATGTGTGTACAATGAAGATATTTTCAAAAAATGATTGTTACCGACTATTTGGAGGTCACTAAAACGAAAAATATTTTTTTTGGTTTTATTATATGTTTGTATGTGCCGTTGTGGCTTCATCACTCAAAATCGGCTAAACACATTTCAACAATTTTTGGTACACGGGTAGCTGGGTATCTCCAGATGGTTAAAGGATACTTTTTATCCGACTACGCTGAAGGAAAAATGAGGGGTTATGACTATTTCTCCTCCGCGAACTAAGTTTGATTTTCTGATTGAAGTTTTAAGAATAATAAAATGAAATTTTCAGGGTAGCTACCTGATAGATTGAGCAAGTTTTTAAAAGCCAAACGGTATTTTTTTTATGTGATTTTATCTTTTTAAAGCCCCTTGAAGTTGTGAACATATTGGGTAATTTTATCATTCTTGGCATTTAATTTTTTTTTATTCCATTCAAAGATCTAACGATAGTAAATGTTACCATACTGAATTGGCCTATCTATCACACAAAAAAAATCAAGCATCTACCGCAATAATTCACGTCACCATAAATAAAAATCTCATCGTACTCGGCGATAGGTGAAGAATTAAAAAAAAAGTCATAACTCCGAAAATCGCGGAACATACATGGGGGTGATTTAGATAGCCCTTTAGGTCCTCTACGTCCCAGCTTCAGTATATCACTACTACTTGGGACACCCTGTATAGTTAGAAAAGTACGTCCGTATCGACTATTAACCATGAATGAGCGCCAAATACAAAATTACCTCCCTACCTGTAGGGACAGAAATAATGCTTAGCGTACGTGTAAACGCGGTCTCTATGCATCGAGTCCAGTCTCTGGGTAGCCAATCTATAGTACCTTTAAAACATGCTAGGTCTGATAACCTACAGTGGGTAGTACCAACATACGTATTGACAGTTCGACAATATAGAAAATGTATTTTTTTACAAGTGATTCACTAATCTATATTTCATGCCATCTATGCCCTCGCTAAGCTATAATGGTGCTCGCGGTAATTTCTACTTAGTTGTTACTTCGTTAATATCGACTCACAGAGAAAGTGTTATAAATGTCTACACAACTTGCTCGCAACTTTGAACTTGAGTGTGAACGCGCACTATCGTGTTAAATGTTTCGTTCTGACAGTTTATTGCTTAGCGAAATAAAAGTTATCACTTAAATTTTGTATGATGTAAAAGCCGCTACTTAACCGAAACTGAAAAAATAAAATTTTCATTTAATATCAATGTGTGGTCTGTATTTCTACAGTTCTTTTAAAAAGACTTTGGGGGTTCTAAAAAAAATTATTTAGTAAATATTTTCGGAAATAATTGTTCCGAAAGCTGCATAAATTACTTCATTAATATTTATATTTTTGATCCCATTTCCAACCCCTATATTCTTAGCGTTTTCTAAAGGCAATACTTATGAAAGGAATGGTTTTCAGTCTTTGTATGACTCAGGCATTTAATCCACAGCTGCAACTTCGCGGGTAAGTTTTCGTCGCTATTCATTTACTATGAATTAACTTGTCTCCAAAAGGGGCTTTAATTTAACTTGACATTCGCATTAACTTGGATATTAATTCAGTTAATTGTATTATATTTACTAACTATTCACTTATACTTAGCGGAACGTCTTATTAAAATTCAAATACAAAAGTTTGTTCTGCACTAAAGGGGCGCCTTCGTTCCCCTGTTTTTTCAACAGCGTGGTCGGGTAAAATGTGTTCCATAACCATCTGTTGATACCCAACTACCCGTGTACCAAAAATATTTTAAATCTGCTTAGTCACAACGCAGACGCACACTTAGCCACATACAAAAATACAAAAAATCCAAAATACCTCCAATCGCCCGTCACAATATATATTTTTTTATATTTTCAATGTACAGACATTTCATTTTTACAACTTCATAATAGTATAGAAGTAGGCCTCAAGGGCACCTGCTATACTCATACCTATTTTATTTCAGGAATTTAGGTAAATATTTTTAGAACTAATTTTAAAGTCCATTCCTTTAGTAGCTGGCTAGAAAGTGAGGAGTCAGATGTAAATTTTATTATTTTACTAGGAGTAGTCCACAACTTTGTTAGCGGAGAAAAAAATCGTAACCCTCTTTTTGTCTTCAGCGAAGTCGAGTAAAAATATCTTACAAACATCTGTGGATGCGCAGCTACACGTGTACCAAAAATTTCGTTATTTCAATAGAATTTCAGTTAGTTATTTTCACGTGACGAGGGAGCAAGGACGAACGCAAAAATAAAAATAAAATAAATTCAAGTCAGTGACCTACAAATAGCCCACTTCCCTTATTTTTTAAATCAACTCCCAAAAGGGAGGTGGTTCCTTTTTCGGTTATATTCGGTTTTTTTTATGTTTGTCACCTCGGATCTGCGTCATTTTCTCAAAGTGGGTAGTTTACACAATTGTCGATCGACCCGTGAACACGAACGCTGAAAAGCTTTTGAAACGTCGAGAACTCAAATGAGATAATATACGCGATATAATCCGTTTAAATTGTTTTATTTAAATAATTCTATTACTACACGTGCCAAATTTTCTTTCTTTAAAATTAAAGTCAGGAGAACTGAAAGCTTGTTAAAATCTAAAGTTACCAACTAATTAGTGATTCCCATGAAATCCAATTATAAAGGTTTAAAATCCCTCCAGCTCCGGTAATTATTAACAACGCGGCTAGCAATCAACATTATCGGTTAATGAACTGCTTTCCTGCCTAAACAAAACGGCAGGAACTATAGCAAAATGTCTGTCAGTTACGTCCTTTATGTGAAAGAAAGGATCCTTCCAAGTTTCGGTAGTCCCTAAGGAGCCATCACAGCGAATCGTTGTCCATGATCGGTATATTTTAAGGTTAATTAGCTCATTTGATTTAAGAATTGCCAGTAAGCGGGAAGTTTATTTTTACGACCAATTAAACGCCAGTAACTGACAAGTTTAGTCTTCTTCTTAGTCATATACTCTTGGCAGAGTAGTCTTGGTCATGGGGGTCGTTGCACGGCCTTTTTTACTGTCTCCCGAAATCTCTTTCTGACCGAGGCACTTCTTACGCACGTATTTAGGGGTGACTCCGTGAGGGGTTTTACTTGATCAGTCCATCGCAAGGGAAAGCGCCCTCTGGATCTAGAGCCATTCATTCTATACGTACCCTGAATGAGGAGTCTCTCCATAGCGTCGTCTTCCTTACGCATAATGTGACCGAAGTAGCTCAAAATTGGGGAGTGGACAATTGCCGATAGCCTTGAGCTCCTGGAGAATAGAATTATTGGTACGGCGCTGCGTCCACAACATCCGCAGCATCCTTTTCCATCACCACATTTCCAAGGCTCTCTTTCCTTTACCGTCCATGTTTCTGCACCGTAAACAAGTTTAGTAGTTTAATATAATATGTGTGTATATTTTTAATAATAATATAACAACAAATACTGAAAACAGTATAATTTTATGACTGTCTGTCTATGTCTGTAAACAATATAAAATGATCGAACATTTTGCTTAGGAGTGTGGTCTGCTAACACTGGATTTTCATAGGTACGGCCGTTTGTAGCCGTGTGTATATTTTGTACAAAACCCTCGGTGCGCGAGTCTGACACATACTTGGCCGGGTGTTCCTTATTTAAGGGGGGAGGGGGGAGTCGGAGACAGAAAGACGTGAAAATTAGCTTGGTCGGACCCCCTCTCTGACCTATGAATATAATTCCTGAGAAAAAGTATCGTGATTGTCAGACAGACAGACAGACAGATAGTCGGGCAACAAAATTATCTTATAAGGGTTTCGTTTTTTTTTCCTTTTGAGGTTCGACACCCCAAAAACTCAACTTAAAATTTAAAAGTAAGCCGTATATTTCCGTCCCGCCATTTACCCAAATCGGATTCCATCTTAAAAATTCTTTGCATTCAAATTGCCAAAGAAAAAGGCTTTTGTAAGCCTTTTATTCAGCCAGCCAATTACCTCCCGGACACTCGAAAAAAAAACTTCCGTTCACTAGTTCCTCCACAAATGCTCCCCAAAACTCCCATTTAAAAAGGTCTTAACGGACATTGTTTCCCAACGACCAGACGACATCTTGTAAATGATATGGAATCGCTAAAGTTTCGCCGTTCGATGCTATTCCGATAGTGACGTTCTAATTTTGAAATTATTTAAATTCCGCCTCTGCTTTGAAGCAATTTCTTGTTCATTAGCTTAAATAGAATTTGCAATGAGAACCGTTCTTAGTTTCTTTTATAAATGTTTATATCAGAAAAAAGATACCTAAATAGAAGTACAGAAGGCTCAGTTTTGGTATTTTAGAGATCGAGAACCGTCGTCAATGTGATCCAAATTAAATTGAACTTTACCCGCCAAGGTGATATATATTATTACTAGGTGCATAATATTATTGTCAATGAGATTCTTCGCTCAAGCTTTTAATAATTTTAAAGTATTTTTAATCAAAATCTTTAATTATTATCCCGGCAGTACCAACCTCCACCGCACCCTCTAAATCCCGTCCGAAAAAGTATGATCTGTTTGGGAAGGTCGAGGAAAAGATTCACGATGGAGACCTTAAAGGCGCTACGCGTCTCTTATTTTCTGATGACATCATCGCCCCCGATACGCCAGAGACCATGGCCGCACTACAGACTAAACACCCCCCAGGCCCTTCCACCCCCATCTTCGCCGATCCGCCCTCTGACCCCGCGGATTGCCTCCGAGCTACAGAAAGGGATATAATAGCTGCCCTGACATCTTTTCCAAAGGGATCGGCTTCCGGCCTGGATGGGATCTCCCCGCAGCACCTGACAGACCTTACTAGCCACGGCACAGGAGTAGCCGGTGAGCTTCTCATCACTAGCCTAACTAAGTTGGTGAATTTGATGCCGAAGGGAGATGTTTGTCAGGACGTGACGCCGGTGCTCTATGGTGCTAATTTAATAGCCCTAAGAAAGAAAGATGCCAGTGTGCGCCCTATTGCCGTGGGTTCCACGCTACGGCGTTTAGCAGCTAAAGTATGTGTCCGGCTTACACGCACTAAATTACAGTCTCTTTTCGAACCCATACAGGTTGGCTTTGGCACTCGTGGGGGCTGTGAGGCGGCAGTTCATGCAGTGCGCACCTTTGTCCAAGACGACCTGTGTGAGGTTATCCTAAAATTGGATGTCAAAAACGCGTTTAATACAGTCAACCGGGACACCTTGCTGAACGAAGTTAAATTATACGTTCCCGAAATTTATAACTTTTTGCTTCAGTGTTATCACTCCCCTTCTAAATTAATGCATAAAAATAATGAAATTCTTTCATCTGTGGGATGTCAGCAAGGTGATCCTCTCGGTCCAGCTATATTCAGTTTGGCTATCAATTCAATAATTCGAAACTTAAATTCAAAATTAAACGTGTGGTATCTCGACGATGGCACTCTGGGCGGAGACTTTCAGACTGTCCTGGCTGACTTATCAGTAATAAAAACTAAATTCAGCGCAATCGGCTTAGAACTCAATTTTAACAAATGCGAGTTATATATATCAGACAAAGTGAACGCTGCTTTGTCTCCACAAATCTTTCGAAATTTTAATAACGTTGCTCCGAGTATCAAAATCTTGCCTAAGGATGGCCTGTATCTTCTCGATTCACCCATCTTTGATGAGGCCATACCCCCCCTGCTCAGTAATTCGGTTTCAAAATTTAGTGTGTATTCGGACCGCCTAACTAAAATTAGTAGTCACTCTGCTTTATTCATTCTAAAATTCTGTCTACTCGTTCCTAAATTTACCTATCTACTCCGCTGCTGCCCTATTTGGAAATTCCCCAACCTGACGAAACCTATTGACTCACTCCTAAAATCCCAAATTGAATCCATAGTTAACATTAAAATCAGCGAGCAGGTATGGACTCAAGCCTCCTTACCGATACGGCATGGTGGTCTGGGAACTCGAAAAATTACGAGTGTCGCTCTACCAGCGTTCCTGTCTTCAATCCACAGCACCTCCGATCTCGCAGGGAAAATCCTCAATGCCCCAACGGGTACAAACTGCGAGATCGCCTGCTTGGTTGAAGCCACGAACGCCTGGTTAGCTGGACCGAGTACAAATATAATTCCATCCAAACCCAAATTTCAAAGGGCCTGGGACACCATAACTTCTGTCTCGACCGTAACAGCACTGGTCAATGATGCTTCAGGCAAAGAACGTGCGAGGCTTTTGGCAGTGTCGAGACCAGAAGCTGGGCACTGGCTTCACGCCTACCCCTCACCTAAAACCGGCACCTTCATTGACCCCAACACGCTCCGCATTGCAATAGGCCTCAGATTAGGGGCTGAGATTTGTGCGAGCCATTGTTGCGCTTCTTGTGGGGCCTCCGTGGACCGCCTTGGCCATCACGGTCTTCTGTGCTCTTCGGGGGCAGGCCGCCACTCGCGCCATGCCGCAATCAAAGACATCCTACGAAGGGCCCTCGTCAGTGCCAGCGTCCCCGCGGTTCTGGAGCCCCAGATTAGCCGGGACGATGGAAAGCGCCCTGACGGGATGTCATTGATCCCGTGGCGGATGGGCCGCGCGTTAGTGTGGGACGCTACCTGCGCTGATACGCTGGCGGCGTCCTACCTCCCAGCGACCAGCAAAACGGCCGGTGCGGCGGCGGATGCCCGTGAGAGGTCTAAGGCGGCCAAATATAGTTGTCTTGGCGCCCAGTATGAGTTTGTGGCATTCGGCGTCGAGACACTCGGCCCATGGGGCCGGGGTGCACACGGGCTCCACAAGGCCCTTAGCAAGCGCCTGCGGGAGGCGACAGGCGACCCTCGCGCAGGCAGCTTTCTCGCGCAAAGGGTAGCAATTGCTATCCAGCGCGGGAATGCTGCCTGTGTCATGGGCACTCTGCCAAAGGGTCCCAATTTCTGGTAGTACATTTAGAATAAGATTTTATTTAAGGTATTTTGTTTTCTATTATTTTTACATCCAAGGCAAGCTTCCTAGTTACATACCTAGTCTTAACTTATGCTATCCTAATCGTGATCACTATAAAACAGTTACTTGTAAGTAATTTGAAGAAACTGAACTTTAATTATGAGTGTTTATTATATATCCCAAAATAGAAACAATATTTTACATACCTTACCTTCAATCCCTATACCATCAGGCACACACCTAAGTAACCATTGGTAAGCCTTATTGACATTGACATAATAAGACCTACAGATGGTCAGTTAAAATGTGTTGCTGAAAAATCGATATATCACCATAAATATTAAAATAGTGTCTATAATTTACCCATATTAAAAACAGGTCGCGACCAGAACGTCGCTGCACTTCAAGACACGCAATAGCAGACATGGGCAATAAAACATCTAGGCTCAAGTTAAGCAGGCTACCTCTGGCGCATGCGCCCGAAAAGTTGGGCCACCAATGGGTGCTACAAGATGGGCAATGCAGACCATAAGTGGAGGTGGTGGGACTTAACTGGACGCTTTCTCCAGCTGGCTAGAAATGGCATTAAAATAGAGACTTATGGAAATACTAGCTTCTGCCCGCGACTTCGTCCGCCTTAAATTCGTTTATTGCGGATGAGGGTATTTTTCCGGGATAAAAAGTAGCCTATTTCCTTTCCCGGGACTCAAACTATCGCCATACCAAATTTCATCCAAATCGGTTCAGTGGTTTAAGCGTGAAAAGGTAACAGACAGACAGACAGACACACTTTCGCATTTATAATATTAATTATGGATAGTACGGATATGGGAGCCTTTGCCCAGGAGTGGGCATACTTAAAGGCTAGCGAAAAAAACACAGAAACATTAAGTTCGTGCTTCATAAAAAAAAATGAGACCACAAGTTCGTAAAATCTCCTGTGGCTTGGTTTGGTGGCGTGTGTTGCTTATTTCTTTGGAGCTGTGCCAGATTTTACCGTAAAAAGTACTCAGCGTATGTCAGTCTAGCTCACAAGCTATAGATAGTCCAATACTCGGAGGTATGACAATACAGCCTACGCTATAGACTTCTGAATTTTTTAGGTATATAATGTACCGCGTTAAAAAAATCATAGAACTTTACGGCACATGGCACTGAAGATCTCCCTATACAAAAGTAGTAATTAATTCAAGAACTTGTGTAAATAATATAAGTTTTATTATTATTTTTTTCAAAAGGATTGTTTTTCACAGCTCTGGGCTGGTAATAACTACATTTACGGGTTATCCACCAAGTGAATGTTGCAAGTGTAAGTTATTTTAATTAAATTGTGGTATATTATCATCTGGGTCTAATTGCATGAACTTTCGAACAATTCGGCATGTATTTAATATAGCGGCTTTATTATTATTATTATTATTTATTTATTAATAAATATTACGGGGCAGTTTTTAGACAAATCGAACTAGTCCAATGGTGAGCTCAATAAGGCTTGTGTTATGGGTGGCGACGACATATTCGATACGAAGTTGAAAGAAACCTCGAGCAATAAGTGATTTTACCGTGCGTCAAAGTTCAATAACAAAAATAAACTACAAAGTCTAATTACAGATTTTCTGATTATGTGTCCACTTACCCAAAAACCTTTACTCCAAATCAGCAACGGTCAAGGTACCCCATTACAAGCAGCATAAGTTCAAAATCGCAATTTTCTGCCCGGTAACTATATTGAGGCACGCACAGCCAAATGACCCCAAGTCCAAATCAGCAGGATGAAAGATACGATCTGCTAACAGACGTCTTTATAGGCTAGGAGACAAGTCTGATTTTGTGGACGTCGTCAAGTATATACAATATATATAATGCTAACGCGACTGTTTCCAAATAGGAATAGTGATACATTTTAGGAAGTGGTCGTTTGGTACTAACTTAAATATACGTGGGGGAGAGCGGGGTTAAAAGTGCCGCGGGTAAGTTGTTCCGATGAGAATAGGAACGCAACTAAAGAACGGAGCAATTTGTATGATATTTGTCGCGAAACGCTATGACTGACTATGCCATTGCAGGAGCCGTTTTAGTTGCGTCCATTATGATAGAATGCTTGTTATGGAAAAAAAACAAAATCGACGGAACAACTAACCCCACGGAATAATATATTTTTGCCTTTGATTTTTTTGTTCACTGTTGATAGTACACAATAAATAATGACATATTTTGACGAACTAAAAAATACTCTTAACGTCTGTGAAGTAAAAAATAATATTTTAATAATACGTTTGTACTTAAAACGCCGGAATAACCTCCTCCATTGCGGGGTTAGTTGTTCCATTCCGATCGATCTCATAAAAAATGATTTAGTAACAAAACTGTTTAACAATGCACAGAACAATATCACTTTTCAGAAACGTAATGAATCATTCTTTAAATATGTGCGTAAGCCACACAATATATACACTATTTTCATAGCTCAATTTGGTATTTTATGAAAATCGGCATGTTTAGCCCCGCTCTCCCCTACATTTTTTATAAAACACTGTAAGTTTGTGGTGTTTTTAGTGTATGATTTAACTACATTTTAAAAATTATAATAGGTATAGAGGTCATAATAAGTTGAGTTACATGCCAAGCTAGTCGACTTTAAAGTTGAGATCGTCAAAACACAATACAAGTAAAACATAAATAGCATAAAAAACTAACACAAGATTACACTATTTTACGCATGTCAAGCGAAATGTACTAAATAATTAAACAAAACTTAACAAGAATTGCATAATAACCACAATAATAATTGGTGAAATTAGGTAAATGTCAATTTCATGTATTCGCAAGGAAAATATATACGGTTATCCGATAAAAGATAAAAATGCTTATATATAATACTTCTATGAAATAAATCATTTCGTGAAACCCTTTTGAATAAAACATTCAAGATGTTACAGTTACGTTTGTCTCATGGACTAAAAATGATGGATTCGACGCTGGCAATCGTCCTGTCACGGCCATTCTTATCGCGAACATCAATTATTTCTGTTTGTTCTGGAGAAGCTTTGTATTGCTGGCGATGCTACAAAGCTTATTATAACTACAGAGCTTTGAGTAAAAGCCTAATTCTACAAAAATTTGTATTCATACTTGAAACGCTAATTCAAAAATAATTTTCTTTCATGCACAGATTACCCAGTGGTATTTTTGAACACCAGTCTAATATATATTTACCTGTCAAAATGTCATTATTTAAAATATTTCACGTAATTAAAAAAGAATACTCTTCAAGTACTCTGTTATCTATATCAAAACGGTGCCCGCTAGAAATGGGAAAGATTTTAACCACGCATTCCTTAAGCCATTAGAAGCAAAAAATGTTATAAACCCCCTAAGTTTTGAAGATGTTATTAGTTTTCATGTAAAAAATTTATTGTGATTACTAAAGTACATTAAGCTCTTCTGGTCCCGATTTTGCCGCATATGTAGCCAAGTTTCGCTTCACTATCGGCAGAAACCAAAGTGATAGCTACTACTCTTTAAAATCTTCTTATTTTTGTAAAAATTATGGATACCATTTTATTAAAAGGAATAATTTTTCAAAACAAAAGCGATATTTATTAAAATGTATTTTACAAAAATCGCCTAAACTAGTTTTTGTTTGCTGAATTTGACTAGATTCAATATAACATTGTTTACTTAATATGGCCTCAGGAATGCGTGGTTAAAATCTTTCCCATTCCTCGCGGGCACCGTGTATATTTAAGAAGATACTTAGTTTTGTGTAAGATATTACATTTATTTTATATCGGACGAGCTACACAGTTTTATGTCTCAAAGTTCATTCTCTTCGCCCCAATCTGCGCGTATCCGGCGTATCATTTACACTAAAGACCACTTACCCGTAGATACATTGTGTACATCTGAAAGGGTCGGCATTTTTATCATTAAACCTGCTCTCATTTATAAAAGTACTTCTGGACGCCTTTGTTATTAATTTTATTGCTTGTAACTGTCTTTGTTATTCTTCAATTTGATAAATACCGCTAGAGGAACTACGAGCGCACTCACTAAGTAAACAAATACTGTAATTTGGAGTTATACGTTTTGGAGAATATATTTCCTGTATTTAATTGCCCATTTAAAGACATAATTAATTTGAATTCATTTTAGTTACACATAATTTCAAAATACTAAATTATTTTTAACTGATTTTGAAGGAAGTTTACTGTATTGTTTCCGAAGTGTGTTTGTGGCACCATTTACGCGCCGTCTATCATCGTTTTCCTTGTCTTCGTTATTTGTATTATCAAATCATGTCACGTGGCGGCCTCTTTTCTTCTTTTCTCTATTAAAAAAAGCTTCACTTGTCTGTAACATTTTTGTGAAGTCTGGCTACGTGAAAATTATTTTCTGCGATTCTGTATTGGCAACATCATTAGCAGATGTAATGGGTAGTATATTAGGGGTGATGAAGAACAGACTTGGCACGGGTTACGTGGACAGTAAAAAGGTTCACAAAATGTTACTCAATGTCCAAAAGACGTTAAGTGTCTAGTAATACATTGAGATTTAATGCATTTCATATTGGCTTAGTTTTAAGTATGCATAAACTTCGTTTCGTTGTTTGGCTGGGCGCCACTGTACAGATTATGATGTTCTTAAAGTATAAGTACCTAATTATTAAATTAACATTATTATTTTAATCTTAATTGTTTTTTATACTCTGACATTTAAAATTTTATTCTAGACACATTCTAGATTATTTATTTGTTATTGACAATCCTTTTGGGATTTATCTTATTGATTATTTTAATTTTTAAAAATGATGATTTTATCAATAATATTACACTTAAGTTAAATGATCTGATTAGGTTTTTCTGGGTTTCCCTAATCCTTGCAGCAAATGTTGGATCATACTGTATTTCTCCCAGCAAACATTCACTCTCATGTAACTGACATTTCGAAAGTGCTTGTAACTAGGCCTACTTGAATAAAGAATATTTTGATTTGATTTGATTTGAATACCTCCTGCAGCGTCAGAATATAGTAACTCAAATGAATACAACTATGTTTTATTTACTATAGATATAAAATCCAATGGAATAGAAGGCTTCTTAAGCGGCCTCTGGGCAGTTAGAGGACATAATTTGTCTTGGCAGTACTAGGATAGCATTTGCCACTGTCTTAATTCTCTATAGGTGTTAAAATTGCAATTGTGTGCCACTGCCAGCAAACCTATAATTTGTGTTTATAAAACAAAGTTACAGAGTTGCGAATATACATCGTTTTTATAAAGTGATAATTATAATTCTTTGTAATCGTATATATTTGTATGGAGCTACAAAGTTATTTACGCAGTTGGTGTATCTAGAAAACTGGACCGAGATTGCAAAATCCTTGATTTATAGATTAAACACTAATTGTATTCTAAATTTAAAGCTTGCTATGTCTGCTAGAAGTGCCTTAGAGTTTTGATGATTAGTAAGCCAGTGAGTGAGCGACAAAATTAAGAAACTTTGACTAGTTATAATTCTCAAAATATTGGTTCAAATTGAATTAAATTTGAAACATACCGTGCTTATACAATGTCTACTTGGTTACTGAAAATTCAGGCTTCTAGTTTTATCCACAACGAAGTTATAGGGGGGTCGGAAATGGCCTGAACTGCTTCGAGAAAAAGATGGTACGGCCGTGCCCCCCAGATATGAGTGTGTTACAGAAACGCAGGTCCTATGTATCGCCATGACACCATAAACGATCTCCTACTTCAAGCGCTTGCCATCGCTTCCATACCATTGATTCTTGAACAGTCTGATATAGTGAGAGACGTCGGTAAGCGCCCTGATGGCGTAACTTTGGTGCCGTCGAAATTTGGTCAGGTTCTGGTTCGGGAATAAAAACGTTTCTTGTATCTTCAATGTCATCATATTTGGGGTCGTACAGGTTTTTATGAGATTATGTTTTTTTTATTTTATAAGTCAAATAAATAAGTATTCGAAAGGGTGGGGAAAGGACTTAATGAAAACGATAGAAAATAGGAGCGGGAAAATGATTGTGATTGGTCACCTTATAAGACACGACGCTTTTATTAATAACATAGTAGAAGGAAAGGTTGGAAGCAAGCGAGGAAGGAGAAGACCAAGGATAAGCTACATGAAACATATGCATAAGAGAAGGAAGGTCATAACGTATAGGGAGATCAAGGAGGTGGCCCTAGATAAGGCAAGACGCTACACCGAGAAGATTTTTTATTTAAAAGAAATTTTTAATTTATGGCGATGATTTTGTTTGGATAATTTGTTTGAGGCGTTATGCGATTTTCCTACGGTGCAGTATTTGTAAAAAATCTATACTACTCAAGGTCTATAAAAGTATACTTATATAAAAAAAAATACTTATAAATTGTTATACTTATGCCACTAACTATTACAATTGTTCACGAAAAGACGGTTAAATTCTAAATTCTGAATGACCCACTTAATTAAAGCAAACTAACCAAACGAACGAAAAAGGGAACATCAACCCGAAAATTCTCACTAACTATTGCTGCGTAACATCTATTTTCACACAAAATGAGAAACGTTGAAAACAACGTTAATTCCAACGCCAATGAGAGAAATTTTATGTTATTTTCATTTTCCTACGGCGGGGTACATAAATTACGCCGCTTTGAAACACTGCTATTATTCACCGAGGCATTTCATAAAAAGTTTATCCGCAAGAAAATATGTAAGTGGGGACACAGACTACCTTTGAAACAAGCAAGGTACTTTGAAAATTGCAATACTTTTGATTCTTGGAAAACTCTTCAAGGGAAAGATTGAAAACTTTTATTCATTACGGTATTATGGAATAGAAGTTACCTTTGCGTGTTATATATATTATTTTTTCAATGTTATGTAAAATTAAAAAAACAAATCGATTTAAACGGATTATATCACGTATATCATTTAATTTTAATTTAAAATAAAATAATTAAGCCCTTCTAGCACATGTGTAATGTCTTTCCACATTTAGCTCATCTGGCATGTATTTGTTTTGTGGGTAGTTTGCACAAATTGTAACTTTGACAAAGGAAAATATATCTTTTTCTAGTTGACCACATAAACACGGCAGAAAATGAGATACTATACGCGATATAATCCGTTTAAATTGTTTTATTTTAATGAGTGATAATGATAATTGTGGAAACAGAAAAGAATAATATGTTATGTAAAATATTTTTATTATAATCATAAAGGATACCGTTATTTAGATAGCACTTAGTTACCTTTATAAACCTACCACCTGCTTCTGAAAATAGCCTAGTCTTATGTGCCTCAAGGGAGCTATAACATTGGTATTTTTCTGATTTCTAGAAAACGGAGTGGCCTTTAAGTTCTAGGGTAACAATAAATAAACTTGTAGTCTACGTGTTAGGTTTTTTACTTCTGTTCTATTGAAATTTTCCTTGAGATTCTAGTTTAGAACCCCTCACTACGGTCAATTTTTATTAAGGAACGCTTCGCTTTCTCTAAGTCATGTTATAACCGTTATAGTGTTTTGAATTGCTCGATAGCAGTTCACTGAGGTATTTCATAAAGAGTTTGTCCGGTAAGAAAATACTGGAAGTGAAGCACAGATTACTTTTGAAACAATCTGGCTACTTTGGTAATGCATTGTGGGAGTTCTTCAGGAAAATATACTTTATGTGGTGTGGATACGATCTACTACAGTTATTTTTATAGGCTAAGAGGTGAATAAGTTTGTCGACGTCACTAAGTACGTAGACAATCTTACCGAACAAACTGCCGCCGAGCAGCAGTTTTTACACAATTTTTTTATGGTATAGGGGCAAACTAGTAAACGGATCACCTGGTGGTAAGCTATCACCGTCGCTCATAGCCGGTTGCCGGCCTTTCAGGTAGGAGTACGCTCTTTTCTTGAAGGTCGCATAGGAAATTTCTAGCCAAATGCACAGTTGTGGACTGCCAACCACGATCCAATGGTTCTCAGGTTAGCTCCTTGAGAACCTTTAACTAATAAAATGTATTTTCACATTAAGAAAACCTTCAAGAGAAGACAGAAATTTCAAAAACAATTTTTTATTAGTTTTCAAAATTTGTAAACTTTAAGTTAAAAATAAATTAATTTAAGGTTTTGCATAACAAAGCGAAGTATCCTTATGGGATTTATTTTCAGAAGAGACAAACGATACAAAAAGGGCTTTCTTTATTGTGGATTTCAAATCTGAATAATTAGGTACAATACACGAAAACATGTTTATGTACACAATGTACACATACAGTTTGTATAAAGTATGCCTGTCTGCGTGTCTTTATGCGCGACTAATCGATTATAAATACAAGAAATAAAACGTATCAGTCACTGCTGGCCTTCCTACAAAACGCCCCCTTGCATACTTCCAGCATCGTCTGCATCCAGCGAAATCCCGCTACCAAATCACCAGATCTCCATTTAGAGGCTTACTCACGCTTGGTCTTCCGATACGTCGTCACGATTCTACAACTCTATATCCCCCAAAAATGTAATTAATATTTATAATAAGTTTAAACACTATACGCTGATATCTGCTCTTTGTTATGTTTGTACCACATGTATCATGTACTTGTAATATCAACGAAAAACATAATTCACGCACTCGAGTAATAAAAAAGAGCAGACATTTCTTTGACGCATTTTTACAACCAGCACTAGAATAAACATACCTATTACTCACTTGTACCTATCTGTTTATTGGAACGTGATGAGTTTAAATGAAAATAAAGCAATAGAAAAGTGCCTCTATACATGCATGTAATGAATATTACATGTAATTTATTAATTATTTTATGTATTTTCTGAAACAACAGTATTTTGTTTACATAACAGGGAATGTGCATGAATTTTTATTTTTGCTTTATTAAAAGCTCATTCATGTAAAAAATAGTAGACAAAAATATTTTTTCAAATAGCTATAAAAATAACCAAGATATAAGCCATCAAACATTTCTTTACAACTATTTCTTTTTTGCAAAACAGAATTTAATATATAGAGTTTATATGGCCGGAGTGCACTGTGACGTAACAGTGCATATCAGACCTCTCTGTCTAATTACTAATTTAAAATGCCTATACTATGCGTATTTCTTGGCCGATTTTAATTTCAATTTCACATTTTGAAATAGTTTTTACGGTATTTTGATATTTAGTTAAGAAAAGCGATAAAAAAATTCATGCATGTACCCTATTGTTAATATTTTTTTTATGTGGTAATATTATTAATAATTTTACTTTCAATACTGTACAATTTTAATATAGACAGGTAAGATAAAATGTTAAAGCAATAAAGTAGAAGGTAATAATTTGCATTAGGTTGCAGTTTTGTTGCCAAATTAATTAACATTTACAGTATTTTTTTTACTGGCACTATGAAATAAACTGATCACTGAAATCGTACAGTTAAAATCAATTTACTTGATGACGACTCCAGACTTAAAATTATCCGATGGACTACAAATAGTACATATTTTTAATGGAAACAATAAAAATCTATCTTATCAAAAACGGTATATTCTACATTTTTGCTTCAATATAGGAAGTCGAAAAGTAACTAGTAACCAACATAGCTCGCAGGATAGCATGGTTGAAGTGGCAATGGGCAGGCCAAGTAGCCCGGAGAACGGATGGTCAGTAAAGTCCTGGAGTGGTGACCACGCATAGGAAAGCGCAGCGTGGGATGTCCGCCGACTAGATGGACGGATGACCTCGTGAGCGTTGCAGGAGTCAGTGGATGTGGTCTGTACAAGATAGCACTCTGTGGTGAGCTATAGGGTAGGCCTATGTTCAGCAGTAGACGCCCGCGGCTGACAGCTAGATCCATTTTTGTTCTTTTATAGTAGATAGACTTAGTATTTTTTGTGTTATATATGACACTAGCTTCTGCCCGCGACTTCATCCGCCTTGAATTCGTTTATCGCGGATAAAGGTATTTTTCCGGGATAAAAAGTAGCCTATGTCCTTCCCCGGGACTCAAACTATCTCCAAACCAAATTTCATCCAAATCGGTTCAGCGGTTTAAGCGTGAAGAGGTAACAAACAGACAGACAGGCAGACAGACAGACATACAAACAGACAGACACACTTTCGCATTTATAATATTTTTATGGATTCAGATATATATAAATCAAAATGAAACTATACGTTTCAATGAATGATATGCTTCCAAGGATATTAAAAATTTCAATATGTTTTTAATGGATTAGTATGTTCTTTATAATCGTAATAAAGTAGCAACGAATGAGGGTTTTCTAAAATGGAAATATCTCCAGTTGGCTCCACTGTGACGTAAGGTCTAATTGACAGGTAGCGCCATCTGGTGATATTCCCATGTTAGAAAACCCTCATCGATACGTCGAGCTTCCATGATTCTATATATTGGAAGTTGGAAATTGTCTTTTGTTGAAATAAAACAATATAACGGATTATATCGCGTATATTATCTCATTTTAGTTCCCGACGTTTCGGAAGCTTTTCAGCTTTCCATGGTCACGGGTGGACTGACAAAAGATGTATTTTCCTCTGTCAAAGTTACAATTTGTGCAAACTACCCATTTATGAAAAAACTAATAAAGGTGTACATACATGCCAGATGGGCCTAAGCTGTAAAGACAGTTACACATGTGCCAGAAGGGCTTTAGTGTTTTATTTTAATAATTTACCAAGCAGCATTTCACAAATGAGGCGTACTAAGGAGAAAAGAAACGCTGCAAAGAAAATCTCCCAGGCTTCCTCATTACTAATTATAATATTTTAAAAAACAGAGACTATTAAACTACTTTTTAAACAGATAAGATATTTTACACCGTTCGGAAATTAAGGTTTTGCAGTCCTGTGTCTCGCTTGTTCCTTGATGAGATGTATTACAGGATCCCAAGCTGGTGGTAGCGACAATACATCTTCTCTATTGAAATTAGGATGCTTTTTAATCTCTATAGCCTCGCGTAGCATTCTGGGAAAATATCTTTTTTCTTTGGCAAGGATAGAAGGTTTAACAAACTTAATTGAGTGGTTTGGTTTGTCAATGACATGTTCAGACTGCAGACCTATTACATCTTATGTTTTTTGTTGTTTTTTTATTTTAATTGCTCCTATTTATTGTAATAGCAAACTTTGCTTACACTACGAGTAATGAGAGATATGTAAGCAAAGTGTTTCCCTGTTTTGAACAATGCTTTGACAAAACAAAAAATAGCTGAAATACCTTATGTGAGAATCTCATACTCAGCCGTTATCCATTAATTAAATACGAACTTATAATACGAGAAATTTTTCAAACCAAATAAAATGCGCATTTCAAGTGCCCGTACTTAACAGCTCGAGGGCATTCGGTTTTCAAAGAGGAAAAAAATGAGCTTCACGAGTTTATGAATTTATCCACTGTTAGCGAAGAAATGTGTTTTACAAATAAAATTATTTCCTTGTTATTTTGACAATATAAATACGGTCCTAAACTTGACCGCAGATATTTTTATTTTTGTCATTCATAAATTAGTTATAGTTTTCAACCTTTTAAGCGCCAAGCAGCTAAGTGACACGAAGTCACCCAGACACCAATGCAATAAAATAAAATGAATCTTCCAAAATAAAATTGTGATTGCAGAACGAGGTATTGTTATTATATATTCGGAGTTATTGAAACATGAAACGTCGGCATATCGACATATACGTTAATTCACGGCATCACGAATTTGTGATGCCGTGAATTAACGTCTGTGGCAGTCAAAAGGTAAATCCAGTCAAACCTGTGACGCTACGTATGCACCCTATGCAATTTTGGATACATAAGGTAAATATACCAGTATTTGACACTATTCCAATAAACAGTAACTGTTTAGTTAGTTAGTCAGCAGTGTTAGTGACAACTGTTGTCACTAACAGAGAGTCGCTGAATTTGGACCCAAACTTTATATAAACCCGCAACTTCATTAGCGGAGGAGAAAAAGTCATAGCCCCTTTTTTTTCTTCAGTGTAGTCGGTTAAAAAGTATCCTTTAACCATCTGAAGGTCCCCAGCTACCCGTGTACTAAAAATAGTTGAAATCAGTTTAGCCGATTTTGAATGGTTGAGCTGCGACGGCACATACAAACATACAAAAAATCCAAAAAAATATATATTTCGTGTCAGTGACCTCCAAGTAGTCCCTTACAATAGTTTTTTTTATATATCTTCAATTTGCAGACATTTAATTTTTACAACTTTATAATAATAGAATATGTAGAAGTGGAAGATATCCACCGTGAGACATCACATTTAAGCACTGGCTAAGAAACCTTTTGTTGGAAAACCCTCTGTACTCAGTAAATGAGTATATGGAACCGAATCTATAATTTTATTGAAAGTGACATTTTTATTTATTGGTATTTTTAATTCTTTCTTGTGTTCTTTAGGAGATATGACATCGTGTAAATTATCTTTGTTTTCATTTTAATTTTACTTCATTTTTTTTTTAGCATGTGATGATCCTTGGGTGATATTAAATTGTATATTTTATTTGCCTGTTGACTTCCCTTATTTTATTTCGACATTTTAAACATTACTTTATTGCTATTATTTTTTCTTGCATTATTTCTGACGATCATGATATTAATTCGTATAATTTAGACATTAAGAAAAGTTGTAATGTAATTTTTATAGTTAAATAAAATAATCTAATCTAATCTAAAATTATGGTGAACAATACAAACTTGGAATCTTCGTCATATAATTATCATCATTATTTCAGTCTACCGCTGGAAATAGGCCTCTCCAATTATATCTGTGTCACTTAGCACGCTCCGTGACTAATCTCATCTAGCTCTTTTCTTCCCCCTTGACAGATCTTCTCTTACAGAGTCAGAGGGCGTCCCACTGTACATTAGCAAAAAATATACAAAGATACTACTTTATAAATAACTAGAAGGTGGGCAACTTCGTTCGCGGAGGAGAAAAAGTCATAACCCTTCATTTTTTCCCTCAGCGTAGTCGGGTAAAAAGTATCCTATAACCATCTGGAGATACCCCGCTACGCGTGTAGCAAAAATTGTTGAAATCTGTTTAGCCGATTTTGCGTGATGAAGCCACAACGACACATACAAACATACAAAAAATCCAATAATAATATTTTTCGTTTTAGTGACCTCCAAATAGTCCGTTACAATATTTTTTTTGAAAATATCTTCTGTGTACAGACATTCCATTTTTACAACTTTATAATAGTATATATATATAGATATATAAATAATTATTAAATAATTACTTTTAACATGGTCGCACAATACTGTTTTTGCGTTATTGGTTAAAAATCATGCATCTCAGCAAAAGGATGTAAGTACCACGAATTTTCATCTGTAGTGCGTCTCTTTGTAGTAACAGTTATGGAACCCGACACTGAGCATGGTCCAACATGCTCTTGGCCGGCTTTTTGTTTATTTATTTTTTTACATTATATAGATACCCTGCTCAACACAAGGGTCTTAATTCACTCTCTGAATCTGTATAATCTTAGTGAGTTGCTTTATTAAGCAGCAATACGCTTAACGCGAACGTTCCGGACGATTCCTTTGTAAGCGCCGTCGTCTTTTGACCAAAATTAATGTTCCGAGTGCGCTGATGTTATATTTTTGCTGTGCGTTTCTGCTGTCTCGTTATTGTAATTTTAATGAACGTTTTGTGATGGCAACAAAGAAATAATGTTATTTTTTTTATGTCTGCTACCCAATTGTCGCTGTTGCGTCAATAAACCGCAATTATACAATAATAGCTTTAAAATATAACTGATTATTTAATTAACCTTCTGCTTAACATAAACATTATAATAATTAAAATATCTGTATCATTCATTTTCAATTATAGTAGGTACTTACTGAGAATAAATGAATGAATTTATTACTTATAGCATTATATTCTAGCATTAAGTTCTTCTTATATTATATAAATAATAACCCAAAATTGTAAACCTTATTTATTTATTTATTTAATCATTAATGCATATAAGAAAACTTATTGTAGAAAAGACGAACTTAATGCTATATCAAATCAAATCAAATCAAATCAAATCAAAATATTCTTTATTCAAGTAGGCCTAGTTACAAGCACTTTCGAAATGTCAGTTACATGAGAGTGAATGTTTGCTGGGAGAAATACAATATGATCAAACATTTGCTGCAAGGATTAGGGAAATCCAGAAAAACCTAATCAGATCATTTAACTTAAGTGTAATATTATTGATAAAATCATCATTTTTAAAATTAAAATAATCAATAAGATAAATCCCAAAAGGATTGTTAATAAAAAATAAATAATCTAGAATATATACGAGTATAAGGCATTCCTATCAGGGTATCATGTTCCTAGGAAGCTAAGTATTACACCATTAACCAATGAACGTGATTACAATGGAATATAACACCATTAACCAATAAACGTGATTACAATGGATTATAAACACCATTAACCAATGAACGTGATTACAATGGAATATAACACCATTAACTAATGAACGTGATTACAATGGAATATAACACCATTAACCAATGAACGTGATTACAATGGAATATAACACCATTAACCAATGAACGTGATTACAATGGAATAAATTAATATGCATATGAATAAAATACGCTATCTGCGCTGGATAGTATATTTTTTCCTTTGACGACCGGTTTAGCTCAGTGGGAATGTTGCCTGCGAAGCTGAAGGTCCTGGGTTCAAATCCCGGTGTTGCGAACGCAACCCTTATTTTCTATATTTTATCCGTTGCGAAGCAGTGTCGAAACGTTTATACGAGGCGCAGTTAGTATGCGGGGGGCTTCTTAAAATGGGCCAATAACATTGGTCCACATACGACTTTCATCCCTACTACTAACCACTTAGCCGTTTAGTTAAATCATGCAAATCATGACACATTAATTTTTCTACCATCTTAACCTAACCACCTCTGTTTGCGACCGCGGCACTACTCTTTGTAAACCAGTCAACCTATAGTAAATATATAATACAGTCCACAATATCGAAGTTTTCATCAAATAGTCGTCGAGTACCTCTTCTCGTCATATCATCTGGCACTCATCCAAGACTTTTTGAGTTTACCATGGGACCAGTTCGATTTGTGTAAAAATTGTCCCGTAATATTTACTTATTTAATATTTATTTAATTACCTGCCTCTTTTAAGTAGTAATACTTAGAAGGAGCCCTTCATTCATGTGTAAAACTCTTTTTGGCTTAGCGTAGTCGAGTAAAAAGTATTTTTAACCACATATGGGTACAAATATAGCGATATATTTGTACTAAATACGTTTTGACGTGTTGACGCCCCAAAGTTATTCCGATTCGCGTCAATTTCAGAGCGTTTCAACCGCACGCATTAGTTTCACCGCATTAATTGTGCCTTCTATTACAGATTCGAATGAGATAATATACCTTCTGTGTAGAGGTACTGTACCTCTACACAATATCTCAACATGCCATTCGAATCTGTAATGTAAAGCACCATTAATGCGGTAACATTAATGAGTGCGGTTGAGACGGTCTGAAATTGACCCATTCCGACCGAGAAAATAGCACCGCGGTGGTCATACTGTTATACTTTTTATTGTACATATCGACGGCAAAAGTAGAAAAGGTAGTAACTGCCAACTGAATCTACTGGCGGTTATTACGTTTCCACTTTTGCCGTCGACATAGTATTTTTGCGCCGCCGCAGTTAATATTTTTCTCAGAAATCAGGAGCGTATAGGAGTCAAATTCAAATTCAAATCTTTCATTTCGTAGGTAGTTTTATTACTACACTAAAAATGTTTTTTTTTAAAGCAAGAAGTCTTATATCTATATTGACACTTAATTTTGTGTGGCATTAAATAACTTGACAGATGAGTGGTTTAAAAATGGAGCTCCGGGGGAATGAAACGCCAATTAATTTTCTCTTTCACTGCATACTGGGTCGTAGCGTAAGCATAGAAACCTCGTAGTTATCTGTCCGCTGACTCCGCCATAATGAGCCTCCACCGTTTTGTAGCCCGCAGAGGAACACCAGCAGAAATCTGGTCAGACAACCGAACGGCATTCGTTGACGCGAACTGAGAACTACGAGGCCTCTATGCTGACGCTACGACCCAGTATGCAGGGACAGAGAAAATTAATTGGCGTTTCATGTCCATGGATTTTTATCATTAAAGTAAGATGACGTGTCATAGTACGCTTTCTTAACTAATTCGGCTTTTATAAATTGTTTGAATTTATTAATTGACATGTTATATGTGTAACGTAGACTGCTGAGGTTGATGAGCAGGTTCTTGGAGTTGTGGGAAGGGCAGCACAGTAAAATAGTTAATTAATTTGGGAAACGTGTATTGCGACCGTGATGGTTAGCACAAGAAGAAGTTATCCACAGATAACATACATACGTAACTAAATGCCATAAACTATATAAATAAACATTATACCAACTTAAAAACTAAATTAATGTTGGAGTTCCCAACAATATGTAACCGGTCGGGACCCATAAGAAACCTAGATCGACGCAAATCTTCCCAACAATGGGTCCCGACTGTTTAAAATCGCCAAGTTCCATATTATAATTTATTATTTGTTATATTGTGAGTATCGATCATGAATCATGAAAGATTTCCATTATAACTTAACAAATTTCTAGGGTACTGGAATTGTTTTTTTCTTTTTAGTTTTTTACGCATTCGGGTTTTTTGTTTTTTAATTATTATTTTTATCTTTATCGTGGGAGTTATAGCGAAGCTTACACAGATTTATTACAATACAATTAAATGAAAATTTAGTGAGAACGGCTTGCTAACCAACTTTAAGTCGTTATAGTTCCTAACTGGCAATTGCAATTTAGAAATGATAAAAAAAACCTAATAATGATTTTTTAATCCCTATTCAATGATACCCCACTCGATATAGTACGTGGATTTTCATTTTCTTCTTTTTCACGATATGGCGTCTCATTATCGCCATTTTAATTTTTCATCATTTTCATGTCTTTACTGACATTCGGACAGTTAAGCCAAATCGATTGACGTAAGAATCATCAAAATCGGTCCACGCGTTAAGTCTCTAGAGTGCCAGATAGGAACAAACATACATACATACATACATACATACATACATACATACATACATACATACATACATAGACTGATAAATACATTACCACTCCTTTGCGTCGCGCAGTCGGGTAAAAAGGAAATAATTTGGAACAACTCATGGTGCCTGGAAAGGTCGATGGGAAGCAACCGAGGGGCCGGTCGCCGATGAGGTGGACTGACCAAATCCGCTCATCATTGGACACCAAGCTAAACAACGCACTCCATGAAGCCAAGGACAGATCTAGGTGGCGAAACACGGTCCGGAGCATAAATGACCCAGCAACGGGGGAATCACGACCCTCGTAATGAGAAAATCGACGCGAGGAGGATGATATGTTACCTATTATAGTACCGCACCCATGTGCCGTTGTTTTTACGTAGCAAAGTTGTTCCTGTTCTCTAAAAACTAATAAACTTTTAAAATGTTTTATACTTATTTTTTCTCCTAGCGACCAGTACTATCAGCTCTAAAAATATTGGCCCCTAATTTGTTATTACCCTATATACGAACCGTGCATAAAGCATGGAGGATTAATGATATCATCTGGTTTCTTGCGACATCTTATATGCACCAGTTTGTTGTCTTCAAACTTTGTTTTACGAAACATTTAAGATTTTTTCTTCTCAAAAATCATTTTCCGCTCGCCGCATTTCGCACAGTGAGTCGTACACAGTAAAAAGTCGGTCAAAGTAACTTTGAAGTAAGCATTGATTTTATTTTATTTTATTAAAGCTTTTAAATTATATGGATAGGATGTTTAAGCGACGATATGAAGGGTGGTAGGGAACAATTGAAGATCAAAACATGCTTGGGATGGGCATCAATTAAATGCGTTAAGAGAAGTATAATAAAACTTGTCTGTATAACGATACTTGCCAAGGCAAGGGAAGGTGAAATACAGGCGTCACTTAATTTCATTACGATATACGACAAGTATGTACATATTTTTTAAAGTGTATTATGAATGTGTTCTGAAGATTTACTGTAACCATTTTTTTAGGGAAATTTATATACGGATATGTTTTATTTTCATTGTTATTTTTGCGTCTCGTATTTCCTCGTTGCATTAAGGAGAATTTGTGTTTCGTACGATTGTAAAGTTATGCGGCGTTTCGTATCTTGGAAGTCTCGCTACGCTAAGAATATTTGTATATTACTTTAAGATTCCTCCGCCTGCACAGCTTTCAAATCAAGAACTGAACATGGTACTGGGGTGTTTTTTTTTTAAATTTCGTACTCGACCGCCTTCAGTTTGTCCATAATATAACTAGACAAGTCAAGTAGTGCTACATGTTCCAAATCACAGTGTTACGATAGTATGGTTATTCTGTCATTGCCATGTCACTGAAAAAATAGCAAGATGTCTCCCTGTACATATACAATTCTCGTCTTATAATAAACGTCTTCATTATTTTTAGTCTTTGATATCTCACCACCCAAACCATAATATGGTGTCAGGTGTGGGGTACCAAAGACTAAAGAGACAACTTTTTTTTTATTTCAAGATCCAAAGATTTATTTGCCACGAATACAATTACACAGTTGTTACATGTAATTAAAAAGTACCACGTATTCATTCAACAAGCCGGCATGCAAATGTTTAGGATAATTAAAACTAATGAGTACAAACAATTGATTATAGAAAATAAAATATAGAATGTCAATAATATAACTCTATCTAATTTTACATGACTCGAGAAAAACTTTTACACCATAGTTTAGTTTAGTTTAGTGTATTGATCTCATCATTACAATGTTCATGTAAATTTTATACAAAAGCTTGTTTACATTATTTATCATAAAGCCATAGAAACAACCATCAAGCAGCCAGCTAGTCAATATGAACCCAAAGTATTTAACTTCTGGCTCGCACAACATTTTCATAAAAAATTGTTATAGTAATCTCAGCTCAAAACACATAATACATACTATAATACACCGGTCAAAATACATTAGTCCATCAAGCAGTTTGTCAAACTGACTTAAACGAAGCCAAGGACGATGAACACGAATAGTTATTACGTGTCTAGAGGTCATATTATAGTAGCGACGAGTCCGTCAGCCCTGCGTTCGACGCTGACGACGTCTTGTGAATGCTATAATTGGTGATATTTTTACAAATAACCAGTTTGACTACTCCTAAAAACCTATTTCATGTCCCGTACTTTTTTCGTTTTACTAAGTTTAAAGATATTTTTGTGTCTGCTACTCGGCCCACTGTGCGCTGATGGAATCGGACGTGTAAAAGAGCCCGGGAGGCCTACTTTTCAGTTTAGAATTTTAAATGGCTGCTCAAAGGGGACACCTGGTCAGCGCTGAACCGGATCAAAGAGACGACGAATTAGGATGCATAGAGCTTGTGAGAGTCATCATACTACTTGGCATAGGCCTCTCCCATAGAATGCCACTGAACTTGGTCTTGTGCTTTTTGTTTCCAACCACCGCTAGGCACTTTTCGTAGGTCGCCGCTCCACATAGCTAGAGCCTTACACTGCCTTTGTCAAGACGCGGTCTCTACTCCAAAACTCATTTAACCCAGCGGTGGTTGGCTCGTTGATGTATAAAGATTATTCTAATATTTGAGCTTACTAGATAGTTTTAAATAAAAGGAAGCATTTTGAACATAATAGTTATGAGCTGTATTTTCTAGATTTCAAACAATCCAGAATTTAAACACGTCATGAAAAATATTGAATACTAAGCTTATAACACGTATTTTGAGTACAAATTCATCCAGTCAGTTAGAATATCATTATCAAAGCTTTAATTACCAATTACCAAATAGGATGAGTTAATTTTGCTTTCTAATTAAAATGCAGACTTTAACAAACCTATTAGCGAACGGGGAAATGTTAATTAGAAACAGTTTAAATAAAGTGGACTGGAAGCTCTTGTCGTTAAAAGAACAAGACAAGTGCGAGTCGGACTTACTGACGACGGGTTCCGTATTACCATGCGACGTTCTCAAAAAACGCCGAGGAAATAAGAGTTGCTTAATGGTGGCCACCCTTTAGGCTGACCTCATATTACGGTATAGTCCGGATCCGAATCTGTATTCATAATCGGAATTCTTATGATTAATGAAGAAAGCACGGAAATTCATAAAACATTCTGATTATTTCAGATTACGAATTTCCAGTTGGGTAGGGGCCATTGCCGCTAGAGCCGACGGCTCGAAAAACGCAGCGTGGCGTTGAGAAGACTCACAAGATCACTGTAGACTGTTAGAAACTGGCGGTGCTGGGCCGGTCGTGATGGTATTCTTCAGAAGAAGACTATGTCTAGTAGTATCGTCCGGTCTATATACATCGAGGGTAAAGGATCGCGCGGTCGTTCACCAACAAGATGGACTGATCGAGTGAAAGACTCGTCGTCCTCTAAATTCTACACGGTCCTGAGAGACGCCCTGGACAGAAACCGGTAGAGACTGATCATCAACTCACCTCCAGGCGCAACGCTGAAGCTGACCAAGATCTTCAGACATGAGGGACTGACCCCAGAGAGAGTTATGTCCAGTAGCATTGGACCTATTATGGATGATGATGAAAAAAGTAAAAAATAAAGCAACAAAAAAATAGACAAAACTCCCCAACACTCACTCGAACCGTCGCTGAAACATCAACCAGAAATCTGTTTTTATTACTTTGACCGCTATAACATTCCGAAGTGACATGAACGATAAACAATACAATAATGCAATCCAAATATGGAAGGCCCAAATCAGAATAACAAAGTTAAAGTGCCCCGGGGAGCGCTCTGGGCGATTGCTTCTTCCAACTAAGATTACCATTAATTCTCGAGAGATGGCGTTGTTCTTAAGGGTGGTGGTGGTGGCGTGGTTAAGTTCAAAATTGGAATTGAAATTGTCATTGATGTCATTGGCACCGCCGAAGTTCTTGATTGGTTGATATGTAAAACGTTAGTTTAAGAGTAAAGAAATCATTATTTGTTTCCCGTCTTTTATAGACTTGGTCAATATGTTTAAGTACCGAAGGTACATACATAGTTATACTCACTTCAAGTCGCCCAATATACCCTCCATCTAAACGAGCGTATAATTTTGGGTCAATTTTACACAAAGCAAACTAGTTAAATGGTAAGCTCAATAAAAGGCTTGTACCATGTTATGAGTAATGTAAAATTATATACTTATTTCATAGATATTTACTTATATAAATAAGAAAACGGACTCAAGAACAAATATTTACGCTACTCACACAAATATTTGTCTCACAGGGACTCGAACCTAGGACCGACATCTTCACAGGCAGAGTCACTACCTCTAAGCCAATTTTCATATATATTGACTAACTAAACGATTAATTTAGAAGTAAAATGTGCATGTACATTTTTTTTTCATGATTTGATACGATTCGCCCACGTGGCCTACTATCTTGAATTACTCGGTAACACTGTTTTGTCAGATAAAAAAAAAAACATTCCTTCGAATTGAGAACCTCCTCCTTTATTTGGAATTCTGTTAAACAGTACCTTTTAGCACTGTTCTGCCTGTTTTCTATTTATATGAAAAAAATCACACCAACTCGTTTAGTACAAAGCTTTTGATAAATTTCCTAAAAGCTCTTCTGGTGTGGGGGATGAGCTGACGTCAGTTTTAAATATCACTTTTATCTTATTAAAAATAAATAAATAATTATTATAATACAATTGTTTACATAAATCGAACTAGACCCAGGGTAAGCTTAATAAGGCCTATGTTATGGGTACTAGACGACGATATATTTAATAGATATGTGACGTATATACATAGAAAACATCCAAGACTCAGGAACAAATATGAATGCTCATCACACAAATATTTGCCCTTACCATTTGGATTTGAACCCAGGACCTTATCTTCGCAGGTAACGTTACTCCCACTGAGCTAAACCAGTCGTTAATTTAAGTATTTGCTTTTTTCTTGACGCCTGACGTCAGCACAGCCCCCACACCCGAGGATTTTTAGGAAGGTTATCAGCACACCACCTCAAGGAAGCCATATTTGAAAACTACACTTATTATTTTCGCTGATTGGCATACTTGACGTCAATTTTCTCAAGCAATACCCGTTTTTCTAGAATCAAAAGCGAATATATGGATATTAGGCCTAATTACTTAACCTAAACAGTCAACTCTTTGTTTTTTCGAAGTATTCGGATCAGGTTACTAAATTGCCGAGAAAAACTGCCTTCACCCAAAAATCCCAGCTTCTTCAGACTGTCACCTATCGTCTTACAAAGTAATTAATTACTCTGCTAATAACCCTCACAGGAGCTTAAGGCACGTATCAGCTTTCTTTTTGAGGTACTTAAGAGTAAGTCTTAACGCGTTAGTACAGTGAGACTTAATACTTTCTCAGGGTTCCGTTTTTATCTAAGGAGCAGCAGATAAACGATACACCTACCCTTATTTTATACACAAATGTTTTAATTCACAGAAGTATGGTTATTGGATTGTTATAAAACTAAGTTTTCTATCTGGTTCATGTTCTTAGGCATTCAAGATTATGAACTTCTACAATTACTAATCATGGTCTAAGTGGCTGAAAGAAGAGCTTTCGGGTGCAGGAAGGTTTTGTAGCTGCAAAATATCTGGGAATGAACTGGAGTCACAAGTGCGGAGCTTCTAAACTTCGCCAAAGAGACTGAAAGAAATATCGGGAGCTGACTGCCAATCTTCACTGGTTGGAAAGGCATTATAAGAAGAAATATGAAAAAAAAGAAGAAAACTAACTTAACCTAATGATTTCTATGCAATGACTTTAACGGCTGTTTTAGCTCAACTTTGCGGCTGCAGTCCTGAGTTTAAATCTCGGTAAGGGCAAATATTTGTGTAATGATCCTCTCGAACTGTCGCATATATTGTGAGTGACTCACACACAATAATTACGTCACGTATAATATTATAATATTTTCCACATTTCAAACTCTTCTTACAACATAAATAAGACCCATTAAGCATATACATATCCACATGTTTTATGTTGTAGTGGGCAAACGAACAGACGGATCGCCTGATGGTAAGCGATTACCGTCGCCTATAGACACCTACAACACCAGAGGAGTCACAAATGCGTTGCCGGCCTTTCAGGTTGGAGTACTGTCGTTTGACGGTCACATCGGCCCGGAAATACAGCCGGCGACAATATAAACCACAGTTCAGTCGTGCCAGGCAGGAAAGGCAAAACGCACAGTTGTGGACTGCCAGCTATCTAAGTGGTGGGGATGGAATTATTGTTGCGTAAATGATGGCGGAAAGAAGTGGCCGGGATCAATTCAAACAATTGCTTGGAGCACTTCCGTTACCGCGATTATTAATTTAGATTTTAATAGTGGGTAGTTTGCACAAATGTGACTTTGACAAAGAAAAAATGTATTTTTCTTATTCTGCCGCTGCACACATAAACGTTACTAGGTGTTCAGGACTTTAAAAAAATGACCTGGATTAATGATGACTTACACGCGATGTACCATACCCCTTTAAATTAGCCACAAAATCGAGAAAGGTAAAGATAATATTATTAAGCTCTTCCACTTTGCAAGGTTTCCACTTATTCAGATTAAACGTCAACTCCGTAAAATTATAGCCCAAAACTTTTCCTATTACTCCTTTATAACCTCGAAACATATCAATCGACAATGGCCTTTCGGCAAAAACAAACCCCAACTAATATAAAACTTCCCTTACACAAATAAGTATATTGTTTGCCTGCTTATTGTCCCGATACATTTGTTTCGTCTGAGTTCGTTACGAAAATTGGGCCAATTGTTTTCAAGCTACAGCACGATTTGTGGACTGTTTCACTTTAAACGAACCTCTTTTGGTTTTAAAATTAATTCACCAGTATTTCATAAACTGTTAGTATCATAAGACAAATCTAAAATGTCATTATTAAACCTATTCATGGAAACGTATTATGTTACACGACATAACATAAGTAATTATTATAGCCATGAAAAGTCGGTGAAGCAATGGTTAACATTGTGTTTTCGTACAAATGTTGGATGTCGGACAATGAAATAAGGAAGAACATAACAACTATTGAAAGAATGTTGAACACTGAGGTAAATTAAATTACCTTTAAAAAAATCTAAGTTAATTGTCATTGACACTATAATGTAAATTATTTAAATAGCACGCCACAAAACAAATGTGGCAGTTTGTAGAATTTGCACTTTACATAATATCTATGTGCAAAACTAAGTTGTAATAGTAAAAAGGATCATGCCATAATAAATAGTTAGGTACTATATTATGGATTTGGTGATCATTCCTTGTTTCGAATGCAAAATAACCTAAATTATCTAACCTAACTCAATTATCGAAAATAGGCAGATTTAAATCTTTATAACATATAAGACGACGTAAGTCTTACTAGATCTCTATCTAGTGAGACGTAGTCGTTTTAAATGGGGCTGAAATTTACGTGGCGATAAAGTGAAGTTTAGAAAATAAATTCTTCAGTGATGCCGATCTTTCCATTACGCGGATATTTGGTGGGGGGGCGATTGTAACAGTACGAGACGTTTATCACCGTTTGAATACAATAAAAAAATCGAATGAATAAAATTCTTCGATACAAAAACTAAATAATCAACTTTGTGTGGTCCACATATTATAGATTTAGCTTAGGCGGCAAGTATAATCAAACATTTTAATTAGGGAGACTAACCATAACAAAAAATTCACACCTTGTAAGGCCACAATGCTTTTTGCTGGCAGAACCGAAGACTCTTAGTTTATCTGTTTAATACGTTTCATCGCTATATATATATTTATTTATTTTAAATATATTTGTATATGTATTATATATATTTATGTCATTCATGTATTGTCTACATTTGTGTTTTTGTAGTTACAAAAGTTTCCCCCGTACCTACTTTCATTTTTGAAAGGGTATTATTGACGATTTAAATAAAACAATTTAACGGGTTGAGTCAACCCGTGACCATGGAGAGCTCTGCTGAAAAGCTTCCGTAACGTCGGGAACTCAAATGAGATAATATACGAGATATGATCCGTTAAATTGTTTTATTTAAATGAGTAATACTCGCGGACACCGAAGAAAATGTTAGGTATTTAATTTTTTTTAGCAATATGAGTGTTTTTCTTTGCGCTTTGATTTTTATATCTCAATAGATAATAATATGGTGTTAAATTTCGCCCATTAAAAACACAGAAACACATAAAATTGTGTTTCATATAAAATACTACATTGTATTATTCGTGGGGATTGTATTGAATTTTTGTATCAATAAATTGCACAATGTCTAGCAAAATACACTCTTCCAATTATAATACTATCTGCGAATTCTATAGTCATGGAATAACCCCCCTGTCAGACGTATCCAACATAATTTTATCAACGTCGCCGTGGAGTGAAACTCGAAATACTTGCGACCAACTGCCAACATAACGGGAATATTAGGGGATATATGATACTTAGGTACAGGAATGTTTCGAAAGGTTTACAATTGATTAATTTTAAAAGAATGCTCGGTGTTGTGATTTGTGGCAACCCTGGGTAAATTATGTTTGTTTCTTTATTCATACCTATAATATTATAAAATTGTTAAAATGAAATGTCTGTATTATATTTTACTGTACTGTATTATACTATATTGAAGATATTTAAAAAGAAAATGATTATAACGGACTATTTGGAGCTCATTATCACAACACAACAAACGGGGCTTAATCGCGTATTTTATTATTTAATTACCTTTCGTTGGTACAGGATAAAGTGCACAAACGAATAGGGATGAAAGTGGATGCAATTTTATCGACAAAAAAATAATGAAAAAATTTCAAAACCATTATTTACGTTTTTATGTGTATGACCTTATCGAAGCAAAGTAAGATATCTTGAAAACACAAAATTCACATGAAAAACCAGTTTCTTTAAATTATTTTTCTAATTACATTAACATAATTCATCCTTTGTTATTATAACTACGTTTATTTCAAATCAATAGACCCCATAGGTGTCAAGATATCTTGCTTTGTTTTGATAAGGTCCACTACATCCGATTTTTTTTATTCATAAAATAGTAAATAATAGATTTAAAAAAAAATTGTAGTCCATAAATTGCATCTACTTTCATATTATTCGTTTGTGCACTTTATCCTCGGACACACTGTATATCAACATACAATACAATTCAATAACTCTTTATTGCATACCACGCAAAATAGAGTACAGAAAACAATACATTCAAAGAGAGGTAAACAGCAGGCGGTCTTATCGCTAAACAGCGATCTCTTCCAGACAACCGTTGGGTAGTGTGAGACGTTGAATAAAGAAACTGTACGTATAAATATGTATGTATGTAATCACTTTATTGCACATAAACTGATACAAAAAAAACCGTGAAATGAATAGGTGGCAACATAATTCATTATGGGCGTATAACTACATAAAAATATATGCATACTGCTTCTAAATTACTATTTCAAATTGAAATTCATTTAATATGATAGCTCTTCTTCAAGAAGAATTAACTCTGTGCTTGTTGAGGGATTTCTATCGATCGCAGAACAGCCCCAGCTAAACACGCCATTGTCAACGGCGCTCGGAAACTCAGAATAACTGCCCTGGATCGATGTATTTGATCAATTACTCTGAATTACCCTGATTTATAGTTTTAACGGGAATCTTGTCCAACGGTACGTTTACTTAGAGAGGGGTTTCATTAAGGTAGAATAGAAATAGCGTCTTATCCCTGATTTAAACATTAAGTATTAAGACCACTTAGAGTATTAAATGCCTAGACGCATTCTCCTCTGCTAAAGTACGTATATGTTATAAGTGAGTTATACGTTAAATTGTCAGTGTGTCTTTTTTTTGTCTGTAGGTGTTTCTTAAGGTTCCGTACCCAAAGGGTAAAACGGTACATTATTATTAAGACTCCGCGGTTTGTCCGTCTGTTTGTCTGTCCATCATCAGGCTATATCTCATGAACCGTAATAGCTAATACATAGATATATTTTTAAAAAATCATAACGGACTATTTGGAGATCATTGAATCGAAATTATATTGTTTTTATTTTTGTATGTTTGTATCTGTTGTTGTGGCTTCATCACGCCATATCGGCTAAACAGATTTTGAACTATTTTTAGTACACGGGTAGCTGAGCATCCTCAGATGGTTATAGAATACCTTTTACTCGACTAGGAACGCTAAAGAAAAAAACGGGGTTATGATTATTTTCTCCTCCGCTGACGAAGTTGAAGGTAGTTATATTTTTTTGTATTATCTATACTCAAACAACAAATAACAGTTATTAAAATAACAAACGAGAATAAAGCTTTAAGTGTAGATGTATTAGTATTCGGTAAGGTTGGGTCGCCTAAGATCGGATGTGACATAAGACTGGATTGCATGGAGTTTACCACAAATAGAGCGTGATTTTTCACTGATGGCAACATAGTTTTCTTCAGAACAAAATGGCGGAGAAAATTATGTTACCATCAGTGAAATACATACATACATACATAGACTGATAAACACATTACCACTCCTTTGCGTCGCGCAGTCGGGTAAAAATATCGCTCCATTTGCGGTAAAATCTATGAAATCCGTTCTTATGTCACATCCGATCTTAGACAACCCAACCTTACTTTGCACGGAAAGAAAGATTAAGTATCATTGTGATATGCTCAACTTTTCAGCTCCGTTCATCGTAAATTACAAGACGCCTTAAGCCCGCATGGAGCGTGTCAACTGTCAACCTCCTTAGGCGGGCATCAAGTGATTTACTCAGACGTATTGGGCCGAGTGTACCTCCGTCAAACATGGCTGCGGGCTACGTGACTGACGGTCTTAGGACTGACCTAGTCCTTTATTAAGCTTCAGAATAGTATTATTGGTTAAGGGCGACCATATTATGTACCTACTTATAAGTATAATACCTACTGAGACCAGAATATAAATAAATCTAGATATCTGTATTTCATAACGGCAGTTTGTGATAAATATTCTCATTCCATAAATATACTAGAGTGCCCGTAACGTCGTCAGCGGAGGAAAAAATCATAACCCTCTTTTCTTTAGCGTAGTCGAGTAAAAGGTATAACCATCTGGGGACGCCCAGCTATCCGTATACCAAAAATAGTTCAAAATCTGTTTAGCCGATTCGGCGTGATGAAGCCACAGCAACACATACAAACATACAAAAATCCAAAGGAGTAGTTTCAGTGACCTCCAAATATTCAATTTTTTCAATATACAGACGTTTCATTTTTACGATTTTGTAATACATGGTATAGATAAGGTCAACTGCGTTTTAAAACAACCCCTGTTTCTTTTTAATAATAAAATAGTGTCACACTGTAGGCAGAGAGGACAAGGGTATTTTTTATAAAGTATTCAGATTCTATGAAATCCTTGATAAACGCATTTGCTCCGATTGACTTATAAATAATATGTATACGGAAGATAATTTAAATAAGCCCTTGCTAGAAAGTTAGTATATTTAATTTTAAAAAAGTCTTATTTTATTTAGAATATGTAGAATACAATTAGTATATACCCCAGAGATAATGACAAGACACATTTGCGAGCAGAATGAGGTGGCAAGAGATGGCGCGGCAGATCGCGTGACATCACGATCTGCGGTTGTGTGCTTATACTCTCTCGCGGCTATAAAATAATTCACGAAATAGCGCGCGGCCTTTTGTCGCTGCTGGCTACCGATCTGGTCATCACCAGCGCCTGAATCAGTTCAAGCCATCGCTTGGACTACTGAAAATAAGAGCCAATATAATGTACACTTTTAATCTCCTAGTCATACATTTAATTTTTTTTCACTTGACTAATCATATCTTATACGAGTTTTCATTTTCCCAAGCTTGTAATACAACTGCAGGCATGACAAAGAAATACATTTCGTGTTCATTAATATACAAATACAAATAATTTATTTCACATAATTTCAGGTACAATTAAGATCTTAAGAAATAATATTCGTATCACTAAAATCTATCATGCATGGCATGTGAAATTAAAGAGTGTAGGCACTAGGCACGTACAACTACTTAAAAATCTGAAACTCTTGTACACTGTAAAAACACTTTTCTGCCAGCCACTTCTTAAGAACTCGATTAAATTTAACAAATGTTAGGTCTTTTAAGGTGTCAGGCAGTTTATTAAATATTTTTATGCACATAATATAACTATTTCTAGCAACTAGTGATAATTTAGATTTAGGTATAAATAATTTATTGCGATACTGTGCGCGTGAAAGATTCTTAAACTTGTTTTTAACGTAGCCAAACATATGCTCGTTCCTATACACAAAAAAACACGCATCTAAAATATACAGACAAGGTAGTGTTAAAATATTATATTTTTTAAAGTAAGGTCTACATGAGTCGATTTGTTTTAATTCAAACATTGCTCTTAAACATTTTTTTTGCATTAGCAAAACTGTATCAATATTTGAACACCGACCCCACAAAGTTATACCCCGGCAATTCCGTTCGTGACACTCCCATGGTCTACGGGCGATGGGGGGAAAGACAGCGGGGGCGGGTAAGAAGTCACGAATGAAGTTAGAAGCCGGGCTATAATATCTTAATGCCGTAAAAACTAACGTCCCAAACAAGGCGATGAATATTTGAAGCGCTGGACACGTATAAAATTGGCCCGCCCGCCCTTGGCCGCGTGAACTTTTAACTCGCGCCATTCTTGACCAAGATGCTCGGCCGGGCCGTGCAATTTCCTGCATTGTTTCCTTATCAACCGACTATAAAAATTAAGAAGGATTCTCAATTCGTTGTAATGTTTACTAAAATTCACCGACGACTTCGTCCGTCAGTGGTTTTTAGCTTTATACGAAACAACCGGCTAAGTGCGAGTCGGACTCGCGCACTGAGGGTTCCGTACAAATTTTCACTTACCCGAATATTATTACCCGGTTTCGGTTGTGTTAAGTTTGCAACTGATATCTATATAATTGCATACAAATGAGGTGCAAACTTAACGCAACCGAGTTGTTCAAATAGGTTTATACATTGAAATAAAACAATTTAACGGATTATATCGCGTATATTATCTCATTTTAGTTCCCGACGTTTCGGAAGCTTTCCAGTTCTCCATGGTCACGGGTGGACTGAGAAAAGATGTATTTTCCTCTGTCAAAGTTACAATTTGTGCAAACTACCCATTTTTGAAAAAACACAAATGAAGGTGTACATACATGCCAGATGGGCCTGAAAGACAGTTACACATGTGCCAGAAGGGCTTAATTATTTTATTCTAATAATTTACCAAGCAGCATTTCACAAATGAGGCGTACTGAGGAGAAAAGAAACGCTGCAAAGAAAAACTCCCAGGCTACCTCATTACTAATTATAATATTTAAAAACAGAGACTATTAAACTACTTTTAAACAGATAAGATATTTTACACCGTTCGGAAATTAAGGTTTTGCAGTCCTGTGTCTCGCTTGTTCCTTGATGAGATGTATTACAGGATCCCAAGCTGGTGGTAGTGACAATCCATCTTCTCTATTGAAATTAGGATGCTTTTTAATCTCAATAGCCTCGCGTAGCATCCTGGGAAAATATCTTTTTTCTTTGGCAAGGATAGAAGGTTTATCAAACTTAATTGAGTGGTTTGGTTTGTCAATGACATGTTCACAAACTGCAGACCTATTACACCGACGGTGCTTGACATCTGCTATGTGCTCCTTCACCCGGGTTGATACACTGCGTTTCGTTTGACCAATGTATGAAAGACCACACTCGCAGTCCAGCTTATAAATGCCTGCACTCTGCAAAGGGGTGCTACTCTTCACGGGTCTAAGGTATTGAGACACCTTCTTCAACGGCTTGAAATATGTTTTTATAGAAGCACGCTTCAAGATGTTTCCGATCTTGTCTGTGACCCCTTTGGAGCTCGTTGGCTCGAAGCGCACGTTACAGAATGTCAAACGTGCGCTTCGAGCCAACGAGCTCCAGATACCACGTTCCAAGCAGAATCCCAGTATGAAGAAACCAACAGTCGAGCGTAAACCTGCCGTATTACCATATGTGAAACTTTTAGTTATCCTGACATTATTACTCAGTTCCAGTTAAGTTAACTGTGCACCTGCTATCTATCGTTCTATACAAATGAGGTGCAAATTTAATGCAACCGGGTTGTTCCAATAGGTTTTTTGAAAATTAAAAAAAAAAGTTAGTTACATCTTATATTTAGTTAGTTAGATACGTATAATTGGGGGGGCAAAAATTAAAAGACTAGCTACTACGTCAAATAGGGTATCATATGAAAGGGCTTGATCTGTACATCTTTGAAAAGTTTTTTTTAATTTCTTATTGTGATTAGATTTTGTTTCAGGAAAATGTGAAGAAAAACATCATTCCCCCCTCCCCCCCCCTTATCTCCGAAGTCTATCCCCCTTTAACTCAAAAATAAAATAAAATCACAATTTGTATAAATAAACATAAATATTACACAAAAAATATAACCATGTCTCTAAATAGTTTTTATTTTATTTTAAATGTATAAACCTAATATTTTCTTCTGTTTCCGCGATTATTACTCATTGAAATAAAACAATTTAACGGATTATATCGCGTATATTATCTCATTTTAGTTCCCGACGTTTCGGAAGCTTTTCAGCTTTCCATGGTCACGGCTGGTGGTTTATTTTTTTATAAAAGTTAATGATAATAATAATATACCACAGAAAAACTAAAGCTACTTGCATAGCTTGCAGGATTGCATCGTTGAAGTGGCAATGGGTAGGCCTTAAAGCCAAGGGAACGGATGGCCGTTGGGGCAGTCCCGGAGTGGCTACCACGTATAGGAAAGCTCAGCGTTGCGGCCTCCGACTAGGTCGACAGATAACCTCGTGAGGGTCGCGGAAAGTCGGTGGATGTGGTGTGCGTAGGATCCTACTCTGTAGTTAACTATAGGAGAGGCCTATGTTCAGCAGTGAAGGTCTGTGGCTGATAGATAGATAATAATATGCCACTTAAGGAAGATACTAGGTACGCTATACCATTGTGTCCCAATGGCTCTATCAGATAATATTAAAGGTGGTAATAGAGAAAAATAGCTATGCAGTCAACTTTACATCTTTCTATATATTCCAAACCCCACTACCCTGTGATTTACTTAGACCCTGGGGGCAGACATATGCTCGCCTTGTCCCTAACGGGCAGACATTTGAACAAAGGTCGTAAGTCACATTTACCCTTATACCCGGTTAAGGTAAGTTTGTACCTCGTTTGTATGGCGTAACATAGGTTCATGTGCAAGCTTAACTCAAACGTGTGTGGAGATACGACTTTTTGTAATGGTAAGTCAAAAATAGGTTTAACGTAAGCTAGATTTAATTTATTTCGGTTTTTATCTACGGTTGATGTGATGTATTAAAGATATCGAACACATTACAATAAGGTATAATACGGATACTTTTTTTAGCAAACTATCCTTCCCAAACTGCCTCAATTCCCAAATGTTTCATTTCCCGAACTCGCGCTTTTCTCCGAAATCGAAGAAAATCCAGATATTTTTTTAAGCCATTGTGTAGAGCCCAATAGGTTAGGTTAGGTTTGTTTTATAGAAATTCTGAAAATTTTACAGTTTTCGAAAAAACCTAAGTTTGGGAAATGAAGTGAAACAGTTTGGGAAACATAATTTGCCAAACAATAGTAATCCGGTATAATAATATTTGACTTGGGATAGCGAGAAGATTCGAACGCGTTAACTCGTCCAAATATGAAACGAATAAAATGGATTGACGAAGATGAATGGGTTCTGCCTTTATGCCGAATATTTCATATGCCAACTGTTTCATTTTCCAACTCACAATTTTCTGTGAAACCATATTACTTTCTTGGAGCTTTCATAAAATAAACCTAACCTAACCTACTATAGTCATTCTATTAAATCATAAGAAATACATTGAGATTTTTTTTTGGTTGCGGATAAAATCGAGTGTTGGGAAATGAAACAGTTGTCAAATGAAAAATATGAAATTGTTATAATTGCATGTAATATATTTGTGTTTATTTATATAAATTGAAAAAAAAAAACAATATTTTCCTTTGGTGAACTTCGGAAATAAGGGGGGAATGGTAATTATTTCACTTTTTCCTTGTTACCTATTCAAAATTTATCCAGTAAATGAAAAGTTTAAGTATGTTCAAATCAAGCTCTATCATAATGATTATTGCTTAACCTAGTAGCTAGACGTTGAATTTTTGGCCCCTCTCATATTGGTAGTATTTTATAGAGATTAAAAAACTTTTGATTTATTTTTTATTTGCAATATACTTGGGCTAATAATTTTTATAATTATCCTAAATTTTAAAAAGATAGCATGAGTAGTTCCTGAGATATGGCGCTTTAACAGTTGGACACACAGACAGACCGACAGAGTCACACAAAAACGGAACCCTTATAGTTTCGTCATGTCCGTCCGTCCGTCCGTCCGTCCGCCGTATGTCACAGGCATTTTACTCAAAAACTATAAGATGTATATTGATGAAATTTGGAACAAAGGTGTCTTGTGTTTCTAAACGGTAAGTTCAAAAAATATGAAAAAAAATAACAAATATAAAGCTTAATAAATACTTCCAACGAAAATTATTTTCAAGATGATCAGACATATCGTTTTTAAGTTATTGCCAAAAAACTACGCTTCTCAGAAAAAGGATGTAGTGCCTGGAAGATACGCTCTTTTGTTAGTGTTTTTTTTTTTCATATCATTTTTTTTCATCTGTAGTGCTTTTTTTTATCCGGCTGCGGATCCCTACATTGAGCACGGTCCGGCATGCTACTGACCGTTTTTTTTTTCTTTTTTGGTACGGAACCCAAACAAACAAAAACAATGCACGAAAATGCTCACAGCCGAACATCTTGGCGAGTTAAAAATGCACGCGGCCGCGGGCGGGCCATATCTACTTGTATCCAGCTCTTCAAATATTCACCGCCATGTTTGGGCCGTTAGTTGTTACGGGTGCATTTAAAATATAAACAAAAATATACATTAATATTCCTTTTTAGCGTTCCGTACCTCAAAAGGAAAAACGGAATCCTTATAGGATCTCTCGTGTGTCTATCCGTTCGTCTGTCACAGCCAGTTTGGTCCAAAACTACTGGACCGATTGAGTTGAAATTTGGCACACATATGTAGGTTGATGACCCGGACACGGTCGTGTAACGTAAATAAATTAATTTAAATTATACGGGCCACTTTTGGGGGCTAAATAAAAAAATAAAAAAAAACATCTTGTGTCATAAAACAAAAAGATAACACAGGAAATGGCTCTAAGGAACAACATATTATAAAGCAAATCAACCTCAACAATAATTTCATTAATAATCCAAAGGAAATTGCAAAAATATTTAATGATACATTTTTTGGCATGACTAATATGTATATAAACGATTATGTAATGATAGAAATAAGTACAAACAAAAAATCAAAAAACAAAATCAGAACATGTTCTTATTTCCGACTGATGAAAATGAGATATTTAAGGTAATCAAGACCCTGAAAAATACACCTTCTGTGGGTTTCGACGGTATTTGTACGAAAGTCCTAATATCTACGGCTGACTGTTTATCACCCATACTCAGTCACCTTAAAAACCGGTCTTTTTCAGAAGGTGTATTCCCAGAAAAACTAAAATTGTCAGTAGTTAAACCTTTATTCAAAAAAGGTGATAAGGAAATAATCGATAACTATAGACCAATATCCTTAAAACCTGTTATATCTAAAGTCATAGAAAAATTGGTGCATACCGGGATGGCATCATTTTTAAACAAATACAATATACTTACACTACAGCAAAATGGTTTTCAAAACGGCAAATCGACCATTTTGGCGGCTTTTAAGGTAGTCAAAGAAATAACAACCAATTTAGACAATAAAATACTTCTAATATTCTTCGACATGAGCAAAGCTTTTGACTTTGTTTCACATCAAACCTTACTAGATAAATGTGAAGTATATGGCTTAAGAGGAGTGTCAAAAAAATGGATTGAGAGCTATTTGAGCAATAGATATCAGCAAGTTCAGCTGATGAGTATCGACTCAAACGGTGCCGCTTTCAATTGCCAATCTGGCCCAAAACCTAATAACATGGGCGTCCCTCAGGGTAGTATTTTAGGCCCTTTACTATTCCTGATATACATAAATGATTTACCGTTGGTAACACGCCACCACTGTACTCTTTATGCTGACGATATTTCTGTCGTAATAAAGTGTAGCAGTGCAGATAAAGAAAGTTTTAATGATGATAGAAAAATAAATGATTATTTAAATTATTGATTATTGACTTGTATTGATTATTGTAATTCATTCTCCATTTTATGTAAATTGTTGTAATTTGGTAGTGTGTATATTTATTATATGTCAATATAATGTTACACATGTTGAAATAATTTTAGTGTGTATTTTTGCACGCCAGTGTTACTGGTTAGATATGTTAAGGGCTATACGTGTTTTTGACCATCTTTTGTATGTACCATATCTAAAGCAAATAAATAATTTCATTTCATTTCATTTCGTATCAAACAAAGGTGCTTTTTGTAAAATTCTTATATAAATAATTATATTTTATAATTCTAAGATTAATAGTTTTGAAGTTAATTAAGAAAATAAACGAAAATTGACCATTCCCCCTCCCCCACCCATATCTCCGAAACTACTAGATCTAAAATTTTGAAAAAAAAAATCAGAAAATAGTTCTTTACCCATAGTGTACAGGAAAATCTATAAGAAAGTTTAAAGTAGCATAGTTTTATTCAAAAATATTTTCTGAATTTCGGTAGAAACACACGTTTGAGTTAAATTTGCACCTGATATCTTAGAAATGAGGCGCTAACCTAACTTAGCCGGGTATTAGCGTAAATGTGATTTACGGCCTTTGTCCAAAGGTCTGCCGTTAGGGACATCGCGAGCTACGTCTGCCCTCAGGGTCTAAGTAAATCACTGGGTAATGGGGTTCGGAATATAGAGAAATATGTGCACTTGACTGTCCATTCTTTTCACTAGTCACCTTTTATATTATCTGGTAGAACTGGTAGGGTCACCAGAATCTTACTTAGGGATATTCGGGGTGTTGGTTCTAAATCTTTATATACTACGTATTATATCGGGATCTCTCTACGAGATCAAATCAGAAATGTATATGCTACAAAGGCATGTTGTCTGATTACACTCTAATGATTAATTAATAAATTATACTTCTTCTAGCATATTTAGTTATTAACAGTGTATTCCCTTTTTAAAAACGTTTACATAGCTCTGAGGGTCGGAGACAGTGGGGTGACATTCAGATTTTGCCTAGTTCGGGCTGGTGCCTCCACCGCACATTTTATGTACCTACTCTTAAGCTCATTAACATTATGCTTACTTAGTTAGTCTAGTTACTGTTATTGCTACTATACAAACTACTTATATATTTTGTGGTGGAGACAATAAATACCTTTTTTTAGAAATAAGGAGAATCCTAGATGAACCAAGGTAACCGACATAGCAAACAGGGTAAGCAAACTGAAGTAGCATTGGGCAGAGCACATAGCTCGAAGAACCGATGGCCGTTTGGGCAGAAAGTGGGGACCTCGTACCGGTAAGCGAGCGCAGCGTGGAACGATTTAGTTAGGATTGCGGGGACTCGCTGGATGCGGGTCGCCTCTATGCGGCCCATGTGGAAATCATTTGAGGAGGTCTGTATCCAGCAGTAAACGTCCTATTGCTGAAATGATGATGATGACGTATTATTTATACACAAAAGTATTACATTTTATCCAGTGTTTGACAGCGCTTCTTTACGTAAATCATCTGTTCAGTGACAGAACATCGAGCCTATTAATAATAAATATTAACAGTCTTTGTGCCTCCGCATTCCTTGTGATGTTCCGTGCCGTACCTTGCGCACTGCGTTTTACATCAACTCTTATTGACCTCGCATGTCATTCCCGTTAGTGAATTTGCGCTTCCTCACTGAATCTGTTTACTAACTTAAAATTTTAACGTGGTTTTTTATTTTGCTTTTGTTATCAGGATCTTATATAATTTTTACATTTTTATTCTACCGTCAAATACCCTATTCGAGAATAAGATACGAGACCTAACACTTTTACTTCTGACCATTAGAGGAACTCTTCAGAGATGAATCGGCTGGAAACTTTAGCCTTCAATCCGATCTAGGTCAGCTAAATGGCAAACCAATCGTTCGTCTCTTTTCCGATCATATCGATAGAGTTTCAGTTGTTTAATAGTTACTCGTTACTTTTAGAGAAACACAAAAAATGCTGAAATCGGCTCGTAAAGCCGGAATTTTTTATTAACGTAAGCCCCGCCCCGTCTGCGACTACGAATGACATCTTTATCTACTACTAAAAGGCAACTTCGTTCGCGGAGGTGAAAAAGTCATGATCTCTCTTTTTTTCTTCAGTGTAGTCGGATAAAAAGTATCCTATAACCATCTAGAGATACCTAGCTACCCGTGTAACAAAAAAAGTTGAAATCCGTTTAGCTGTTTTGGTGTGATGAAGCCACAACGACATATACAAACATACAAAGAATCCAAATAACATATTTTTCGGTTTTTTGAAAATACCTTCAATGTACAGATATATCATTTTTACAATTTTATAATTGTAGTACTAGCTTCTGCCTGCGACTTCTTCCGCCTTAAATTCGCTTATCGCGGATAAGGATATTTTTCCGGGATAAAAAGTAGCCTATGTCCTTACCTGGAACTCAAACTATCTCCATACTAAATTTCATCCAAATCGGTTCAGCGGTTTAAGCGTGAAGAGAAACAGAGAGACAGACAGACACACTTTTGCATTTATAATTTTAGTATGGATTACTATGGACAGATATTGTTATTCTAGTTCAAACCAAAATCACTAGCACGTGAGTGGTTAAGAAAAGTTGCTGGCAGACCCTTACAAGGTCATCCGTCTACCGTACGCTACCCTATGCATGGTCACCACTCCAGGACCTTACTACATTTTATTTATACAACTTGATAATAGTAAAGATAATATTAGCTTTCCATGGTCACGGGAGGTCATGGTCCTCCCGTGACCATGGAAAGCTGGAAAGCTTCCGAAACGTCGGGAACTAAAATGAGATAATATACGCGATATAATCCGTTAAATTGTTTTATTTCAATAGTAAAGATGTTTCATATTACGTTGCCCTGCTAATAAAAGTGTAACAGCTTAAGCATAGATTAAAAAAAGCTGTACCCTTTGTGAACGGCGGCGCAACTCCGAAATTGCTCAGTTCGAGCCACTGCAAACAGTTTCAAGCTAATTTGGGCAGTTCCAGACTCGGGGAAAACTGCTCGACGTTACGATATAGCATAGATGAAAAAACCGGCCAAGTGCGAGTCGGACTCGCGCACCGAGTGTTCCATACACAATATAAACGGCCGTATCTATGAAAATCCAGTGTTAGCAGAGCCCTGCTCCTAAGCAAAATGTACGCGGTTTTCGATCATGTTATATTGGTTATTGACGTAGACAGACAGACATAAAATTTGTTGTTATAGTGGTAACAGTTCAATCGTCTGTTAAAATTTCAACTGTTTAGCTACTACAGTTCATGAAATACAGCCTGGTGACAGACGGACAGACAGAAAGACGGACGGACAGTGGAGTCTTAGTAGGTAATAGGGTCCTTTTTACCCTTTGGGTATGGAACCCTAAAAATATCATCGGAATATTGTGAGGGTTATAGCTCCATCAGGAGGCAGTAAAAACAATATTATGTATAGAGGTTTTGGATATCTTTTCTATTCGATAGCTGACTTAAGACTTCAAGATAGGGATAAGATTAGGATGACTTTAGTGAGAGGTAGCTGTCACTTTAATGTCTGTCAATAGTGACGAGAAACTTTGCAACATACGTGGCAACGTCGCGATATAAACAACTTAATGCACTTTAGTAATCACAATAAATAATTTACATGAAAATTGATAACATCTTAAAAACTACGCCGGATTTGACTAGGGTTCAATTATTTTTGCTCCTAATGCGTGGTTAGTCTTTCGGGTTCCTTGCAGGTATCTTGTATATTAAATGCTGCAATAACAAATTAATCTTATAATAAGTTTCTTGCAAAATTTCATTTTTGTGACAAGCTTTTATTGCCAACTGTACTTTTCTTTAAACATCCATCAACTACTCACCGAGACGATTATAAGGAGCCCAAACTCGGTAGGATTGCGTGATTTTATGACAGAGTTCCTATGACCATCTTCCATAATAATATTGCATTGTCATTCAATTTACATATTACGTATGCAAATTTTCAGTACTCGTATCATCGAAAACCGGGAAGTGGGTAAAATTTAAGTTACAAGATTCCACCCAAACACAACCACAAAATACTTTGCAAGTTAAATAAAAGCTTGCAAAAACATTATGATTTGAACTGAATCGTCAATAATAAATTATCTTTGGCTTCCGCTTGTATATTATCACTCATTTTAAAAAAAATATTTAATCGCCTTAACACAGGAAACATCGGTAATGCAAATAAAATATTCATGATGGAATCCGTTTATATTATTTTTTACTTCTCATGCCAGGAAAATGGCACGTTTTAGCTTCACTTAGCAGTACTAAAATGATCGTTATAGCGCCTAGGGTTTAAAAATGGAAACCATACACATACATATATTATGTTTTTCTACAAAAATTAAAAAGAAAAATGTGGGAAGCGTCGTACTTCTCATATTTAAAAAATATTATTTAAAAATGATCTCACCTTTTTATTTTAACTAAGACCACTATTCAAGTTTATTCGCAATCGAAGTGAAAAGCAAAGTTTATAAAACATGACTTAAAGCCATTTTGACACTCCGATATTTTTCTCCTCGCTCGCTACGTTGGCTCGTACTAATAATCACTTCTTGTTAAAATTGGCTGGTTTAACCCCTCATCATAAAAAATTATCTACTATTATATAAATGCTACACCCATTTAAACCCAGAAGGTAGAAAATTTTCGCCCTCCTAAATTAAAGTGTGATGACGTCATTGCATAGGTACTCAGCGCGAATTATTTACATAGATAGTTTTTTTTAACCTCAGAAAAAGTGCATTAAAGTGTCGATTCATTCAAGATAAAGGTTTTTTTTAATAAAATCGAAAAATTCAAAAATAAATGTAATTTTGGAAAAATGATTCGATCGAGACGGGCTGGAGACCGAGATCTTTTTCCCGATTATAAAAAAACACGCCACATTATCTACAGCGATAATGATACTAAAGTTGTGTAGTAATTACTATTTAAATAAAGGATCCGCATTCCATTTTTCGCTTTCAATACCTATGCGAGCGTGAAAAAACGCAACGGTGTAACTGGTCAAAAACTTTTTTATTGTTCAAGAAAATAACGACATTTTTTTTAATAATGATTACTTTTGTATGTTATGAGTTATGAATTCAATAATGTTAGTTGGATTTAGGCGACTAATGTCGGTATGGAAAAATGACGAGGTATAAAAATGTCGAGAAATGTTTTATAAAAATATATTTCCGTCCATACACTTTGATTATTGCTAATAATATATTTCTATGATATTTTTTATAAAATTGTAATAGTATAATGGAATTTCGCGGAAAAGAAACCTATCATCCATAAATCTAATATAGAATCCCTCAAAGTAACGCCTGAATCTATCAATTATATAAAGTATTTTTTTGCGGTTTGGCTCAGTGGGAGTAACGTTGCCTGCGAAGCTGAGGTCCTGGGTTCAAATCCCGGTAAGGGCAAGTATTTGTGTGATGAGCATAAATATTTGTTCCTGAGTCTTGGATGTTTTCTATGTATGTAAGTAATAATATATTTATTAAATATATCGTCGTCTAGTACCCATAACACAAGCCTTATTGAGCTTACCATGGGACTAGTTCGATTTGTGTAAGAATTGTCCCGTAATATTTATTTATTATTATTATTATAATGTCCAAGTCATAATAATATCTTGGCATATTTATATTACAAAATAATTTAGTCTTTTTCCCAGCGGTGGGACAAACAAACCGGTATTTATATTAATAACGATTTTAAAGTCTGTTATCATTATCAAACTTAAATACAATCTATTCTATTCTGACAAAAACTCACCAAAAACCACCAAAACACTTCACACAATGCACTCCACTTAAGTCTACGCAAGTCCAGTCTTCAGCCAAAACTCGACAAACTTTTGGTTCATACGACGCAATCGGCAGCGTCCAAACCTACCAGCGCCTCTCTGAATACTGAACACTCTATCCTCTACACATAGCCCACCGTTATAACTTGAACCCCGGTTGTGTACTGAACCAGTGGAAGCTATGCAGGCTCTGGTAAAGGGTTTGGACTGAGGGGTCCAGTAAAATGGATGGATTTACGCAAGTTTACGTGGATTTGCATTAGGGGATATTCTAGGTTTTAATTAGTTGGCTGATAAGATAACTCGTTAGGATAGCCGACAAAATCTGCATTATTAAAGTTTTATTATTGTTAATTACCCTAGTAGGTGCCTGCAACTTTGTTTGTGGAGGCGTCATCACCCTCTTTTTTCCCTCAGCATAGTCGAGTAAAAAGTATCCTATAACCAGCTTATGGTCAGGTACCTGTGTACCAAAAATAGTTGAAATCCGTTAAGCCGTTTTGGTATATACAAACACAAAAATCCGAAAATATTCTTTTTTATTCATTTACCTTCAAATAGTCCATATCACTCTTTTATTTTTAAAGATCTTCAATTTGCAGACATTTCATTTTAAAAACTTTATAATAAGGTACTTACGCCCAAGATGGCCCGGTTCTTAAGATGGCCCACTTTTATCTTTTTAGTTCAACTTCTTTGGTTTCGATATAAAATTGCAGTTTTATCTCTGATACCTTAGTAACTGCAATTTTATTTACGGAACATGGGCGCGAAATTTAAACTCATTCGAACTTTAAAAAATACAAAATAATTGATAGTGGGCCATCTTAAGAACCAGACCATCTTAGGCGCAAGTACCTTACATGTTGAGCAAAAGGTTTTCAATGTTTCGTTCATCTGTGAGCTTTGAAACTGAGTGAACATTTTTTTTATTTTTCTAAAATTTATTACGACTAATCGAAATGAAAGAAATGATTCATTAGCCTCCTTATTTCTTCAGCGTAGTCGGGTTAAAAGTATCCTATAACCATCCGGAGATACCCAGCTGTATGTAACAAAAATAGTTAAAATATGTTTAGCGGATTTGGCGCGATGAAGCCACAACGACACATATGAACATACAAAAAATCCATCTTATAAATTCTCAATTCAGTGACCTCCAAATAGTCCGTTATAATCATTTTTACAACTTTATAATACTAGTAGAATAGATGATTTAAAAGTTGATGATTAACTTTACACGTTGACGAATTTTACCTATACATATTATCTTTCTCGATATTTTTTTTGTTTCGTTTAAACTCTTAAGAGTATTGACAAAATTTACGTATCCTTCAGTTGAAGGGAAGAAATCATATTCATCATCATCATCATCATTTCAGCGACGTTCACTACTGGACACAGGCCTCCTCAATAGACTTCCACATGGACCGAATAGAGGCAAAGCGCATCCATCAAGCGAGTCCCCGCAACCCTAATCAGGTCATCCGACCACCTTGCGGGTGCCTTCTAACGCTGCGCTTGCTGGTACGCGGTCTCCACTCGAAAACCTTTTTGCCTCAACGGCCATCGGTTCTTTGAACTTATAGGATAGTTTCCTGGGTAAAAATAATAATATTCTAATTGGTCCAGTTAGATTATCAAAAAATATTGGACGTTTATTTTTTCTTTTGTCAATCAAACAAAAAAAGGCAAAGATAAAGCGCGTCAAAGTGTGGGAGTGACGCATAACGTCACGCCGTGCGAAAAACGGTCACACGGCGTGACGTCACGGGGAACTTTAACGAGCTATATCTTCATAATTTTTTGTTTAATTGACAAAAGAAAAAATACGTGTCCAATATTTTTTGATAATGTCACTGAAGGATTAATTTATTATTTTTTTTGAATACAAGCCTATTATATTTTATTTTTAAATTTTCAGGCTAACATCTTTAGATAGAAACTCCGACACACCTCAATTCAAATCAAATAAAAGTTTTAATTCAACGCCCGCTGATGAAGCTGCGCACGGATCAGGGCTGTGTGTCTTTGGATAGGTCAATATTTGAATTTAATTTTAGATTCGACGCAAAGCCTTTAAACGGGCGATATTAATTACAAATTACTTAACGGTGAACGGAATAATTTAATTTATTGATTTAAAGTTACATTTTAATGAAAACGTGATTTAGGATCAAATTTAGAATAGAATAGAATCCATACTAATCTTTATTTTTACTATATTATAAACGTGAAAATATGTATGTACATACATTCCACTTAATCTCAAAAACTACTGGATGATTTTTTATGAAACTTTCCAGTTATGTACCTTATATATCAGAATAGGATATAGGCTATAATGTATGTTTTAGGGACGAAAAAGGAGATGAAAATTTGTATGGACAGTAAATATTTTTTTTACAAACAACACAATACCCAACACACTGACAATTTACCGTATAAAGTATAAACTAACCGACGATTTGGCGAAAACTTTGGCAGAGCTAGGATCTCCTCCAGTAATTAAATGCTGTAACGGACCAGGGATCTCAACGTTATAATTATGGTGAAAAAGGACATTAATTGCATATAAATATGATTTATCGACTTGCTTTCCGTTGGTAACACTTTGACGTTTTGTACGTCGCGTTAAACAGACCGTGAAATTGAAAGAGACTATGAACATAACGCGACATCCGGGAAGTTGAAAATAAACGATGCAAGCTTAATAAAAAAAACTCCGTCAAGTAAGTATCTATGAATATCCAGTGTTAGCAGAGCCCTACTCCTAAGCAAAATGTTCGCGGTGTTCGATCATCTTATATTGGTTACTGATATAAACAGTAACCAATATCTAGACACGCGGCAGCGTGTCAATCCAAGCTCAAGCAAAGGAACTGGCTACCAGCGTTTTGTTATAACATTAGTATTTGTTGATATAGCGGCAACAAAAATACATCATCTGTTAAAATTTCAACAGTCCAGCTATCACGGTTCATGAGATACAGGCTGGTGACAGAAGGACAGACAGACAGATGGACAGCGGAATCTTAGTAATAGGGTCCCGTTTTACCCTTTGGGTCATCATCATTTCATCCATAGGACGTCCACTGCTGGACACAGGCCTCCTCAATATATTTCCACATGGGCCGGATAGTGGCGACCCGCATCCAGCGAGTCCCCGCATCCCTAACCAGGTCGTCCGACCACCTTGCGAGTGGCCTTCCCAAACTGCGCTTGCCGGAACGCGGTCTCCATTCGAGAAACTTTGGGTACGGAACCCTAAAAAGATAATACAGCTAATGTACTTATGTAACCTGCTAGCTAAGCGCAGTGATGAAGCTGTGCTGAAATCTGGGGCTGTCTGTCATTAGATAGATCAATATTTTAATTTCATTTTAGATTCGCAAAGCCTTTATCGCGAGGTCTTAATTATAATTACGGAATAATCCAATTGGTAAGTTAAACACATTCAGACATTATCTTATCATAAATAATATCACGTCACGTTGCACAACAACTTACGAATTTGGCGGAATGATTGTAACGGACTATTAGGTCACTGCCTTGTTTTTTTTTTTTAATGTTTCTTTGCGGCTTCATCATACCAAAACGTCTACACAGATTTCAACTATTTTTGATAAACGGGTAGCTGGGTATCTCCAGATGGTTATAGGATATTTTTTAACTGACTACGCTGAAGAAAAATAGAGGGGTTATGACTTTTTCTCCTCCGAGACTGAAGTTGCTAGCGCTTTTTAGTCTATACTATTATAAAGTTGTAAAAATTAAATATTTGGACATTCAAAAATAATAGTCTACCGGATTATTTGGAGTTCACTGAATCGAAAAATAATTATATCTATTTTTTGAATTTTTTTATATGTTACGTTGTGGCGTCATCACGCAAAATCAGCTAAACGGATGTCAACTGTTTTTGGTACACGGGTAGCGGGATATCCACAGATAGTTATAGGATAATTTTTACCTGACCATGCTTAAAAAAAAGAGGATTATGATGTTTCCCTGCTCCGAGACTGAAGTTGAAATAAAACTAAAACTAAACTACATCTAAAAGGGTCCCCGTAGAATATTGATTTACTAAGGAAATAAAACTAATAACTTGTATTTAACAACACATTGATTTAAACTTAAACGATCTTCACTCATTCATCACAACACAACATAACGAAACTGATTTTCTTTTCTCTTTTCTCGAATCTGATTTATTTAATTACCTTTCTTTGGTAATTCTTTAACGTTTCGGACGTCGCGTTAACTAAAGGAACTAAATCATATTTAGTTATACGCGATACGCGATTAAGCCCCGTTTAACCATTAAGAAAACCTAAGGAAAAACCGAAAGCTCCGTAGATATAAAACATCCAATTATATTTTAATGATTAAAATGATTGAAGTCGAAAGCGTTTCTCGCCGCGCTCGCGTTCCGTCTCAGTATTAGTACGTCGGAGTGGGGTGCACAACTTAGCGCTGAAGAAGGTTCTCTATGTCTTATTTACGCTCGAATATGTTTTACCTATTATTATTTCTTACCTAAATTAGGCTTTAGAACCTTGCCCGCCAGAGGTGAATGTACGAAGAAAATAAAAAAACTGACCAAGCGCATATCGGACTATGCTCAATTTAGGGTCCACAGCCGTTCATACAAAAAATGCAATGTGATAAAAATACGATATGAAATTGGGCTAGTGCCCTATTTCATATCGCATTGCTAGTGCATAAAAGCGTATCTTGACGGCACTTACGTCCTTTTGCCAAAAGGCGCAGTCTTTCGGTAATAACTCAAAAGCGGTATACACGATCATGATGACAATAATTTTCGTTGAAAGTATTTATTAAGCTTGACACAATTTATTCTATTTTCGAAGCGATTATTTTGTAAAGTATTCACAAAATAACATTTTTTTCGAAACCTTTTTAAAAAAAGCTGTCGAGGTCGAGATACATACATTTTGACGACCGGTTTAGCTCAGTGGGAGTAACGTTGCCTGCGAAGCTGAGGTCCTGGGTTCAAATCCCGGTAAGGGCAAATATTTGTGTGATGAGCATAAATATTTGTTCCTGAGTCTTGTATGTTTTCTATGTATTTAAGTAATATATCTATTAAATATATCGTCGTCTAGTACCCATAACCCAAGCCTTATTGAGCTTACCATGGGGCTAGTTCGATTTGTGTAAAATAGTCCCGTAATATTTATTTATTTTATTTATTTATTTATTTTATGCATACACATACAGACACATACGAGCCAAATATTGATATTTGCAGAAGATTTTTTTTTTCAGTTTCGGTAAATATATGGAGCGCCCCCGAAAGATTTTTTTTGAACTATCTAACTAAGTAGCGGCTTATACAAGACACCTATACTCCAAATTTCATATACATAATATCTTATAGCTTTTAAGTAAAATGCCTGTGACACACGGACGGACGGACGGACAGACGGACATGTCGAAACTATAAGGGTTTTTGCCATTTTCGCTAAGAACCCTAAAAATCGCGTATGCAGCGTTAAGCTTAAGGTTTGTCCACACTTGTATCATTTGCTCGTATCCGATCACCGTGCCGTGGCATGACTGCGTATCGTGCTGCTTGGACGCTTACTGTCGGCGCGCCGATCATGCCGTACTCGTCCGATATAACTGTGTGATACGCGTAGCAAAATGGATTTCGAGCGATCCGATCGGCGCAACGTCCAAACGCGTGATCGTGACACACGATCATGCCACGCAACGATGATCTGATACGGGCAAATGATACAAATGTGGACGCACCTTTAGGTGTGTGGAAGGTTTGCGTAAAAATTACGCCATTACTTTTATTGACTGAGCAATTTGAGTTTGGGCAAAATCCTTTTGTAGGTAAGCATATGTTTATCAGGCTGTTCTCCTCTACAGGTTGCAAATCTCAACCGATTCCCGTGAATTTTGTGATCAATTTCGATAATCAGTCCAAAATGGCGGTGAAATGGGAGTTGAAAGGAGTTCTGCAACACACAGAGCCACTAATATGAATTAGGGAGGGTTATTTTATTTTTTCCTGGTTTGTCAAAGAAAATCATTAGAAAATGGCGCCATTTGGTTAATTATTATCTATATTTTTTTCATTTCAGTTTCAGTGCCTCAGGATTATGTTTAAAATTTTTGTAAATGTAAGGGGAGCTAAAAAAAACTACCTTTTTATGACATTCTTGAGGCATAAAATGCTATGTTTTAAGCAAAATTTTAACGTCACTCTTGAACAAAAACGTGATACTCTTTATAATAATTAAAAATGACCTAATCTGTAAATTAAATTTTGATCCGGAAGCAGAAGGTCAATTCCAAATGCAATAAAAAATAATGCATTCGGAATTGACCTATTGTTCTATTTGTGCATTTGTAATCAACTGTTCAGGAAATGACTTTTCATTTGGCCGCCTCATCGTCAAAATTTTATCAGGTGGTTAGGGCTACTTCGGACCCGAATCGATGGAGACAAATTGTCCATTTGGGAGGTTCCAGTGACCACGATCCTCAGTAATGAGGGACCGATTGGAGAGATAGAGAGAGTTCAGGAAATAGAGACAATATTTTTTACATTTTCCAAGGCAAGTAGAATCTGCTTTTACTTTGTGCCCGTTATCTACTTACTACTTGGCATAAGGCTTTTTTCTGAAACTGTAGAATTTTAAGGACTTTTTTGGGCTTTCTTGTTAAATGCATTTGGTTAGATTAGGTTTGATTTATAGCAATCCTGAAGTGTACAGAAAAAAATGCATTATGCCAAATGATGATTATGACAAAAAAGTTTATACCAGATGAGGGTAATCCCTTAATGGGTAATGGATGAAAATTTTCAATAATCTTGAAATTTTGTTTATAGTTAGGAATAAGCCTCCTTATTGTCAGTAAAAAAAATATTTTTCTGTGGCTTAGAAAAAAATAAAAAGATGAAAAGGTGTTGGTGGGCCTTTATGCCGCCTTACGGCCCGGCTACGACATCGACGGCGGCAGCGGCAGCGCTTTTCGACCGCGCAATGAACAGTAAAAATGCTTGCCGCGCCGCAATTCGCGCAATGTCGTGGCCGGGTCGTTATACGGTACGTCAAGAATAACAGTACATTTACAGCCATTTTAATCGAAAATTTCAATGCTGCATTTGCCGTACCGTATAAGGCAGGTATATTATAGGCCCACCAAGGCAAAGGCCTTTTTATTTTTTTCTAAGTCACAGAAAAATCTATATTTCTTTTCAGACAATAAGGAGGCTTATTCCTACTTCTAAACAAAATTTTAAGATTTTTGAAAATTTTCATCCATGCCCCATTTGGCTAACCACTCAATGGTATCCCTTAAGTGGAAAAGCTTACTAGAGAAAGTGAGAACTGCACGGAGCGTCAGCGTATTTTGGGCAGGGGTGTGGTCGTTTAAATCCGCTGTTACTTAAGCTGTGACCATGATAACGATCTTGGCGCTCTTAGCCGGATATTAGGGCTTCAGAATTTCTTCGCAGAATGTAGAATCTTGGCCTTAGGTCCCCAGTCAAGCGTATAATTTACACGTTATTACTTAAAAAAATCTCTTTTGTAAAGCGAGCCTATTTTTTAAGATTCTGTCCAAATGGAAACCTTTTACTAAGCCTCTGTTTGTCTATCTGAAGCAGAGCTCTAACGCTTGAATCATAATAGGTAGTTATTTAATTTCACCGACTCCAAAATAACATTAATTGTATATTCTATATAGATCGAGTATACAAACGGTTACTTGTAAGTAAATTGAAGAAACTGAATTATGGCTTTATTTTTTTTACTTTTTCAGTTTTTTTTGGAGTCGGTCTTATTTTTTTGTTAAAAAGTCTATTTATTTTACATTTTTTAGTTACTCGTTACTTAAAAGTGTATCTCGTGAAGATTCGAACAAGCCCAAACACGGCCAGGATACATTATTTTATTACATAGATCTGGTGCCTACCTTCCGGTTCCATCATCAAATCAATTGGATGGTAGTCACAAACTTAAATGTTCCTGATGAGAATGGTTCTCAACAGGAACATTTAAGTTTGTGACTATGAAGTTGCTTTGCTAAATTAATCAAGATATCTTATCGCCACCCGTAAATCATTTATCATTGAGGGGTTCCGATGGCATTCTGTGGTCTTCTTCGTCAGTTCCACTTCACCAATTTACACTTTCTGAATGATAAATTGTAATACTTTCGCCCAAGCAATCGGAACTGTAATATATAATTAATAAAAAAAATATTGTAAATATCTCTTATAGGTAAATAATCGAACTATTATGTAAATATTGTAAATACATCTTTTAGGTAATTAATAATTTAGCGTACATAATATTTGATTCACGTGTACAATATTATCGATAAATAAACAAAAGTACATAACATTTCGCGTATAAAACATTATTGTTAAATATTGAAACATTATATAAATATAACATAGGTGACATAGGTATTATGATTAAGGAGATGCCTTCTATAATTAACCCAGAAGCATAAATAATGATTGTAAATAAATAAAACATAATTAGGTACGTGTTAAATTGTAATACTTTCGTCTAAGCACCAGAACTGTTATGTAGATATTGTACTGTTATTATGTAATAAATATCGATTAAGAAGTCGATTAAAAAATAAGTCTTCTGAACTCAGAATGCTTGTCAGGACAATTCCAGTAACACCAAACACGACTCGGTTACGTTGTTTGGTTACCGTGTTCTGTAGGGTACTTTCCAGTTCCAGCATCAGACCAGTTTTATGGTACCGTATTCAATAGCACCATGTACATTTGTTTCCACCTAGTAATTTAACTATCCGAATCGACACATTTAATCGCTACCTTCGAAACACTGGCCGTTTAGAAGTAAAGTTCTAGTGGCCATCTGTGGTGTTCATCATCAGTTTCCTTACACCAAATCTTATTTACTGAATGTAAATTCTTGACTTTATCAATAAATTACCGAAAGCGCATTTGGAGAGTTCCCTCGATTTCTCCAAGATTCCATAATCAGATCCCGACTTAGTGCCAACGGGACCAACTCGGAGTTATACCCTTTCGATTAAAAAAAAAAATTAAAATCGGATCACGGTTCTCAGAGATATCGAGTAACATATATACAAAAAAAAATAGTTCGAATTGAGAACCTCCTTTTTTGAAATCGGTTAAAAATAAGCTCATGTCAAAAATCGAACCGTACGAATCCCTATTCAGCCTCAACTTGTCTGCCAGTATTCGAATTCTAACTCCTGAACCGTTATAGATCAACGCTCTAGATAAGGACAAATCGAATAATAATAAAAGAATAATTTCAAAAAAGGCAATCCCCATTTAAAAAAAAACAGTATATTTGAATCGTTATGTCATTGGAACTTAAAAATACACTTTGAATTTTTTACAGAATATGTTCCTATTACTGCAATCGCTATTTTAGCCCGTGAAGCGCGCTAGAGACGAACGCGAGTTTTGAATTTAAAACCTACTTTCCACATCGCACCGCTCGCCATCGGCAGTATATTCATCCACACACCTTGGAACCAAAATGGTCGCGCACCGTGCGGTTTCGAAGGAATTTTCTACCGCGCACACTCCGAATGTGGAATGACCTGCCTGCCGCGGTTTTCCCTAGAGGTTACAGTATGGGGTTCTACAAGATGGGAGTGAATAGGTTCTTAAAGGGTCGGCAACACGCACGGAATGCCCCTGGCGTTGCAAACGCTCATAGGCTGCGGTGACTACTTAACATCAGGCAGGCCGTACGCTTGTTTGCGACCTTCATAGTATAAAAAAAAAAAACAAAAAAAAACATTCCTTATGATTGAATTTTCAACAAATTTTCTTTTGAAATAGCGCTCCACGGATTAGTATTAAAAATAACATATTTTTTTAAACAAAATAGTAATTTTTTAAACAAAATACAATACATGGTGAACAAATCGCGCACAAAGTTGTGCGCGATTTTGACTCGCCCTTGGCCGGTTCATTACATATACGACGAGCGTAGTAAGTGTAGATTTTATTTCGCAAGCTAATTGTTTTCATGCAAATCTTAGATGAATATTCCAGTGCTGGGCAGTATCCCATTAGATAGCACCTTCGACCTTCATTCAATGCGATATAGGCGACACCAGGAGGTATTTTTTTTATATCAGGAATGATCTTACACAAATCGACCTAGTCCCAAACTAAGCAAAGTTTGCTGTAAACAATAAAATCAGCAATAAGCAATATGTAAAAGCCAAATTAAAAAACGAAAAACGCCTCTGGGCTGGAAAAACGCCTCTGGGCTGTCAAAGAATAAGCAGCTGATTGCATTAGGTCCCTTTTATTTAATGTTATTTTATTAATATTTCTTGTAATATTCAGCCCATTGAGTGTGTATTCAATAGCTTTAATCTTAGTTTTAGTGTAAACATAATAAGTGAAGTGCATTAGTAACGTTTACAACTGTCTCGTCATATTTTGAATTTGTAACCGTTATAGGTTAGAAATTCGAAATATATTTTCGTTGTGCAATCAAATCGTCTTGTTTTTGTGTTTATTTTAGCAACTAATAAAATTAGAACACAGCTTATACATACCCTTGCGTTACTATTTCACGTAAGTACTTAAAAATAACTTAGCTTGGGTTAGCAAGTCCTTGAAATATTGTTGTTCACTTTTGTGTTTAATTAATATCAATGATGCTTACTCGACGAAAAGCCGCGGCGGCCCGTCAACAGGAGGTGGATAAACTTCAAATCACCTTATTGGAATTAAAAAACTCAAGAATTGTGTGCTCAATTGCTAAGTGAGAGAGAGGATAGTGAGAAGGAACTATTATTGGTACTTGACAGCAGAGATAAGTTGAAAAAGGAACTCTGTACACTAGAATGTGATTATAATAATTTAAATTGTGAGCGGGCCAAGCTTCAGGTGATGGTAGACAGGTTTACTGAGTGTAGCGCTGAGTATGAGCATGCCCTGAAGGAGATCAACACACTGGAGAGAGCGCTGCATGATGCCAACGAGCAGATTCTTGAGCTGCAGGAGGCCAAGCATGAGAGTGCAGCGGTTCATGCTCATAGCTTATTCGAAGAACTAGTCGGACCGGTCCCACAGTTGGTTACCACTCCAATTGATAACCCTGTAATTGTTGGAGACTATGATACTTCCACCACAACAAAGTTAGTAAATTGCAGTGGTAAAAAACTAAAAAAATATGTCAAACTTAACAAGTGTATACAGAGAGTAAAAAAGTTGTCAAAACAAAACAGGTTGTTTCTAAAGAAATTGAGATCTTGCAGTCAAAATGTAAATCTAGTGGATAAGTTAGATATGTATTCTATACAGTTACAAAATAGTAGGTTAAAATATGAAACTGACACACAGACATTAAAGTTAAAAATTCAGAGCTTAGAGGATTCAATTAAATCATTAGACACAATTAATGAGAGCTCAAAAAAAGTTATTCAAGAATACTCACTAGCCATGGATGATTTAATATCACAAATAAATTATAACTCAGAACGGTTTGAGTCCCTGACAAATAATCACTCCTGTTTATGTAAGCAGGCAAGTGGTAATCTGTCGACTAGTGTACTAGATCCATCCTCTCTGTGTGCCAGTTTGCCAGAAAAATCCAGTGAAAGTTCCTTCCACACCGCACCAAGCACACCTAAACCTAAGGTTATCATGTACTGTGATGAGATGGGAAGTGGTATGGGCCCACTGTTAAACTCATACTTAAAGGGACATAGTGTAAGTAGCAATTGTTTGCCTTATAGTAGCCTTGACAATATTTCAAACCAAATTCTAAAAGACAGTAATATTAATTCCAAGACAACACTGCTTATTCTTTTGGGAAACATGGGTAAAGTGAACAAGAATGATTTAATTAAATTTTATGAAACTTTGAACACAATTATAGTTCAGGAAATTATTATGTTCACTTTTTCCTATTGTAAACAATTGTCAAAATCTGAAAATGATACAAGATATATTTTAAATACATCTTTATATAATCTTTGTACATATAGTAGTAAGTTTAGAATAGTAGACGCTAACAAATATGTTAGTAATCATTATTTTTTGACAAAAGGTAAGTTTTACCTTTCCAATTATTGCAAACCACAAATAGTTTTGTCACTAGCCTATTTAATTGACATTTCTACCAAGAATTTGGTACATAACTCTGCTTCTATTGAGCAGTCCGACATTAATGTTGTTATGTGTAATAATTTAAACTAAGTGATGAGACAATGGAGAAATCCTTTTCTGGCAATGAAAAGTATATCCACCTGGTTCATCAAAATATTCAGTGTATTAGAGGGAAAGATTTGCAGATTGAATTATTTTTAAATGCCTATAATATTGATATATTATGTATAACTGAACACTGGCTAACTTGCAATGAGATAATGCCCCAATTCAATAATCACCAGGTGGGTAGTTCGTTCACCAGACTTAGTTCCATACATGGTGGGTCGTTAATTATATTAAATAGTCAATTGAAATTTAAGGAACGTAAGGACATTGTATCCTTGTCTGTTGAACGGACCATAGAATTAAGTGCAGTAGAACTAGAGCAATTTATTGTAGTTTGTGTGTATAGGCCGCCATTAAGTAATTTCGATGTTTTTCAAACTATTATGGAATATGTGCTTTTTAAGATATCGCGTACTCGTAAAAAATTACTTATTTGCGGCGATTTCAATGTAAATCTTTTGGAAGATTCAACACTAAGTATTAGATTGTTGAATCTATTCAAATCTTTTCGTTTAAGCCACGTATTTATGGAACCTACTAGGGTGACCGATACCAGCGCCACCTGTATTGATAACATTTTCACTGATATTTCTCCTTCTAAACAAAGTATAATCAGTAAATTAGAATCAGATCATTTAGGCCAATTAATGGAATTTGAGATATTAAGGGAAAATATAGTGAAAAAACAAATTACTTTTGTACCGGTAACCACAGACCGTGTGGAAAGAATGAAGCAACATTTATTTCAGGCGCTACCCGTTCTGTCTTCTGAAATGAGTCCTAATCACATGTATGATTCATTCTTTACAACTTTTATGAAACATTATAATACAATATTTACTTCCAAATCGGTTGTGGCTGGCGGTGCACCAGTATTTAGCGAATGGGCTACTGCGGACTTACACAAACGTAGACAAGCACTGTATGCCATGTATGAGGAACGGCGGTTTAATACGAGTGATGAATTTAAAGAACATGTAAAGCAATATTCAAAACAATTCAAAATTGATTGTCATATTGCCAAACGTAATTATTTATCCCAGAAAATCAAAAATAGTTCTAATATTATCAAAACCACCTGGAAAGTGATTAATGTGGAGACTGGTAGATCAAGGCACGCAATTAGTGATCTACAATTAAAAATTGATGGCAAAATTATAGATTCTAGTTTAGATGTAGCAACAGAATTTGAAAATTTCTTCACCGATATACCAGTATCCACAACAAAGTGTTTAAATTCATCACCTTCGTCTGCCGTTTTGTTGTTAAAAGAAAACGTACCAGAATGTAGTAAGGACTTCTATTTTGAACATGTCAGTCCTTCAGATGTAGTAAAGGCATTTAAATCAATTAATGTCAAAAAAACCAATGACCTATGGGGGGTCTCAGTCCATGCTGTCAAATCCCTAATAGAAGTAATAGCGCCTGACTTGGCAGATATATTCAATAACAGTGTTGACTGCGGTGAGTTTCCTGATCTGATGAAACATAGCAAAATAACTCCTTTATTTAAATCAGGTAGTACCTCTGACACCACTAACTTTAGACCAATATCTGTACTACCTACATTTAGTAAAATTTTTGAAAAGCTAATTCTATATCAATTGTTAAAACATTTTAATTTGAATAATTTGATGCATAGTAAGCAATTCGGTTTTACGCGGGGTCGCTCGACATCCAACGCCGGAGTTGAGCTCGTAAAACACATTGTCGATGCCTGGGAGGAATCGCGAGATGCTTTAGGCATCTTCTGTGATTTATCTAAGGCCTTCGATTGCGTTAATCATGAGACACTGATCAGGAAGCTACACCACTACGGAGTTAAAGGATTAGCACTAAATTTATTACAGTCTTATTTAAATGGTAGAATACAAAGGGTTGACGTGAATGGAAAGCGTTCACCGGGGTCATTAGTCTCTATGGGTGTGCCGCAGGGATCAATATTGGGACCTTTCCTGTTCCTTATCTATATAAACGACTTGCCACACCTCGTACAGACCCACCATGAGATAGTTTTGTTTGCAGATGATACGTCTCTAATTTTCAAAGTCGTACGAAATCAACGATCCTACAATGACGTAAACAATGCTATCTGTGAAGTAGTAAATTGGTTTAATATAAATAATTTATTGTTGAATGAGAAAAAGACTAAATGTGTTAAGTTTGTCACGAGTAACGTAAAACACGAGCAAGCAAGCGTTATGGTTAAAGGTGAGGAACTGGAACTAGTTATTAGTACAGTCTTTCTCGGTATAACATTAGATTCTAAGCTCCAATGGGGTCCCCATATTGCTAATCTCTCGAATAGACTGAGTTCTGCAGCTTTTGCAGTAAGTAAGATTCGTCAATTAACAGACGTGATAACGGCTCGATTAGTGTATTTCAGTTATTTCCACAGTATTATGTCGTATGGCATCTTACTATGGGGCAGTGCTTCCGACATTAATACTATATTTGTTCTGCAGAAGCGGGCTGTTCGTGCGATATATAAAATGAACTATAGAGAGTCGCTTAGAGATAAGTTTAAGGACATTAATATAATGACAGTGCATTGTCAATACATTTATGAGAATATTATGTATGTACATAAAAATATTACCGACTTTAAGAAGAACTGTGATATACATAATATTAATACTAGAAATAAGCATAAGCTTGCAGTGCCTGCTACTAGGCTCCATAAAATAAGGAGATCATTCATGGGTAACTGTGTGAGATTTTATAATAAACTTCCTAGCAGCATAACTGAGTTGTCTATTGGTAAATTCAAAAATATTGTGAAACGAAAATTATTTTCTAAAGCTTATTATAGCACACAAGACTACATGAATGATGAAGCCGCGTGGGATTAATGTAAATTATAGCGTCATGTAGGTATATGAATAATTATTTTAACGAATACCTAAGGTATTATTATTATTTTAATCTTAATTGTTTTATATACTCTGACATTTAGAATTTTATTCTAGACACATTCTAGATTATTTATTTTTTATTGACAATCCTTTTGGGATTTATCTTATTGATTATTTTAATTTTAAAAATGATGATTTTATCAATAATTTTACACTTAAGTTAAATGATCTGATTAGGTTTTTCTGGGTTTCCCTAATCCTTGCAGCAAATGTTGGATCATATTGTATTTCTCCCAGCAAACATTCACTCTCATGTAACTGACATTTCGAAAGTGCTTGTAACTAGGCCTATTTGAATAAAGAATATTTTGATTTGATTTGATTTGAAATTTATTATTTCTTCAAATATGACATCATAACACTCAGTAATTCTAAGCTAGACACGTTTAACAAAACAGCCAGCTTTGTTAGGCTGTTGTGCAATCTACTGAGCCCGCCTGTCGCATTGGTATTAGAATACATTATACAGCAACAGGGGAGATTGAAGTCAAAACCTAGCCTATCTTACATTTAAAAAAAATATATATATTAGGAGACGTCGAAGATTTTTGTGTTCATCTTAGTTAGAACGATTTATAACGTCAAATAAATTAATTCTGTTACTCGGTTTAAGTAGGTAATGACATTACTCGTAATGCTCAAAGTTTGGGGGGCTTTTTAGTGAGAGTCCGGAACTTTTGAAGGTTTAATTTGAGAAGGATTCCCCGCCTTAATGTAAACTGTTTTATTTAAATACGTGGTTAAATGGATCGTTATTATTTGGATTGTCGTTTTTGATATTTCTTGATGAACTTTGATTTTAATTAATATCTATCTATACATATAATAAAGATGAAGAGGGTCAAAAGTCTGTATACATGGAAGATATTCGAAAAGAAATTGGCCGAGGATACTTAAAATCGATAACAGAACACGTTCCAACAGTTTTAAGAATTTTTGTCTGTTTGTCTGTTTATCTGTTTGTCTGTTTATTTGTACGCGTATCACGTGAAAACGGCTGAGCAGATTTCGTTGCAAACTTTATTAATCTGTCGAGAAAATCCTCGGCCAGGTTATAGGCTATAAAAATTCAACCCTGAAAAGGGGGAGTAGCCACTACACTAATTGATTGAATTAAGTTTGCTCCAGAATCTTATGGCGCTACTTAGGGAGAAGTCGCAAACTTTTCTCAAATATGTGCTACACGAGCCTACGACTACTATTGAGTACGAGCCGAGTATCGAGTACTTTTCTAAACTAACATGTGGCATTAAAATTAATATCTATTTGCCAAATTAACTCTAATTTAAGAAGAGGGTATACGGATATTAAAGAATTTAATTGAATAATTGATTTAATAATACAACAAAATACGAGATAAGTGGCTCGGTGGTAACAACAAAGAGGAGGCTCACATGTGCAAGAATTCGCCCAGGTACTGCTTCAGGTTGGAGAAGGACTTCTGGAGGAAACCAACGGCCTGGTTCGATTACCAGAGACGTTATGCAAGATTGTTCTGTCCGTTGAAGACCTCATTCGCAGCGTATACAGAGACCTGAGCCAGGTGACTCGACGTGAGAACTCTTCGGTTTGTGAGACAGCCGTTAATGCGCGGATATTGGCGGAAATGGAAGGTGAACAGGCAATATATAATTCCATTAACACTGTCTTGGATGAACGCCTCGTCACAACATGCTGATGGAGTTCCTAAACTCATTGAGCGCTTCAGGACTTCCAACACACACATTAACCCTGAAAGTTGGAGTTCCGATCATGCTTCTTCGGAATTTGTCACCTCCAAAGTTATGCAACGGAACTAGGCTAAAAGTAGTGCAGCTGCAGCGAAACCTTATCGAGGCGCAAATCCCGATGGCATGCGGCGCCGGAGAAGCTGTGTTCATCCCCTGCACCCCCTCATTCCGAACAACTTCCCGCTCCGCTTCAAGCGCCTACAGTTCCCCGTGTAGTTTTATTTAGTGGTATTTGTTTAACATTTTATCTGGACTTTACCTCTTGTTTCGGCTCCAGGGGAGAGTGGTGAATTAGCCGCTTACTGACACAGACCGAATTCCACGCGGGCGGAGCCACGGGCACAGCTAGTTATATAATATACCTCTTAAAATGAAGAGAATGTCGTCGTTATTTTATTTACGTTATAAGAGTATTTACCCAATAATGCTGCCATTACGTTCGAGATTCACTCAGTTCTTACTTCTTCTTTAGTCTATTATTAACGCATTTTTCATTTTGATTTATTTTTATATTTCCAATTCGGGATCTTATTCTCATTGAAACAATTTGAGCCATATAAAATCTTATGCGAATTATGCTTCAAAAAACTACTATTTTTCTACCACGCTATTCCTCTTACCTACAGAATGTTTTTTTTCATTTTCAGCCTACTCTTCAAATTTGCCGTTTAATGATGAGAATAAATCCTCCATCAACTTTTGTAGAAGCGTCAATTCTATACTAAAGTACACCTATCAGGAAAAAATAATATCTTCGCGCTCCTATGTTTGGACAAGCTTTTTTGATCAGAATAATTTTCCCATGAAATGTTACGTCGACAATTTATAGTTCAAAAGACATAACAGTAAATCCGAAAGTGCCTTCTGCTCATCAGCATACCCTTTATATTTAAAAATCAATTCAAAATAGCCATTATCCCGACACATGCATCCCGAACCCCTGCTGTATAAACGTGCATTGTGATGGTCATAAATGAATTTGAACACCAATAGAATAATGTATCGCGAGCTGTCAAGGGATGATTCATTTCCTTGCGAAACGGGTGAGGTATTTTGTATGATATCGTCGTATAAAATCGGGTAATTTGTCGGGTGAAATATACCCCTTTTTAGGGAGAAAAATCACCCTTGGGGAAAATATGCGTTATTTGATGCTTATGCCTGATAAAATCTCAATGGTACTTACTACCTGTTTTTTTTTAATGTGGAGGGGCCTAGGATATCTAGATGAAGAGAGTTTCAGACTTCTTGTGTTTTGGATACCCGTTTTGAAATGTTTTGGTCCTTTCGAGAGTTAAATCATTATTTTGTATGCTATTCAAATGATAAAAGATCACATAATCTTGTTCCTACTCAAAATTATGGGAAGCATAAATAATTATAAATTGCAGACCTGATTACAACTTACGACAGACATTTATTCGTATTCGGACCTGAAATATAATTATTACTCTTTAATTTCTAGCACAGACCCCAGAAAAAACAACATGTAAAAGCCAAATTAAATTTGTTATTTCCACAAATATGACACCTCTCACTCAGTAAACCTAAGCGTGACACGTTTAACAAAACAATTTGTAACTAAAGAAATTCAGAAAACTCCGCCAAAAAATTCTAAGAACAATTCAGTAATACGCAGAGATATGAAAGCCCCTGAAATAATAAAGGGAGCACTATACGGCACCCTTGAACCAACCCTATCACTACATTGCAAACGTTAAGGGTCAAATATACAACGGTCGGTCGTATCGTCCGCTCAACGAGGGTTGACACAGACCAAAGATACAGTGGACTCCGCATGCACAATATTTAGCAATTTTGGAAGAATGAGTGTCTGAAAACGTTTTTTGGATTCGTTACAGCAAATTTTTTTGATGTTTGGGTTTATAGCCATACATTTTCTACAATTTTAAGACAGTATTTTCAGCTGTTTTTGGACGTATCAAATGGTCACAAATATTTTGTGTGACCAATTATTCGAAACCTACTACACATAGCTTATATAGACAGAATAATACTGCCGCAGTAACGCAGTAAGTCCGGTTAGTGACATTTGCGTGAAATGCTTTTAGAGGGACCTATTCGGCAATTTAATTCTACGGCTCAACAGAAATGATCACGAAAATCGAAAGTAATACTAAAAATTTTGCAGCTGCAAATTCTGCGGACTTCTGATGGTCTCGTTATTCTTGTACGAGTAATATAAATACAATATAACTTAATAACTCTTTATAGCACACCTCACTAAACAGAGTAAAGAAAACAATACATTCAAGGAGAAGTAAACAGGCGTAACATAATTTGCGTGTTGTAAGCTATTCGGCGTGGCAAGGCTGCCAGTGTGATGGAAACTTTTGGGCCAGCAACGATTCGGGGTGAGCCTTATTCAAAACTGAAGAAGCCTATTGCGGATTATATCATTGGCATGTCTGGGATGAAGCCTGTTGCTGATTTGTTGTTGCCGCCCACCTGACAGCCTGCATTGTGTATATGAACTTATGTATAAAATACTAACTCCATTTAACATAACTGTAAAAAAGTGATTTATTTTACAGCATCTGATAAATGCGACCATATGGCCCACGACAGTGCGCGTGAATTTCCTTTTCATTGCAAGCTTGAGACGCACACTCTACAACAGCTAAATGGTATCATACGCAACGCAATGTATTATTAATTAGAAAATGCTGTTGACTACTTGGTTGTTGTTCTCAATTTGAGTAGATGCGCATTGCGGGCACCCGGTCTAAGTGACGCTGTGAAAGTCTTTCAGATACACCTATGTTCAATAGAGGAATTCTATAGGTTCCGAAGAGAAGACAAAAGTTTTTATGGTAGCAGAAGTCCTGTTTTCTGGTCTATCGACTGTTTGGTCGCTGTTCGCAATATGAGTGTGTACGCATTGCGGGCCTGGTGTCGTCAATTTAAGCGTATATGAGCGCGGCCCGGCCATTATTTGCACCGAACTACAATGTTGCCAGATCGAGGCTTTTTGGGTACTGGAATTACTTTTTTCAAGCAAAACCAGACATGGACCATGACAAAATTACATACAGATTTCGTTTTTATTTAGTCGTCATCATTAGCTAAAAGATTCACTCCACTGTCCACTTCTGAACATAGACTGCCCCAATTAACGCAACCGTAACCGGCCCTGATCTAGCACAGATTGGGGACTACCCACGCTGCGTCCGGCGTCGTCGCCAATGAATAACTCGTTTGCCCAGCGTCCGACGGTTTTACTTTTAATGTGCTTTGCACATTGTCACTTAAGTTAAGACAATATTTCCATCCTCACTATGTTAATGTATGGCAGTCCCCAACCGTGCGTTTTGCTAGAAATTTCCTGCTTGGCACAACTGAACTCTGGAATAAATTATCACCGGCAGTATAACCTTCGAGTCTTCAAGAAAAGAACGTACTCTCACCTGAAAGACCGGCAACGCACTTGTGACTTCTCCGGTGTTGCAGGTATCTATGTGAGACGGTGATCGCTTACCACCAGGCGATCCGTCGGCTCGTTTGCCCGCTATAACATAAAAAACTACTGCGATTCTTCGAGCTATGCCGGTTGCTGTGGTTCTTCTACGGACCTCAATATAGATATAGTTGTTATTCATAAAATAATCACTCAGGTTATCAAATTAAATAAATTTCATTTAATTACATGACAGTTATACAATTACAATACAGGCAACGAGCGGGCATAAACTTGGTAAAATAGTGAATACTCGGCTGAGAGGATGATAATGACGATGAAGGGAACGTGTAAATTCTACACATACTTCAATTTCGTAAGTCTGATTCTAAAGTATCTAATACCAAATCTACTTGGAACGAGTAGTCAAAATTATAGAAGCTACTATTTCTAAAGTATAATGATGAATTAAATCCTATGATTTTAAATAAGCACTTCTTCTAAATATTCCAAAAGGTTAGTGTGCAGAGCCAGTTGTGCCGGAGGGCACAATTGCATCGTTAGCAAAACGTGACTCGATGCATGCGAGCCAGTCCTGCGCCACAACTCGCGAATATCACTTGTCTGTACATTATCGTGTCTTGGACAATATAGTCATTTGGAACCGTGACCTTGTGTTATTCCTCGTCGCACCTCATCCCACACCAGGAGTCAGATACAGAGGCACTAGCGAACATTGGTGACCCGCGACTGGAGAATATCGGAAACACTCAAGGTTAGACGCGAAGGTGATGTCATACCCGAACCAGCAAGGAACAACCGCAGGACCACCGCCCGTGGCAATCCAAGGTCAGACGGCGCCAACCAACACGGGGATCACAACGATGACTGACTATAGCGACAATGCAGCTGCATGAAAAGAATGACATGCCTATCGAATACAACCAATGTAATAATTAATTATAGTTGTAATATTTAAAAAATGAACTTAGAAATTTCATTTTTTTTTGTTAGGAGGGGGTTGCTGTGCCGGAGGGCACAATTGCATCGTTAGCAAAACGTGACTCGATGCATGCGAGCCAGTCCTGCGCCACAACTCGCGAATATCACTTGTCTGTACATTATCGTGTCTTGGACAATATAGTCATTTGGAACCGTGACCTTGTGTTATTCCTCGTCGCACCTCATCCCACACCAGGAGTCAGATACAGAGGCACTAGCGAACACAGTTTTGGTTTTCAAGTTTATCTAGATACAGCTTATACCTTAAAACACATCAAATCATGAAACCACCGAGCAAAGCTCGGTCACTCCAAGGTTCGTATAAATAACATGTGCTTACTTCAATTTCTTCATTTATACACTTCTACTGCCATCTAACTACGGAACTCTAAAAGCATTTATTCGAAATATTTTGAAGTTAATTTGATGGCGGTTCAAGGGCCCATAACCCGAAAAATAGCGTTATAACTTCTGCCAGTTTTACTCTCAGTAAATCCATCAGGGGTTCTTCAAACTTACAAAAAACCTTGTTAATACAATATGATTCCTATAATTTTGCAGCAGAACTCAGGATTCTGTGTCACATTCGAAAAATTCTAAGCTTACCAAACCGCTTTGCTAAGTCACTGACAACCCTTTCGTTAGAATAATAGAGGTGGAATTAGTATGGGATGCGTCAACTAAGTAACGATCATTGGCCTTGGCCACGCCCTACTGATTTAGGAAAGTTTTTCGGATTTTCCTTATCGAGACCGAGTTTTAGTTACAAGGATCAATATAGATAAGTGGACCAACTTTTGTAAGGACACAAGGTCTGTTACGGTGATTTAGTAATCTATACTATTGAAATGTCTGTATACATTGAATATATTTAAAACAAAAAGTGATACGGACTGTTTGTAGGTCACTGACCTTCAAAATCATAGCCTTCAACATTATAGGTACAACGTGCCAAAGCAATCACGCCAGGGAACCTCAAAGCCCTGATGTCCTTCTAAAGGCAATCCCTTTAGTATTTTCTGCGCCTCCTCCCTTCGGAGTGAGGCGCCATGTCATCACCTCAAAAGTGGTCACCGAAGGACCAAAAAGAGATAAAGATACACTCAAAAAAAGTGTAGGTCACTGAATCGAAAAATATTTTCAATCGAATGTTTGTATGTGTCTGAACTAATTAAGCTGATTAAAAGTCGCCAGGAACTATGTTCCTATGGATTCAAGAAGTACCACCTCGGGCAGCGTTACAAGGATTATAAGTGATAAAACATTTTAATTTTATTATAACATACCTTTGTTTTATATCCCATGTGTAATGGCTAATAATTTGTTACTTATATATATTGTTGATAGTGGCTGTTTCACCATCAGGCACTTGTATTTAGTTTACCATTTTTGCGTAGGTAGTTTTAATGTTGTTGTTCTGTTTTGTATTTTTATCATTTTTATGTAATCTTATTTTTCCATTTTTCCATTTTATAATAATTGTAATTACTAATTTATATAGGATGTAACCCCACAATCCACAAACGAAGTTAATATCTATATTATTATAAGGTTGTAAAACTGAAATGTCTAGACATTGAACATATTTTCAAAAACATAAGTGATACGGACTATTTTAAGGTCACTGAATGGAAAAAAATGGATCTCTGTAATGTGTCGTTGTGGCTTCATCACACCAAAATGGCTAAACAGAATTCAATTATTTTTAGTACACGTGTAGCCGGAGTCGGGCTTATAAGTCCGGGTTATTATAAGTTTATAAGGTTTTCGATTCAGTAACCTTCAAATAGACCGTTTGACTTTTTTATTAAAATATTTTCAATGAACAGACATTTCATTTTAACAACTTTATAATAAAATAAATCATGATATATTCATGAGCCTGCGAAGCACCAGCTTCGTCCGCATTACCGGAAAATAAGTAGCCCATGTTTTGATCCATGATCTATTTGTGTACCAAGTTTTCATCTTAATCTTTTCAACGGTTAACATGTTATTGTGTATTGGAAGTGTCCAAACGTCTTCATAAGAATTCAAATGTATGAAATTACTAGGGCAGAAAATCTATCAATTCGCGCTGTGGTTCACCAGGACTTTATACACTTCAGGTAACACGTCGCTCAATTGATCAAAAGTTAACTGGAAGAGATATCTTCAAAGGATATTATACTAGGATTGCCTTTAAATATTAATTGGCAAACTTATCCACACAAACAAGATATTTCTTACCACTCTTACTGCTTTTAAAATCACGAATAAAGCAATTCGCCATTGAATTGTTTTTAGTTCTTGCATTTGTTTTATACTGCTTAGATGGCAAACAAGCGTACGGCCTGTTCAATGCTAAGCAATCACCGATGAACGCTTATTATATTATTATTATTGTTCTGTATGCCGCTTCGACCAAATTTGATCCATTGTAGCAGCCCTTTATTAGAGTTCACTATTGAGGCCCGTTGAGTCTAGGAATTCTCAAATTCTTCGGGCAGTGAAATGTTGTATCTCTTCCGGGGGCACGACATGTTGCCCTAGGTAGATACTTCTTTTCCTCATGAGTGGTCCACAGAAGCAGAGGATGTACATTGCAGTCTCCTCTGCCTCTTGGCAGAATCTGCATACTGCGTCCTGTTTCATACCCATTTTAAGCGGGTGTTTGTTTAGTTTGCAGTCATCTGTCAGGATTCCTTGATATGAGCGCTTGCAACGCTAGGGGCTTTACATGCGTGTTGGCATCCGTTTAATAACTTACCTACTACTGGTAGCTTGATTACAAGACGACGTGTTACGGTTCCTGCTGCAAGAGATAAGGTATATGACGTCAAGTTGCGGAAAACCAGCCCTCGTATACCCGTAACCTAAACATATATAATATGTATATACGAGTATATAATATATACGGTACGACCCGATGCTCTACTCTGTCCCATCAGTTGGCATTTTCAACCCTAATACATAGCTATAGTGGTGAAAAACAGGGTGTCAATTATTGGAATCTGTATGTCCAAGACTGGGACCTTAAATTTATGATCTGGCGATACATTTTTACTCAATAATTATTAGGTCCACCTGTAACTGAGTTAGTAAGTAGGTAACTATGGATGAGAAAAGCTATTTTCCCAAAATGCTACGCGTGGCTATTGAGATTAAAAAGCATCCAAATTTGGGTGTCGCTACCACCAGCTTGGGATCCTGTAATACATCTCATCAAAGATAGTCTGGGAGTTTTTCTTGGCAGTGTTTCTTGTCTCCTCAGTACGCCTCATTTTGTGTGTGCCCTTGTGGCCCATGTGTAACTGCCTTTACAGATAAGGCCCATCTGTATGTATGTATGTACACCTTTATTTGTTTTTTCAAAGTGGGTAGTTCAGTAGTTTTTGCACAAATTGTCGGAGGAAAATATATTTTTTGTGACCGTGAAAAGCTGAAAACCTTCCGAAACGTCGTCGTGAACTCAAATGAGATAATATACGCAATATCCCCGTTAAATTGTTTTATTTAAATGAGTAATAATCACGGAAACAGAAGAAAATATTAGGTAACTAATGGAAACAAATTTTGCAAGATAAAGACCCTGGTTTTTGATAGAGCTAAAATTTGGCGTACTTATGTAAGTTCGGTGACAATGCAATATTACTATCAAGCTGATCTGATGATGCATCCGGCTGGTGGTCATGGTCACTAGTGGCGTATGGCGGCAATAGTCCCAGAAAAACTGCCTAACCTGAAGCATTGAACGACAATGGCTCTATACGCACGGCTCTACAAGCACACAAAAACTGTCTACTTTGACCAAAAACCTTTTTTATAATAAAAAAAACGCAACCATACCAAGTTTGGGCTCTTCAGAATCGTTTCGGCGAGTAGTTGATGGATGTTCATGGAAAAGTACAATTGGCAATAAAAGCGTGTCACGAAAATCAATCTTTTAACATAAACTTATTCTTTATTTTAATAACAACCACGCGGATCCAATATTATCTCTCTTCAATGCTCATTTACTGGAATCTTCAAAACGCCAAACCTACTTCTGTGAAACCTAAAATGGCCGCTTGGAACTGTTTGAAACTTGTTTACCCAGTCGAATTTGTGGACGTGATACGCTTACCGAGACTGTGCGCTAGATTTGTGTGGCAGTAGATCTTACCGCGGCTTTGTCTAAAATACACTAGAATAACAGTACTCGCAAGGAAGCAAGTAGGTATTCTATAGCGCACACAGAAACAAAAAACCGGTCAAGTGCGAGTCGAACTCGCGCACCGAGGGTTCCGTACAAAACATACGCTAGAAACGGCAGTATCTATGAAAATCCAGTGTTAGCAAAGCCCTACTCCTCAGCAGATACGGGATGTTCGATCATTTTATATTGGTTACTGACATAGACAGACAGACACAAAATTACATATACTGTTTTAGTATTTATTGTTATAGCGGCAACAGAAATACATCGTCTGTGAAAATTTGAACTGTCTAGACACTATCACGGTTCATAAAATACAGCCTGGTGACAAACGGACAGATATACGGACGGACGGACAGTGGAGTCTTATAGGGTCCAGTTTTACCTTTTGGGTACGGAGCCCTAAAAATACAAGTTAAGAATAATTGCAATTGAGAGTTAGCAGATGGTTTAACTGTTAAAAAGCAGTTCTATCTCATCCCACACGACCATGTGAAAAATCCATATAATTTTGAATGCGATAGTAACTTTGTCTGTCTGTCTGTCTTATACCTTTTCACGCTTAAACTAATAATAATAATAAAAAAAATTGACATGGAGATAGTTTAAGACCCTGAGAAGGGCAAACAATACAATTGTAAAATCCGTAACCAGGATATCCAACGGTCACCGATATAGCGCTCAGAATAAGCAAACTGAATTGGCAGTGGGCGGAGCATATTTGCCGGGGAGCCGATGGTCGATGTGGCAGACGAGTTCTGGAGTGGAGACCTCCAATGACTCACCCTGTGGGACGACCCTCCGCCAGATTGACCGAGGACCTGAAGAGACTGGCGGGCAGCGGTTGGATGCGCAGAGCTGAGGATCAGGTGTAGTGGCGTAAATTGGGGAAGGCCTATGTTCAGCAGTGGATGACAAAAAAAAACGACGGGACGAGACAGTAAAATTCATTTTAAGACATCACGTATATTTGCGCGTCATTTCAGAACGGCAGCACCTGTTTTTGGTAAGGTTCGTTTCTTCAAATCTCTAAATAATAAGTGAGTGAGTGAGTGAGACAAAAGATATAAGGGAGATCTTTTCAAAATATTTGACTCCATACGGTAAAAGGAATTTTAGATCTCATTTTTTTCCTTAGTACCTACACCCTGAAAAGGGGGCAAGTGAAAAGTTATCTACACCGACGAGCTTGCATGAAGAGATTAATTAATCTCTTCATGCAAGCTTCGTTGGTGTAGTAGTCGTATGTTGACGAAGCGGCAGTTGTATGCCCGGACCGTAGCAAGTGGAAGGAGGCAGTCTCTGCCTACCCCGTTGGGAAAAAGGCGTGAAGGGCGTATGTACCTACACCCGTGTGAAGCTGAGGCAGGCAGCTAGTTTGAAATATTTATAAGTCACGTGTGTATAAGCAGTGTTTCTATGGCGCAAAGTGAGGAACGCTCTACTTGTATACAGTGACAAGTAAAGAAACAATTCGATTTGTGAGTACTAAAACAATAAAAAACCAAAAAAAGTACAAACAGTAAAATAGCAAATATTATAGAAAGTGAAATAAAGAAAACAACCGCAAATTTACTTGTTTTTCCTTAAACAAGGAAAAGACAAAACAAGATTGCTCTGGTGCTCAAAACACACTGCCGCACTGTAAGCGCAGTGACATATTTCATGCGTTACAAATTTTCCACTAATTCCAAAGCTTAACGCTGCGTATAGGCAACGACGTCACATATGCTTATGCATGCGTCACGGTCTCTCCATACATTCAATAAACGCATCGTCAGTTTTTTTGAGCTGTGATAAGGAAGTTATATGTAAGAATGGGACGAATAAGACGTGTCATTGCGTTTATAGTGCGGCAGTGTATTCTAGGCAGTGGTGTAATCGAACCATTTTATATATATATATATATATATATATTAAAAATTGCTCAATTACATGGTTTGGTATCGTTAAAAAATGTCTATGAATCAGTAGTACACACCAGCTTGACTACAGAGTACAAAAATTAGATCACAACCCATGAACCACTTCAAGCAAAGGCGAATGTTTTCTCTCTCTACGAAAACACGCAATTCTAAATCGTTGAATGTGCGCCAGAAAAACTCATTTAACGTAATCTCCTACCAGTTCCTATAAAAAAGCAATAACGATGTATGGAGATGCTAGGGCATTCCTACGTTCTTCTTCTGAGTACCCATTGCTCGCACCATATTTCACACGAGTTATTTTCCCGATGTCTGAATTGTTGGAAAACAATCTGCAGCCCCCAGGGAATCTGGGACAGGACTCGAATGGGCTGAGATTATACTCTGCTTGTTTTTTTATACAGAAAGTCTTTAAATGAAAATACTGCGCATTTTTATTATCAGTTTCCAGGATTATCATTAACTTTAATAAATAAATTAAAATTTGCGGTGGTTTCAATGCGATTAAAGTTCAATTTGTTCAACATGTATTAAGTGTGTGTTTAGAATTTACCAACGCTTTAGAAAATGCACACAGCGTGCAAAAAAATAGACTTACACACATATTTTATATATTCTGACACAGGTGGGTCACAGCAGCCTTCAAGAAATCTGGGCCAGGTCTCAAATGGGCTGATATTATCCAATAATTTTGTCTTTTCACACTGTAAGTTTTTAAATATCTTGAATATTTGTTATTATCTTCCTTTCCCTCGATTAGCACTAGTTTTAATATATTCGCTATCAATTTTATAATAATCATAATTTTTGTATTACTTAAAATTATAAAGTTACATCACCCTTTACACTGAATCGATTTTTTTTTTGGATTTTTTGTTATTTGGAATTGTGTCGCTGGGACTTCATCACGCTAAAACAGCTAAATTTTGGTACACGGGTAGCTGGGCATTTACAGATGGTTATAGCATACTTTTTACCAGACTGCGCTGAAGAAAAAGCGGGTTCTAACTTTTAACTCTACCGAGAACTAAGTTGCGGGCCCCTTCTAGTAAATATTTAATAAAAACAGTGTTGCTAATATTACAAATTAAATTAATACCTAACTTATCAACTCAATAGCTTGACTAATTTTTACATTTTGGATGAAAATGAAAAACTACCATGAAGAACTGTTTGTTATTGACGTCGCGAAAGTCGCCGAAAGAAAAACATTCTCCTCGATTTTAACGACGCAATGTACATACAAATATGTTTGTAGTTGACAATAACGCAGCCTTTTTTGTCTTAAGTTCATTAACAACCGCGAACCCACTAAGCGGGCACTCTGCTTGTATCTAGTAACTTTTCAGATCCAGATTTGTAAAAATTAAAGATAATGGAAGAGATATATTTAATATTTAACAATCCAGTTGCACAAATATTCTATCAATTTAATGCTATAAGAGTTTATCAGTCTGTCAGTTGAAATGTGGAAGGGCTGCACCATCGTCGAAGCCAAACAACTTTGCTGCTGGCTTCCATTTGTGGCGGGTGCCTCGAATGCACATGCTGGTCGCTCTAATTATCGAAGTAAAAATTGTCCCACTTACAGAATCAACTATTTGAATTAGGATTTGATGGTGCATTCCACCAGAATGTCGGGTACGTGACGCCATTTTTTTCATACTTCTAAGAAAGTTAAGAAGTAAATTTTTGGTATCTCAATATTTTATAAATTGGCTTTTGTATTGGTAGTGAATTCTTGGATTTTTTATATGTTTTTAAGGTAGCTGTCACAGCCGTCACGTACCCCACAAAGTAGCTTTCTGGTGGAATGTACCTGATATGTTTTCTTGGAGTACTAGTGAACTAAGCATTGAGTTTATACTTAGAAAAAAAGATATATTTAAGATAGGCTAAGTACTAATATTGTAATAGTTAAGAATTATTCAGAAATAATGAATGACTGTTGAGTTTGTTCCGGCTTTCTTCTCAATAGTGGTCTCCTCTTGGGAAATGCTGTAGAGTCAGACTTGTACAAGTACCCTGGTGGCCTAAAGATCATTATTACATTGTTATTCGATTCCGCTATATAAATAGATACGCATTTTCCCACATTATTGGCTACGCAGCAGGTAGCGCTATGAAAATGACAATCGGAACGCGTTAACTTATTTTTGCATACTGAATCCGGAACTCTCGGTGCTTAACTCCGACTCACACCTGGCCGTTTTACTCGCAAAAACAGAAGAATCCCCACTCGTGTGCAATAGCCTTGTCCTGATTTTGATAAATGATTGAACCCGCCTCTCCAGAGAGTATCTTTAAGAACCGGCCAAGTGCGAGTCAGACTCGCGCACCGAGGGTTCCGTACAAAATATACGCTACAAACGGCCGTAACTATGAAAATCCAGTGTTAGCAGAGCCCTACTCCTAAGCAAAATGTATGCGCATGCGGTGCTCGATAATTTTATATTGGTTACTGACATAAACGTCAGACATCACATTATACTGTTTTTAGTCTTTGTTGTTATAGCGGCAACAGAAATACATCATCTGTGAAAATTTTAACTGTGACTGACGGACAGACAAACAGATGGATAGCGGAGTCTTAGTAATAGGGTCCCGTTTGATCAGCCGGTTGATCCAATAGTTATTTAAACTGCACATGACGCGCTTAACGTTGTCCTTAAATGTCCTTAAGTCCAACTTATTACTATTTGATACGGAACCCTAAAAATCTTTCGCCGTCTGCGTACAGTCCGATACAATTTCTTCTTAAACGGTTTGTGTAGCGCAAAGTCATCGGCTCTCTTTTTACTTTGAGACTAACATTCGTGTTTGATGGATCTATATCACTTAGGTAAATAAATAAAACCAACTATTAAAGAGGTTTTATTTTTCACAGCTTTCTTTGTAGTATTTTTTAAAGTTTTGTACACTAAAAGTATTAATAACAAAACTAAAGTATTAATAGGAATCGGCTATTTATTTCTCACTCGCACCTGACAATATTTTTATATTAATATCAATAAATAAATAAATATTACAGGACAATTTTACACAAATCGAACTAGACCCATAGTAAGCTCAATAAGGCTTGTTATGAGTTCTAGGCGATGATATATTTAATAGATATATTTAAGTATATACATAGAGAACATCCAACACGCAGGAACAAATATTTATGCTCATCACAGAAATATTTGCCCTTACCGGGATTTAAGCCCAGGACCTTCAGCTTCGCAGGCAACGTTACTTCTGCTGAGCCAAACAGGTCGTCAAAGTTTATATAATACTAGCTTCTGCCCGCGACTTCGTCCGCCTTAAATTCGTTTATAGCGGATAAGGGTATTTTTCCAGAATATGCTATCATATCATATCATTTATTTGTATTGGTCATACATTGTTTTAATCATAATATACATGTCAAATATAATTTAATTTAATGAAGGTTAAAATGAAAACATATCGATAAATATTAATTCGCTCCTATACGCCAGGTAACTACTTAGGTTAGATCAGCCTTGGAGATATTCTGCAACGGTATAAAATGCCTTTTTAATTAGGAAACATTTTAGTTTATTCCTGAAACTTAGGTCCGAGGTTGAATTCTATTGGGTACACCTTAGTCCGATCGGAGAATAGGTCCGTGTAGGCATGGTCTAAACATGTTTTTGAATCCCCTTGTATTCGAATGAGACTTAACCCTAGACGTAATATTAAACCGCTAGCTTATCGCTCCAATACGGAAGGTGACTTTAATATATTTGTTAATTAGCTCGAACTATTATTAAACGGCGTCGCTCAGGACGACGCTAATATTGTATTGATGGGAGATATAAACATAGACTCCCTAAAACACTCAAAAGATATTAAATTACATTTATAATATTACTAGCTTCTGCCCGCGACTTCGTCCGCCTTAAATTCGTTTATCGCGGATAAGGGTATTTTCCAGGATAAACGTAGCTAATGTCCTTCCCCTGGACTCAAATTATCTCCATACCAAACTTCATTCCAATCGGTTCAGTGGTTTAAGCGTGAAAAGGTAACAGACAGACAGGCGGACAGACAGACACACTTTCACATTTATATAATATTACTAGGTTCTGCCCACGACTTCGTCCGCCTTAAATTCGTTTATAGCGGTTAAGGGTATTTTTCCAGGATAAAAAGTAGCTTAAGCCCTTCCCTTGGACTCAAATTATCTCCATATCGTTTCAGCGGTTTAAGCGTGAAGAGGTAACAGACAGACAGACAGACAGGTAGACAGACAGACACACACATTTTCACATTAATAATATTAAATGTAATTAAGCAATAAGTATGGATACATACACACAAATACCACCAACCAGGAAGAAAAGCAAGCTCAGGGCAAAGTTATGTTTGTATTTATGTGCGTGAGCGTGTGTGATTAATTGGGCGTGGTTTCTTGCGACTTCTCTAGATTGTTCGTAATGAAATGATTGATCTTTTTTTGTCTGAGGTAGGTATATCAATTCACTGTTCAATTTCCAACACACATTTCGTTTCACGAGGACCTTTATATTATTTAAGCGCATATTGTATTCAACCCCTTTTTAATTTATTAAACGACCAATTGTGGAAATGCACTCCAAAGGTCAGGGTGCACTGTAGAGCCTCGGGCCAAGTTTTATTGAAAGCTGCTTCCTTCCGGTTGTACCAGTAGTAATCCATTTTTACTCAAGGTTATGTTTACTACTATTAACATTAATATGGTACGAGCATGACATGTATTTTTTTTGTTGTTAAAATATCTTTTACCTTTGATATGTATGTACTTGAATGCGTCGACAACCGATATAGATATAATTAAATATAGTATTTTATGCAATTGTTATATAATGTATGCTTTTTCAGTCGAGTACCCGTTTAGGCCACGCAGCTTGCTGAATGGGCCTGGGTCACAGGCATTTTACTCAAAAACTATAAGAGATGTATATTGATGAAATTTGGAACATAGGTGTCTTGTGTGAGCCGCTACTTAGTTTGATAGGTTAATGAAAAATATATATATTTCTAGGGGGGGCACTCTATACATGTAACCGACACTGTTTTTTTTTTCAAAATTCAAGGTATAGTTTGATAATCAATTTTATCAGCCCTTTGAGTCAATTATATCAATAAGCATGCATGCAATTTACATGCATTGCATAGCATACACAACACAAGCATAGTGGGCTTAGAATATTAGTATATTAAAATAGATAAATCTATTTCTTTTTCGCCTTTTACATTAGAGCCATGAAACCACAAATTGATGTATTTTTATGCTTACTGATACTCGAAAAAAATAAGGTTTCCAAAAGTATAAGCAAAATGCATTTACCGCGCAGGCTATTTTCTCCATATCGATTAAAATAAAAGCCAATTTCAACCTCATCATTAATCTTATCTAATCCACGAGCATTATCATGCATGCATGCAATACGCATAGCATGCAACATGCATGCATGGCATGCACAAGCAGAGTTATACCGCTACCGGTTCGCGTGATTCGTGTCGTAAACATCGCCAGCAGATGGCCTATATTGAGGATTTCATAACGTGCATTTTTACGAATACACTCACCAAACCACTAAATGGCATTAACAAAATAAATAATGCACGCTTTTTGCAGATTTCATTTAGATAAGCAAAAGCAGAGGCAGCACGACCGAAGAGTTGACGAAGCCAGAGCTCAGAGCCGGTGTGTTTAGGGTTCCGTAACAAAGAGATAAAAAAGGAACCCTTATGGTGCGACTTTGTCTGTCTATCCGACTATTAGAGGGCTATATTTCAAAATTATTTATGCTATCTATTTGAAATTTGGAATATTTATAACCATGGTCAGCTCACATGCATTGGAAGGGAAACATTTTAAAATATTTTTTTATTTTCTAAAAAACGACAAATACATTTTTTTATTCTGATTATATTTTATTTTATTAAGGAAAATGTGAAAAAAACACCATTCCCCCATTCAAAAGTCATAAGTCATTTATTTATTCATACAGTATACATTATTCAACCGAAATAACGATTGTGTTTTTCGTTCAACTACGACATATCGTATATTTTATTTAAATTCTAGAACTTGAATCAGATGTTTTGTGATTATTTTATCTTCTACTAAATACAGTTTTACTTAAAACATTCCAGAAATAGCGTGTATGTTAGAAGATTTAAAAAATACCGGTACCAGGCCCTGGACGAATAGAATAGAATAGAAATGTTTTCTTTGCTAGAATACTACAAAACATGTGGTACAAGGTCTAAAGGTACATCAGTAAAGTATTCTGTCAGTCAACGACATGCAAAAATAATTTTATATAATATAAAATTATGTGAACAACATGCAAAAAGATATTCTAAGTTGTGCACAATAAGGCAGTCATGCGGACTATAATCTAAAAATTATTTTAAGCTATAAAAACAATGTTCAATGAGCCATCTGATAATTTCTCGTACAAAATTACCATACTCCATTTGTCTTATATATTCTGGGATATTGTTGTATATGAATATGCACATATTATAAGCATTCTTACGATATATAGCCGTACGACACGGAGGTTGATACAGTAGGCTCTTGTACTGGGATCTTTGCTTGCCTATAAAAACATCGGACCTTTTTTTTAAAGAAATCTGGATATTTCTTGACGAAAAAGGGATGCATGATAAGAGAACGCACTTCGTGACAAAAATGGCAAATCCGTTTCCTAGTTGTGATTCATAAACATCGATATCGAGACGGTCGATAAAAAAAATATTCAACCCCTACGAAAAAGCAACGTCAGTGCGACAAGATAACGGGGTTTAAGTCATCTCTTATAAGGATTGTCACGCAAACACAAGTGACTTGTATGTCACGCACACGAACCTGGGGGGTTATTGCCCAACGAAATTTTGACACTTGGTTTCCGAATCAACTGTCATCATCATCAGAAACTTAAGAGCCAGGATCTTGTCGATGGAGCAGCTTCCATGTTTTTCTATCTTCTGCTTTCGTTTTGATGTCCTGATACGACTCGCCGTCTACTTTCTCCTTTATTTGGTCTATATAACATCTCCTAGGTCTTCCTCTCTTCCTCTTTCCCTCAATCTTTCCTTCTATAATGGTTTTTATGTAATCGTCGTGTCGCAGCAAGTGTCCAAACATCTTTCATCTTCTGTTTTCAATGGTTTCTAACAACGACCTTTTCTCTTCTACTCTTTTAAGCACTTCCTCATTCGTATTTTTTTCCGTCCTGCTTATTCTTTCCATTTGTCTCCAGCACCACATTTCGAAAGCTTCCAACCGTTCCCTATCACGCTGTGTCATTGTCCACGTTTCGCTTCCATATAGGGCCATACTCCAGATGTACTCTTACGAATGTGGCCCGATATTCTGGCTCTGAATAAACTCTTTTTAGCATTAAAAGCTTTTTGGCTATGGCTATTCTAGCGATGATGTCCGGTGTACATCTGGAATCATCAGTGTTAATGCTTCCTAGCCTTCCTAGCCTTCAACTGTCATAGCCCATACAAAATCACGACACTTGATTCTGATTGCGGGCGTCAAACGCGTTAGGCAATAGGGGGGTCGGTGTGGCTCGGCCTTAAATGTCAATAGGCCTTACTGCGTTTTGGAGTTGCGACAGAAACTGATCGTTATTTCCGCTGCTTCCAATAATTCCGTTGATAACAGTATCTGCCGGAGCGTGATAAGCCGACTGTGTTTATTTTCATTAAACTTCGAGTTAATACATATCAAATTTATTGATACACCGGCTTAATTTATTTTATTTATGAACACAATTTGCACGGGGCATTGTCGAGGAATAAGAATAATTCTGTCTTTTCGGGTTCCATATTCATATGCTGACGTTGTCCGTTGGTCCCAACTTTAAAAAGTTTAATTATCATCATCATTTCAGCCATAGGACGTCCACTGTTGGGCTCATGCCTCCTCAATAGATTTCCACATGGGCTGGATAGAGGCGACCCGCATCCAGCGAGTCCCCGCCGTATGATATAGAATGACTTCTAATAATATAAACATTTGTGAAAAAACTTCTTCAATCTCATAAAAACACACCGCGATATAACAATGTTATAATCACATTTTTGAACTTTCCAAAAAAACGCTCCATACTGAAGCGCAAAAATTTGAGTTTATCGAAACGGTTTCATAACAGAAATTACCATTCATTTAACGGTTAATCATCGGTGTTATTAGTAATTTTAATAAATATCTACAATGTTCTGTTTATTTTTACAACTAATTTTCTTTATTTTAATATAAATTTAGAAATAATGAGACAATTATATTACACTAAAACTTAACCTAAAAATATAATTAAAATAAAACAAAATAATTATTGGTCACGGGTGGACAATGGAAAGCTGAAAAGCTTCCGAGACGTCGGGAACTCAAATGAGATAATATACGCGATATAATCCGTTAATTTTCGCGGAAACAGAAGAAAATGTTATTGTTCTGTTATAACAGTTATTATTATTTTCATTCGTTCAAAATTGACCTTCCCACCTAACTTTAAAGGCTCATACGAGTAAAACTTGGGATTAATATCATAGAAACTTTCGCATAAAAACTGTATTTTATATGAATACAGTTCATCATCCCAATTACCCAACTTTGATCTAAATTAAATTGAACTTTACCGGCCCAGATTTGATATGCGGCCTGCAGTAAGTCGCAATTAATTTTCCTTTGTACTCAGATCTTTGTATCGATATTGTCGGCTTAATCGGCTCAGACTACGATCTGATGGTCTAATGGTTCAGGACGCTGTTCCCGTAGACCAAAGACTACTATTGTATACTAGGCTTAGACTGCAGTGGATCGCAATTAATTTTCCCTTCTGCTGAGATCTTTGTATCAATATTGTAATTGTGTTTTATTGTCTGTCTGAAAAATAAATGTATTCTTCTTCTTCAAAAACCTTCTCTTATATGTACAACTATACCCCGTCAAAAGAATTCAAGAGATAAAATAACCACTCCTGTGAAATCTGGAATCAGGATCGAAAATTTTACACTGAAAGCTGCGGAGATGATGAGAGGTTTTTAATGACGCCTGAGATTAACATTAGGTTACCTATTTAGAGCGAAAATCTCCAAGGAAAATATTCAACGTTGCATCACAAGCATCATCTTATCAGCGGAAAATACTAATCTCACATTTCAGCTTTTTTACGTACACAGCAGTGAGCTAAACCGTGTAGGCACACGCCATGCGGCTGTTTCGTCGCTCAAGTGTACTGGATACCAGAATAAATATACACCAGTTAAATTCACTTTTATTTTGCGTATTGGAAATCAAAAAGCGGAAACTCGATTGCGAGTCGTATTTAGAAGCTAGAATTAAATTCTGGACGTGTACTGGAAAATTTTGGCCATAAAATCCATCGATAATCCGATTTTGCGCTTTCTTTAATGAGATGGTCTGATGATGGAGCTTTTTTTATGTTATAGGGGACAGACGAGCAGACGGATAGCCTGATGGTAAGCGATCACCGTCGCCCATAGACACCTGCAGTACCAGAGGAGTCACAAGTGCGTTGCCGGCCTTTCAGGTGGGAGTACGCACAGTTCTTGAAGGCGTGAAGGTCGCATCAGGCCAGAAATAGCGCCGGGGACAATTTATTCCATACCCAGGTGCAGCTAGACGGTAAGAGCTTTATAACAAAATAACTCAATCTTACCGAGTTTTGACTCTTTAGAATTGCCTCATTGAGTAGTTGATGGGAGTTTAATGAAAAGTACAGTCGGCAATAAAAACATGCCTCAGAAATTAAAGTTTTAACAAAAACTTATTCAGAATAATACTGTAAAAAAAATCCAAAATAAGATTATCTACTTATGCTTAATAAAGTTTTAAAAGTCTGTACATTGAAGATATTTAAAAAAAATATTGAACCGGTCTATTTGAAGGTCACTGAAACGAAAATATTTTATTTTTTAATGTTTGTATTTGTCGTTTTGGCTTCATCACGCCAAAACGGCTAAACAGATTTCAAAATTTATTAGAACACGGATACACAGATGGCTATAAGATACTTCTTACCCGACTACGCTGTCGAAAAAAACAGAGTTTATGACTTTTTCCCCTCCACAAATGAAGTTGCGAACACCTTCTAGTTTATAAATAAAAAAATAAGCTTACTAAAGCTTTTGCGGTTTACTTAACAAAACAATTTGTATATCGTTAGTGAGACCTCATTAAGAAACATTTCCACTACCTCATATCTCTTCCAAAATCTATTGAAATATAATATCTATTTGATAAGCCATGATCTTCAGTTTCTAACTGCAAAATTAAGTGAGATACGTAGTTTTTGAAGCAAAACAGCCTACATTTTTTTGTACTGTGGAGAATTTCGAGTAATCTATAGGTACTATGATAAAGTTGTAAAAATGAAATGTCTTTACATGGAAAATATTTTCAAAAAATTGATTGTTATGGACTATTTTATATATTTCTATTGTCAGTCGTTCCAAATTATGGGACCACGTATATACAATAAACTGCCGCCAGAAATAAGGGAGGCTACCTCGGATCTAAGTATCAGGAATAAATTAAAATGTTTCCTAATTAAAAAGGCATTTTATACCGTTGCAGAATATCTCCAAGGCTGATCTAACCTAAGTAGTTTCGTAGTCGATATGTTTTTATTTTAACCTTAATTAAATTTAAATTATATTTGATATGTATATTATTTTTAAGACAATGTATGATTAATGAACACGCATCACCGGACGAAGGAAGGGCAGGCGCAGCGCGGGGCGCGGGCGCCGCCGTGACCTCAGTCGGCGACCAACAGTCAGAGCAGACGCACGCTGCTCGGTGACAAAACCTTGTATATATCGTATTTAAGTTGTAAATATTAAATCCTATTTTGAGAAATCAAGACTTCTTATTGTCCGCCCGGACATTAATACAAATAAATGATATGATATTTGGAGGTCATTAAAACGAAAAATATTTTTTATGGATTATATGTATGTTTGTATGTGTCGTTGTGGCTTCATCACGCAAAATCGGCTAAACAGATTTCAACTATTTTTGGTACACGGGTAGCATCTTCAGATGGTTATAGGATACTTTTTACCCGACTACGCTGCAAAAAAACCGAAGAGTTATGACTTTTTCTCCTCCGCGAACGAAGTTGCGGGCGCCTTCTAATTATAAATAATGATGCATGATCAACATTACAGGAAAATTGAAGACGTTTTTGAATTAAAGTTGACCAGCACTAGAGTACAGTCAAAGCACAAAGTCAAAGTCAAAGATTTATTGCATGGTTATGTGTTTTAAAGATCTTACAACGAAAATCAATTTTAGTATCCTCCATATCCTGCCTCACAGAGACGTGCAAAATTAAAATTACTATGTATATAATTAATTCAATAGATTTAAATTATTTTTAATGCAAAGATAAATACACACAAAAAAAATAAAAATATGTACACATCAACTCTACTGACATAGTAATAAGGCTTGTACCTATATCTATAATTATCTAGTTGTGAAAATGAAATATCTGTACAATGAAAATATTTTCAAAAGCATAAGTGATACAGACTACTTGAAGGTCATTGAATTGTTTTTTTTTTATGTTTGTATGTGCAGTAGTGGCTTCATCACGCCAAATCGGCTAAACAGATTTCAACTATTTTTAGTATACGGGTATCTGGGTATTCTCAGGTGGTTAAAAGATACTCTTTATCCATTACTGTGATGATGAAACATCCAGGTACTCGTGAATCGGAAGTAGTGGATACGGGCAAGAAATTATATTTTAAAATTGTACGTCCATTTTTGCTTAAAAAAAACAAGTTCTATTGTTACTCTTTGTTATTCAGAGAGCACATGAAAGTAAAAAATCTGGTCGTATCATCCAATCAGTGATCTCTACGAGAGTGTCCCTCTATGAATTGTTTCGAAATAGTGACGCAATTCAAACAAAGTCAACGTTATTATTTATCATTGCGTCAAAAAGTCCACAATAGGGCCCCTCATTGTTCAACTTTCAATACCTTATCGCTGCCGTACAACCAAAAGGAATCACCTTTATACATATCATTTTAAGCAATTTACTCTACTACTTAACGTTTACGGCTTAAATTAGATTGTCTGAAACGTCAAACTGTTTCATTTCATTATGAAATGGCGTATTGACGAAGAGTCGCGAAGTCACAGGACAATCGATCATGATTCAAGGGTGTATTCTTGGTCGTTTTGTTAAAAGTGGAAATGTAAATCGAAAGGTATTTTATTTATACAGCTTTACACACGGTGATAAGTCTTCCCGAGGCCGTGACAATAAAGAGCAATATTATTGTGGTATGCAGAATGTAAAATAGACATTAGTCTATCTTATATGTAGTGTTTAGCAGTAGGTAACACATTTGTTTACTCCAACACAATGCATATTGCTTTGACAGCGACATAATATTGTATATAAATCATACATTATTAAAATAAAAAGGTATTTTATTATCCACCCGGACTTGGGGTTTCTATTCCTCTCCACGCAACTCAACCTTCATTAATAAATCTTTTAATATGACATTATAACATTCTAGATGTAGTGCTGAAGGAGAATGGAAAGGATCAACTGGACAGAGAAAGCATCTAATAAAGAAGTACTAAGAATGGTAGAGGAGAAAAGATGCCTGTTAAGAACTTGAGCGTAATGATAAAACACTTGATACGACATTTTTGAAATAGTAGTTTCTATGTTAAAACTCCTAAAGAAAAATATGTTAGTTCGATAGTTTTAACTTGGGTGGAAAAGCTAATTTGTAATGTATGACAAAATTAATAACTAATAATAGCAATGAATAACCCATGATAAAGTATGGTAACTTTTGTTATGAAAGCGTTTCGGTAAACGCAAGTTTTAACATAGCTGCAGAACAAAGTTCTTAATGTTGCCATACAAGGTAGCAACGTGTGACGTCACACGTTCCTAAGCTTTAGCTTGGAGCGTTTTTTGGAAAAGTTAAATAATGTAATTTAAACATTGTTTTACTCAGGGAGTTTTAATGAGATTGAAGTAGTTTTATCACCAATACTTCTATTATTGAGAGATCGATTAACGTGTTAGTAACTTGTAAGTATGCATTCATAAAAACATTTCTCATTCATACCTAAGATTTCTGTTTACCTGCATTAAGTAGGCTTCATAATAAGGTAGGTACATATTAAAAAGAATTGCTGAAAAGGGAAAAAAATGATGAATGACTTCCATTCAAGGTAATAGAACAAGGTAATTCATTAGGACACGACATTACAGAGTAAATTATGTTGGAAATGTTGCCGCTCTTTTTTTGGCACAATAGAATGAAGAAATGACTAGTAGGGGAATGGAAGGCAAAACGGATCACTTAAGGAAAAATTTACATACATAGAAAGAAACTGTTCGTTTTATCAGTGTTTATTTTATTTAATCTTTATCCCTATATGCCCTAAGGTATTCTCTATCAGTCAACCTTAGGGCAACGCAGAAAAATTATGGGCGGTGCTGAGACTATGTAACTACAAAACCACATATGTAATAATATCTTCTTCTGTTTCCACGATTATCACTAATTTAAATAATACAATTTAAACGGATTATATCGCGAATCTCATTTGAGTTCCCGACGTTTTGAAAGCTTTCGTGTTCAGGGGTTAACTGTGAAAAGATACATTCTTCTTTGTCAAAGTTACAATTTGAGCAAACTACCCGCTTTGAGAAAACATTTGAACGTACTTGACATTATTAAACATATTAATTTATATTCCATTTTTATTTTTTATTATAATTGTATAAATTTGTATCTCTGATGAAATTAAAATTGTATGTTATGAATTGGACATTTTTACACATTATTTATAACCTGTAATTATATACAGTACAAATATATTGTAATTTATAATACATCATTTGATATTGATTGATAGTTTTATGTTGCCAGAGGGATGTAAGGTAGGCCTTTGCGATAGCCAGAACTCAAGTGATATTACATACGAGTACCTTTAGTCTCTCTGGCAATACTTCCTTCAACCTCTCCACGATTCACTCTCTCTCTCTTCCTTATGTGTGCTGATAGCGAATGTCTTCCACCATCTGTTAAAGTTATGTTACAATGTTACTGACGCCCAGTGTTCCAAGTATTTGGACATTATATACTTTAATATAGAGTATTTATTTATTACTATTTTCATTACTGTCGTGAGCATCGTCTCTCTATGTCACCTGTACAAGGATACTTTTAGTACAGGTTCGGCATTGCCCTCAAGCACCTACCGAGGACTACACCCTTGGCAATCCTGACCGTGACTTGAGGTCCTCACAGAGACGTGGCTCACCGGCGGGGAGTCGAACCCCGGTCTCCCGCTTGACAGGCGGGGATACTAACCACTGTACTACCGAGGACCACTCCCTTTAGTTAACCCTGACCATGTCATTCCGGCCCCTATCAACAAGGCAGTATTGCTTTCAAGCACCTACCGATGTTTCCTCTTTTGGTAACACTGAATAACGTCGCCTACTCTAACCTTGTGACTGAGCAAGTAATGACTTGTAGCTACACCCTAAACAGTCGACTGTTCCTGCCTGTGTACCGCAGCATGACAGGCTGAGTGGCTTTCAGGTGCGTGCCACCCAGGCCTCGGTATATATCTAGGCACGGTCGTCCGAGATATCTAACCTACCCACCTATGACACGACATAGATCGATCTCATTTAGTGCATAGGGTAATTGCATATGCAATAATATTATAAAAAAAACAGAATACCAATTTTACCAGGTAACCAAATATTCAAAACACTAGGATACTCAGCTTTCGTTATCTCCACGCCGGGCAACTGGCAGCAAGAAGTTGCAGACAGTCAGGAACAACACACAGTCTTTAGACACTATTACTCTTACTTAGAGAAGTGTTAACGTGTTCGCGCCATATTCGAAAAGACAGATAAATTCTTTATGTGCTTACCATAGATAATCATAGATGGTATTTTATTATAGTATGTCTGCGTTTGGTTTCGCGCTCGTCGCGACATATGTCCTATCAGGGTTCATGTACTTAGTAATAAGTTTAGACCTTAAGAAGGTGTTGTGAAATGTAAATGACTGCAATAAATAAATAAATAAATAAATAAGGTTGTACAATACATGCCTGATGGGCCTAACGTGTAAAGACAGTTTACACATGTGCCAGAAGGGCATACTTATTTTATTTGTAAAATAAATTACCAGCAGCATTTTGCCACAGTGTGAAATAATAGCTCAGGGACCGCCCCTCCTGCCCCCCGACCCTCGTACCCCACACGGTTCCCCTGTCTAGACGCCTTCGTCGATCGACTGTATTATTTCTTAGATTGTTATTTTGCCATCATAGCATTATTAAACTCATTCCTATATTCTGCTGCCCGCCGGCATATAGGAATTAATTGAAATATTGTTTTTCTGATATTGCGTAAAAAAAAGACCAACTGTAATAGTACATTATTGCCGAGGCCCGGAAAGTAGGGGATTGCCTGACGAGGTGGTTTGCAAGCCGAGCATCGCGAGGCTTGCAAAAAAAAAGCGAGTCAGGTAATCCCCGTTTCCGCCGAGGTATATATAGTGCTTTTCTCAAATGATGCGAGGAAATAATAAAAATACAATTTAATTAAAACACAATACAATTTAATTTTGACATTGTGTTTGATATGAACTGTACACTTTAGCATAGAATAAATAGCCTATAACGTAGGTGGCTTCTTGGTTTTGGATTGCTCACTGAAATATGCTAAAAACACACTTTCAGAAAATGAATTTGCCTGTTTGCTTTCATTCCCTAACATAAATTGGTCGTACACTCGATTATATTTATCTTTTGATTTTACAGGAAGCAAACTTTCCATAACTAAATTCGCTTCTGCTTTTAAATTAGGCGGTGTGCCATCAAAACTACTCTCATCATTCGAAGTCATTGTTTAAAAAATAGGGCCAAAATATTCACGTGAAAATTGTTTATGCACATACGCTCTATACAATGAACTAATTTTTATAAATTTTACCGCCTTTTTTAAAGTGACTTTTCACATCTATACAATAAATTAAAAAAAAAACATGCACGAACTCATAAACGTACTTCACACGTTACCGATTCCATCAGCTGACTAATCGGCCGCTACATGGTCAGAAATGAATGCCAATCTGATCAGATCTGCAAAATTTTCGAGTGTCTAACGGACGAAGCTACGCTTAATTAAACGTGTGGTTATCGTGGCTGTATAGGATTTGTCCTACGTCCATTTCAATTTATGTACACTAAGAAATTTTAAAAAGTTATGGAAGCGGGCAAAAACGGATTTTCATACATTTATTATTCCCCTGGGTAGCGAATTTTTTTTTATTTAAATTGCAAAAATGAGGCTCTTTGCGTATTCTATTTTCAAATAGAAAGCTCAACATTTCCGAGCATGATTGAGAAAAGAAATATTTTTCTCTGTCAAAGTTACAATCTGTGCAAACTACCCACTTTGATACAATAAAAATACATGCCAGATGGACTTAAAGTGTAAAGACAGTTACATACAGGGTGACTGGAAATTCGCCGTATTCCTTCAAAGGGGTTATTCTATGGTTCATTTGCAATGATTTAAGTCCAGTCAACTAGGGGTCAAAACTCATTGGTTTTCAAGTTATTGGAGTTTTTAGATTTTTTTGGAAAATACCCGCCTATCGACCTACAAGTGGTATTTTTATACAAACTACTTCAATTTGGATTTAAAAAAAAACATTTTCTTTTAGCCAATGAGTTGCTAATTACGATAAATAACAAAAACATGCAAAAAATGCAAAATTTTACAGAAAAAAAAGAATTTGAAGTCACCAGTACTTGATTTTATTTCCAAATTTTGTAACATTTTAACACATAACTTTAAAAAAAGGTAGGACACTTGACGTACAAATTACAGAAATAAGTTTCTAAGTTCATAAGCTTTCTAAAAAGGTACAATGGTTGACATTTTTAGCTCAATTCTTAAAATTATTATTAATAATAGCAGAGCCGGTCTTGACTTAGCGTACTTGGCCCTTAATCGGTTCGGCGACACAAACAAACTAATTAAGGGTCATCAGGTTAATTAGTTTGTTAATCACTTTAAATTTGTTTCTGCGTGGGCTTTATTTGCCTTATCTTATCAATTTTTTATGGGCTGGCGGTAATTTCTATGGGGTGGGGTTAGGACTAACCGAGGTTTAAATAATCTTCATGTGTAAGTAATCAGTTATTCCAATCCGGACGACTGATAATTAAGTTTCTTTCTCAAATGGCTGCTTACCAATTTGCGGAATACGCAGATATCTTTTATTGTTACGGGCTCTGTGACGGTGATGCCGCTGCAGCTAGAAGGGAGTACCAACGTCGTTTCCCTAACCGCCGTTTACCACACGTAAGCGTGTTTGGTACAACGTACCGTCTTATTCGGGAAAATGGAACTGTTAAACGCCGCCAAGCCGATGCCGGAAGACCTCGACATTACGATCCTGCTGAAGAAGAACAAATCCTCCAGATTTTCCGGGCAGACGGCACTACCTCGACGAGAATCGTAGCTAACCAGCTCGGTCTGTCTCAGTGGAAGGTATGGTTTACCCTCCACTCAGCTCGGCAGTATCCATATCATTACACTCCAGTACACGCAATTGAAGAGGGAGACCCTGCAAGAAGGATGGATTTCTGCAGATTTGTAATCAATGCTGATATCGAAGATCCCGAGTACCTGAGAAGAATCTTGTGGACAGATGAATCCAATTTCGACCGCGATGGGATAACAAACTACCACAATCTGCATTTTTGGGCTCCTAAAGGTCAAAACCCAAGGAAATCAAGCGAAGGAGCTCATCAACAAAGATTTTCTTTAAACGTGTGGATGGGCATTGTGCACAATCATTTGATCGGACCCTTCTTTCTGCCCGCGAGATTAACCGGCATCGCGTATGAAAATTTTTTGAGAGATGAAGTACCCATGCTACTGGAAGATGTGCCACTTGCGACGAGACAGAATATGGTTTACCAACACGATGGCTGCCCTGCTCATTATTACGGGGGTGTGCGACAGTGGCTGGATCGAAACTACCCAAGAAGATGGATTGGTCGAGGAGGACCAATCCCTTGGCCAGCCAGGAGTCCAGATTTAACTCCGTGTGATTTCTACATCTGGGGTCACATGAAGGCGTTGGTCTACGACCGACCGATACGTAACGTAGAAGAGTTACGTCAAAAAATTTTGGCAGCTGCACAAAAAATTAAAGAAGAGCTTTCAACGCGAGTTACAATCACTGAAGTACGAAAAAGGCTTCGTGCTTGCATACGAAACCAAGGCAGGCAGTTCGAGCAAAATTTGTAATTACAAACTGGTTTTCCTTTTTAAAATTAAATTATTATTATTATTTTTATTTTTGTTCTTTCCCCAGTTTCTCCTTATCTTACCTTACTCATCAAGTCAAGTCCTCAGCCTGCTCTGCTATTATCATTAATAATTTTAAGAATTGAGCTAAAAATGTCAACTATTTTACCTTTTTAGAAAGCTTATGAACTTAGAAACTTATTTCTGTAATTTGTACGTCAAGTGTCCTACTTTTTTTAAAAGTTATGTGTCAAAATGTTACAAAATTTGGAAATAAAATCAAGTACTGGTGACTTCAAATTCTTTTTTTCCTGTAAAATTTTGCATATTTTGCATGTTTTTGTTATTTATCGTAATTAGCAACTCATTGGCTAAAAGAAAATGTTTTTTTTTTAATCCAAATTGAAGTAGTTTGTATAAAAATACCACTTGTAGGTCGATAGGCGGGTATTTTCCAAAAAAATCTAAAAACTCCAATAACTTGAAAACCAATGAGTTTTGACCCCTAGTTGACTGGACTTAAATCATTGCAAATGAACCATAGAATAACCCCTTTGAAGGAATACGGCGAATTTCCAGTCACCCTGTATGTGCCAGAAGAGCCTATTTATTTTATTTTAAAAATAAACAACTATCAGTATTTTGCCATCATAGCATTATGGTGGGCAGCAGAATAGAGGAATGATTTTAAATGTTAATTTCCCGAAATTGCGTATAAAAATAGACCAACTGTAAATTTATTTTACCAATCAACCTCGATCGTAGTAAACATCGTTTAATGTATAGCTGAGTTTAGATATTATGAAAAGCTTTTATTTTATTAAAATGACGTAACTCAATACTTTTCGACCCCGTGGCTAATTGTAACAATTAAAAGCATACTTTCGACCCCAGGGATGAAAAAGCAATTTTCCACCCGGCTGTCACCAATGAAAATTAAACTTTCCGAACTGAGATATGAAAATTAAATAATTTAATGCTGAGAAGAGAAATCTTTGTAAGATAACCTTAAAGATAACATATTTCATAAACAACGGCATATATCGGCTTTAATCAGCTGGTTGATATTATCAAAATGTTTGTCGAAGCATATTTGAATCAAGGACCATTAAAACAAGAGGACTGACACTTGCCATAATTTGCATCGTGTTCCAATTACAAGGAGTTATTCTGGCAAAAACTAGAAGACGCCATAAAAATAAACATTTAAGTATATAATATTTTCTTCTGTTTCCGCGATTATTACTCATTGAAATAAAACAATTTAACGGATTATATCGCGTATATTATCTCATTTTAGTTCCCGACGTTTTGGAAGCTACTAAAATGAGATAATATACGCGATATAATCCGTTAAATTGTTTTATTTCAATGAACATTTAAGTATGTTATAATTGAATAAAGAAAAATAGTACCTATAGTAACATGTATTTCGCTAATAGCTAATAACAAAAAATCGTAACATTTAATAACTGTGTCACGCTTGCAAAGTTGAATAATTGTAAAAATCTTATACATAGATGGCGTTGTACATATCGGGGAACGGCTTTTTGTATGGAGATGGTCAGTCCTCTTGTTTTAATGGTCCTTGATTTGAATTAAAACATTTTCTAAGGACTACTCACCAAACTTTTACGTTACGAAAACTGCAATCACAGTAACTTTACTGTGGGCGCCGAGGAAAACATGAAAAATTACCCGGTAGATGGCGGAATTAAATAAACAGCGCGGGATACTCACATTGAACTGATTCTTGTGTCAGGTCAGGTCACATAATTTTTTAATTATTTGATCGTCTGTTTGTTCTGGCGTTCGTTTGTTCTTCGTGAACTATCCGTTGTGATATCAAAAAGCTACAAGATAATCTCACTACTTTTGTGTGAAGTGTAAACCGCTAAAGGTGCGTCCACATTTGTATCGTTTGCCCGTATCAGATTATCGTCGCGTGGCATAATCGCGTGTCACGATCACGCGTTTGGACGTTGTGCCGAACCGATCGCTCGAAATCCATTTGCTTCGCGTATCACACACTTATATCGGAAGAGTGCGGAATGATCGGCGCACCGACAGTGAGCGTCCAAGCAGCGCGATACGCAGTCATGCCACGGCACGGTGATCGGATACGAGCAAATGATACAAGTGTGGACGCACCTTGAGGTATATGCCATCTTCTTACTTATTTCTGCTGTGAAGCTGAAGGTCCTGGGGTCAAATCCCGGTAAAGACAAATATATGTATGATGGAAATAAATAATAAGTAAATATAATCTGGACGACGATATATATAATATGTATTAAATATATACTACATATATAGTACTCATAATACAAGCCTTATTGAGCTTGCCATGTGACTAGTTCGATTTGTGCAAAAAATGTCCTGTAATATTAATCGCAATCATTGTTTATGCCAGTCCAACATTCATTTAATTTGTTTATTCAATAACAATTTTCATTATGTCTTCTATATCTTACAATAAATTGAAGTTAACAAATGACGAGTCATTCATACACAATAGTTTAATGACAAAAACTTAGTCTAATACATAATAATCATAATTTGAAAAAATAAAACATAATAAAATAATAATGACTATCCCTACAAATTTTAATTACAAACTTTAATAATGGACAGGAACGCATTTAGATATATTTACATATATCCCATTGAATGTCATTTATTGTTTTTTTTATTTATTAACATTTATAACTGAATGGGAAATATGCATTGGAAGAGTTAAGCGGAAATAAATGAATAGTTTAAAAACACTAGAAGAACATGCTTTACAAGACTTTTCTAACAAATCCACACACAGCTATGATACGATGTTCCATCATGAAGTTTCAGTTCATATCGTCCGGCTCCATCATCAGATCAGTTCGACAGTACCATATTATTGTATTGTCATCAGAACTACATACAGCTGCCAATTTTCATGACGCTACGATGCTTGGAAGATGGTTAAATTAGTTACCTTAGATTCCATTACATAGTTACATACAGGTCGACCTAATTAAAGCGTGTTAAAAAAAATATATCTTTTTCCGTTTTTCGAATAACATTAGCGATTCACGTGGTAAAAGCTGAGTTCTGTTCGACATGTATCGGTCCATTCCCTGGACCTTAGTCATGAGACATGAGTAGACCCCGACGCTACCCTTCTCGCACCGATGTCGAGCTGCAGCTGGACTCAACTTTTACGATACGATTTATAATGTTAGTATGGATTCACCCATACTAACATTATAAATGCGAAAGTGTGTCTTTGTGTCTGCCTGTTTCTTCTTCTCGTTTAAACATTCTTCAGGCAAAAAATTGATACGGAGATAGTTTGAGTCCCAGGGAAGGACATAGACTACTTTTTATCCCGGAAAAATACTTTTATCCACGATAAAAGAATTCAAGGCGGACGAAGTCGCGGACAGAAGCTAGTGTAATCTAAATATGTTCAGACATATTTCGATTACGGAAGTTTTTTATTTAAAATCATTTTCCGCTGAGAGCACGATTATATTAGAAAAGATTTTATGGTAAATTCCGCAATCATTTTTTTGTGTTTATACCTACTGGTTTCTCATTTAATTTTTGGTCATGTCAACGAATAAAAATGTTTCCTTACTTTCTCTCTTTCTTCCATCATGTCGATTAAAATTAAATTGAACGACCGCATGCTTGCTCTTACCGTCGTCGGTGTGCTAGGCGGCAGAATGCCACGACATCCTTAGGTGCGTCCACACTTGTATCATTTGCTCGTATCCGATCACCGTGGTGTGGCATGACTGCGTATCGCGCTGCTTGGACGCTTACTGTCGGCGCGGCGATTAGATTACGCCGCGTTTCTCCGATCTAAGTGTGTGATACGCGTATCAACATGGATTTCGAGCGATCGGATCGGCGCAACGTCCAAACGCGTGATCGTGAAACGCGATCATGCCACGGGACAAAGGTCTGATCGGGCAAATGATACAAATTACAAAATTACAAAAGCGTGTATCCTCGGCACCTAGCGTGTAAATCCTCTCTTTCTCTTAAAACATCGGGGATAACACGTACAAATTCCCCGCAGTTGGCGGTATAGAATAAACAGCGCGCGTTTCCTGTTGATTGTACAATCTGCCCGCTAGCGTACGGTGGCAAATGTTGACTTTTGTTTCATGTCGTCAAACCTAAATAATCTGTATTTAGCACATCCATCAAATTAATGACAAAAGGTAAATTAAATTGCCTATTACTGGCCGCCATCCAGCACATGGCAAAAATAGGGCGGTCCAAAAGTCCGTTAACATTTAAAAGGTCATCCATACTAATATTATAAATGCGAAAGTGTGTGTGTCTGTCTTTCTGTTACCTCTTCACGCTTAAACCGCTGAACCGATTTGGTTGAAATTTGGTATGGAGATAGTTTGAGTCCCGGGAAAGGACATAGGCTACTTTTATTCCGGAAAAATTCCCTTATCCGCGAAAAACGAATTCAAGGCGGACGAAGTCGCGGGCAGAAGCTAGTATAACATATACACGGTATACAAACTTTTATTTACAATTAAAGTAGACACATTGGGGTTTTTTTTTTTCAATAACATTATCCAAATGTAGCCCTTTCCTGTCCTGGCACTCATGCAACCGGGATCGGAAATTCACCATTACTGACTGTAGACCATTAAGGGGAATTCCTTGCATTTCGTCGCGATTATTCCCTTTTAGTTCTTCGCTGGAGCTTGGGCTGTTGACATAAACTTTACTTGAGATATCTCGAAAGATAAAAATCCATTGGGCATAAATCTGGGCTTCGAGGTGGCCAGTTTATGTTACCTCTTTTAGAAATCACTTTTTTCCAAAAAATTCCCGGATGGCAGCAATAGCGTCATTGGAGCTGTAATAAATTGCACCATCTTGCTGAAACCAAGTTCGTTTGTAGTGCGGGAGTAGCCCTTAATGTTTTGTAGTGCAAGAGGAAAAAAATCTGCAATATTTCGACATAACACACTTGTATTTATCGGACGTTGTCGCCAATTTTCATAAAAATAAGGACCAATGATTCCACTGGCAGATATTGCCGCCCATACAGTGACCTTGGGCGAGTGCCTTTGATCCTTGAGTTGCGGGCTGGTACCACTCCAGTACCTGCAATTTTGCCTGTTAACGTGTCCATTAAGGGGCTTACAGCTCTAAATGACCGTCGATCTGTAGCTCTTCGCTTTTCTGTGTTGTATATCGCTGATAATGTTGACCGTGACCGTCTTTACCAATATGCTGTTTCAGTTTATCTTGAAGGGTCACCGAAACCAAGATAAATGCCATCAAACTTTGTTATTTTTACGACGAAAAACAGTTTTTGCCACTTTCCTTAAAAAATACACGCTTTTCAAAGAAAATGCTTGCGTAGCAAGTTAGGTCTTTTCATAATGAACAATGAGCCTTAAGTTTTGAGTCTATCAATGGTCTATTGAGAGACTAGATACGTTATCTTTATTTTTATAGACCTTTCTGTAAAAATCCTTAGTTAATTACATAGAAATATATTATAATTTTCGAATGCAAGAAAGTGTTAAATAAAAATTGAACTTTTTTATAAACCATATTTCGAAAGTTAGTTTGGCCATTCCAGGGACTGGATACAGAACAAAAATTATGAAAAATCGTTCATTTACGCTTGGAGCCCCTTAAGGTGAAAATGTGCCTCATATGAGAAAAAAAAATTGTTAAACTTCCGAAACCATCCAAGCATTTCGTCGGCAAAAGCGAGTCTTTTAGCAGAATCATCCGGCTTAAATTCCTGTATAATTTGAATTTTATATGGATGTAGGTGTAGATCATCATGAAAAAATCGGTATAAAGTCGATCTCGATTCCTTTAAGACAGTAGACCGCTCCCGAGTTGAGAGACCATTTTGACCTTGAACAGATGATCGAACACGCTCTACGTTTTCAGGGTCATGTGAAGTCCTTGGTCGTCCGGATCGGGGCATATTTAGTTTTTAACCGACTTCCAAAAAAAGGAGGAGGTTCTCAATTCGACGGAATGTTTTTTTTTTTTTTTTATGGATGTTCACCGATTACTCAGAGACTATTTGACCGATTTCAAAATTTTTTTTTGGTTTTATAGAAGGTACTTTTTAGTTAGTCCCATTTAATTTTGGTGAAGATCTGATGATGGAATCCATGAGGAATTGAAGGAACTCCTCAAATATTGTAGGCATACATATAGCGATTTTGGTATTATAAGAAACATAATAAGCATTTGCATTCAGAAAGTGTAAATTGGTGAAGTGGAACTGATGCAGAAGACCACAGAATGCCATCGGAACTCCTCAATGATAAATGATTTACGGTTAGCGACAAAATATCTTGATTAATTTAGCTAAGCAACTTCATAGTCACAAATTTAAATGTTCCTGATGAGAATGGTACCATCGAATTGATTTGATGATGGAGCCGGAAGGTAGGCACCAGATCTATGTAATAAAATAATGTATCCTAGCCGTGTTTGGGCTTGTTCGAATCGTCACGAGATACACTTTTAAGTAACGATTAACTAAAAAGTGTAAAATAAATAAAATTTTAAACAAAATAATAAAACCGACTCCAAAAAAAACTAAAAAGTAAAAAATAACGCCATAATTCAGTTTCTTCAAATTACTTACAAGTAACCGTTTGTATACTCAATCTATACAGTATATACAATTAATGTTATTTTGGAGTCGGTGCCATCGTGTCACAACTTACTAAAATCGATCCAATATTTTACGCATTCTTTATATGGCACCCACGCCAAAATAAGATTAATTGTATATACTGTATAGATTGAGTATACAAACGGTTACTTGTAAGTAATTTGAAGAAACTGAATTATGGCGTTATTTTTTACTTTTGAGTTTTTTTTGGATTCGGTTTTATTGTTTTGTTTTAAAAAAAATTATGATATAACAGACGGGGCTAAGTTATCATTGTGTATGTTGTAATGATAACAAAATTTTCTCTTGGCTTCGGTTGCAGAAATATTCGCGTACACAAAATGTACGTTGTTCTCCAGTGAATGACGCCATGGTACTAAATCTCTAATGGCCGCTCTTTCGTTTGACATACCCCAATAGACGTAGCAGCTAATTCAAATGTTAACTTAGTTATGGTCCACCCTGTACAACTCCACGTACTATCTTCTATACATCTATACATATAATAAAGCTGGAGAGGGTCAAAAGTCTGTACATGGAAGATATTCGAAAAGAAATTGGCCGGGGATACTTAAAATCGATAACAGAACACGTTCCAACAGTTTTTAGATTTTTTGTCTGTTTGTCTGTTTATTTGTGCGCGCATCACAAGAAAACGGCTGAACAGATTTTGATGCACTTTACTAATCTGTCGAGAAAATCTCCGGTCAGGTTATATTGATTGGAGGACCGATTTGGGTGATATTTGCCATGGACTTGATTTAGATAGTGATACAGTCAAGCACGTAAAAATAGAAAAGTGGTACTGTATCGTCCGATATACACCTCTAAGTATATAATCTATGTAAAAAAACTATTGATTTTGGAGTGTAGTTTTATTTAGTGGTATTGTATGACATTTTATCTGGACTTTACTTCAAGTTTTGGCTCCAGGGAAGAGGGGTGAATTAGCCGCTTACTGAGACAGACCGAATTCCACGCGAGCGGAGCCGCGGGCACAGCTAGTAAAGAATATACGTTCCAAATTTCATGCTATAAGCATGAAATTTTTTCATGTAGCGGTTTAGGCTGTGCGTTGTCGGTCAAATAGGTCAGTCACGCAACAGTTTTATAATATGTATAGATTAGACATAAGTGTAGACTTGGCAAATTATGATAGCCCGACAGGAATATAATCGGGAATAGAAAAGTTGTTCTTCCTAAAGAATTGTTTATCAGTTTTACTTTTCCAGTGTTATATTTTTACAGCGATTTCCCAGTAAAGGTAACTTTCGACGTAAAAGACGAAATATAATTCCCCAAAAAAGGTAAGAACGTTTAGCAAAAAATAACAAATACAATATTAAAGAAAAATCTCACAAGAACCAACGAAACGATTTTTCGGTGAGTCGCGCTAAAGATTGAAGGAAAACATGCACAATTTTCCGGAAAATGGGCAGAATTAAATAAACAGCGCCCGTTTACCCGTAGATTGTGCAATCTGCCCGCTAGGGTACGGCGGCAGATGTTGATTCTTGTTTTACCTATATCGCCAAACTTCAAATTTTCTGTTCGTCTGTCTGTTTATTAAAGCATTTAACCACTGAAGATGCCATACTAATACATTCCCCTTTGTCACAATAATCATGCAGAATTTCCAGCAGTTGAAATGGGCAGGATTAAATATTGAGCGCGATTTTAACCGCAGATTTTTTTCAAAGTAGTGAAGTGACGCTATGCAATGCGTATTGTTTCTTATATATCTATATTTGATACGTATCTTTGTTCTTCGAGTGACAATGTATCAACCAGGCATCTTTTGCATTACGTGACACTACCGGATTGTAGTGAAACAAATTTCAGGTACCACAATGGGCAGGTGTCACGAATTTCTTATTCACCACAAGTACTATAGTGTGACCAATACCGCTGTACCGCCCCTTAGGTATACGAGCGGTGAAACGGGGAGCAGGTGACGGCGGAATCAGCGGTTGATCTGCCCTCCACCCCCACCCTAGATATAAGCTTGCGACGTTTATGTTAAGGGCCTGCATCGTCAAGGAATGCCTATTCGTAAACCACGTCCCAAACGCCGAGCCGGCTAATAAGCGGAATTTGTAATAAGGGACGCATTTATTGCTCGCGCGCATCAAAGACAGAGAAAGCTAATACACTACATGCTTCGGGTTTTTTTGGCATAAGCGCCAGAAGTATAATGAATTCGAATATATTATTTGTTATAATTTAAGTTAATCACGTAAAAGATAAGGTAAAGAATGTAATGAATATATAATTTAGCCGTTTATTAATCTGTAATTTGTACAATATAACAAAAAACGGAAATGAAGACGCGTTATCGGATTTCCTTTCTATCGAGGAAATTTTAAACAAAGATGTTTCCGCGTTGGGCGCTGAATCCATATCCATACTAATATTATAAATGCGAAAGTGTGTCTGTCTGTCTGTCTGTCTGTATGTCTGTTACCTCTTCACGCTTAAACCGCTGAACCGATTTGGATGAAATTTGGTATGGAGATAGTTTGAGTCCCTGGGACGGACACGGGCTACTTTTTATCTTGGAAAAATATCCTTATGCGCGATAAAAGAATTTAAGGCGTACGAAGTCGCGGGCAGAAGCTGTAGGTTATATAGTCAAAAAACACATATCTAAAAACTTGCCTGTTTCATATACTAGATTTGATAAAAATCTCATTAAAAATAGCCTAAATATTCGATGCACCCCCTTAAACCAGTTTTGTAGGTAAAGTAGATAAGTACAACATTAAGAACGAAAACAACATTAGTACATTGAGAAGATGTCTAGATCCTGCGATCGTAATAGCCAAATTATGCCACTAATGCTCTGTCAATAGGAATAAGATTTATGCGAACATATCATCTGCGGCCCAACAATTGGATTTTTACCCTATAACATCAACTCTCATAACAAGATTATCGCCGAGCTCAGATCATTATAATATCTTCATCGTGATGAGCTTCCCGAGTTTTGTGTTTCGTGATACAGAATATTGTCTCCAGTTTTTATTTTTTTAGGGTTCCGTACCCAAAGGATAAAACGGAACCCTATTACTAAGACTCCGCTGTCCGTCCGTCCGTCGGTCTGTCCGTCTGTCTGTCTGTCCGTCTATCACCAGGCTTATATCTCATGAACCGTGATTGCTAGACAGTTGAAATATTCACAGATGATTTATTTCTATCGCCGCTATAGCAAAAATGCTAAAAAATAAAATAAGTATACATTTTTTTATTTTTCAAAAACCAGTTTTGAACAATCCGGTTGCGTTAAGTTACACCTTATTTGTATGCAACGCTATAGATACCAGGTGCAAACTTAACTTTCCGGCCAGTTAGGTTAGGTTAAGATAAAGTTTGTATGGAACCCTCGGTGCGCAAGTTCGACTCGCGCTTGGCCGGTTTTTTTTATAATGTATTGAGGTCACGGTGCATTCAGGCGGTGCAGGACAGGTCAAGGTTGCGTTCTTCGGGGAGACCTATATCTAGCAATGGAAGTGTTTTGTTTGGCTGATAATAGTATATTAGTGATCTTTTTGTCAATACTTATTAGCTTTTTTTTTAAATTATCTTATTATTATAGTTGTCTCGGCGCCCAATACTACTTTATACCCTTTGGCGTCGAGACCCGTGGGGTCAGGGTGCACGCGGGCTCCACAAGGAATATAAGTGGGTGATACGCGTAGCAAATGGATTTCGAGCGATCGGATCGGCGACACGCGATCATGCCACGCGACGATGATCTGATACGGGCAAATGATACAAATGTGGACGCACCTTTAGGATTTTTTTTTTAGGGACTCCTTAAGCATTGCAAACGGTAACCGCTCAATGGTATCTGGGAGTTTGTTAAACATTTTAAAGCACATAATGTAAGAGTTCTTTGCAATTAGTGACAATTTAGTTGAAGGAACATACAGTCTCTAATATTGTGATGTTTATGGCATAAAATAATATAGAGTAAAATACAATACAACAGAACACAACACAATATTCTTTATTGCGCACCGAAATAGAATAACATCAGACACTTAAATCTAAAACAGTATGAGAAACAGTAAATTACAGGCGGCCTTATCGCTAAGGAGCAATCTCTTCCAGATAACCTTAAGGTTAGAGATGGCGTAAAGTAAACAACCAATGAGTAGGTTAGTGTTGCACAAGAAGATGAGACAAATAATGATTAATTATGTAATACCCTTTGGCTTCGAGACCCGTGGGGTCAGGGTGCACGCGGGCTCCACAAGGAATTGAGTAGGCGTCTGAGAGAGGCAACAGGGGACCCACGCGCTTTCTCGCACAAAGGCTTTCAATAGCCATACAGCGCGGGAATTCTGCCTGTGTCATGGGCCAACCGGATGGGTAAACCGAAGGGACCAAATTTTTTAAGTAATTTTTAATAATCCTAATTTAATTCGTTGTTATTTATTATTTGTATCTAATGTTAATTTTCATTTTTACCATTCTCTGCAATAAATTCTTCAATTATCTTATAAGAAACTAGAAGGTACGCGCGACTTCGTCGGCGTAGGAGAAAACAATTTAACCCTCTTTTTTTCTTGAGCTTAGTTGAGTAAAAAGTATCCTATAACTATCGGTGATTACCCAGCTACCGATATATCAAACAAAAAGCTTTATGACTTCATGACGCGACCAAAATATACAAAAATTCAAAATTATTTATTTTTCGATTCAGTGATTTTCAAATAGTCCGTATAACTTTTTTTAAATATTTTAATGTACATTCATTTTTGGTGCCCGCAACTTAGGCAAATAACGGTGAAATTCACAAAATTCGGGCCGTTCAAAGAGCTGGCTTTCTTCAGAAAATATGAAATAATTTTGTGGCGTTGTTAGTAGGCAGACGAGTGCGACGGGTTCAGAATTTATATTTATCTTTATTTTGGTTGACTTTGAAGCGGTTTTTGATATGCTATTTACTCACTTTGCCGTGAAACTGTAAGATATTTTTGTAGGTAAAGTTTTTGGAAGGAGGAAAAAATGTTTACTTTATCTTTTAAGGCTATGACACAAACATCGAAATAAAATATGTCAAAAATTATAATTAATTGTATATACAATAGCATGATTATTATTGATTAATGATTAATTGTATCGTAATAATATTATGTTAATAATTTAAATGGTGCAATATTACTTTTAAATGAATTCATTGAACTTTTATTATAAAATAAAAAAATAATGTAAATTTATAATTTCTAATCTTACATACATTTTAATAGTAGGCCTTTTAACTTTATTTAAATTTCAGAACATTATTATTACTATTACATACTTATATAAATTGTTCACGATATGAGTCTGTGTTGCTCGAAATAAATGTTTTTTTTTAATACGACTTACTAATTTTATTAGGACCAAGTACTTGTATGTATTTACATAGATGGTCCAATGGGGAAAAGAGGCACGCTTTATTTTAAAACTTAAAAAGAGAAGGACAATGTACGAAATACGTCTTAAACGCAACGGCTGAATAATACAAAAAATAAACTGTAGAATTACATGCATTTGAGAACAGAACTTATGTAACACATTTTAAGACAGAAATTCAATAGAATCTCTTTCGGGCGCTTAAAAAGTGGCCTTATTCTATTTAGTAAATTTAAATATTCCATTCTAAAGAAAACATTAATTTCACCAAGTAAATCGCTTATTTAGATTACGTTACCGAGATTAAAAAACCCACTTTAACATTAACGAAACGGTAAAGGTAATAACCTAAAATACTCCCCTCTGAAATTATTCAAAACCTTCTCACAGCAAACAGTGAAATTCAGAAAATTGGGGCAGTTCAAAGCGCTTGCTTTCTTCAGGAAATGTCAAAAAAAATTTGAGTTGATGTTCGTCGGCAAACGAGTGTGACGGGCTCAGAATTTACATTCCTCTTTATTTGAAGTGGTGTTTGATATGCTACTAGCTTCGCCGTGAGTTTGTATGATATTCTTGTAGGGTAAATCGGCCAACGATCAGTGATTGTCAATTTTGGGATTGTAAAAAGAACGTTATTTTTTAAATGAAAAGAAATGAAATTTATTTTGGGTGATTTTAAGTACAAGCACCAGCATCATCAGTATCTGACATAACGAAACGGGCGAAATAGTACATTGTGCACCGTGGGCGGTAGAGAAGGAATTACAAACGAGATGCGGCTTCGGCCTTCAAGTTTGTAATTCCGGTACCGCCCGAGTAACACACAATGTTTTTCATCACACTTGTGAGGAAACTAATAAATTATTAAGTCAGAAAAAGCTTCTTACATTCAAGCGTCACAAGTCGCAACATTGTGTCATAAAGTGTCATTTGCCAGAATCTCATTCCATAGATAACATAAACAAAGGTTTCGTTTTTTTTTTCGTTCGTCCAACAAAGGTTTCGTTCCGAAACTATTTTTTAATTTTGCTGCATACAATATTTTACTTAAATTAATAATTGTAACATAGTATAAACAAGCTACTTTAACGTATTTAACTATAGCGTCGACGTGTATTTATTGATATCACATTGTGTATAATTCAAATTTGCTGCTATTGACTAATTCCGTTCGGTTCCGTTCTAAACCTGGCATATTAGAGTAGTAAATGCAGTCAAAAAAAATTAAAACAAAAGTCATTACGCCCATGGCGTATAAAAAGCCCACGGTTTTAATTAAGACCTTGTCGCTCGTTTTGCCTGCGTGTAATGACACCGTTTACGAACAATTGTGATGAAAATATCGTAACGGTCCAAAAAATAGAATCGTGTCAGATGTAAATGTCTGAGTCGACTCTATTTCTAGGGCCGTAAAGGTGCGTCCACACTTGTATCATTTGCTCGTATCCGATCACCGTGCCGTGGCATGACTGCGTATCGCGCTGCTTGGACGCTCACTGTCGGCGCGCCGATCGGCATGATCGGCGCACTCTTCCGATATAAGTGTATGATACGCCTAGCCAATGGATTTCGAGCGATCGGATCGGCGACACGCGATCATGCCACGCGACGATGGTCTGATACGGGCAAATGATACAAATGTGGACGCACCTTTAGGATTTTTTTTAGGGACTTCTTAAGCATTGCAAATGGTAACCCCTCAATGGTATCTGGGAGTTTGTTAAACATTTTAAAGCACATAATGTAAGAGTTCTTTGCAATTAGTGACAATTTAGTTGAAGGAACATACAGTCTATAATATTGTGATGTTTATGGCATAAAATAATATAGAGTAAAATACAACACAACAGAACACAACACAATATTCTTTATTGCGCACCGAAATAGAATAACATCAGACACTTAAATCTAAAACAGTATGAGAAATAGTAAATTACAGGCGGCCTTATCGCTAAGAAGCAATCTCTTCCAGATAACCTTAAGGTTAGAGATGGCGTAAAGTAAACAACCAATGAGTAGGTTAGTGGTGCACAAGAAGATGAGACAAATAATGATTAATTATGTTATAATTTAGGGTTTTTTCCATTTATTAAAGTTATTCATAATTTTATAATACCAATTTTTTTGTGGAAGTTCACAGATCGTAGTAAATAACAGTATGGTTTACCCTATATAGGCAGATTATTTTAAAGCAATTGTCCAATTATTCGCATAAAAATACGATTGTACAAAGTGTTGTTTATTCGCTTGAATATACTTCAAAGCGAGGAAGCACTTTAAAGGCCAAGCCACACCGTGAGCGTGCGCAGCACGTGCAAGTGCGCGTGTGCGTGGCGTGCAAAGTCAAAGTCAAAGTCAAATCATTTTATTCAAAATAGATTCTTACAGAATACTTTTTGAAGGTCATTAAAATATTAGGGTTCTAAACATTTTGCACAAGACGTTTTTAAGTATTTGCAGTCAAGCAATTGGAAACCGCGTCTGACCACACGTGTTGGTCAGATAAATATTCATCTAATGTATAGTAGGATTTCTTTTTCAAAGTTTGCTTTACCATGGCCTTAAATCTATTTTATATGACCTATATCATATTACTTATAAACCATATATTGCGCGTTGTAAAGTACGAATACCCATAAGAGATGACACACCGCTGCGCATGTGCACGCCACGCAAGCGGTGTGCCATCTACTATGACATTTCATACGATACAACGCCCACGCCACGCACACGCGCACGTACACATGCAGCGCACGCATCCGGTGTGTTTCGGCCTTAAGCTGAAATGGAGTCGCTACGCTATGTAGCTTGGAACTTGCCACAAATTTTACACTAATAACCGTTATCTCACATTACCTAGCGTTTAATCAAGACCAATTTTCAACCGACACAGTCTTGTCGAATCGAAATAGGGATGTTGACATATTTTTTTCTGTGATATGTTATAGAAAGACCTTTCAATAATAGAACTATTGGTAAAAAAAACTACTTCAATCTCATAAAAACTCCCAGTGATACAACAACGTTAAAGTCACATTTTGTCACAAAAATCGCTCCATGCGTGTGACGTCACACGTTCCTTGTATGGGGATATAATATTTTTTCCTGAGTCTTGGATGTTTTCTATGTATATAAGTAATATATCCATTAAATATATCGTCGTCTAGTACACAAGCCTTATTGAGCTTAATCATGGGACTAGTTCGATTTGTGTAAAATTGCTCCTTTAATTATTTATTTATTTATTATCGAAACGGTTTAATAACAAAAGCCATCATACATTTCATGGGCTATACAATGGTATTATAAGTTATGAATATTTTCTTTATTATGTATGAGGCAAAAATATCGAGTATTTTATTAATTGAAATATTGCCTTTATCGATATTATGTAAAAGTATTTTCGTAATACTAACAGAAGCGTTATCTGTTTTTTGCTTAATACAGTCTTACAGAATTTTCCCGCGCGATACACAATTTGTCTGCGGTTCCAATTTGAGGACTAAAGCAAGAATAAACAGTAATTATGACCTAGCCTGAAGCACTCTTCTTGTTATACTTACAAAAAACTCATCTTTCATAGAATCCCCCTGCCAATTACGACGTTTTGTAGTTGATGTTTCTTATGTTGAACAAGGAAACGATTATACTGTGGAAAAACAAGTTTTGGGTGGTTTTCATAGCGTAATGACGTCATGTTTTGGACGGGACATGCCGCACGTAATTGTCTAAAATCCGTATCCGTAATATTTTTTTTAATGGTTCTGTTTTCACACTTCCATCTATACTATAATAAAGTTGTAAAAATTCAATGTTGTACAATAAAGATATTTTCAAAAACAAATTGAAATGGACTATTTGGTGGCACTCAAGAACTCGTTGGCCCCACCGGCCTGATATGGCCTCTAGGGCCAACGAGTTCTTGAGTGGCGACCATGCACCGGAAAACGCAGCGTCAGCCCCCCACAAGATGTACTGATGACCTGATAAAGGTCACTGGTGTTAGCTGGATGCAGGCGGTGCAGGGCCGGTCATGGTGGCGGTCTTTGGGGAGGCCTATGTCCATTATCATCATCATCATTTCAGCCATAGGACGTCCACTGCCGGACACAGGCCTCCTCAATATTTCTACATGGGCCGAATAGAAGCAACCCACATCCAGCGAGTCCCCGCAACTCTAACCAGGTCGTTCGACCACCTTGGTGGCCTGCCACGCTGCGCTTGCCGGTTCGCGGTCTCTACTCAAGAACCTTTCTGCCCCAACTATGTCCATCAGTAGAATTCTTCCCGCTGATGATGATGATGATGATGATAGTAGATCGTGAAAGTGGTGGTAAAGATGCTGTTTTATAATGTGCAGTATTTTAGAATTAAAATTGCAAACTAAAAGCAGACCAAACTTAATACCAAGTTTTCATTCGTTTTCGGGAGCCCAAGCGTGATTTATTTTCTTAATTAAAGCCTTCGCCTGACTACTGTTTTTTTAATCAAGTTTCGATTGGCAACGTAAATCAAGGAATAGGGTGGTTTTTGCATTTATTTTCCATTCGTGTTCAATTATAATAAAAAAAGTTTTTTTTTGTTTTCATACACCGCGTCTGCTGCTCCTTGGGTTCTGTAAAAAAATATTAATAAATACATAATGTAATTTGACAACAACTTTAGGTTGATTGTACAAAATGTACAGCGGTAACTTGTTTGGTCTTATGTATACTAACTGTTTGTTATATATTTAAGCATTATATTATTTTTAGTAGCCTTTTTATTAACTCCTTCTGTAACTATATAAACAAATCAGACACGTCCCGGTTTACGATGGAGCTAAATTTGGCATATTATGATACCATCGAGTTGAGCCGACGATGAAGTCGAAGGGTCGTCATAGAAATCCTGCAATAAAATAACGCAACCCTACCGAATTTGGGCTTTTTAGAATCGACTCAATGAGTATTTAACGGGTGCTCATAAAAATGCCAACGTATGGCATTAAAAGCTTGTCACTAAAAATATATTTTGGCAGAAACTTATATCTAAACAATACAATAATTCATTATTGTATTGTTTAGATATAATAGTGTACACCTCACAAAACAGAGTACAGAAAACAATACATTCAAGGAGAGGTAAACAACAGGCGGTCTTATCGCTAAACAGCGATCTCTCTTAACATTTGTTAACACTATCGATCAAAACACCTTTCCAAATATAAGAAACTAAATCAAAGTCAATCCATTTATTAGAGCTATGATGTCACAGACAGACACACAAATATACAGTCTAACTTATAATACCCCCTATTTTTGTCGTGGGTTAAAATATGTCTCAATGTACATACCAACTATTTTGTATTTTTCTCGTAGTCAATCTTCACTTTACCTATAAACAATAAATATAATTGGGTAATCAAATCAAATCAAATCAAATCAAAATATTCTTTATTCAAGTAGGCCTAGTTACAAGGACTTTCGAAATGTCAGTTACATGAGAGTGAATGTTTGCTGGGAGAAATACAATATGATCCAACATTTGCTGCAAGGATTAGGGAAACCCAGAAAAACCTAATCATATCATTTAACTTAAGTGTAATATTATTGATAAAATCATCATTTTTAAAATTAAAATAATCAATAAGATAAATCCCAAAAGGATTGTCAATAAAAAATAAATAATCTAGAATGCGTCTAGAATACAATTCTAAATGTCAGAGTATATAAAACAATTAAGATTAAAATAATAATAATACCTTAGGTATTCGTTAAAATAATTATTCATATACCTACATGACGCTATAATTTACATTAATCCCACGCGGCTTCATCAGTCATGTAGTCTTGTGTGCTATAATAAGCTTTAGAAAATAATTTTCGTTTCACAATATTTTTGAATTTACCAATAGACAACTCAGTTATGCTGCTAGGAAGTTTATTATAAAATCTCACACAGTTACCCATGAATGATCTCCTTATTTTATGGAGCCTAGTAGCAGGCACTGCGAGCTTATGCTTATTTCTAGTATTAATATTATGTATATCACAGTTCTTCTTAAAGACGGTAATATTTTTATGTACATACATAATATTCTCATAAATGTATTGACAATGCACTGTCATTATATTAATGTCCTTAAACTTATCTCTAGGCGACTCTCTATAGTTTATTTTATATATCGCACGAACAGCCCGCTTCTGCAGAACAAATATAGTATTAATGTCGGAAGCACTGCCCCATAGTAAGATGCCATACGACATAATACTGTGGAAATAACTGAAATACACTAATCGCGCCGTTATCACGTCTGTTAATTGACGAATCTTACTTACTGCAAAAGCTGCAGAACTCAGTCTATTCGAGAGATTAGCAATATGGGGAGCCCGTTGGAGCTTAGAATCTAATGTTATACCGAGAAAGACTGTACTATTAACTAGTTCCAGTTCCTCACCTTTAACCATAAAGCTTGCTTGCTCGTGATTTACGTTACTCGTGACAAACTTAAACCTTGTAGTCAATAGAAATTATACCACGCTTACGGTTCGGCCACTACAATGTACCACTAGCGACGCAGCGAGCTAATTCTCTCTTCATTGCGCAGTCGAAACGCTTACCGCACAGTAGTTAATTGGTACCACACGCAATGAATTAGGAATTCGCTTGCTACGCCGCTGGTCGCGCGTTTTCCCTTAAGGTGCGTCCACATTTGTATCATTTGCCCGATCAGATCTTTGTCCCGTGGCATGATCGCGTGTCACGATCACGCGTTTGGACGTTACGCCGATCCGGTCGCTCGAAATCCACGTTGATACGCGTATCACACACTTAGATCGGAGAAGTGCGGCGTAATCACCGCGCCGACAGTAAGCGTCCAAGTAGCGCGATACGCAGTCATGCCACGCCACGGTCGGATACGAGCAAATGATGCAAGTGTGGACGCACTTTTAGTCCCCCGTCCATTGAAGCGGAGCCATATGAGTACAGCCAGTCTAGTACAACTCTCCGCGACTACGCTTCTCACGAGACATAGTATCACCCATCTTTCTCGCATTGTATTAATAGGAAAGAGGCAGACAATCTTTGTCGCGCGGCACAGAGCCGCGCTCACAGTTGTGCTAGATGTGTAGAAACGGAATAGAGACTAAGCTTTATACAACCGCGTTGCGATAGGTTCACTACTACAAGCGTGATGTGCGTGTTTGCGTGAGCACTAACTCTTCGTCACGTATGTAGACAAACTTGTTTAAACTCGCTGAGTTTGTGCTTAAGCGCGGGGTGTTCGCGTCGCGCGTCCTGAATTTCGTCTTTCGTCTTTAGTGGTTAGAATGAAAAATATGTAAACGTGGTTTACTGAACTGTGTTTATGCAAAATAATAGAAAAGAAATTGGTAGTCTGTAAACTCGGTTTATGGTGGATAATTTTACGTGATGACGTCATAAGAAAATGAAAAATTTCATACTTTTATTAATTCACAAGCTGAACGCTTAGGCCGATCGTGCCTCTCTACCGCTTGTTCCGCGCTCTCGCTTGCGCTCTCGGCTTAGGCGGAACGTGACAATGAGTCATGCTTTTTCGTGCGTGCAGTCGGCGTTCATCGATTTATAAGACGTTATCACGTCAAAAACGGCTTATTAGATTAAGGATTTATAATTCAATTAAAAGATGTATCAAATTATTAAAAACTAAAATTATATAACCTAAATCTTTAGAGTAAGCAATTTGTAATCAATAAATATTAAAAAAACTGATCAATATCGTGTTCATGTTGTTTTCTCCACAGATGCCAACCCTACCAAATTAGGTATAAACTTTGCGCGCTCTTTAGAACCTTAGTTTTCGTCCCGTTGCTTTACTCATATGGTGTAGGGCCACTTACATAAATTAATATTATAACGCAGAGTTCCATTCTAAAGGAAAAATCAATGCGACCTACTAAATTCCAAGCAGGATTTGAACCTGCGACCTCTTCTTTAACGCAGACGTGCTCTGACCAACAGAGCTATCGCAACTTTACGTATGTGGCTTGACATTTTCGAACATAATCTATAATTAGCACTAGTAACGCCCTCTCTCTCTCTTATTTTTAAATGCCGAGCACATTAGCTATACTCCAAGACATACGTATCACGCTTCCTCTCTGTCCTATTGATTCTCCAGCAAGTATTAGGACAGTGAGAGAGATGACTTAAATAAGCCTAGTAAACTCTATTTCGACGACCTAGGTGCCCTCATTTCTGATTCGATCACGCAAGCAAACTCCGAAATAATAGTTATTATTATTATTTAAGAGTGTCACTCTTGTCGGTTAAGGTTCTACTTAATACCAGTTCTTAGACTTCTCGATACGACACGACGTCTACCTTTTTCTTTATCTGCTCCAAATAACTAATCCTCTGTCTTTCTCTTTCTCTCCTTCCCTCATTTTTCTCCTCCATTATCTGTTGTATTAGATCGTCGTGTCGTATCAAATGACATTTTCCATTTTCATGTTTCTATTGTATAAAGTATTTGTCTCTTCTCCTCTAATATAATAATAGTATTTGATAATAATTAGGTACTTATGGTTAATCCGTAGGGTTTAACTTACCCCGTTTATCAACTGTGTAACATACAAAACGGTGTTTTAAAAATCGTAACTAAGAAAATGTTTACCGCAACGGCTCGATAAAACTACATAAAACAAAAGAGGGGCTTTTATGTTGAGAATTTCTTTTCACCGTTTTTTAAAGGCACTAAATCCATGTCAAACTGAAATAAATGAAACAAAAAACTTAATTACAATTTAGTTCTCATCCCCATAAGAAGAAGAACACTTACTGTCAATATCCTTTATTGTCATAAAATGGCTGCGTTCGAGACCTGCAAAAATAATTAATTAACAAGCATATTATCATTAGTTCTCCCCTACTTTGCTGGGTAAGATTGCCTCACCTTACCAGAAAACTGGACGAACGAATGAGTTCATAGACCGGTGTCGAAAGATCGCGAGGGCTTTATCTAGTAGGGCGATATAGCTCTCGCGATCTTTCGACACCGGTTCATAGCCCATTATGGCCGCTGTGACAACTAACCCGTGGAACACTCTTACCTGATTTCCCCTATTAAAAAAAACTGAATGCAAAATATTATAGTCTAGGGTACTCCTACGACCAAGACAAATGTAACGAAACCTTATAAGTCAAAAAAAAGAAGATTCCGACGATTTGAGAACCTCCTCCTTTTTTGGGAGTCGGTTAAAAACGCTTGCCCTGGCTTGATCTCGAACACAAACAATCCTCTCATCTGTCTGTCTGCATCGGATTCTTCAGTATTTCGGCCATGTGGCTCGCCAAGATGCCGACAATAGGGAATATTCATGAATTTTTAGTTTTGCTTTATTAAAAGCTCATTCATATAACAAACAGTAGACGAAAGTAATTTTTCGAATAACTATAAAAATAACCAAAATATAAGCTATCATTTCATTCTATCTCTTTCTTTCAAAACAGAATTTAATATGGAGTTTATATGGCCGGAGTGCACTGTGACGTAACAGTGCATATCGGACCTCTCTATCTAATTGGTAGTTTAAAATTTCTATATTATGTGTATTTCTTGGCCGATTTTAATTTGAATTTCACATTTTGAAATAGTTTTTCACGGTATTTTGATAACTAGTTAAGAAAAGCGATAAAAAAATTAATGCATGTACACTGGACAGCATAATTGCATGGACATTTGTCGGAAAGTTTGCTTTGCAGCGAAACGAGACGCCATCTATCCGGTAACTACATTGGTTTCATAAGACCTTACTAGATGGTGTTGAGAGAGAAAATCTCGGTTGAACTTACGATTGCCAAACACACACGGCAAGTTACTGATGGAACGTATTTTCAGAATGCAGTATTTTTGAATGCACCTTCAATTAAATATTACTTAGATTCACCGTCATAACCAAAGCCATCGATGATTTTGCTAATTCAAACACAAAATACAAAAACGCTTTTTCCCTATACCGCGTTCGAGAGGATTTGAACCCGGAACATTCGTCGTATAGATCAACTCATAAAACTCCTTAGCTATCAAGCCATATTCGACGTGGATGGAATTTATAACCGTATTTGTAATCACTAATCACCTACATTTGCAAGGCATGCGTTTAGTGTTAATAGTTTTTTTTTTTACTGAGATTAATTAACAGCTGCTTAAAAAAACATTTTTATTTAAACAAATAAATATTTATAATTAAGTCACATGTTGAATAGTTGTTGAATAGAGCAACAATTATATAACAGTAACCACACATACTTAAGGGTAGACTTAAGATTATGAATACACCGTAATAGTTTTTATACAAAGAAACTGTTCGTTCGATCCCTTGCGGCTGCCGTCCGTTCGATTGTATTTTTGATTGAGTTTTAGTATTTATTTAGTTCTTTTATTTTGTAATAATGGGTTCTCGTTGCAATATTGACTTAGCCACAATGTTACAAATAATTAGTTTGCATAGTCAAGGCAAAAATTTGGCAGAAATTGCTACAGAAACCGGTGTAAGCGTAAGTATTATTGTTTACATTTCTTTCTAGATTTTTTATGTTAGTTATATCTGTAAGCTAATTTAACAATGATTATACATTTCTGAAATTTGTTACAGATAAAAACAGTTGTGTTATAGGTGCGACCATTCACAGAGGAAGGATGATATAGGATCTGCACCGCCTAAGGACCGGTAGACCTCGACTTATAAGCGCACAGCGGCGTCAAAGCATGGTCAGGAATATGAAGAAAATGGTTTTCCACAAACAACCCATTACACCCGTTTATTTAACACAGGCGTGGACACTGTTTGCCGTGTCCTCCGCACAGTGAGGGTTTACATCCTCGCAAGCATGCAGTCAAACCCTCGCTGACACCACAGCACAAAGAAGCGAGATTAAAGTTTGCTCGAGAATGCTTAAATGCCGATTGAAGTAATGTCATTTTCACAGACGAAAAAACGTTTCACTAATCAACACGGACGTTTAAGCTTGTGGCGTTGAAATAATACGCGTTATAATAACGATCACGTAGTGCCCACTGTGCAATCTGGTCGCATTACAGTTAATATGTGGGGTTGGATGAGCGGGGCTGACCCGGGAGAACTCGTCAGAGTGACCAGTCGGGCTAATTGCTGATTACGTCAATGTGCTGGAGGAGACCATGATTCGGAATGTGTATCCGGAGGAAGAATTACGCATAATTTCATTTGTGCAGGATAATTGTCTTATACATCGTTCCCAAAGTGTGAGTGAGTGTTTTCGCCGGCGTTATAAAATAAATATCATTTCGTGGCCTGCTAGATCACCAGATTTAAATCCCATTGAAAACCTGTGGCTATACCAATTAAGGACAGAATTAAGTGGAGATAGGGTAACACTGATATTTATTAGTAGTTAAACAGGGCGTCATTGCGTTAAGTATATTTTATTTTTATATTTTACTATACTATGATAGTAAATAACTACATTTTTGTACTACAAAAAAATAAAAACATACAACCGAATTGAGAACCCCCACCTTTTTTTGAAGTCGGTTAAAAACGGAAATCTATCACGATCTGTTTTTTTTTGCATATACGCAATTTTGTGACAGTATTTTACGATATTTTTTTCATCACTCAGTCTTGGAATTGTTAAAAGATGATAAGTTAGTAAAACAGTAAAAGGTAAATGTTAAAGTGCGTTCGCCTACAATCATAACCAGTCTCAGATTTGTAATTAATTGTATTCGCTTATAATACTGTTTTGTTGAAGGAAAGCTTCAATCCTCTTTCCAATTTTGGAAATGAATACTTAAGCTATACCCTCAACAAAATCATGAGAAGAGATTTTACTTAAATTATATATTAATAAATTGTGTTATTTATCTTAAATAATAAATTGTGAACGAAATAAAGTTTTTTTTTTTTTTCATTTCAGTTATATTATTTCTAGTTTTAAGTATAGATAGTTATTAATTGGTTGTAATGAAAAAAATAAAAACCCTACTTTTGAGGAGTGTCATTATAAGAGAACTATTTTTCTTTTACCTTACCTTTTATGAATACACATAGTCAATTGTAAATTTTCTTGTAATAACTATATAATTTAATAATACTAATATTGAATCAGTATTTCGATTGCTATAAGTGTAGGTTAGGTATTCATAGTCAATATTCAGGCAAAGATCCAGGCAGTTCGATAAACAATGATTATTTTGTTTCAGCCTAGTCTATGTATCAATTGACTATCTCTTCATATTATATGATATTATAATAGACTTTTATCCTTGATGACTTTCAGACTACTAGCAACGCAAGTTTTTACGGAAATTTGCATCCAAAGTAGAGTATTTTCCAAAGGAGGGTAGTCTAAAGTTCCTCCTTACTTATTATATTATTTTTATTAAACTATAGTGCCGTAATATTCACATCATCACATATGTTATAGAAGTAAGGATGAAGTTAAGTATGTTTAAAAACCTCGTAGTTTCATGAAGAAACAAAGTGTAAATGGTGGTATATTTGCAATGAGTTCTTGTTGCAGAACAGACTCTGTTCTGTTCCAATAGTAACAATACGCTTGAAAGATAAATTTTAAAACAACCTTGCTTAAAAAATAACATTCCGACGAATTGAGAACCTCCTCCTTTTTCTAGAAGTCGGTTAAAAAGAAGCGTGTTCCAAAAGTTAAATACAGGTGCCGTTTTAATTTCAGAGGTAGCTTTTTTTAATAGTAGATTATTCTATTGCAGAACAATTTTAGTGCTTGTGAGACTTCCATATCCACAAAAAAAGCATTAAATTCCGTGTTTGTTTTGATAACAACGCCATCTAGTTTATTTTTTTATAACCATCATGCCATTCTGAGAGCTACGTGCTCTCAGCATCTTAAGACAGCCAAGTGATTATCGTCTTTGCCATGTCCATGCAATTATGCTGTTGATAGTACCCTATTAAGAAAAGCTGATGGTGGCAGGCACAGTTGAAGGGAAGAGACCTAGAACATTTATATCTGTCTAGAAGGTGGGCACCTTCGTTCGCGCAGGAGAATAAGGCCCTTTATTTTTCTTCGGCTTAGTCGGGTAGAAAGTATCATTTAGCCATCTGTGGATACCTAGCTACACTTGCATCAAAATTTTTTGAAATCCGTTTAGCCGATTTGGCGTGATGAAGCCACAACAACACTTACAAACATACTAATAATTCAAAAAATATATTTTTCGATATGACCCCCAAATAGACTCCCCCGGTTACAAACATTTCTTTGAAAATACCTTCAATTTATGGATATCTCATTTTTACAATTTTATAACAGTAAAGAAAATAACGAAAAATTGGGTGGCATTTCGATAAAAATGTTTTGTAATTGGTGGTTGATTTCATACTAGAATAGTATGAAATACTACTCTAGCGCTGTTCTGAACGAATTTGGAACTATTATTTACGCACCTAATTGATAGACTCAGGCGTTATACTATGCGGAATTCCAAATTAATGGATTATAGTTCCTTTGATTATTCTCAAAATAGTATCTTGGTTACATGATACAATAAACTGTTTTCATGCAGTTTCCACAATAAGAAAGAAAGAGATAATTTTCTTGGGTGGACGCGGGATCATCAACATCTCCTGCATCTCCTGATGATGCCTCGTAGAGAGGCGAAACACGTCTCGACGATTATACTGTCCGCTGGTGAATTTGTTGTATTTGCATGCGTATTTCTTTTTTGTGGAAACACAATTTACTGTCACATCTAACCAAGACTCTATTTCACAGAAAAGCAAAGGAACTGGACACTCTTTCATCTGTTTTACTATATGAGATTGTCCTCCTTACCTTTTATATACTTCATGTTTAAAACTAATATTATTGATACCGGGCACTTACTTTTAACGACGGGCTTAATATGTTCGACCATGCCATCTCTATCGTATTTGCCTGCCAGTATTCTAATGTATTTTTTGAAGTCTTCCGTCCACCCAGAATCTACAAAATGTAACCTTTTGACTTGTCTTATTCAATAAAACTACCATTAATGGTTAACATCCTCTTACAATTACTCCCCTCAAGATTTTCCAAATAGCCATGGGGACTAATATTTTGGGCGTAAAACTAACTGATTGGATCAAGCATACAGTACTACGTTCCAAAACCCGGATAGCCGACATAACCCAAACAGCTGCCAAGCTGAAGTGAAACTGGGCCGAGCATGTCGATCGCATGCCGGGCGACTTGTAGGCTAAAGTAGCCACCAAGTGGGTCCCACAAAATAAAGTCGTCGTGGCGTCGCGGTAGGCCTCGACGAAGATGGCGGGACGAGCGTGATTCTTTCCAGAAGAACTGGTGGGAGATTGCCCAATACCGGAACACGTGGATGAATGAGCCCAACAGTGGAACACTCTAAGCTCTTAAAAAAATGGTTAATATTACCAGTTTGCGTAAGAACTTAACATAGTGGTTATCATTGATGTCCCTCAGACCAACTAAAAAAGATTGACGGTTCATTACGATGAATCTTAGTTAAGTCGCAAAAAAACATGCCCAATGGGGTATTTGACAGTAGTAAACATCTGTATAAATTATATAAGATTGTGATAAAACAGCTAAAATAAGGAACTACGTTTAAATTTTGAGTAAGATACTCTTACCTTACGTGTAGCTGTTTTATGGGCCTTTAAAGTAGGGTGGGAAAAGCGATTTTTAAAGTAGGAGAATATTAATAACCAGTCATACCATTGAATAACCCATGAAATGTATGGTAACTTTAGTTTAGACTAGTGACAGGTTATAAGGCTTTAGTATGAAGCGTTTTTCGGAAAAGTCCAAAAATGTGCTTTTAACATTCTTGTATCTCGGGGAGTTTTTATGAATTTGAATTAGTTTTTTCACCAATACTTCTATTATTAATATACCACAAAAACTTGTCAATTTGCCTACTAGTAAGAACACACGCTCAGACATACAGATATAAATAAAACTATACAAACTCAAAGACTACGTTTCATCCTGTACTCGATTGAAGTTATTCATTTTTTATTTGATTTAGAGACTGTATACATCTCTAAGAGTTTTGTTTTATTTATAGAGGTACATCCTTAAACATTTCTGAGGATTTTAATTAACTAATTTTATCTTTTTGCATGTTATGACGCCTCGAAACCATATACATCTCTAAGAAATTTAGATTTAATAATAATTATTTTTAATGTATTATTCACTTTGACCCCTAAGAGACCTTGTATCGAGTAAGAAACGGCATCGATTTGCAAGTAATCAAGGCAAAGCTACTATTTCGAAAAACACGAAATTTAGAGCAGCGGAAGATGTAAAAGTTCCATTATTTATCTCCAATGTGGCTTTGGAATGTACTGAGAATGACATAAGTGACTATATTTATGTTCGTACGCAAGAAAGAGTGGTATTAACTAGGCTCAATATGAAACGGAATAAAGGGTATATAAATTATTTGTAAGTAGGTCCAAAATTGGCATGTTTTTAAGTGATAATATGTGGCCGGCAGGCATTACGTTCCGACGTTTCGTGGTTTTCAAAGGGAACTCTAAGGCGAGAACTTTATGTGAAGAAAACAAATTACTGGACAATGGCGGACCTTTGTAGAATAATATCGTTTAACTGTCGGTCATTCAAGCGCTCGATCGAGGACATTAGGTCGCTGTGTGATAAGGCTGACATTATACTGTTACAGGAAACTTGGTTGTTAAACTGTGATCTTGGTTTGTTAGGTACTGTAAATAATGACTTCGGGTGGACCGGGAAATCGGGAGTAGACGAGTCGCAGGGCCTGCTCAAAGGTAGGCCCTATGGGGGAGTTGGTATACTGTGGAGGTCTAACGTATTTCAGTCTGTTAATGTCATTGAATGTAATAGTGACAGGATTGCGGTGGTTAGAATAAATACGGGTGATAAAACATTTTTGGTATGCTCTATTTATATGCCGACAGACTGTAGCGAAAATCTACCTTTGTTTACACAATGTCTAAGTGAGTTATTGTTAACCATTGCAGAAAATAGTGACGTGCAAGCAGTCTATATGCTTGGTGATTTGAATGCTCATATTAATGAACCTTTTTATCACGAGATGATGGAGTTTTGCTCGGAGCAATTATGGTTATGTGCGGATGTTGAGAAACTTGGCGCGGACTCTAACACATATACGTATGTTAGTGATGTGTATGGGTGTCGGAGATGGTTAGACCACTGTATTACTACGAAATGTGCTTGGGACACAATATGTAATGTCTCGGTATTACATGATATATATTGGTCTGACCATTTTCCCATCCTTATTGAATGTAACATTGATCTAATAAAATCTCTAGTAAATGAAACCTGTAATAATAATATTCGGGAGGGAGTTGTGTGGGGAGTCAGGCAGCCCGAGCAAATAAATAAGTATAGAGATATTTGCCATGACAGTTTGAAAGGCGTTGATTTTCCGGACACTCTTAGATCTTGTTGTGATGGTTTTTGTTCTAATAAGGATCATTTTGTAATACTTGATGAAATGTACAACAAAATAGTAAATATTCTGGCTGAAGCCTCAGTTCTATCCTCCAAGTGTAGGCCGAAGAGAAAGGGCGGTTGCATTGCAGGATGGAACAAGCATGTAGCCGATGTACATAAAGATGCTAGGCTATGTTATCAATTGTGGGAGCTGGCTGGTAAACCATGGCGTGGTAATGTATATGAGCGCATGCAAAACTCGAAAAAGGTCTTCAAGTCGAAGTTGAAGTGGTGCCAAGATCGCCAGGAACAGTTAAAAATGGATAAGCTTGCGCTGGCCCACTACAATAAAAGATTTGGAGACTTTTGGAAGGGTACCAAGCGTATTAATACGAAGCCTGGTCTGCCAGCTTGCGTTGAGGATAAATCCGATCTAGCGGAAATAGCTGAATTGTTTAAGGGTCATTTTAATGTTACACCTTTGATTAACAGCGTACAGAATGGGCCTATGTTAGATGCTGAGACCGGCAGCGACAAACGCGAAATCTATTTCAATGCGAAACAGGTCGAATTAGCTATCAGCAAGATGCAGAGAGGTAAGTCGCCTGGTCATGACGGTCTCAGCATCGAGCACTATAAATGTGCTGGAACCCATGTGTATCGTGTGCTCGCGCTATTTTTTAACCTCTGTGTTTGTCACTCCTACCTGCCTAGTGCACTCATGAAAACGATAGTAGTGCCGGTTGTAAAAAATAAAACAGGTGATTTGTCTGACAAGACCAACTATAGGCCCATCTCGCTTGCAACAACTACCGCTAAGATCCTGGATAGTTTGTTGGACTCCATTCTAACCAGGCACCTGAAGATACATGATGCGCAGTTTGGGTTTAGGCCCGGGCTGTCTACTGAGAGCGCCATTCTCTGCCTAAAACATACGGTGGGCTATTACACACAGAGAAGGACGCCAGTGTATGCCTGTTTCCTAGACCTCTCGAAGGCCTTTGATAGAGTTGATTATAACATACTGTGGCGTAAACTTAGTGAAACAGGCATACCGGGTGAGTGTGTTAATATCTTCAGGTACTGGTATTCTAATCAGGTTAACCAGGTGAGATGGGCTAACGGTTGGTCCAACGAGTACAAATTGGAGTGCGGTGTGAGGCAGGGGGGAATTACGTCACCCAAGCTTTTTAATTTATACATCAACGAGCTGATTGGAAGACTGAGCGGGATGCATGCTGGATGTTATGTGGGCGGTACATGCATAAATAACATCAGCTATGCTGATGATATGGTCCTGCTCAGTCCTTCAGTTAGCGCGCTTGAACAACTGCTCACAACTTGTGAAACGTATGCTCTGTCTCATGGCCTCCAATATAACGCGAGAAAGAGCGAGGTCATGGTGTTTAAGGCAGGTAGGATCAAGCCGTACTATGTGCCTCCCATATTGTTGAATGGAACTGAATTGGAATGTGTTAGTAAGGTGAAATATCTGGGTCACGTATTGACGGAATCTCTTAATGACGATTCTGACATTGAGAGGGAGCGGAGGGCGTTAGCGGTTCGGAGTAACATGTTGATCCGTAGGTTTGCTCGATGTTCCACCGAAGTAAAGGTAACATTATTTAAGGCATACTGCCAGTCTTTCTACTCGAGCAGCCTATGGATCAAGTATACGAAACGGGCCTATAACGTCCTCCGTGTACAATACAATAATGCATTTAGGATGTTGTTGGGGCTGTCTAGTAGGTGTAGCGCATCTGGTATGTTTGCGGAGGCCCGCACAGACGGCTTTCATGCCATCATAAGAAAAAAGATTGCCTCGCTATTATCTAGGGTTAGACAAAGCCCTAACAGCATCCTGAATGCATTAGCGACAAGGTATGATTGTCCCATATTGCATTTTTGGGTAAGACAAACCAAAGGTGTTGCAGAATTTGTATTGTAGTGTAAATTAGTACCTACCTAACTACTTAATCTTAATTTTAAGAAATAATATAGTTATAAGTCAACGTTACTAACCAGCTATGGATGATTTTTTCCGAAATAAAGAATTTATTATTATTATTATTATTAAACATCTCAGTAGAATTCAGTCAAATTATTATATTTAATTTTATCGCATGTCGTGACGCCTAGAGACCTTATACATCTTTAAAAAAATATAGTTTAATAACATTGATCTGGAGAATTTGTACATCTCCTCTGCGTGTATCAATTATAAATTAGTTATAACACAATTGTAAAAGTTTTAAGTATAATTAAGACAATATTGTAATAATTAATTGGTACACGCATATTAATTGTTTTATATACTCTGACATTTAGAATTGTATTCTAGACACATTTTAGATTTTTTTTCTTTTTTATTGACAATCCTTTTGGGATTTATCTTATTAATTATTTTAATTTTTAAAATGATGATTTTATCAATAATAAGTAAATATTATACTTAAGTTAAATGATCTGATTAGGTTTTTCTGGGTTTCCCTAATCCTTGCAACAAATGGTGGATCATATTGTATGTTTCCCAGCAAAGACTTCTCTCATTGTAACTGACAATTCGAAAGTGCTTGTATCTAAGCCTACTTGAATAAAGGATATTTTGATTTGATTTGATTTGACTACCGAGAAAAAACAAGCACTAGGTATGATTTTGTTGGTAATTGTGTGTGTGTTTTTTTTTTGTTTTAGGGGGCAAACGAGCAGACGGATCACCTGATGGTAAACAATCACACCAGCAACGCCGGTCATAAGTGCGTTGCTAGCCTTTCAGGTGGGAGTACGCTCTTTTCTTGAAGGCTTGAAGGTCGCATCGATCCGGAAATACTGCAGGTTACAATGTATTCCACAGTTCAGTCATGCGAGGCAGGAAATTTCTAGCAAAACGTTGTGGACTGCCATACATCTAACTAAGTGGTGAAGACGGAAATATTGACGAGAAGGACAGAAAGACGTGGCAGGGATCAGTCCGAACAATTTCTCGGGGCACTTCCCGTTTTACAAACGATAGCAAATGCAGAGCGAGGCTACATCTCTACTATTACTAATTGGGCATGGTTTTCTGCGGATTCACTATAAATTGCTCGTATTTCCATCTATATTTTTTTCTTGGTCTCAGTGCCGTACTTTCAGTGTTTTTTAGCGTTTTGATCATGCGTAGTCGTTTAATTTTCTTGCTGGCTTCATCAGACTCGGAATCGTAGTCGTGATCTGTGAAGAACAATCAAAAGGGGGAGTTTCTTAATTTGATTACATTTCGGTTTTTAATTAGAAACTGCCCTTTATTTACTTGAAATTGCCCAGGAGAAAAAAGTCATAACCGCATTTTTTTGTGGTATTCTATAATAACCATCCTTATTATCAAAACAACAGGTCGGGGCTTATATAGTCGCGTATAAATCTTTATTTAATTACCTTTCGCTTTAATTCTTCGACGTTTCAGACGTCGCGTTACGTTCACAATCTCGAAGGAAAACGGGAGAGGCGGGTCTCAACATCTTCTTGCCGAGCGAGTATTTCGTTCTACCCACGCTTGATCTTGCTTGATTATTACGTTGAACACTAGTCTAGTGATAACAGAGTGTTCAACTTAATAATCAAAACCAAAATATCAGATCAAGACAACGGTCGTAACCTGACGACGTCCGAATAGTCAAAGAATTATGTACCATTGAAAGGTAATTAAATAAATCCTATTTATACTTGACTAAACCCCCTTTTGTTGTGTTGTGATAATGAGTGAAAATCGTGTAAGTTTAAATCATCCATCCATTCGACAAAATGGCTGAAGTTCGTCCTGCCCTTTTGAGGTAATGTCTGATGTGGCCGCAAAGATAAAAGAATGTGCATACTTCCAGTTTTCACCTGCGGGGCTCAGACTTGGATTTTGACAGAAGCTCAGAAGAGTCAGAAGTCCCAACTCGGGACTTGCCTGCGAGCTATGGAGCGCAGCATATTAGGTGCAAAGCTAATATATCGTATCTGGAACACCTGCGCTCACAAACCCAGATGATCGATGTAGCTCGGACGGCAGCAAAGTTGAAGTGCCAGTCTCACTTCAACTTTGCTGCCGTCCGAGCTTAAAGATTATTCATTATAATACTTGTACTTGTAAATTTAAGTTTTTATTTAACACCAGTTTCTTATACTATTATGTATTTAGACTCAGTGACTTTCTCTTAGCTAAATTGGGCGTACTTACTTTCCGTGTCTCTTAATTTGTTGATCATACGTAGTTGTGAAATTTTCTTCCCAGCTTCATCAGACTCTGAATCAGGGTCGCGATCTGTGAAAATCAATAAATCAGAGGAGGTTATATCTCGGTTTTTAGTTTTACTAGAAATTGCCCAGGAGAAAAAGTCAGAAACCTCCCTTTTGGTTTAGGGGAAAGTGGTCACCATTCGTACGCGGGGCACATTCGTACAATTAGTTTAACAGAAAAACTAAACGTTAAACGTTATATTTCTCAAAATACGTAAGAATTTATATAAAGTTGTATTTTAATTTTGTGCAAGGCATGGGGTGCACTCGGACAGCTGACAGGGGGCACATTCGTACGCGTACGAATGCTCCCCTTTAGATCTTATTAACCACCAGTACATCAAATTCGATTTTTCTGAAATAAAATATAGTATTACCTCTTCAAATTATCGTGCGGACAGCACACTTAACATATTTTTAGCTGTTAGAAACAGAAAAACTAATACAGGAAGTAAACGGGGTAAATCCCGTGTATATAAAGATACACTTGAAAAAACGGAATTAGAAGAGAGATATAGGCAGAAAAAATACAAAAAAAAATAAAAAAATAGGAAAGGAAAGCCAGAGCAGTGAAACGTAGTTTGAAGGAATTTAATTTAAGACAAAAAGAAAAAGACAGATAAGAAAATAAAAAGTTATGAAGGTTCAGAGGAATCTGAAGCATTGCAATTAAGCTAGCGGGAGAGTTCAACATCTTCAGTTGGTTTAGAAATGGACGAAGAGACTGAAGATCATAGTATCAATATAACAATTTAAATGTGACACCAGAGAAAATCTAAAATAATTGTTATGTTTTGGTCAAGTTTGAAAAAAAGACTTCTGTTGTTAATTACGTCGGAAAAGTTTTCAGTCATTATTCGGGTACAGAGCTGAAAAAATCTTATTTTCGGAAGAAATCGGGACGATCATGACGATTTTTCCCTAATATAGAAGACATACACACCTCTGTATATCAGCGTTGTCGCCCTGATCCTCAACCACGAGCGGGCTGTACAGCTAGAATGGCTAGGCTTGTTACTTTTGCAGTTAATTTAAATAATTATCATGTGCAACAAGTTCCAAAGTAAGAACCAAATATATAATTACCTACTTTAAGTTTAAATTGTCAAAGACTGCACAAGGATTTTATACAAAATGAATAAACATCTCATTTAGACTGATTGTAAAGCTTAGAATTATCAATAAGTAAACTAAGGATGGACGATTTTATTTTTTGTTATTTTTCTAAAGAAAGATTTATTGTCAATGAGTCAAGTCAAATATTATTAAGTTACTTCTTTGATATATAAATATTTTTATAATAATTAGTAAATTAACGACTTTTATAAGCTTTTTAATTACCCTGTATGAATCTACCCCATGGCGTACGAAAGTACCCCACCTACTGTGCGAACGTACCCCATACGTGGGGTACGTTCGTACAAATATCTTATCGTAGAAAAATGGCTATAAGTCTTTATTTTTTTGACATAATACTTTCGGAATTTTTAGTAACAAACTACAATATATTTGTTACAATTAGGTATAGAAACTATATAAATACGACAATTAACGAAAAAGTAAAAAAAAAAATCTGAAAAGTGTACGAAGGGTGACCACTTTCCCCTAACGTTGTCAGAGAAAAAGTATTTTATAATAATTTTCGAATATTCAGTTAGCCTTGTACCAAAAATAGTTTAAATTCTTCCCGCGGTTTTGAAATATGGCTGCAAAGACACATACACACATAAAGAAATAATAAATAATAGCCATACAATTCGGTCATTCTACTTTACGTTAATCACATTAGTTTCTTTAATAAATAACCAATATTCTAAAAAGGTCATACAAACATGTAGTAGACTCAAGAACAAAAACAGCAACAAGCTTCTTAAATTATTTGACAATATCCTTAATTACATAATATAATATTCTCAGTGGTGTGCGGTTCATATAGGCACAAAGGCACTGCCTACCCTGAACGACCATGGTTATATACAGGCACAGAGAAACTGCCTACCCTGAAGCCCGGAACGACCATTGCTCCATATAGGCTCAGAAAAACTGCCTACCTTGGCCAAAAACCCTATGCACGCCACTGACTATTCTTCGGGATACGCAACCATATTAACAATTTCCGTGATCTTACCATTAAAATATCAACATCGAAAAACGGCAACGCACTTATGACTCCTCTGGTGATGCAAGTGTCTATGGGCAACAGTGATCGCTTACCATCAGGCGACCCGTCTGCTTGTTTGCCCCATATGACATAAAAAAAAGACGATTTCTGCAATATCTCGCTCCGTTAACGTTTTTAATTTTTCATGGTGTTTTACGAGGCCGATGGCCTAAAACGTAATTTTATTTACAATTATTTTTGCTATATAGATATAAAATTAAATAACGATTATGACGGGACTTAAACACTTTAGAATCTCGCTCTATTGTAGGAAGTGTGTATCAATACATAACTGGTTCGCTGGGTTAGCCTTGCCTCCCAAACCTGTGTTTATCTAACCTAATCATAAAAACTAATATTAAGTATACCAAATTGACATGTAAAATTGTATTTTATCAATAAATGAATTGAATTGAATAAGTATGACAGTATGTACCGACACAAAATTTTTGGTCTTGAGTGTAGTTTACAATGATATACGTACTTTCTGTGTCTCTTAGAGTGTTGTTGATAATACGTCCTTGTTTAATTTTCTTATCGGTTTCATCCGACTCGGAATCCGGGTCGTGATCTGCGTAAAACCATAGAAGGAAGGCTGTGTCAATTGTATCTGTTTTTATTTTTTACTAAAAAGAGCCCACACTTATCACAACACAACATACGGGGCTTAATCGAATAGAAATATAGTAAGCGATCACCGTCGCCCAGGAGTCACAAGTGCGTTGCCGGCCTTTCAGGTGAGATTACGCTATTTTCTTGAAGGTTTGAATGTCGCATCGATCCGGAAATACTGCAGGCGGCAATTTATTCCACAGTTCAGTCGTGCGAGGCAGGAAATTTCTAGAAAAACGCACAGTTGTGGACTGCCAACTATTTAAGTGGTGAGGATGAAGATATTGTCGAGTAGAGTGATGACGGAAAGATGCAGCTGAGATCAACCCGAACAATTCCTCGGAACACTCCCCGTTATACAAGCGATAGAAATGCAGAGTGAGGTTACATCACTACGTAATGCCAAGGAGTCAAGCTGATCTGAAATACGCTGGCAACCGACGATACGAGTCGCTCTCCGTTAAGGTGCGTCCACATTTGTATCATTTGCCCGTATCAGATCATCGTCACGTAGCATGATCGCGTGTCACGATCACGCGTTTGGACGTTGCGCCGATCCGATCACTCGAAATCCATTTGCTACGCGTTTGCACACTTGTATCGGAAGAGTGCGGCATTATCGGAGCGCCGACAGTAAGCGTCCAAGCAGCGCGATACGCAGTCATGCTAGGGCACGGTGATCGGATACGAGCAAATGATACAAGTGTGGACGCACCTTTGAATGCGATCAAGAGAGAGAAGCTGGTACTGAGCCCCAGCCCACAGATTAGAACAGTATTCCATGTGTGGTCCGACCTGCGCCTTGTATAGCTGTAGGCGGTGGGCTGGAGTGAAATATTGTCTCGATCTGTTGAACATACCGAGCTTCTTGGGGCCTATTTGGCCTTACCCTCTAGATGGCCGATTTGTTAATTTTTGTCCATAAAACTAGAATAACATTCACTTCTCTATGAAAATTATTCCTTTGAATAAAATGGTAACGATGATCCTTCCAAAAAGGATGACCTAACGACACGACACGACACTTGGAAACATACGTCGCGAACAAAAGAGCTTAATGCATTTTAGGAATCACAATAAATTGTTTACATGAAAATTTATAATATCTTCAAAACTAAACTAGATTTGCCTGGTTTTCAAATAAAATTCTTTGGTCCTGATGATTTCTGGTATACGCTGGTAAAATTATGCGAGTTCCTCACGGACACGTTGCATTATGTATATCGTCACCTAGTAAAGCTTGTAATATACTTTAGCTTTGCTTAGCTTGGGACTACGTTGATATGTGTAAGATTGTCCCTGACATTTATTTATTTATCGGTACAAGTTTATAATACTATAGAAGATATTTGGTTCCCCTCCGTTAGCCCGAAAAACTTTCGTCCTAATTTCATTAGCCCTAATTTAGGTAACCCTAAAATCACAAACCCGAATTTTCATTCATCCTAATTAATGAATAGCCCTAATTTCAGGATCCCGAATTTTCATAATGCCTAATTTCATCATACCGAATGTTCACTAGCCCTAATTTGCACTTAGCCGATTTTTTTAGACTACTAATATTATAATACCTAATTATGTTAAAACCTACATTTTATTATACTTAATTATCTATAAACCTAAATATGCCTTTAATGGATAATTTCAAAAATTATTTCCATTCATTCATTACCACTCGTTCATTTGCGCTCGCGCGCACGGCGCTGCGGGAAAAGCAGCCCTATCGCCTTAGGTAACAAGTGGCAGGCCCCCAAACTCACCTCCGCAGCTTCGGCTCGCACGGGCGGGCGCCTACCATTTGTTACAGCGGGCGACAGCTGCTCTCCCTCCGCGCCTCCGCTTTTGGAATAACACTCTAAGGGTAGTATAGACAAGACCACGTGGAGTCGGAATTGCCATAGACTCAGAATGTAAGTACATGGGAATCTTTTGACGCTCCGCTATACATTGTCACAATAGAAACCTAACCTAACCTACAGTTTTCGGGGTTCAGCCAATTCGATATTTGTCCAAATCCGTATTTTCTGTTTATCATAAAAATAGGTTTAATAATCTTTAGTACTCTTGACATTTAGTCTCAGTAATGATTAGGTCTGATAATCATTAGGTTTGGTAATTATTACGTTATTTCATATTAGTATTGTTGATTATTAGTACAAATCATTATTAGAGTATTCGATTATTAGGTCTAACAACTAATTAGGGTATAAAAATTAGGTGATATGACATTAGGGCTAATGAAAATTAGAGCTAGCGTTGGTAGGTGTAATAATATTAGCACTTGCGTTATTAGGTCAAGTAGGGGAGTACCAAGATATTTACGTACTTTCTGTGTCTTTTAGTCTGTTGATCATGCGTAGTTGTTTAATTTTCTTGTCTGCTTCACCTAACTCGGAATCAGAGTCCTGATCTGTGAAGAACAATCAATAGAGGAGGTTCTAAGTTAATTGTATCTCTCTTTAAAAAAAATCTAAGTTGTTGGAGCTTCGTTGGAAGATCAAAAAGTCAGAACCATTGCTATTACTGTGCCCAAAATGGTTGATATCCGCCGTGTTGAAGCGATATGTTCCTAAAGATATACATACATGTTAAATATTTTTGGATTTAGTGGCATACAAATACCGTAAACTGGGGGTACAAAAAAATAAAAGAATTATTCCACCACAAGGTGTATTTTTCGTTCAAAAGCAGCTAAAATGATACACCGATTTTTTAATTAATCCGATGATAGAGATTTAGAGGTAGATCTAAAGGCAGCAATTTTTGTACAGAAAGTGAGGGTTTTCTCAAATGGAAATATCACCAGTTGGCGCCACCGTGACGTAAGGTCTAACTGACTAGAAGGGTCAACATCCACCATTCACAGCACAAGATTTTGACACTTCTTGTCAATTAGACCTTACGTCAGGTGGCGCCAATTTATACATTCTTTTCTGCTATGATTGCCATTTAAAATGCAGATTCGATCTAACTTTTCTTCAAAACATTTATAATGGAGGATCAATGTTTGCTGATTCAATGTGACCATTGCTCTTAATGTTTTGTTTTCATATATTTAACAAAACAGATTGTGGCGCAATTTAAACAGACACAGCCCAATGAATTAGCAAACTAACAACAGTTGGAGTAGTGTTCTCAAGTAGAGACCGCGTCTCGGCAAAAGAAGCGTAGGACGTCCTCAGGCAAGGTGGAGCGATGATGTTATTAGGGTGGCTAGCGGCGGCTGGAGAAGAGTGGCTGAGGATCGTGCTCAGTGGCGCATGCTTGGAGAGACCTATATCCAGCATTGGACTGCAACAGGTTGATGATGATGATGATGATCATGATGAACTTTATAATACTCGTACTTAGCATAAAAGTGATGCCCATACTTTCTTTGTCCTTTAGTGCGTTGATCATGCGCAGTAGTTTTATTTTCTTGCCGGCTTCATCCAACTCTGAATCTGAATCTTGTTCTGTGAAGAACAACAAGATATTTTAACCAGAAAACAACCGTGCGACACATACATATTAACGGTAGTGGCCACTCCTGACCTGAGGGCGTTCAGCGTTCGCAGCTGCCATCCAGAGGATGGATGGCGGCTGCGAACTCTTCGGAAGATGAAGTACAAGAGCTTTTTTTCGGTGTTACACCAACTCGCACCTCGAAAGTGGTCGCACTGACCAAACTGAGATTTGAACAAATAAAAAAAAACCCCGTACCTACTTTCGCAATCTCCCCCACGTTATCTCTTTTTTCTCTACCCCACCTCTTGATCTCCTCATTTTTCTTTTGATCATGCAAGGAGACTCCGAGCTTCATATTGCTAATAGAATATTATGCTAAAGGAAGACATTATTTTATTCTAAAAGTAAGTAATACTACATTCAAAAAAAATATAAAAAATCCTTGCATAAGTTAATGATTTCCATTCAGTTGTATGAAAAATTTACTTAGTACTGGCATGCCTGCTCAGGGATCATCGTCATCATACATCGCACTAAAAGAGGTTTTAGTGCGATGTTTGATAATGCACGTTGCGTAACTCTGAGCCACCTTATGAGTCCCATTGTGAACGACCATGTCTCAGTTCCGTAGGTCATCACTGGCAACACGCACTGTTCAAGTCTCAAGCACTGGGGTATTTTTGACGAAAAGACATAACGCCCCAACCGTGCATTGGAAAGGGCTATGCTCGGGGATTCTCTTGGTAATAGAATCAGAAATGAGGATATCCGCAGAAAAACCAAAGTAACCGACATAGCTCACAGGATTGCATCGTTGAAGTGGCAATGGCCACGTAGCCTGGAGAAAGGATGGCTGTTGGGGCAGTAAAGTCCTGGAGTGGCGACCACGCCTAGGAAAGCGCAGCGTGGACGGCCCCTGACTAGTTGGACGGATGACCTCGTAAAGTTCGCGGGAAGTCGGTGAATGCGGTCTGCGCATGATCGCACCCTGTGGTGAGCTATAGGAGAGGCCTATGTTCAGCAGTGGACGTCCGTGGCTGATAGATAGATAGTATGATAATGATGCTTTGTAAGTCACTACTTTCTCCTTCTCTGAATCTGTTCATCATGCGCAGTTATTTTCTTGCCAACTTCATCCGACTGGGAATCGAAGTTGACACCTATGAATAACAATGACAAATACAGTGCCTATACTTGGCCCGAAAGATGAAACTTAAGGCCCCGCCCATAACAACGCGCGACCATCGGCGCGGCAATCATCATCATCATCATTTTAGCCATAGGACACCCACTGCTGGACACAGGCCTCCTCAATAGATTTCCACATGAGCCGGATAGAAGCAATCTGCATCTAGCGAGTACGCTGCGCTTGACTCCTCCACTCGAGAATATTTCTGCCCCAATGACCATCGGTTCTTCGAAGTATGTGCGCTGCCAACTGCCACTTCTGTTTACTTACCCTGTTTGCTATGTCGGTGACCTTGGTTCGTCTACGAATATCCTAATTCTTATGCGGCGCGGCAAGCGAATTCCTAATACATTGCGTGTGATACCAATTAACTGCTGTGCGGTGAGCGTCTCGACCGCGCAATGAAGAGAGAATTCGCTCGCCGCGTCGCTAGTCGCGCGTTGTGGCCGAACCGTAATACATTGCGTGTGATGCCAACTCACTGCTGTACGGTGACCGTCTCGACCGCGCAATGAAGAGAGAATTTGCCTCCCGCGTCACTAGTCACGCGTTGTCGTTGCGGAACCGTAACGTAAGAACGTAAGTGGTAATGAATGGGCAGGGGACATCGCTCGTGGAACTGACGGCCGCTGGGGCCATTGAGTTCTTGAGACCAGGCACCGGTAGATGCACTGTGGGTCCCACAACGTGGACTAATGACCTGAAGGTCGCTGGGGGAGCTTCAGATGATGATAAGGTTTATTCTTAATCTAGAAGAGCAGATAAAAAGCCATAACCTCTCATTTTTCTTCAGCGTAGTCGGGTAAAATGTATCCTATAGCCATCTGTGGATTCCCAGCTACCCGTATACCTTCTGTCCAGTAATGTTCCGATATTGGGCGATGGTAATGCGTGTAGCCAAAGTCCGGACTCCGGCTCTGCCACAGCAAGGAGGCGAGCGCGCTCTGCCGGGTTTTGGGCTGTGTCTGTCAGTTCTTTCAAGACCAATTTGCAGAGCGGCTCATCCCACAGCCGCTGCGATTTAACGGAGGCCGGAGTCGGGGCACACAGGCAAGCCTGCGTCCACTCGTCTTTAGCCTCGTTCAAATCGGCAACGCAGTGGTTGTTGGAGGATGGGCTAAATATTTTGTTTGAAAGTTCTTGCGTGCTGTGGAACGAGGATAAATAAGCCGGAAGAGCGACACTAACGACTTGCCTGATGCTCAGCCTGCCGTGACGGATTGGGAGGGAGGCTTGGGTCCATGAGCGGTTGTCCAGGTGGATGTTAAGGATGGACGTCAGAGTGGCCTTAAGGACGGAGTCTAAGGGCTCGATAAGATTAGGGTATTTCCATACGGGACTACACCTTAGAATGTATGTAAATTTAGGCAAAAATAAACAAAACTTAATGATTACGAGAGCCATGTGTGCATTGATCTTTAGAAGGCGGTCCGAATAAGCTTTATGGATATTTAAATTTTCATTTATGAGGGGGGGTATCGATTCGGGAAATATCGGAGCCCCTAACAATCGGAGGGAGGTTTTGTCAACTATTTTGATATTATGTATGTCCGAAATGGCGTGAGTATTTTGGACGAAGAGCTCGCATTTTGAAAAATTTAGTTCTAGGCCAATTGATGAGAACGAGTCACTTAAGATTTTGAGGTCAGCCAAAACAGTCTTCCAGTCCCCTCCTAGAGGGCCGTCGTCAAGGTACCACGAGTTGAATTGCGAATTTAAGGTTGAAATTATGGGGTGAATGGCGAGGCTAAATATGGCGGGTCCTAGGGGGTCGTCTTGCTGACAGCCAACTGCTGACACAAGCCGATGATTTTTAAATATTAAGTGCGTTGGTTCATTGTAGCACTGCCATAAATATTTATAAATCATCTGGGTTGCGTCTTTGATTTGCTTGAGTAAAGCGCCTCTATCTAAAGAGTTAAAGGCATTTTTTACATCCACTTTCAGCAGCACCTCGCATTTGCCGTCATTGACGAAAGCGCGCGCTGCATGGACAGCTGCTTCACAGCCACCTTTGCTGCCAAACCCGAGTTGAATAGGCTGAAGTTTCTTAGAAAGAGGTTGAAATATGTGTCTGCAACATATTTTTGAGCAAATACGTCTAAAGGTAAAGCCTACAGCGATTGGTCTTATACCGCCGTCCTTCTTTTTAAGAGCGCATAAGTTAGCTCCATAAAGGATACTTAACACATCGCTGCAGACTGTACCAGACAGCATGAGGTTTATGAGATGTGTGATGTTGTCCAAAACTAGTCCGCCGGCATCGCCACTGCTGCTTCCCAACAGGTCCTTCAGATGCTGCGGGGAGAGGCCGTCCAGGCCACCGGCGGAACCGTTTTTGAACGACATCACTGCTGCCAGTACGTCTTTTTTTGTTGCGATTATGTGTGGGGTATCTAAATCGGGTGGATCGGGAAGGCGAAGTGTTGCTGCTGGAAGTGGATGTTTGGATTTCAAAGCAGTTATGGTGTCGGGGCTGTTGGGTGCAATAACGTCACTGGAGAAGAGTAGTTGGGCAGCTCCCTTAATGTCTCCATCAATGATTTTTTGCTCTACTTTTTTAAACAATTTGTTATCGTCGTTCCAAACGTTAGGTTTTGGTTGAGTGAGGACTGGGTTTGCGGGGTATTGGCAATTTAGCTTGATCTTTTGAGTGAAAGAGATACTATTGTATTTGTTTGTGTGAAGGATTTTGTAGGGAAAAGAAAGCACCTCTGACCAGCTGTCATATGAATTTTCATTTATTACCTTAGCTATGACTTGGTTCAAGGCGTGTGCTACGGCTATCCGAGCTCCTCTGGGGATTCTTTTTATAATCGGGGTAACGTTTTATTGTGAACCAAGCCAAACGGGGAAGTTATCGACTACAGAGCCATTTGGACTATTACCAAACGCCCTTGCTGCATTGTTAGAAGATTGAAACACTTTGATTTTATGAACACGCGCATTGTGAATATTCAGACCTCTAATACTTTTACAGAAACGGGGCTGAGGACAATGAGGGCATTGTATAAAGTCTCCAGTGACGTTGCCGGTGGATGTCTCTATTGAAGAGGATAGTGATTGGTGAGGTCTGCGACATGAGCTGGAGGGCATTCACATGTGTCGATGATCACTATTTATAGGCTTTTATAAAAATGGATAACAAAATAAACAAATAAGATTATGACGGATGTCGTTGTCGGCGGCCCTTCCGGGCGCATGCGAGGGCTTCTTTCTTGTTATTTTTAAATCATATTTTTTTCCAGCCGGCCTTAGAAATATTATATTCGGTCCGGCGGCCTCTCAGTTGTTAACACAACTGACGATCTAACGATAAAGTACTCTTCACATCCAGCAGAATCGACGCGGCGGACAGGATTTGTTGAGGAAGACGGTTGCGCTGTCTCGGTCGCCGCTCTATCTAAGCGTGCAGTTATTTTCACTTGGGGCCGGGGCCGTTTTTATCACAAAAAACAGTTATTTATTGACAGTAATATCTTATAAGTTAAGGCTTTTGGGTGGAAAATATAAAATAAAATTTAAAGCCGAATGTTGACGTCAGTATGTAGGTATTTTATATAGGTATTTTTGTACCTAGATGTAATCGAGACCCGTTGGTTTGATATTAATCCTGGTACTATTAAGGTATTCTGTTTTGTACCATATTTAGTACTGTCACGAGGGCTGTTGATGATACAACTTGTATGGCGAAGTACTTTATCTATACTGTTGTCAAAATGAAATATCTGCACAGCCACGCAATAATATCTGCCACAGCAAAGCGTGAATAAATATCGAATACGACTCATCTATACTATCTAGGGCCTTTAGGACAGGTCAGATATTTTCGCCCGCTTTATTGTAGCAGATATTGACGCTGGCGACTGTACTAAGTGTTTATTGTACACAAGTCAGAGATAAACGCAAAATGCTGCTACTGTGTTTCCGGACTACTTCTTAGATGGAAAAGAACAGTGATGATCAGTGGTCGTCACTATCGGTGCAAAACTTTAACAAAACTTGCCAAGCGGACATAAAATAGTGCTTACAGCCATAAACATATTAATATACTTATACCCAAGTATTGAAAACCCGGCATTCCGATATAGAGATAAATTAAACACTAATCTGCCAATAACATTGTCATTCTCCTTCGTCGTAAGTTCTTCTTTATGTGGTTTTAGAAGAAGAGACCCAGAGGCCGTAGCCCTAAACGATGGGTAAACCAGGTGTCGGGGTGCCTTGACATGCCGGTTAATGCAGCCCTTCAACAGGCAACCGATCGAGCTTCGTGGAAGGGAATACTCGCTAAACTACGTCGGCAGAGTCACGATCCTCAGCATTGAGGGACCGATTGAGGAGGAGGAGGATTTGGTTTTACAAGTTTTGTTAAAGTTTTGCACCGATCGTGCCGATCACTGGTGATGATGGCTGATGGTGATGATTTTTGAGTAATATCCGTACCTTCTCTTTCTTTAAGTGTGTTTATCGTCTGAAGTTGTTTTATTTTCTTGCCGGCTTCATTCGATTCTGAATCTGAGTATTGAACTGTGAGGAAGTACAGTAATTATTTTAAAAATACGAGGTAATATCCTTTATCCTAGACACCTGCTATATATAAAAAAATGAGAATATTCTACATGCAAGTCACTTATTAGCTATAATCAGAGCTCGGATATTCTGATGCTTATATACCTACTGAAAGTTGTCAAATCCAGGAAAGAGTTAAGCAATTTCAGGCTTATTCTTCAGTTTCTAGTAACTACTGTAAACTCGGGTTACTTTGACCCAATGGATGGTAACTTTGACCCACATGAAAACCTTATTTAAAAGGGTCTAATGAAATACGCAAAAACGTTAAAGGCTAGCTAAAACTAACCCCATAGCATAATTATTTGGGACATATCCCAAATTACAGTGCAATAATATAACCTGGACCGAGTAAATTTCAATGGCCAAAGTTACCCTCCAGGGCTAAAGTAACCCGACTTTACAGTACCTATATTATTAAAATATTTTTTTTAGATTTTAATAATATAGGTACTAGAACACTCAGGGATTACTCATATTGCTTTTCCGGCATTTTTGTTATGGTATACGGGTATGCGACCCCGGCTCTCCGAGCTACTACTGGCTCATACATAGTCTTCCGGGACAGTAGTATCCTTTAACCCTTTCTCCTGGCTAAATTCGAACAATTCCTTTCTTAACCCTGTTATCCTTCCTCCTATTCCGCCAATCCAAGTATGCCGTGTCGATGGTCTAGTCGTTAGCGTGCCGTCTTGCCCTGGGACTGGAGACCCTAGAATAAGGCTTAACCCTTACCTGGTATCCTGGGGCTCTGCTGGGTTCGAATATTTTTATTCCTAGCTGCTCGTGGGAACGCCAATGGCGGCGATGTGGTTCTCAACCCATCACGTGTCGGTCCCAACGAGAGCGAAAAGTGTGCTATATGGAGAGCTGCTTTGCTACGTTAAATGTAAGGGGAGGAATGAATGATAATATAGATGAAGTATGTCAGATGATGGATGCGAGAAATATTAATATTCGGTGTGTGAATGAGACAAAGCGAAAGGGTTGTAACAGCACAAAATGAAGAGATTAATGAATGTTAATGAAGCGGCAGTTGTATGCCAGGACCGTAGCAAGTGGAAGGAGGTTGTCTCTGCCTACCCCGTAATGGGAGGAATGCGTGATTGTATGCATGTATGTAGGTACTACAAAGTGCCCGCAACTTCATTCACGAAGGAGAAAAGATGGTGATGATCTTTGAGTGATAATGTATCCGTACTCTCCTGTCCTTCTCTTTTTTTTAGTGTGTTTATCATCTGAAGTTGTTTCATTTTCTTGCCCGCTTCATCCGACTCGGTATCCGAGTATTGACCTGTGAAGAACAATAGCAAGTACAGTAATTATTTAAAAAATACGAGGCAATATTATTTTACCGTGTCAGACACCTACTGCTATTTAAAAAAACCGGTCAAGTGCGAGTCTGACTCGCGCACCGAGGGTTCTGTACAAACTTTCACTTATTCCGACTTAATTGGCCGGTTGGGTTAAGTTTTCCTCTGGTATCTATGGCGTCACATACAGATGAGGAGAAAACTTGGTTATTCTAAACTGGGTATTCTAAAATGTAAAAATGATTTTCGGTAAATAAAAAAAATGTAACACATAGGTGCAGATGTATGGCATAATACTTTTTCTATAATACTTACATTAAATTATATAATTCAAGAAAAATTCCGATTTCTCGCTTCGCAAACTCCGGAGATTAAGGGGGGAATGGTATTTTTTCCACATTTCCCTTAATAAAACAAAATTTGGACCCACCCACATTTGTATCATTTGCGCGATCAGATCTTCGTCGCGTAGCATGATCGCGTGTCACGATCACGCGTTTGGACGTTGCGCCAATCCGATCGCTCGAAATCGCTACGCGTATCACACACTTAGATCGGACAAGCGCTGCGTGGCGCCGACAGTGAGCGTCCAAGCAGCGCGATACGCTGTCATGCCACGCCACGGTGATCGGATACGAGCAAATGATACAGGTGTGGACGCACCTTTAGGTGACATACAGCTCGACCCGTAATTACTTACTTTCCAATGGTTCTTCTGGTCCTTTGGTGTGCATTAGTGGCCGTTCGTCGAAATCTGTAAAAAGTATAATATAAAAATTACTGTGAAAGACTGTGATGAATTAGATTTGACAGATTGAAAACAAAAGTGAGAAAACAAGCAAAAGTAGAACAAGCGTGATTTGAATTTACAACCAAATTGGAGCTTTTAATAACAAAAAATAAAACCGACACCAACAAACAAAACTAAAAATTAAAAAAAATTACTGCATAATTTAGTTTCTTCAATTTACTTTTCTTAAATATTAGCATTCATTCTTAATTTGCACGATACAGAGGATTTCGTCATTTTTTGATCGTAAATAAATCATTTATATTAGCTTGTGTTGACGGATTATATGGCGTATAATACGCTTGGTTCCCAGCGCTTCGGACGCTTTACAGTTTCGCTCCTGTAGTTAGTGACGCGCACAGGGTTGGTTTTTGGCCATGGGCTATGAGCAGTTTTTTTGTGCCTAATATGCAGCCATTGTCGTTCAGGGTAGGCAGTGCTTTTGAGCCTATTTGGGCGGCACCCCACAGTATGTAAAAAGTGACGGGGTAGGTGTGGTGACCCAATCTAAAGCTTTATGTGATATTACAACCCAATATTTATCATTACCTGATGAATGTAGCAGCCTCTCACGCCCGATTTGATGATCTTGAAGCTCTACGAGGAAGAAAAATAATAATATTCAACTGAACAAACTATAATTAGAGTATGTTCTGTCTTTAAACAACAGATAACAAATACGCATATGGCTAAAAAAAACATGATACTTCAATTGGTTCCAGCTCATGAATTGACGACAATGAAGTCGCAGACAGCTTCCTCTGAGGGTACATAGCTAAATATCGTGGCTTTTTACACTGACGACTGGGAGTAAAATCAGGAAGTACAGACACATGATGGTCGCGTTTATCACGCGATAAATGATATGATAACGCGCCTGTCACTCTCGCCCTCACATACGTGTCAGAAGGTGACGGCAGCTATGTCACTTATTTATCGCGTGATAACCGCAACCATCATAGGGCCGCTGGTAGAGCACATGCCAGATAGGTCTAATATGTAAGGACAGTTTTACACATGTGCCAGAAGTACTTAATTATTTTATTAAAAAAACTACCAGCGTTTCACTAAATGAGGTAAACTGAAGATAATGTAACGCCGCAAAGAAAACTCTCAGACTACCTGGTTAAGACTCTGCTAAACTACTTTTGAGCAGCTTACATATTTTTACACCCTTCAAAATGAAATATGGTTAAATGAGATAATATTAGGCGATATAATCCATTTAGATTGTTTTATTTAAATGACTGATACTAGCGGAAACAGAAGAGAATTTTAGTAACAAATACCTTACTTATAACTTACTTTCTGATGACTCGAGTTTTCCGCTACCGTTTGGAAAAGGTTTGAACTTAGAACCTATGAAATCATAAAAACAATGAAAAATAATTTATAAGTTAAAAAAAATTAATTATACGACCAATAAATAAAACAAGTAAGTAAACGAGTTATTCGAAACGTTAAGAAAAAATCCTTGTCCGAGTCGGACTCGCGCATCGAGGGTTCCGTATAAAAATATACGCTAAAAATGGCCGTATCGAAGATAATCCAGTGTTAGCAGAGCCCTACTCTTAAGCATAATGTACGTGGTGTTTGTTCATTTTATATTAGTTACTGACATAAACAGACAGATATAAAATTTAAGGTTTTCAGATTTATTTCGTGAGTTGTGCTAAGCCGCCTTCATACTAAATTTCAAGCTTCTAAGACAACTAGAAGTACGTTATCGGTTTTCCATGGACGGTCATTTCTATGGAAACATCTTTATTAATGACTGTATTTTTGTTACACCGCGTACATTTCGCTTAAGAGTAAGGCTCTGCTTACAATGAAGTTTCATAGATACAGCCGTTTTTAGCATACATTATTTACGGAACCCTCGGTGCGCGAGTCTGACTGGCACTTGGCTGGTATAGTAATTTTCGTACTTTTTGGACATACGTACGGATTAACAGTTAAGGGGGGCGATTTATAAGATAAATAAATATCCACTTAATCAAGAAAATTGCTTAAAATCATCAGTGTTACAAAAAGAGTTATAGAAATATGTGCCACACGTTGATTGCTGAAAATTCCACTTAAATAGGGATACATATTGTCACTACTTTGAAAAAGAACCCGAACCATATTTTGCTCTAGCGAAAAACTTCGTAACTCTATAAGACGCTAGTATGCACTTACTATGTTTCCCCGAGGTTGGTTACAGATAAAAACTTTTCTCAAAGCAGTGAAAATATATGTGTGGAATGCCCGTCTAGGACTAGAGGGGCACCCCTAGGAATGTTTATTTTTGTTACTTAACTAGCAAACTAAGTAGCGGCTTATAGAAGACACCTATACTCCAAAGTTTTGAGTAAGTATAATGCCTGTGACATACAGACGGACGGACATGACAAAAATATAAGGGTTCCGTTTTTGCCGTTTTGACTACGGAACTCTAAAAAGAGTGAAAACCGATATTGGTATTGGCCAACCGGTCGGTATCGAAATGGTGGCGCTGGAATCGCGGTGGGCTAGAGCCCTAAGAGCTAAAACCCTACAGGCTAAAACCCTAGGAGTTAAAACCCAGAAGCTTAAACCCTACAGGCTAAAACCCTAGGAGTTAATACCCAGAAGCTAAAACCCTACAGGCTAAAACCCTAGGAGTTAAAACCCAGAAGGTAAAACCCTACAGGCTAAAACCCTAGGAGTTAAAACCCAGAAGCTTAAACCCTACAGGCTAAAACCCTAGGAGTTAATACCCAGAAGCTAAAACCCTACAGGCTAAAACCCTAGGAGTTAAAACCCAGAAGCTAAAACCCTACAGGCTAAAACCCTAGGAGTTAAAACCCAGAAGCTAAAACCCTACAGGCTAAACCCTAGGAGTTAAAACCCAGAAGCTAAAACCCTACAGGCTAAACCCCTAGGAGTTAAAACCCAGAAGCTAAAACCCTACAGGCTAAAACCCTAGGAGTTAAAACCCAGAAGCTAAAACCCTAGAGGCTAAAACCCTAGCGGCTAAAACCCTAGAACCTAAAACCCTAGAGGCTAAAACCCTAGAGGCTAAACCCCTAGAGACTAAAACCCTAGAGGCTAAACCCCTAGAGACTAAAACCCTAGAGGGCAAAACCCTAGGGCTAAAATCATAGAGGTTGAAACAGACACTTTATCTCCACATGGCAAAGTAGCATAAGGAGTGAAATAAAAGAACTGCACTAACTTTCCTGGGTATCTGCAGCTAGCAGGTGCAAATTTGGAATACCTATGTGCAAGGAAGAACCTATGAAAATTACACAGAGTAATTAAGTATAGTAAAATTTTCGAATTAAATTAGTATTTAGTTATTGTCAATTTAATTAAATTAAATTTATTTTGCAGACATATACATTCATTTTACATAGAAGCATGCAACATAATGTACATAAACCCCGGTAGGGCATGTTTATCTGTAGTTGTGGCTTCATCGCGCCAAATCGCCTAAATCTATAATTTACAAATGATAACATTAAGACTTAAGTACTTACTGTCCCGTGAGGTGTTAGGTCCTCCGCGTAATATTGGATGGCCTTCAAAATTAATATCTGTAAAACAATAAAACGCGATCCTTTCTTTTTACCAAATTTTTTTTTTCTCCGTTTCATTTTCGAAATCTGGATGTTTTTAACACATTCACGAACGACACGTACCCGAATATGGAAAAATACGTATGTAAATGTTTCTAGAGGGCTAGCCTAGACCTAGCAGCACGGTCGTGAAAATGTTAACCGTTAGGAAGAACCCAAAAAGTTAGGTTACGTTTGTTTTATAAAAGCTCTAAAAATGGGTTAAGCTCATCAACATTTTCTTGTCCCTTATTTTTTTCTTCGTTAGGTATTAGTTACGACAACATGTGTATTTGAAAAAGTCTATAAGTTCCTATAGCCAGATAAACAGTCTATTTGTACAAATATCGTGTATCTCGCAAAAAAACAAATTCTAGCAGAAAACATGATTCATTCCAGAAGACAAACCTCTATTTTCATACAAAATTCGGGGTCATTGACGTCTGCTGGGCAACCGATGAAATTGAAAGTAAATAAATAGGTAGGTATATTGCTGTGATGTAGTTTTGCGCTGTAATTAATTGAGTAATGAATGCAACAACAATTAACAATAACAGACATCGTATTTTCTTGTAATCTCCTTTTAAACAGCAAATAGATGAAACATGGAGGACACTAGAAAATTTCATTCACCCATCAATTAAGCAATATACTTATCGGCAGTTAACGTAATTCGAAAACAACATCTTGTAGTATAAAACGGAATACTCAACGCTTTCGAAGTTTCAACAGTCCGAAAACATCATTTTCCAAATTTCAGAATTTGTAGATGGTTTTGGGCATTTTGTTTGGGACATCCCCATTAGGTAATTATATCTATAGAAAAAAATCTTCCATTAGAAGGTTGATTTCTGAATATTGCAATCGGAGTCGCAATTTTAACAGCGGGCCTATGATGGTCTCGTTTATCACGCGATAAATGATATGATAACGCGCCTGTCACTCTCGCACTCTCATACATGTCAGAAGGTGACGGCAGCTATGTCATTTATTTATCGCGTGACAAACGCAACTATCATAGGCCCGCTGATCTCTTTTGAATCACATTTGGTTTTTTGAATGACAGTTGGTATCGCAATTGGATTGCGCTTACGTCAGTTTGACAGTTCGCTTTGTATGGGATTTGACAGGTAAAAACAATGCAATCTAAAACCAATATGCGTAAGTCGAATAGCGTGCGAGTCTAGCAGTACGAAAGTTATATCACTGGTACTTTTGAGACACTGGAATACCGAAATAGTCACATCTCGTTATTGGATTGGTACTGTATATCTATTAGCAAAGTCGAATGCGAGCCCTGAAATTTGAAAGAAAGATGCCGTCGGACTAATGAAACTTCGGAATCATAGGGAAATACTTACTTGAAGAAAAGCTATCATAGCTTTCTATTTCATTTATGATTAAAATTATCTGAAAAAAATATTAATACGTATATGAGACGGGATTTCCATACTGACATACAGTCAAGGGGATTTATATCGGAATCCCTATCGTCGTTTGTCCTAATGTATAGTTTGTCCTAACGCATTTTTTGTATGAAATTGTAAACTTTTTAGAATTGTTATAAAATAAACCTAACCTAACCTAATCTATACGATGATCCTTTTAAAAAGTCCTGAAGACTTTATGGTTTCTGAAAAAACGGATATTACGACAAACGACATTAGTGATTCCGAAGGAGACCCCAGTCAAGGGCAGAGATAAATACACGCGAAGTTTCAAAAATCTGTACGCTCATAGGCTGCGGTGACTGCTCAACATGAGGCAGGCCGTACGCTTGTTTGCCACATAAGGAGTATAAAAAAAAAGTCAACCAAGAAGACACTTTTCGACTCTATTTCTTTATACGTTAAAGGCCGAGCCACACCACGTCAGAGATAGCACACCCCTTGCGTGACGTGTGCGTACGCAGCGGTGTGTCTTCTCTTATGAGAATTCGTACCTATTATACAACGCGCAAAAATAGTAAGGTTATGGGGAATGGTATAGATACATTTACTTACTCACATTCGGCATAAACTTTTATGACATAATCATCATTTGGCAGAATGCATTTTTTTCTGAACACAACTTTTCAAATCCTAACCGAATGTATTAACAAGATTCATCATCATTTCAACCATAGAACGTCCACTGCTGGACACAGGACTTTCAATAGATTTCCACATGGGCCGGATAGAGGCAACCCGCATCCAGCGACTCCCCGCAACCCTAATCAGGTCGTCCGACCACCTTGCGGGTGGCCTTCCAACGCTACGCTTGCCAGACGCGGTCTCCACTTGAGAACCTTACTGCCCCAAGGGCCATCGGTTCTTCGAACTATGTGCCCTGCCCATTGCCACTTCAGTTTGCTAACCCTGTTTGCTATGTCGCATATCGGTGAACTTGGTTCGTCTACGAATTTCCTCATTTCTGATTCCATTTTGTAGAGATTTCCATAGCTCGCTGAGTGACTGAGCTTCCTTAAGAGTTCCATAGTCGGAGACCACGTCTCGGCTCCTAACACAACAAGATTAATGCCTCAAAAAGTCCTTAAAATCTACAGTTTCTGAAGAAAAATGCACTATGCCAAATTATGATTATGACAAAAAAGTTTATGGCAGATGAGGGTAAGCGTGATATTCATTTGATTTTGATTTTTCATTACGTTTGAAGACTTACCGTAAAAAAACACGGACACAAAATCGTCATTATAATAAATCAAATTAAATTATTTCCGTAATAATTATGAAAGATAAACAATACTTTTTTTTAAGAGCACACAACGTAAAGTATAAGTAACTTAGTCATACTAAAACCGATTAATAAAAACCCATTTTACGCTCATTGCAATTTTAATTATGCAAAAGCATAACTTCAACAATAAAGATGCATTATTATTTTTCAATTTCACCAACCGACCCAGTTTCTTATAGGTAACTAAGAAATGTACACGAGTGACGTCACTCATGTCACAAGTGTATAAAGAAGTGAGGAGTGTACGAGCTTGTTTTTATTTCGGCCTTTACCACTTTCGGTACCTACCAAGCTAGTGAAAAAGTGCGTTTAAGTGTATAGTTGTAGTGAGTTTTTTTCTACATTGAACCATAAAGAATCACAAAATAATGTTTAGTTTTCTTTCAGACAAGAAAAAAACATTGTTATTTTGCGTCTCAATACCTAAAAAAGATATTTTTTCTTTACTTAACATTTTTAGGTTAAAATTGATCCATACAAAATACATCTGTACATTGAACATATTTTCAAAAAAAAAAAATTAACAAACTATTTGAAGGTCACTGAATAGAAAAATATCTATTTTCAATTTTTGTATTGTGTCGTTGTGGCTTCATCACGCCAAAACGGCTAAACGGATTTCAACTATTTTTGGTACACGGGTACCTCGGCGTCCACAGATGGTTAATGAACACTTTTTACTGAACTACGCTGAAGAAAAAAAGGGGGTTTTGATTTTTCTCCCCACTGACAAAATTGCGAGAACCTTCTAGTTAAAAATAAACACAATATCTTCATTTTTGTCATTGCTAATTCGGAATTTAAACATGTATTTATTTCACACAAGAATTACACTTCAAATAAAACACTTCCCTATTGCACTTACGTGACGCCTGCAGTCTTTACATTCACTTCGGCCATATTCCCATTTTGTCAACTACCAAGCTCGTCCAGTCTTCTATCTCGTCTACATCCAAACTGACTGACTACTATCTGACATTGATTTAAACTACACAATTTTCACTCAAGACATCAAGGAGAGATTATCGTTGTCTGTGCAAATACGAGTCCTCAAGTTCTTGGGATACATCAACCGTGATGAGGAGTCCATAGAACGATTGGTAGTGCAAGGGAAAGTCGAGGGCAAAAGATCTCGTGGGCGCTCTCCTACACGATAGACAGACCTCATCAAATCTGCCTGTCTTTATGTTTATCAGAATAAAGATGTAAGGTCAGGTGGGGTAAGGGATATAATTTATTTTGTGAGGAAAGAGAATCCATGCAATTGCGCCAACTCTATTTCCATTGACACATATGTCAGTTTTCAGTAACACTTTTACAACGTTTCTCTTACCCCGGTGTTTCCCTTACCCCACCTCGCCTTATCACATTTACAACGTTTCTCTTACCCCGGTGTTTCCCTTACCCCACCTGACCTTATCACATTTACGTTTCTCTTACCCCACCTAACCTTATCACATTTACAACGTTTCTCTTACCCCGGAGTTGCCCTTACCCCACCAGAACTTATGTATAACTCTTACAACATTTTCTTACCCCGGTGTTCCTCTTACCCCGACTGACCTTATTACGATATATTTTGCGCTTTGGATGCTACAGACTAAGTATTTGATGCTGACTGTACTTCGTGAGTTTCGGTTGTCATCGGACGTTAGTGGTCTCTATTCTTCGGTATAGGGATGTTGACATTTTTTTTCCGTGGTACGTTATAGAACAACCTTTCAATAATAGAAATACTGGTGAAAAAACTACATCAATGTCATAAAATCTGCACGTGATACAACAACGTTAGAATCACACTTTTGGACTGTCCCAAAAACGCTCCGTACTAAACCCTAGGACGGTGTGACGTCACACCTTCCTACCTTATATGGGGAAATTAAGAACTTTGTTCTGCACCTATGTTAAAACTTGCGTTTATCGAAACGGTCTCCTAACTAAAGTTACCATACATTTCATGAGTTGTTCAATGGTATTATCAGTTATTAATATTTTCATACTTTAAAAATGGACTTTCTCACCTATCTTTAAAGGCTTACAAAATAAGCTACACCTAAGGTATCGAACTCTTTTTTTTTTATTTACATCATAAAAAGTGCCATTTCACATCAATTTTTACTATTTAGTATTGAGTATGAGTACAGTTAACATCCCTATTGCGTGGATATTAAAAACCAAAAGGTGCCGCCTGAACAGAAGAACAGGACGCATCCGCTGCATTTTTCTCCTACACAAGTGGGTACTCGTATGAAAAGACTCTCCACTTTGCGAGTGCGGTGAGGAAGAGCAAACCGCTGAGCACATCATCCAACGCTGCCCTTCATTCCTACGATAGACCCGCCGAAGACCTGTATGTGATTCCTGACGCAGCCGCCTGGCTTAACAATCTTAGTCATTCTTTGATTGCGTTAAATTTATCACAACATAACAAACGGGGCTTAATCGCGTATAAATGTGATTTTATTTCCTAAACCTTTCGTTTGGTAATTCTTGGACGTTTCAGACGTCGCGTTACGTCCATGGTCTCGAAGGAGTGATAATGAGTGAAAGTAGTGTTAGTTTAAATCAATGCCTTAAGTCATAAGATTAAATAATTAAATACTAAACAAAACCTCGTTAAAAAAAAACAATATATGTTTTCGCATCTTTTATTTTCAACGTAATACATACTTACACATAAGTAACTAAGCAATAACTCAATAAAATATGCTTCGCATTATAAAAAAGCTATTTACAAAAATATATAATAACAGGCAAAACACAAAATACCCCACGAAAAACTTCGTAACTCTATAAGACGCTAGTATGCACTTACTATGTTTCCCCGAGGTTGGTTACAGATAAAAACTTTTCTCAAAGCAGTGAAAATATATGTGTGGAATGCCCGTCTAGGACTAGAGGGGCACCCCTAGGAATGTTTATTTTTGTTACTTAACTAGCAAACTAAGTAGCGGCTTATAGAAGACACCTATACTCCAAAGTTTTGAGTAAGTATAATGCCTGTGACATACAGACGGACGGACATGACAAAAATATAAGGGTTCCGTTTTTGCCGTTTTGACTACGGAACTCTAAAAAGAGTGAAAACCGATATTGGTATTGGCCAACCGGTCGGTATCGAAATGGTGGCGCTGGAATCGCGGTGGGCTAGAGCCCTAAGAGCTAAAACCCTACAGGCTAAAACCCTAGGAGTTAAAACCCAGAAGCTTAAACCCTACAGGCTAAAACCCTAGGAGTTAATACCCAGAAGCTAAAACCCTACAGGCTAAAACCCTAGGAGTTAAAACCCAGAAGGTAAAACCCTACAGGCTAAAACCCTAGGAGTTAAAACCCAGAAGCTTAAACCCTACAGGCTAAAACCCTAGGAGTTAATACCCAGAAGCTAAAACCCTACAGGCTAAAACCCTAGGAGTTAAAACCCAGAAGCTAAAACCCTACAGGCTAAAACCCTAGGAGTTAAAACCCAGAAGCTAAAACCCTACAGGCTAAACCCTAGGAGTTAAAACCCAGAAGCTAAAACCCTACAGGCTAAACCCCTAGGAGTTAAAACCCAGAAGCTAAAACCCTACAGGCTAAAACCCTAGGAGTTAAAACCCAGAAGCTAAAACCCTAGAGGCTAAAACCCTAGCGGCTAAAACCCTAGAACCTAAAACCCTAGAGGCTAAAACCCTAGAGGCTAAACCCCTAGAGACTAAAACCCTAGAGGCTAAACCCCTAGAGACTAAAACCCTAGAGGGCAAAACCCTAGGGCTAAAATCATAGAGGTTGAAACAGACACTTTATCTCCACATGGCAAAGTAGCATAAGGAGTGAAATAAAAGAACTGCACTAACTTTCCTGGGTATCTGCAGCTAGCAGGTGCAAATTTGGAATACCTATGTGCAAGGAAGAACCTATGAAAATTACACAGAGTAATTAAGTATAGTAAAATTTTCGAATTAAATTAGTATTTAGTTATTGTCAATTTAATTAAATTAAATTTATTTTGCAGACATATACATTCATTTTACATAGAAGCATGCAACATAATGTACATAAACCCCGGTAGGGCATGTTTATCTGTAGTTGTGGCTTCATCGCGCCAAATCGCCTAAATCTATAATTTACAAATGATAACATTAAGACTTAAGTACTTACTGTCCCGTGAGGTGTTAGGTCCTCCGCGTAATATTGGATGGCCTTCAAAATTAATATCTGTAAAACAATAAAACGCGATCCTTTCTTTTTACCAAATTTTTTTTTTCTCCGTTTCATTTTCGAAATCTGGATGTTTTTAACACATTCACGAACGACACGTACCCGAATATGGAAAAATACGTATGTAAATGTTTCTAGAGGGCTAGCCTAGACCTAGCAGCACGGTCGTGAAAATGTTAACCGTTAGGAAGAACCCAAAAAGTTAGGTTACGTTTGTTTTATAAAAGCTCTAAAAATGGGTTAAGCTCATCAACATTTTCTTGTCCCTTATTTTTTTCTTCGTTAGGTATTAGTTACGACAACATGTGTATTTGAAAAAGTCTATAAGTTCCTATAGCCAGATAAACAGTCTATTTGTACAAATATCGTGTATCTCGCAAAAAAACAAATTCTAGCAGAAAACATGATTCATTCCAGAAGACAAACCTCTATTTTCATACAAAATTCGGGGTCATTGACGTCTGCTGGGCAACCGATGAAATTGAAAGTAAATAAATAGGTAGGTATATTGCTGTGATGTAGTTTTGCGCTGTAATTAATTGAGTAATGAATGCAACAACAATTAACAATAACAGACATCGTATTTTCTTGTAATCTCCTTTTAAACAGCAAATAGATGAAACATGGAGGACACTAGAAAATTTCATTCACCCATCAATTAAGCAATATACTTATCGGCAGTTAACGTAATTCGAAAACAACATCTTGTAGTATAAAACGGAATACTCAACGCTTTCGAAGTTTCAACAGTCCGAAAACATCATTTTCCAAATTTCAGAATTTGTAGATGGTTTTGGGCATTTTGTTTGGGACATCCCCATTAGGTAATTATATCTATAGAAAAAAATCTTCCATTAGAAGGTTGATTTCTGAATATTGCAATCGGAGTCGCAATTTTAACAGCGGGCCTATGATGGTCTCGTTTATCACGCGATAAATGATATGATAACGCGCCTGTCACTCTCGCACTCTCATACATGTCAGAAGGTGACGGCAGCTATGTCATTTATTTATCGCGTGACAAACGCAACTATCATAGGCCCGCTGATCTCTTTTGAATCACATTTGGTTTTTTGAATGACAGTTGGTATCGCAATTGGATTGCGCTTACGTCAGTTTGACAGTTCGCTTTGTATGGGATTTGACAGGTAAAAACAATGCAATCTAAAACCAATATGCGTAAGTCGAATAGCGTGCGAGTCTAGCAGTACGAAAGTTATATCACTGGTACTTTTGAGACACTGGAATACCGAAATAGTCACATCTCGTTATTGGATTGGTACTGTATATCTATTAGCAAAGTCGAATGCGAGCCCTGAAATTTGAAAGAAAGATGCCGTCGGACTAATGAAACTTCGGAATCATAGGGAAATACTTACTTGAAGAAAAGCTATCATAGCTTTCTATTTCATTTATGATTAAAATTATCTGAAAAAAATATTAATACGTATATGAGACGGGATTTCCATACTGACATACAGTCAAGGGGATTTATATCGGAATCCCTATCGTCGTTTGTCCTAATGTATAGTTTGTCCTAACGCATTTTTTGTATGAAATTGTAAACTTTTTAGAATTGTTATAAAATAAACCTAACCTAACCTAATCTATACGATGATCCTTTTAAAAAGTCCTGAAGACTTTATGGTTTCTGAAAAAACGGATATTACGACAAACGACATTAGTGATTCCGAAGGAGACCCCAGTCAAGGGCAGAGATAAATACACGCGAAGTTTCAAAAATCTGTACGCTCATAGGCTGCGGTGACTGCTCAACATGAGGCAGGCCGTACGCTTGTTTGCCACATAAGGAGTATAAAAAAAAAGTCAACCAAGAAGACACTTTTCGACTCTATTTCTTTATACGTTAAAGGCCGAGCCACACCACGTCAGAGATAGCACACCCCTTGCGTGACGTGTGCGTACGCAGCGGTGTGTCTTCTCTTATGAGAATTCGTACCTATTATACAACGCGCAAAAATAGTAAGGTTATGGGGAATGGTATAGATACATTTACTTACTCACATTCGGCATAAACTTTTATGACATAATCATCATTTGGCAGAATGCATTTTTTTCTGAACACAACTTTTCAAATCCTAACCGAATGTATTAACAAGATTCATCATCATTTCAACCATAGAACGTCCACTGCTGGACACAGGACTTTCAATAGATTTCCACATGGGCCGGATAGAGGCAACCCGCATCCAGCGACTCCCCGCAACCCTAATCAGGTCGTCCGACCACCTTGCGGGTGGCCTTCCAACGCTACGCTTGCCAGACGCGGTCTCCACTTGAGAACCTTACTGCCCCAAGGGCCATCGGTTCTTCGAACTATGTGCCCTGCCCATTGCCACTTCAGTTTGCTAACCCTGTTTGCTATGTCGCATATCGGTGAACTTGGTTCGTCTACGAATTTCCTCATTTCTGATTCCATTTTGTAGAGATTTCCATAGCTCGCTGAGTGACTGAGCTTCCTTAAGAGTTCCATAGTCGGAGACCACGTCTCGGCTCCTAACACAACAAGATTAATGCCTCAAAAAGTCCTTAAAATCTACAGTTTCTGAAGAAAAATGCACTATGCCAAATTATGATTATGACAAAAAAGTTTATGGCAGATGAGGGTAAGCGTGATATTCATTTGATTTTGATTTTTCATTACGTTTGAAGACTTACCGTAAAAAAACACGGACACAAAATCGTCATTATAATAAATCAAATTAAATTATTTCCGTAATAATTATGAAAGATAAACAATACTTTTTTTTAAGAGCACACAACGTAAAGTATAAGTAACTTAGTCATACTAAAACCGATTAATAAAAACCCATTTTACGCTCATTGCAATTTTAATTATGCAAAAGCATAACTTCAACAATAAAGATGCATTATTATTTTTCAATTTCACCAACCGACCCAGTTTCTTATAGGTAACTAAGAAATGTACACGAGTGACGTCACTCATGTCACAAGTGTATAAAGAAGTGAGGAGTGTACGAGCTTGTTTTTATTTCGGCCTTTACCACTTTCGGTACCTACCAAGCTAGTGAAAAAGTGCGTTTAAGTGTATAGTTGTAGTGAGTTTTTTTCTACATTGAACCATAAAGAATCACAAAATAATGTTTAGTTTTCTTTCAGACAAGAAAAAAACATTGTTATTTTGCGTCTCAATACCTAAAAAAGATATTTTTTCTTTACTTAACATTTTTAGGTTAAAATTGATCCATACAAAATACATCTGTACATTGAACATATTTTCAAAAAAAAAAAATTAACAAACTATTTGAAGGTCACTGAATAGAAAAATATCTATTTTCAATTTTTGTATTGTGTCGTTGTGGCTTCATCACGCCAAAACGGCTAAACGGATTTCAACTATTTTTGGTACACGGGTACCTCGGCGTCCACAGATGGTTAATGAACACTTTTTACTGAACTACGCTGAAGAAAAAAAGGGGGTTTTGATTTTTCTCCCCACTGACAAAATTGCGAGAACCTTCTAGTTAAAAATAAACACAATATCTTCATTTTTGTCATTGCTAATTCGGAATTTAAACATGTATTTATTTCACACAAGAATTACACTTCAAATAAAACACTTCCCTATTGCACTTACGTGACGCCTGCAGTCTTTACATTCACTTCGGCCATATTCCCATTTTGTCAACTACCAAGCTCGTCCAGTCTTCTATCTCGTCTACATCCAAACTGACTGACTACTATCTGACATTGATTTAAACTACACAATTTTCACTCAAGACATCAAGGAGAGATTATCGTTGTCTGTGCAAATACGAGTCCTCAAGTTCTTGGGATACATCAACCGTGATGAGGAGTCCATAGAACGATTGGTAGTGCAAGGGAAAGTCGAGGGCAAAAGATCTCGTGGGCGCTCTCCTACACGATAGACAGACCTCATCAAATCTGCCTGTCTTTATGTTTATCAGAATAAAGATGTAAGGTCAGGTGGGGTAAGGGATATAATTTATTTTGTGAGGAAAGAGAATCCATGCAATTGCGCCAACTCTATTTCCATTGACACATATGTCAGTTTTCAGTAACACTTTTACAACGTTTCTCTTACCCCGGTGTTTCCCTTACCCCACCTCGCCTTATCACATTTACAACGTTTCTCTTACCCCGGTGTTTCCCTTACCCCACCTGACCTTATCACATTTACGTTTCTCTTACCCCACCTAACCTTATCACATTTACAACGTTTCTCTTACCCCGGAGTTGCCCTTACCCCACCAGAACTTATGTATAACTCTTACAACATTTTCTTACCCCGGTGTTCCTCTTACCCCGACTGACCTTATTACGATATATTTTGCGCTTTGGATGCTACAGACTAAGTATTTGATGCTGACTGTACTTCGTGAGTTTCGGTTGTCATCGGACGTTAGTGGTCTCTATTCTTCGGTATAGGGATGTTGACATTTTTTTTCCGTGGTACGTTATAGAACAACCTTTCAATAATAGAAATACTGGTGAAAAAACTACATCAATGTCATAAAATCTGCACGTGATACAACAACGTTAGAATCACACTTTTGGACTGTCCCAAAAACGCTCCGTACTAAACCCTAGGACGGTGTGACGTCACACCTTCCTACCTTATATGGGGAAATTAAGAACTTTGTTCTGCACCTATGTTAAAACTTGCGTTTATCGAAACGGTCTCCTAACTAAAGTTACCATACATTTCATGAGTTGTTCAATGGTATTATCAGTTATTAATATTTTCATACTTTAAAAATGGACTTTCTCACCTATCTTTAAAGGCTTACAAAATAAGCTACACCTAAGGTATCGAACTCTTTTTTTTTTATTTACATCATAAAAAGTGCCATTTCACATCAATTTTTACTATTTAGTATTGAGTATGAGTACAGTTAACATCCCTATTGCGTGGATATTAAAAACCAAAAGGTGCCGCCTGAACAGAAGAACAGGACGCATCCGCTGCATTTTTCTCCTACACAAGTGGGTACTCGTATGAAAAGACTCTCCACTTTGCGAGTGCGGTGAGGAAGAGCAAACCGCTGAGCACATCATCCAACGCTGCCCTTCATTCCTACGATAGACCCGCCGAAGACCTGTATGTGATTCCTGACGCAGCCGCCTGGCTTAACAATCTTAGTCATTCTTTGATTGCGTTAAATTTATCACAACATAACAAACGGGGCTTAATCGCGTATAAATGTGATTTTATTTCCTAAACCTTTCGTTTGGTAATTCTTGGACGTTTCAGACGTCGCGTTACGTCCATGGTCTCGAAGGAGTGATAATGAGTGAAAGTAGTGTTAGTTTAAATCAATGCCTTAAGTCATAAGATTAAATAATTAAATACTAAACAAAACCTCGTTAAAAAAAAACAATATATGTTTTCGCATCTTTTATTTTCAACGTAATACATACTTACACATAAGTAACTAAGCAATAACTCAATAAAATATGCTTCGCATTATAAAAAAGCTATTTACAAAAATATATAATAACAGGCAAAACACAAAATACCCCACGAAGTTAGGGTTAGTTCACATTGACTAAGAAATCGGACGTTACATGTTGAAAAAAAAAAGAGGGATTTTTTTAGGACATCCCATTTACCGTCCCGGTGCCCGACGCTGTTCCATTAGCTGGCACCTTTAACCTTAACTCGCAGCAATAGAGATGACAAACAGGGTATCAACTATTGGAATTAACATATTAACGACCGGGAACCCGCTAGGCGGGTGCTCTGCTCGCAGTATTTTTTTGCTACATACGCATTTTCCCATGTTATCGGCTACGTAAATGTCGGTCATGAATGCGTTGCTGTCAACTTGGAGTACTTAGTAATGGAGACGCCTCCATGGCGTTTCCCCTCTGCCAAAGACGTTGGTACAATGTTCCAACCGTTTTATAAAAACTACTTCATTCATCGATTATTGGCAGTCTTGTAATCGTTATTTACGCGTGACAAGCTCCGTCAAAATGCCTGTATATGCTGTGTATGGATGCAAAAAGCGTTCAAATACATCAAGCATGCAAAAGGATGGAATATCATTTCACATTTTTGCTTTTATTATACCACTAGCTGTTGCCCGCGACTTCGTCCGCGTAGAGATGCAATTTATAGCTTAACTAGGTTTCACCCCTTTTTCGTCCCTAAAAGGGATGATATTAGACATAAATTATAGGATATGTCATATTCTGATATATAAGGTAAATAACTGTAGAGTTCCATAAAAAATCGTCCAGTTGTTTTTGAGATTAAATGGAACGTACATACATACTTTCACGTTTGGGTCATACAGATTTTTAGTATGAGTTAGTGTTATGCGTCTTTCCTGTGGACACCCGAAAGTTAAGGGCTTTAAATACTATTTTTTTTTAGTGCCCTAAGCGATAAAAATATCAGTTATATGTACCCAAGCCCTTAACTATTGCGTTGTCCACAGGAAAGACGGCTGAATTCTAGAACAAGTATGACCCGTTTATAACATAGTAAGTATATTACAGCATATTAATACATAAAACGTTTTCAAGAAAATCAGGCATCTTGGAATCGATTACAAAATTATTTTGAAAAATATCGCATACAATTCGTATTTCATTTTGACAGATCGAGAAAAACTGACGTTTAAAGCTCCCCGTATTTAAGGTTAATAAGGTCTACTGGCCTTTAAACGTTGCATGAAGTTACAAGCAAATATCAGCCTTAGCGAATATAGTATGGGAGAAACGTCTACCTTTGTCTAATAATTATTCTTATTTTGAAACAATTTTAAGGTTGAATATCTATTGCCCCTGTTTACATACTGCAGTGTGCGCTAAACTGGAATAATGGTATTGTTTTAGTGTGAGTGCGTAGTAACGAGAGGAAAAATGCATTTGTAGTTTGATTGTTTATATGTGTGTTACCTCGCCCTACTCGAAAAACGGCAGAATTTTTTGTAGCAATGCGTACTCCATTACTAAATACTCCAAGGCTGTCAATCAAGCATTGGGCCGTTTTCCTTATTTGACACTTTCGCTGCCAAGCTTTTCGTAACGCCACGCACTTTCCTCTACTTGCGGGGAAACGCATGGTATCAGCTACGTGTATACGAGCAGAGCGCCCGCTAGGCGGGTTCCTGGCCATTGTGTTAAGAATCATAGTTTGATTTCATTGAGCCATATATTTTATATTTCAGTCGCTGTCACGTATGTCTCTCTAAAAAGTATGCCATCGCCATATCAGTCTAAATACGTCTACTGATGGACAAAGGTCCCCCAATTATCTCAAGGACGCCCTCGTGCCTCGGTTATCCGTGATCTAGACCAGAGGGGCTACTACGTAGTTCAAAATAATATAAATAAATAGATGTGTAAACAATAAACAAAAATCCGGAATTCGTATCCGTCCCGCTCCCGTAAATACAATTTAACACAAGAGCAAGCGGAACGGCAAGACACGAATTTCGATCTTCGGAGTAACTCCTCAGATCGTCAGTCAAGTTACCAAATGATTAAATAAATAATCGTTAATTGTTATACCTAGATTTTAAACACGAAACTAATTTCGAATCCGAATTCCGAAACTAGTTTCAGTTTACTTAGCCCTTTTTTCTAAGAATTTTTGTAATTTTGCTAAGAAATATTGACCGTTGAGTTTGTTTCAGCATCTCCAACAACAGTGCTTTTGCCAATTACAAAATAAAGTTAATTCATTTATTTCATTTCATGTTTATACTTTCATTATAGCTTGACCAACACCGCTTTACCGCGCCTAAGGTATGCGAGGGCAGAGGGGGCAGAGCAGCCGCTGTCACGTCATTCCGCAGTCGTCAGTCCCCCCGTCTCGCCGCTCGCATATCTAACGGTGCGTTCACATTTGTATCATTTGCCCGATCAGATCTTCGCCGCGTGGCATGATCGCGTGTCACAATCACGCGTTTGGACGTTGCGCCGATCCGATCGTTCGAAATTCATGTTGCTACACGTATCGCACACTCGGATCGGACAAGCGCGGCGTGATCGCCGCGCCGACAGTGAGCGCCCAAGCAGCACGATACGCAGTCATGCCACGCATACGGTGATCCGATACGAGCAAATGATACAAGTGTGGACGCACCTTAAGGCGCGGTACAACGATATTGGTCAAAATTCTCGTAATCTACGCGCGTATCCGACAACTTAGGAAAATGCGTATATAGGCCCCACCTAGCGGGCTTCTGATCGTGAAAGTGTTAAATGAATGTAACAAATGAATTAGAGTACTTTTACAAACTAACAGAGACATTTACTATAAAACAATGCTGTCAGCTATGGCAGTGATACAACTCATTGTAACATTCAGTTCAAACAAACATTTATTTGTAGTTCAATTACGATTTTCGGATTTCATGTCAGTTTTGGTCTTTTTAAAAAGCACTGCATTTTACTAAAAGAACGATAATGTACGAGTATAATTTTATCAGACTATTCATTAAGGTTACAGTTATGATACTGATTCGGTTTTTTATTCTGGTATCGTTTCATAATATTACTTAATATCGCAGTTTCACCTAACCAATTTCATTGGGACATACTGATTACTTACTACTGCCAAATAAGTTCAAACATACGATAAAACGTAAAACCTTTATAGGTTAATACTTGATCGGTTTCTAATTTCAGTTTTTAATTCATATTTCGGTTATTTATGCAGGCTTCGTTTTGATAATAGGCTTGTGTCCTAAAAAAAACTTGTTCCGTCATTAAATTATCACAAAATATTGGTGACGTATTGTTTCTTTTGTCAATTAAACAAAAAATGATGAAGATACAGCCCGTTAAAGTTCCCCGTGACGTCACGCCGAGCGACCGTTTTTCGCACGGCGTCATGTGCCCCCACTCCCAGACTTTCACGCACTTTATCTTTGTCTTTTTTGTTTGATTATCAGAAGAAAAAATACGTGTCGAATATTTTTTGATAATCTGATGGACTTATTGGAATAATATTTTTTCTACCCGCGAAACTACCCATCTGCTATCGGTTTACTAATGTTCCGTTTTTAGTCAGGTTACGGTTTTTGATTGTATCTCCGGTTTTTATTAATTTCGATTCTTAATTCTGGTTTCTTTTTTTAAGTCAACCTATTAATACTTTCAAATGTGCAGTCAATGTCACTTAGGTGAGACTGCCAACGTGACCTCAGCGCGACCTCCTCTTGAGCGAGCTCCTCTCGTTTTTGATGGGTGAAAATTTGTGAAATTTTCTAAATATAAAAATGGCATTAGACATCCAATGAATATTTGGTTTATGGATAGGATTTAAAAATGTATGACACAAAAGAAAAGTTTTATAAGTCACTTGTAATTCTAGTTTTAATCCGTCTTTTATCTGGTATCGGTTTTTGATCTTGAATGGTGGTTACGATTTTTGATTTTGTCTCCGGTTTTTATTCTAGTATCGGTTCTTAATTCTGTTTTCTGTCTTTAAAAGCCAACCTATTACTACTGTCAATGTAGCTCCGGGGATACTGCCAACGTGAGCCGTGTGCGACCTCTAACGATGTCCATCTTGAGCGATCCAGTACTGCTTTCTAGAACAGCGTATACGTCTGTGGCCGACTGTACTGGCTTGCCGTTTATATTCGTCACAATATCACCGGGTTGAAGGCCGCCACTGAAAAAAAAGAAACTAAGATGGTGAATACGTGGCTGGTGGACAAAATAAATAGGTGATTGACAGATTCAGGCATTATTTTGCGGAATACCATAGTAGATTAATGGATTATAGTTCCTGTGGTGTCGTGTATGGATCAGAATGTTGGGCAACGAAAGTGACGGAGGAAAGAAGGGTACACGCAGCCGAGATGAGAATGTTGAGATGGATGTGTGGAGTGACGAGCGAAGATCGGATTAGAAATGAGTATATAAGGGGAAGTTTTTAAGTAGCACACGTGACGGGCAAAATGAAGATTAATACGTTAGCGTGGTATGGGCATATATTGAGAAGGGATGAACGTCACATTGGTAATAAAATGTTAGGGATGAATGTCGAAGGACGAAGAGCGATCGGTAGGCCAAAAAAGCGATGGATTGATTGTGAGAGAGAGGACATGAGAAAGAAGGAGTAAGCGCTGAAATGACGAATAATAGAGATGAATGGAAGTAGTAGCTTAGCTAGTAGTTAAGCTAGATAAGTGGGATAAGGGCAGGGAGATGAGTTCTTTTGCTCCAGAACTACTTCTCTGCTGGACGCCGGACCGTCAAAATTTCCAGCATCTCTCGAGACGAAACATGTGTCGAGGATTTTGTAATTTATATGATCGCGTTATTTTATTACAGAGTTCCTATGACCACGTTCCGGCTCACTCATCAGATCAGCTCGGTGGTATCATACAATTGCACTGTCTCCGCACTTACATAAGTATTTCAAATTTTAGCTCGATCGAAAACCGGAAGGGTGGTCATATTTAGCCTCCAAATTTTACTTACGGACACCGAGCCAGATAACACTACATGAAACTGTAAAAAGTCACGTATAATATGCATAATTGCCATCCAGTTTAGCTCAGCGGAAGTATCGTTGCCTGCGTACCTGCGAAGGTCCTGGGTTCAAATCGCGGTAAGGGCAAATAGTTAGTGTGATGAGCATAAACATTCGTTCCTGAGTTTTGGATGTATTCTATGATTATAAGTAAATATATCTATTAAATATATCGTCGTCTAGTACCCATAACACAAGCCCTTATTGAGCTTACCATGAGACTAGTTCGGTGTGTGTAAAATTTTACCAGTAATATTTATTTATTTAACTATTTTGTACTTACTTGTAGGCGGGTGAGCCAATGATGACTTTCCAAACTAAGATTCCGTGGTCGATATCCGTTGGCATCTGAAATTAAATTATAACTTTTAATCATGATTAAAGTATAATTGGAACGCTCGCTCTATCGAGCATAATTTCGATCCTATTGACGAATACAGACGTTCCGTAACATGGTATCCCCAACATCATCGTTAGATCAGCCTATATACCTACATCATCATCTGCCTGCGCCTTTTCCCACTATCTAGGGTCGGCTCTCCTTGTCAATTTCCTCCATTTTGAGCGGTTTCTGGGTTCATTTTCGCTTGTTTCAGGTCTTTTTGGACCGTCGTTAGCCAGGTGGCGGGAGGTCTTCCGCGCCCACGCTTCGTCATCGGTATGTCTAGGGCCACTCGCACCATGTGGTCTGTAGGTCATCTGATGACATGTCCATACCAGCGTAAACGTTTCTCTTGAACTTTTTCATCGTTGGGGGGATTGTATAGCTACCTCTGACATATTCGTTTCTTATTTGATCGAGACGGGTGACGCCCGCTGACCAGCGTAGCATACACATCTCAGTCGTGTGCAACTTTGTGAGATGTTGTTAGGTGGGAGCCCAGCACTCTGTCCCATACCAAATAGCAGGACGAATTGCGGTCTTATACATTTCCCCTTTAAATTTAGAGGCATCCTTTTGTCGCACATTACACCTGTCAGCATATATAATATATTTAGTTAGCACTGACTGAGATAGGAATTTAAAAACAATAATAAAACAATAAGAAGTAAAAACTATACAACTGCCTCCTTAAGAGTCCCCAGCAAGCTCGGCCGAATTTCACCTTCCCATACAAACGGATTTTCGTTCTCATTTTAAAACTACGTGTTGAATTGTAACAAAGCTTTGCATATACCGTGACATGAGGCATATCTAGGCCTGTAATTAGTTTATCTGGTTCCAGTTCATAAAACAAACGAAATACGGCAAATACAAGTTTTGTATGAAAAATTTAAATTCACTGTATTTTTTTTCTATGATATCTGAAGCCATATAAACTAATTACAGGCCTGAATATACATTAAGTTATTCTAAGTACAAAGTTTCAGAGCAAACTAGCTAGTCGTTTTAAAATGAGAGCGTAACTATGTTTGTATGGAGAACCGAGCTTGAGGGCGACTCTTAAGGATTTCCACCAGGACCGTTCGTGAGCCCTCATCCAACGGTTTCCCGCGATCCTGACGAGATCATCGGTCCATCTTGTTGAATACCTCCTCACGCTGCGTCGTCCTGTATGCGGTCAACACTCGATAACCTTTCTGCCCCAGCGGCCATCGCTTCTACGAGCAATGTCCCCGCCCACTGCACACACTTGGCTTCTTCTGCGTATCTCCTCATTTCTGATTCGATAACGCGAGGAAACTCCGTGCATAGCTCGATCTATTCGCACCAACATGACTGTCAAAATTACTACGGATTCATTGACAATATCGTTGGATTATAGCTTGGCTTGCAGACGACGACGGAATGACGAATCACCGGCTGTTCTCCTTGTAATTTAGTAAGTCACATTGTTTTTTTCCTTTACAAGCGAACTCTGTGTTATAATATGTTTAATTAAGTTTTAGGTTCCTCCTTTTCTACATTATAGAATAGAATAGAATAGAATAGAAAAGAATACGTTTATTTCTAAGAATATGGTACAATTATTAGAATAAATACATTTGGTTCAGCATACCCTGCCGTGATCGGCGTAGAAATATTATTTAGGTACATTAAAATGACCATGATAAAAAGTGGAAGACATATGAAAATTTAATATTACTTACTTAATTAAAATTATTATAACATGACGTGCAATAAATAACAATACTAGGTCAAATAATTTTACTTATTCTAAACCTTTTTATTATTATACATTCAATTATTTAAAAAATCATTAATTGAGTAAAAACACATGTCAAGCAGCCATTTTTTTTTTTCAAATTGAGAATATTGCAAAGAAACTATGTCATTAGGCAGTTTATTATACAATTTGATCGACATTAAATATACGTTTATTAACCTTTTGAGCGCAAAAGACGGCAAATCGCGTCAACGAAAAACTGTGCCTACGTAACGATGTAATTTGCCGCTATACGGTACACAATAGGCACGATGACGAGGTATGAAAATCAAAATTGTAATAAGTCAGTATGATAATCCATACTAATATTATAAATGCGAAAGTGTGTCTGTCTGTCTGTTACCTCTTCACGCTTAAACCGCTGAACCGATTTGGATGAAATTTGGTATGGAGATAGTTTGAGTCCAGCGAAAGGACATAGGCAACTTTTCATCCCGGAAAAATACCCTCATCCGCGATAAACGAATTTAAGGCGGACGATGTCACGGGCAGAAGCTAGCATTATAAATGCGAAAGTGTGTCTGTCTGTCTGTTACCTCTTCACGCTTAAACCGCTATACCGATATGGATGAAATTTGGTATGGAGATAGTTTGAGTCCAGGGAAAGGACATAGGCTACTTTTTATCCCGGAAAAATACCCCCATCCGCGATAAACGAATTTCAGGCGGGCGAAGTCGCGGGCAGAAGCTAGTAAAAATATATTGGACACGTATTTTTTGTTTCTTTAAAATATTAATAAAAATACTCATATTAATCGCATTAATGTTTAGGAGTGGGAGCTCGTGACGTCACTAATCGACGACTAATTATAAAATTTGTTCATCATCCCTATTAGTTTATTGGTTGGCGTGTGTTTTTTTTTCTATTTGTGTGTCTAAGTGTCTCTCGCTTGGTCGAGATACGACCATTTTAGAGTGGCGTGTGGTTGATTGGTTTCCCGTCAACACGCTGGGCGCTCAAAAGGTTAATGGTTGTGAGGTTAGAGTTACCTCTGGGTTCCTCATCCTGAGCTCCATGAGGATGTTGGGAGTGAGGGAGAGCATGGTGATGCCGAGGTACCGCCGCGACACCTGAGGAGACTTCGTTTTCCCTGGAAATAACACGCTCCATAAATAACAGTCAGACATAAGTTTTGTTATTATAAACAAAGATCAGAAACAAATGAAATTTCTCTTTAAAGAAAGTAACTTCACAGTTCTGCACTAGGCGGCGCTAAACGGCTAAAGAGTCGGAAGCACCATACAGAGATCCATAAGCAAGAACAGATGACAAAATTCTTCGACTACTGGTATGGACGATTATCTCAGTTGGTTAGAGCGTGGTGCCCCGATCTGGCTCAAGGCTCTGGTTCAGGTCCAGTATCGTCGAAAAAAAAAACTTGTTTCTGATCTTTGTTTACAATAATAACGCTAGTGGAGTGATCCACTAATAAATTGCAAATATTGTGATTATTATCATGATATTTGTAAAACAAAAAGTGTAAGGTTTGTTGTTAAATTCGATGAATTTCGCACTTTTGAAACATCGATAAAACTTAAACTATACATGTTTTTCTATATTTTATTTATTAAACCTAGTAATAGAAAATTGCAATTTATTATTAAAAAAATTACATCATCCAGATGTCCTCCGTCTCGTCTTCGCCACTCCTGCAATCGACTGAGCAAACCTTGGAAAACTCGCTAACACATTCAGCGAGGGATCGCGGCTATCTCATCTTTTTTATAAAAACACAAAAAGCCCACTGTTTTCCCGTGAAACGCTCGATTACAAATAAAATTGCACGAAGTTACCTATAGTTTCCCGCCAATATCCCGCCGCTAACTCTGGAGGTTTCTGAAAAATTCAGTGTTGCTATTTGCAAAAAAATATGGCCCACCCTATACAATCACAACGTCACCGTCCTAGTAAGATATTCTAGTGTGTAGGCAACAATAGTTATTTGTTATGCAAGGCCGCAAAGTTGTTATCTGGCGCGAGTGCTTGAATTGAAAGCCAAGTAAGCGGAGGAATCAAAAATTGAGCCACGAGCGATCTCACATTTTCCTCGCTGTAGTGAGGTGAAAAGTTGTGTGTTTCGCACGGCTGCAAAATTATTTGGCTTCTCGTGCCTTGAAAGCCTCGTTACGCCCAGGAATCAATATTTAAAACCACTCCCAATTTTATGTGGCCTGTCTATGTCAGTAAACAATATAAAATAACTAAACACCGCGTACATTTTGCTTAGGAGAAGGGCTCTGCTAACACTGGATTTTTATAGATACGGCCGTTTGTAGCGTATATTTTCTCATCAGCTCAGTGCGCGAGTCCGACTCGCATTTGGCCGGTTTTAACTTTAATTTAAGCACGGTTTATATTTATCATAGGAAAATGCCTAATTCATGGATACCACTTACGTTTCGCCAAAAAGTCCTTGACGTAGTCGATGGGGATGGCGAAGGAGATGCCGGATGTGACCTGGAAGAAGTGCATCCTATCATCTATACTATTATAAGGATATAAAAATTAAATGTCTGTGCATTGAAGATATAAAAAAAATATATTGTAACAAACTATTTGGATGTCACTAAATCTTTTTGTTTGTATGGGTCGTCATGGCTTCATCACGCCAAATGGGCTAAACGTATTTCAACTATTTTTGGTACACGGGTAGCTGGGTATCCACAGAAGGTTATAGGATACTTTTTACCTACGCTGAAGCAAAAACAAGGGGTAATGACATCTTCTCCTCCGCGAAAGAAGTAGCGGACAACTTCTAGTTACATATACTCGTAAATCGGTTGAGTGGTTTAAGTGTGAAAATGTAACAGACAGACAAGAGTTACTTCCGCATTTATAATATTAGTATGGATACTAGAATGTCGCAACTTCGTTCGCGGAAGAGATAAAGTCATAACCTCTGGTTTTTTCTTTAGAGTAGCCGGGTAAAAGGTATCCTATAACCATCTGTGGATCAGCTACCCGTGGACCAATAATAGTTAAAATCCTTAAAGTCGATTAGCCGTGATGAAGCCACAATGACACATACAAAAAATCGTTTTTTTTTTTCAATTCAGTGAATTCCGAATAGTCCGTTACCATATATATTTTTTTAATATATTCAATGTATGTACTTACCTATGTCTTACAAATAAATAAATGATTGATTGATTGATTGATTGAATGTACAGCAGTGGCGTGGAGTTCATATATCCTCCTGAGTAGTTGTGTCCTTTTAAAAGGACAAAATAAAATCGAGTTTTTAACTCTCATAAAATTCAAAATGGTTCGAAATTCAAAAATGCATTAATCACTCTCAGCGTCAGGAGGCTATGCCGATTGCCACCAGGTTGCCCAAGGAAAGGCCTATAACCACCTTTTTCTTTAAATATGAGTAAGTGAATAAGTTTCGGCTCCCTTGTAATTTTTCTGACGCCACGCCTCTGATGTACCTACAGACATATCATTTTCACAACTTTATAATATAATAGTAGATAATTTCGATCTTATAATACCTTCATGCTGTTGATGCCGATGGCTTCTCCATCGAGGTTCACGAGCGGTCCCCCACTGTTACCAAACGTGATGGGCGCGTCCGTCTGTATGTAGACCATGTCTTTACCTGGAAATATATGAAAATAAGCTCAATGAGTAACTCTAAACCCTTCTTGAACTTGTGTTAAAGAAAGAATGTGGGCGACCGAGCTTTGTTCAGAGGCTGAAACCTATCTACATAGCAAATTTCGGTTAGTTAATACCATTTTCACTAGTTTACGAGTAAAGACACTAACAATGACGTGACATTTCTTTTTAAAGCGTAATAATGACGCGTTTTTTAATAAGGAACTGATGTGATAAGTTTATTATATAAGTGGCCAAGTATGATACATTAAGCTATCATCATCGCATTATGAAAGTATTATCTACATATTTCTATACCTACTCAGTGTAAAGGTGGGTCCACACTTGTGATATGACGACGGACCGTACAACGTGGCATCGCTACAGAACATGTTACGCTAAATTTGACTATCAGGGAATTGGACTATTAGGGAATGTACGGTCAGGGTATTGGACAGTCAGGGAAGTGGACCAACAGGGAAACGAGCTTTCGGACATCAATTGGACGTAAGGGGAATCGGACGCTGGGGGCGTAAAGCCAAATTTCATCCAAACATACAGGAACTAGCGGCCGTCCGCGACTTCGTCCGCCTTAGATTCGTTTATCGCGGATGAAAGGTATTTTTCAGGGATAAAAAGTAGCTTATGTCTTTCCCGAAAACTCGATATTTTAATCATTTAAACGTAAAGCATGCAAGATTTCCAGTTCCTAGCGTAAAAAAAATATTTAGTGCTCATACAAATTGTCATCCCCTTTTTCGTCACGAAATAGCCTATTTGTATAGCCTATGTCCTATTCTGATATATAAGGTATTAACTGGAAAGTTTCATAAAAATTCGTCAAGTACTTTTTGAGATTAAGTGAAACGTACATACATACTTTCACGTTTATAATATAGTTAGGAAGTGAGGATAACTTGTTTAACACGTTGCACGCCATATAACTTACCGGTGGGCCAACACGATATACACATAGTAAAATCAAGTAAAGCTATTTTTCCAAAAAATATTTTTTTGGCTCTTCTGGATGCAAAACTTTATATTTAGCACTATAGATTAAAAAATACCAGGTTACACGCGTGGAGCGTCGAGCCGCGAAGCCTGAACGGAAGGAATCGCGGGTTTATGCGCGGCGGCCCACCCAATAATATATATATACTAGAAGTAGCCCGCAACTTCGTTCGCGGAAGAGAAAAAGTCATAATCCCTCTTTTCTTCTTCAGCGTAGTCGGGTAAAAATTATCCTATAACCATCTGGAGATACCCAGCTACCCGTGTACCAAAAATAGTTGAAATCCGTTTAGCCGATTTAGCGTGACGAAGCCACAACGACACATACAAACATACATAAAATCCAAAAAAATATTTTTCATTTTAGTGACCTCCAAATAGTCCATAACAATCATTTTTTTGAAAATATCTTCAATGTACAGACATTTCATTTTTACAACTTTATAATACTATAGATATATAGATATAGATATAAAAAACAACATTATGAAATTAGTCAGTCCGATTTTCTTCAAACAGCTTTTAACCCTTTCAGCGCCAAAGTCGGCAAATCACGTCAAAGGTAAATTGTGCCTCAGACCCACGACGTCACATGCCGCTATATGGGGTCATAAAATTGGTTTATTCCACCACATTGCCACCGCAGACTGTATCTGTCTGGGAGACGCTTTAAGCCAGGGATATCAGGATTTGTGATATTCAATTCAATTCAACAGCACATCAAGTTGAAATAATGAAATAATGATCTTTATTCTGTAAGTAGGCCGCAAGGGCACTTTTACAAGTCTGACTCTACGGCGTTTCCCAAGAGGAGACCACTGAGGAGAAGAAAGTCGAAACAAAATCAACAGTGAGTAATTTTTTCGACATAAGTCTTATCTATTACAATATTTGTACTTAGCCTATCCTAAATATATGTTTTGAGTATAAACTCAATGCGCAGTTCTTGAAGAAAACATATCAAAACTTATAAAAGTAAAAGAAATATATATATAGAATATAAAAAAGCAAAATAATGTTTTTTATTTAAAACAACTTACATACATTTGATATGCCACCTTATAAGAACTGTGTCCCGGTAAAAGTAAATTATTTGGTTTCTGTTTTGAGTCAGGCATTTTTGTCTGTTAAATAGTCCTCTACCCTATAATATGCCTTTGCCATTAGAGACTCTTTTAAGTACTTTTTGAGAGCCTTTGAGGGCCTACGAATGATTTGGCTACTTTACGAACGCGGAACTTTCTAATGGCGATTTTGTTTTTATTTCTAGTATTTAGTTCATCAACAAACCTCTCAAGCCAAGCTCCTCACTGCCCCTCTGGGTGGAGCTGACCACCCCTGCGGTCACAGTGTTACTCAATGCTAGTGGACTGCCCATTGCTACCACCTGGAATTTCACAAAGGCATGCATAAAGTGACAGTATAATTGAATATACAATAGGTAGTGTTTTTGAAGCTTTTTGGGCGATGAAACTTTTCTAACACATGTTTAAGAACGCTTTCGTATTTTTGGTGGAAGAAAAGCGACAGAAACGAATTTTTGACGTTGTATTTCTAAGAATAAGAAAAGATATTTAAAATTCATATTAGTGGTTTGCAGGCAATTCCTTATTTTGTAAGTAGCGGCCTCAAATTTCAGAAACATTTTATTATTGACATTATATTTGACGACCGGTTTAGCTCAGCTGGAGTAACGTTGCCGGCGAAGCTGAAGGTCCTGGGTTCAAATCCCGGTAAGGGCAAATATTTGTGTGATGAACATAAATATTTGTTCCCGAGTCTTGGATGTTTTCTAAGTATATAAGTAATATATCTATTAAATATATTGTTGTCTAGTACCCATAACACAAGCCTTGTTGAGCTTACCATGGGAATAGTTCGGTTTGTGTAAAAATTGTCCTGTAATATTTATTTATTTACTTATTATTATTTATTTATTATTGACAGGGTTGCGGTAGTTTTCTGAAGAGCGCGCGAAGTCATAAGTGGAACTATGATGTCATATAAAAACCTAGTTATAATATTCATTCACAATTTAAATATATCCTTGTTTAACACGGTCTAAAATTCGCGACAAACAGCGGAAACGTAATAATGAAATAATGATCTTTATTCTGTAAGTAGGCCGCAAGGGCACTTTTACAAGTCTGACTCCACGGTGTTTCCCAAGAGGAGACCACTGAAGAGAAGAAAGCCGAAACAAACTCAACAGTCAGTCATGTTTTCGAAATAACTCTTATATCTATTACAATATTCGTGCTTAGCCTATCCTAAATATATGTTTCGAGTATAAACTCAATGCGTAGTTCTTCAAGGAAACATATCAAAACTTATAAAATTAAAAAAAAATCTAGAATATAAACAAGCAAAATAGTGATTTTTATTTAAAACAACTTACATACGTTTGATATGCCACCTTATAAGAACCGTGTCCCGGTAAAAGTAAATTATTTGGTTTCTGTTTTGGGCTATGCATTTTTGTCTGCTAAATAGTCCTCTACCCTATAATAAGCCTTTGCCATTAGGGACTCTTTTAAGTACTTTTTGAGAGCTGGAAACGATAATTTCAAAGCATCATCTGGTAGCTTATTATAAAAATGTATACATTGGCCTACAAATGATTTGGCTACTTTTTCGAACGCGGAACTTTCTAATAGCGATTTTGTTTTTATTTCTATTAAAATTGTGGATATCTGAATTCTTAGTAAAAGACTCTAGGTTCTTAATAACATAAATAATATTCTCATAAATATATTGGGACGCTACGGTTAATATGTTGATGGCTTTAAGTTCAGGTTATATATAGAACGAATCACTCTTTTTTGTAACACAAATATAGTCTGTATGTCAGCTGCTTTGCCCCAAACTAGAATACCGTAGCCGTAACCGCCAATGCATTTAGTTAGCGATTACTACGTTTCCTCGTTTTCCCGTCGATATATACATATCCTCTTTCTTAAACAATAATTTTCATCAGAATCTCACCGAAAACGCGAGTATTTTCTTAGTATTGTTGAATTATTAATATTACGCATCGCACATTACAATAAGTTTCTGTCAAAATTTCATTTTTGTGACAATCTTTTATGCCGACTGTACTTTTCTTTGAACATCTATCAACTACTCACTGAGACGATTCTAAAGAGCTCAAACTCGGTAGGATTGAGTTATTTTATTGCAGTTCCTATGACAACCTACCTGCTCCATCATCAGATCAGCTCGATGGTATCATATTAATGCACTGTCACCAAACTTACATAAGTATGCCAAATTTTAGATCCGGAAAATAAGTCAAATTTGCAAGATTCCACCCGAACAATATATACATTACATACATACTTACATACATTCATTGCAAGCTAAATAAATGCTTGTAAAAAAGAACATATTTGTAACAGCACAATTCAATAAAAAAAAAAAAACTTAATGAACAAAAAATATATTTTTAAATTGTTGAAATATTCCGCAGAACGCGTGGGAAAAGCCCTCAGTACCGCGCGAGGGTGTTTCGTAATAGGGCTCTTAACATGTCTTTACAAATCAATTAAAATGTCTTACTTTTACGATCAAAATTCTTGTGACAGAACTTATGGCATGACATGTAAAATATCTATTGTGCTATAAAATGACCGCAATAAATTACAAATATACATCACTAACACAAGCAACTACATTAAAATTGACTTATCGTGACATAACCATAGAATTAAGCGCGATTCAAAGTCTTTGGTCATAACACATTACTTTTTGCACAAAGTAAGAGTATCGGCAATTGACTAATTTTCGAATCGAAAATGCAATTTTTCATTACCATTACCAAACAGAAAAAATATAAATGACATATTATGATACAGTGAATTTAAGAGTAAGCCTATACAGAGCACACAGTACAAACCCACTCGCCAGGCTTCAGGTCCGTAGACGAGCCTAGCTTCATTGTAGGCAGCCCTCGCACTGGTATCCTCAGGGTTGCCAAGTCCGATTTCATGTCTACATCTTCTACCACTCCTACATGTACAGAACCATCCTGGAAGTAAATGATTGACATACTGATTAAATTTTTTATTAGCTTACAAATGGGCAAAATTTTGGCAAAAGGAATCAAACTATATCAGTCATCATAAAAATGACACAATTTCCATAAAATATGTTAAGCAACTAAATATTTCGAAATTTAGCTTCCTATGGATAGGATCCTTTTACCTAAGCTGTGTTTTTATGCATGCATAGTGTATCAGGGCTCCAGTAAAAAGGCTGTTATTTAATCAGCGAGGTACACATTCATTCAGCTCAACAGTTAAACCTGTTTAGCTCCCGGCTCCCAGGATGTTGACGGGAAATCGTGCCAACCAAGAAACCAGTTGTATGATACCCTATAGCGGCAAATGATGTCGTCGTGGAGTCTGAGGCACAATTTTCCGTTGTCGTGATTTGGCGTCTTTGGCGCTCAAAGGGTTAAAAATTAAAAACTAAATCAATATCCACTCCAGTTGCAGATTCGTAAATAGGTTGTGTAGAGTAGTAGTAACTCCACATTGCGTAGCCTCTATCAAATAATGAATAGCAAATTGCTAGTTTGCATTTAATTATTTTAGGTCAAGCTATTCATATAAAATCAAGCACAAAAGGAAACTCAAATATCTGCTCCAAATACCTCGTATTACATACTTACTTACGTAAGAATCTACGATCATGTTGTTCTATACCTCGTGACGTTCAAGTTTTCTGACTGAAAGTTGATTAATTTCTCCTGGTCATGAACACTAAATCCTACATTGCTATAATATGAAACAGTTGTACATACATCACTCACATAAAAGTAGTATTCTGGTTTCGTACAATTTGAACCATGCAATTTGTAACTGATATTGCTCAACATTTACACTGGTATCACATCATTTTCACAGCAAACCAGCACTTACCGGCAGCTTCACTCGAACGCTGGAGTTAGGCTTGTTCACCACCACATGAGCATTAGTCAATATCAACCCATCTTCCTTCACAATAAACCCAGAACCGTTCGACAACGTTATAGCTTCCCCAGAAAATAAGTCCATACGCCGGTTGTCTTTGATCTCGATATAGACCACGGACGGCGCCGAAACCGCCACAACATCAGCAATAAAGTTAAACTTCTCTCTTCTACCCTTTAAACTATTATTTACGACTGTAGCAGCCGAAATTCGCGTCTTTAAAGACACATAACCTATAACTCCTGCCGCGACTGCTAGTACACCACTAAAATACCTATTTCTACTAGTTTCATCTTGCTTATTGTAATGTGATAATGGAACTATGCGAGAAGAACATCGGTAACTAGCGGTCGTTAGGGATTTTATTGTAAAATATCTTGAAAACAAACTCCGTGAAATCATTGTTGTGCAAGTCTTGTCAAACTTGACGTTTAGCGTCAGGTTTCGTCTGACGTTTCTAGTGATTGCGTGAAAATAACTCGTTACAACTGTGTTAATAACCGAATAAAAAAACGTGTTTCTTAAATATAGCGTTATTTTGGTCTCTCTTGTTCTTACAAAATTTTGTTTGCATTAATTACTTAAACTATACTTGTGTCGGTAATATCGGCATTGATCACAATTAAGATGTCAATCAAGAATTTGTGTGGAAGTTTATTCCTATCTTTAAAAGATGTGCTCATTACTAAGGCGGCCAACTTCCCGTGAAACCAATGTAGGACACAACGAAAAATACGTGTTATATATTTTTTGAAGTATTGTGCATGCAAAATTTAAGTCGATTGTATAAGTCAGACTAATAAAAAGATTTTGCGCTTACAGAATACAGGCAGTCGCAAATGGTAATTTCCATTTTTTATATATTAAGTCAGTTTCGGTACATTTTATACAACATTCAAACACTGGACTGAAGTACGAAAACCGAGACTGTCCCGCAGAATCCGGGACGGTTGGCCGCCTTAGTCATTACATTAAATATTTATTTTTTGATTTTGTGTCATTCATTATCAAGTTGTCAGTGTTTTTAAATATTAAGTAGGTAGGAACTTAATTACTTTGCTATGATCGTTTTACCACAATCCGTAAGTACAATATGCACCTAATAGAAAGTGATAAATATAAATCAATTGATTTGAAAAAATATTTTATTTATTCTGAAACAACTTACGTGTAATAAGTACCTATATATAAATAGGATAACGTGGGTGGGCGCAGCTTCAACATAGGATCGTGTCAATGTTTTATTTCCGTGATTGATAAATTTGTGATCATAAAGTACCTATTCCGTCGTAATAACATTTAATAAAAATTAAAACTACGGGGCAGCTTTCGGGAAGCCATGTACATTTCATCACAAATACCGTCGTTATTTGGGGGACCGAGATTGGCCAAAGAGTAATAGAGGGAGAGAGAGCTGTTTGGCGTTTCCCTTCGATATCGAATTAGACATAACATAATTGGGGGCCCGGAGGTATCTATTTGATTAAAGCCAAGCTCTAACAATTTCTTACGTTATTACCAATTAACAATACGATTTTATTGGTTAATTAAAAGAGATCCTTTATAAAAATATTAGGTGCTCGCAACTTCGTTCGCGGAGGAGAAAAATCATTACCCCTATTTTATGTTCAGCGTATTCGGGTAGTAAGTATCCTATAGCCATCTCTGGATACCCGTGCGCCAAAAATTGGCCGATTTGGCGTGATGAAGCCATAACGACACATTAAACATGCAAAAAATATATATTTCTCGATTCAGTGCCCTGGACAATTCGTGTGACTGTTTGTTTTTAAATATAATAAAAATATATATATTGCAGGATAATTTTTACACGAATCGAACTAGTCCCATGGTAAGCTCAATAAGGCTTTGATATCTTCAATGTACAGACATTTCATTTTAACAACTTTATAATACTACTAGCTATGCCCGCGGCTCCGCCCGCGTGGAATTCGGTCTGTGTCAGTAAGCGGCTAATTCACCCCTCTCCCCTGGAGCCCAAACTTGAAGTAAAGTCCAGATAAAATGTTATACAAATACCACTAAATAAAACTACACTCGAAAATCAATAGTTTTTTGCACTTATTTAAATTTTTGACGTGATTTAAAAGACATGGAGTATATACTTAGAGGTGTATATCGGACGATACAGTACCGCTTTTCTTTTTTTACGTCCTTGACTGTTGTAGTACTATCTAAATCAAGTCCATGGCAAATATCACCCAAATCGGTCCTCCAGTCAATCAGTCTAAACATGAAACGGTAAGAAATATACACATCCATACTTCCGAACAACCTTTCGAATTTAGGTCTAATATTATTTAGAAGTAAGATTAGAGGAAAGGTGAATATAGATATTGAGGCCAAGTATTTACATTTTATTTACAGTTATGTTTATATATGCACAACTAAATATATACATATAATTATATCTACAGTTACATACTCCAAAAGTAGGTAATGTAAAGTATATATAAGTACATATATAGCGTCTGCCCCTGCGACTTGTTGATGGTCATGGCGAAGCAGACGCTCACAGGGAACTATAGGCGCTTGAAGCGGAGCGGGAAGTTGCTCGGAATGAGGGGGGTGCGGGGGATGAACACGGCTTCTCCGGCGCCGCACCCCATCAAGATTTGCGCCTCGATGAGGTTTCGCTGCAGCTGCACTACTTTTAGCCTGGTTCCGTTGCATAACTTTGGAGGTGACACATTCTGAAGAAGCATGATCGGAACTCCAACTTTCAGGGTTAATGTGTGTGCTGGGAGTCCTGAAGCGCTCAATGAGTTTAGGAACTCGATCATGTACGTGGTGACGAAGCGTTCATCCAAGACAGTGTTAATGGAATTATATACTGCCTGTTCACCTTCCATTTCCGCCAATATCCGCGCATTAACGGCTCTCTCACAAACCGAAGAGTTCTCACGTCGCGTCACCTGGCTCAGATCTCCGTATACGCTCCAAATGAGGTATGCAACGGACGGAACGATCTTGCATAACATCTCTGGTAATCGAACCAGGCCGGTGGTTTCCTCCAGGAAGTCCTTCTCTCCTCCTTGTTGATACCTCTGAGCCACTTATCTCGTATTTTGTTGTATTATTAAATTAAATTTGTTGATATCCGTACCCCCTCTTCTAAATTAGAGTTAATTCGGCAAAATGCCAAGGTATTAATTTTAGCGCCACCTGTTAGTTTAGCAAGGTACTCAATAGAAGTCGTAAGCTCGTGTAGCACATATTTGAGAAAAGATTGCACCCCCGTCCTAAGTAGCGCCATAAGATTCAGGAGCAAACTCAACTCAATCAAGTGTAGTGGCTAACCCCCCCTTTTAGGGGTTAAATTTTTATAGCCTATAACCTGACCGGAGTTTTTCTCGACAGATTAGTAAAGTTTGCATTAAAATCTGTTCAGCCTTTTTCATGTGATGCGCGCACAAATAAACAGACAAACAGACAAAAATTCTAAAAACTGTTGGAACGTGTTCTGTTATCGATTTTAAGTATCCCCGGCCAATTTCTTTTCGAATATCTTCTATGTACAGACTTTTGGCCCTCTTCAGCTTTATTATATGTATAGATGGAGTTGCCTTTGTAGGCATATTATCTGTCTCAGTTATATCTTAGCCCGTTTTGTAGATATACATCATGTTCAACCTATTGAACCAACTATGCATAGTTTTAATAAAATTGTATTGGGGTTCAAAAAACAAGAGGTTGGTATATTTACGAAAATTTTTACTCGTAGTAAAATGTTTTCTATTTACATGAATTTGCTTATTTTAATTAACAAAACATTTATATCCTAGGGATATGTTTTAGGAACTATACTAACATCTTAATCCTATATTTATATTCTTATTTATAAACTAGAAGATCGGGTGAAAAGTATCCTATAACCATTTGTGGATACCCAGCTACCCGTGTACCAAAAATAGTTGAATTTGGCGTAATGAAGCCACGACATACATCATACAAAAAATAAAAATAATTTATTTTTCGAGTGTGACGTCCAAATAGTTGGTTACAACATTCTTTTTGAAAACATCTTCAATGTACAGACATTTCATTTTTACAACTTTATAATAGTATAGATGTAAAAGCAGGTAAGTATGTCTGGGTGTTTCAATATCACTTTGACATCAAATAAAGGTACCCACAAATTAATTTTACTGGTGATATAATTTGACAAATAAATATTTTTTTTTACAGATCATCTGTTATTATCAGATCACATAAATTATAATCTCTTTTTAAAGACTAAATTAACCAAATTAAAAAAAAGTGGTGCAAATTAACAAAAAAGACTGCAATATGGTCTGGATTGCACTTAATTTCAACTTAAGTTTATAATTTTATACATAATATATTTTTTTAAAGCTAGATTTGCTTTAACTGTCTCTATTTAAAATAATTTCATTCATGATTTTATAAAGTGTTCATTAAAGATTTTAAGATAACTGTAAAGTGTAACTAAGGAAACGTAAAAACCTTTTTATTTCACAGCTGTCCATTCCGTTATGGAAAATAAAATATTTAAACTTCATACAAATATCGATCGTTGCCAGGCAGTTGGCATATAATAATATATTTTACAAGTAGAACTTCGTAAAAAGTAGTTTTGATGGTATTTTTTTGTGGATTATTTCCCCCAACATTCGCCCAGTTGTTCTATAAAATCACTTACAAACTAGTATCAAGCTTATGTACCATGGGCAGTAAAATTGTATTTAAAGATTTGGACCCTAGCTGCGCAGGCGCGGTCCGAAGGGGAGGGTCGCAGGGGCCATGACCCCCGCCCCCAAAATCGTACACATCAAATTGAAAAATCTTAAAATAAATTACAAAATTAAAAAAGCATCTTTTTTGCCAATAAAAATAAACTTGTTATATAATACTCATTTGTTTTATAATGTGTGCAATAAAATTGTGTATTGTGCAATAAAGTCTAATTTATTATAAACAAAGATCAGAAACAAATGAAAAAAATTTTCGACGATACTGGACTTGAACCAGTGCCTTGAGCCAGACCGGGGCAGCACGCTCTACCATCTGAGCTAATCGTCCACACCAGCAGTCGACGAATTTTGTCATCTGTTCTTGCTTATGGATCTCTGTATGGTGCATCCGACTCTTTAGACTCTTAAGTCTAATTTAGTCAACGTATTTTATTATGCAGCAACCGTGTGCTGCAATATTAAGGTTGAAATATTTCCAATTTTGCTGCCCAGTGTACATTACATTAGCGGTTACCCACATCGTAAAAGGCTGGCATAGTAAAACCGTATTTAGTAATCGGCTGTTTATTGTTGTCTTCTCACTTGCTCCTGACAGTATAATTATCACCCGTGTTCCATAGAAAAATTAAAATTGCCGAGAACAAGTATACTCAACGCAAAACGAAATTGCGACCGACATCATAATACTATCTCGTTCATAGTTGCCTGGTCTTAATAGGTGTGAAAGAGATAGCATCAAGGTTCAGGCTGTAGCGTATGCTGAGCTTGAACCTTTTTGCTTGCACACTGCCACAATTCTTTAACACTTTTGTTTTGATTTATGTATGTGTATTTGTATAAAACACGATTTTTTCTGTTTGTGTTTTTAACGTGGGAAAACTAACACCACATCACTCTCTATGGTGATATTGATACAAGTCAAAGCGTAAAGAAAAATACGATTGCTCTCGCACGTGGTCACACCAGGACTCGAACCCGGTACCTCTAGATTACGCGTCGAGCGTGTCAACCCCTCCACCAGCGAGCATTGTACAGTGCTCGTGTGTGACCGCGTGCGAGAGCAATCTGTGACTTGTATGTATGTCACAATAGTTATGTATGGGTGTATGCAAATAAAGTATTTCTTTCTTTCATTAAGTATGATCTCGATCGCCAGTTATTGCTTTCAGTATAGTATTCTGATTTCACTGTACTGCTCGATACGTTTCAGCTCATTCCAAAGACCTTATTCATGAGTTCATGCGACACAATTAGACTCGAACGCCGTCGAATAATAATAAAAAAATCTCGTATAATAAAGTGCGCAACGGCAGCGTCAAGGTTAATTTGTGTCTCATGACAAAGGCCAGGGAAGCACTCGGTTTTTACGACGTGAGTAACCGCTAATGTAACCTAAATATGTCCGAATCGCGAAGCATTCTAAATAAAAAAAATAACGGATTATAACGCGTATGTTATCTCATTTGAGTACCCAACGTTGCGGAAGCTTTTCAGCTTTCCATGATCACGGGTTGACTGAGAAAAAGTATATATTTCCCTGTCAGTTATAATATACGCGATATAATCCGTTAAAATTGTTTTATTTAGACGAGAGATAATCGCGGTAACAGAACAAAATAGAATTATTCTAATTATTATCAAACTTATCAGAACTAACTCCAGTTCATCCAATCCTCACACCCGCATTCCTTCGCACCGTTGACTTGGCCGTTGTATTTCCCGTTTCCGTTCATGTGATGTTCGGGGGTGTATGTGTAGAATACCTCGCAGAAGGCCGCGTCGTCTCGGGGCAGCTCGAAGTCTAGCTGCTTAGCGGCTAGCCAGGCGGCTCCGAGAGCGCTTGAGACCCGGAGACGGACTAGTTCCAGCTCAGGTTTTACCTGTAAACATAAATTAATATTAGCGGATAATTTTACACAAATCAAACTAATCGATAGTATTTTTAACCCCCGACAAAAAAGAGGGGTGTTATAAGTTTAACAAATCTGTGACTCTGTGTATCTGTCTGTGGCATCGTAGAGCCCATACGGATGGACCGATTTGAGTGCGGTTTTTTTGTGTCATAGATAATTTTATCTCGAGTGTTGTAGCCTCGCGTAGCATCCTGGGAAAATATCTTTTTTCTTTGGCAAGGATAGAAGGTTTATCAAACTTAATTGAGTGGTTTGGTTTGTCAATGACATTTTCACAGACTGCAGACCTATTACACCGACGGTGCTTGACACCTTCTTCAACGGCTTGAAATATGTTTTTATAGAAGCACGCTTCAAGATGTTTCCGATCTTGTCTGTGACCCCTTTCACATATGGTAATACGGCAGGTTTACGCTCGACTGTTGGTTTCTTCATACTGGGATTCTGCTTGGAACGTGGTATCTGGAGCTCGAGCCAACGAGCTTATTATTTAGAACGAGAAACATCTTGAAGCGTGCTTCTATAAAAACATATTTCAAGCCGTTGAAGAAGGTGTCTCAATACCTTAGACCCGTGAAGAGTAGCACCCCTTTGCAGAGTGCAGGCATTTATAAGCTGGACTGCGAGTGTGGTCTTTCATACATTGGTCAAACGAAACGCAGTGTATCAACCCGGGTGAAGGAGCACATAGCAGATGTCAAGCACCGTCGGTGTAATAGGTCTGCAGTCTGTGAACATGTCATTGGCAAACCAAACCACTCAATTAAGTTTGATAAACCTTCTATCCTTGCCAAAGAAAAAAGATATTTTCCCAGGATGCTACGCGAGGCTATTGAGATTAAAAAGCATCCTAATTTCAATAGAGAAGATGGATTGTCACTACCACCAGCTTGGGATCCTGTAATACATTTCATCAAGGAACAAGCGAGACACAGGACTGCAAAACCTTAATTTCCGAACGGTGTAAAATATCTTATCTGTTTAAAAGTAGTTTAATAGTCTCTGCTTTTTAAATATTATAATTAGTAATGAGGTAGCCTGGGAGTTTTTCTTTGCAGCGTTTCTTTTCTCCTCAGTACGCCTCATTTGTGAAATGCTGCTTGGTAAATTATTAGAATAAAATAATTAAGCCCTTCTGGCACATGTGTAACTGTCTTTACAGCTTAGGCCCATCTGGCATGTATGTACACCTTTATTTGTGTTTTTTCAAAAAATGGGTAGTTTGCACAAATTGTAACTTTGACACAGGAAAATACATCTTTTCTCAGTCCTCCCGTGACCATGGAAAGCTGGAAAGCTTCCGAAACGTCGGGAACTAAAATGAGATAATATACGCGATATAATCCGTTAAATTGTTTTATTTCAATGAGTAATAATCGCGGAAACAGAAGAAAATATTATATATTATATTTAAATAAACAAACATAGTATAGTAACAATGAGTTCGCAAATAGCTAATAATAAATAAATTGTAACATTTAATAACTGTGTCACGCTTGCAAAGGAGAATAATTGTAAAAAATAATTCTTATACATAGATGGCGTTGTATATATCGGGGAACGGTTTTTTGTATGGGACTGGTCAGTCCTCTTGTTTAATGGTCCTTGATAATTGTAACGTTTCTCCTGTTGGTGTGCAATAAATAATAGGCTATTTGTCATTTTTTTTATGGTATGTTATAAAACGACATCTTAATAATATTGGTGAAAAAACGACTCCAATATCATAAAACTTTTCCCAAACAACGCTTCATACTAAAGCCTACAAGCATGTGACGTCACACGCTAGTATCTTGTATAGGGGAATTAAGAACTTTGTTCTGCAGCTATGTTAAAACTTGCGTTCATCGAAATGGTTATATAAAAAAAAAACAAAATGACCGACTGCGTAAAAAACTAAAAAGAAAAAAACAAGTCCAGTGCCCTAGAAATTTGTTAAGTTATAATGGAAATCTTTCATGATTCATGATCGATACTCACAACATAACATAAAAATACTAATATGGAACAGCGATTTTGAACAGTCGGGACCCATAAGAAATCTAGATCGACGCAAATCTTCCCAACAATGGGTCCCGACTGTTTAAAATCGCTATGTCTCATATTAGAATTTATTATTTGTTATATTGTGAGTATCGATCATTAATCATGAAAGATTTCTATTATAACTTAACAAATTTCTAGGGTACTGGAATTGTTTTTTCTTTTTAGTTTTTTACGCAGTCGGGTTTTTTGTTTTTTTTTTTATTTTATACTTTTTAGTTAAAACTATAAAAGTCAGACAATTTCTCAATCTTTATCGTGGGGGTTATTGAGAAGCTTGCACAGATTTATTACAATGCAATTAAATGAAAATTAAGTGAGAACGGCTTGCTGACCAACTTTAAATCATTATAGTTCCTAACTGATAATTCCCAATTAAAAATAATAAAAGAAACCTAATAATGATTTTTAAATTCCTATTCATTGACCCCACTCGATATAGTACGCCGATTTACATTTTTTCTTTTTCACAATATGGCGTCTCATTATCGCCAATTTGAGTTTTCATCATTTTCATGTCTTCAGTGACATTCGGACAGTTAAGCCAAATCGATTGATGTAAGAATTATCAAAATCGGTCCACGCGTTTGGTCTCTAGAGTGCCAGATAGGAACAAACATACATACATACATACATATACTGATAAACACATTACCACTCCTTTGCGTCGCGCAGGCGGGTAAAAATGACAAAACATTTTATTGTCATTGAATGGTATTATTAGTTATCAATATTTTCATTCTTTTAAAATCGACTTTCCCACCCAACTTTAAAGACTCATAAAACAAGCTACACGTAAGGTATCGAGCTCAAAACTTGAACGTAGTTTTTTATTTTGCTCGTTCTGTCAGGATCTTATATATTTTTTTCTACTGTCAAATACCCTACGGTTGTATAAGTGAACTACATACCCTCCTCAGGTTGAGCTCCTTCAGCGCTCCGGGCTTCAGAATCTCCCAGCTGTGCCACACGGAGCCGACGCAGACGACGCGCAGTCGCCGCGCGCCGCTCTTCTGCGCAAGCGCAGCCGCGTGCGCCGCCAGCGCGCTGCCCGCCTCCGCGAACAAGTGCCGCGAGAGCGGGTCGCCGCGGAGCGCCAGCTGGGACAGTTTTACAGTTAACCCTGGAAGATAAACCTTATTTTTAACAAGTGCGAGTCGGACTCGCGCACTGAGGGTTCCGTACAACATATACGCTACAAACGTCCGAATCTATGAAAATCCAGCAGAGCAAAATGTACGCGGTGTTCGGTCATTTTATATTGGTTACTGTCATAGACAGACAGACATAAAATTATACTGTTTTTAGTATTTTTTGTTATAGCGGCAACAAAAATACATCATCTGTGAAAATTTCAACTGTCTAGCTATCACGGTTCATGAGATACAGCCTGGTGACAGACGGACAGACAGTGGAGTCTTAATAATAGGGTCCCATTTAACCCTTTGGGTAAACAACTTTTTTTTATTTGACGACAGATTCAAGACAGATATATATACTTAACGGTAAAAAGATAAAGATTCAAGTAGAGGCCATATTACTATTGGCAAAGATTAGGATATCCGTGTAATTAGCTTTATTCTGACTCTATTGAAATCCATAGAAAGCAGGGAGCTGACAAGATGGCAAAACTTAAGTGGCAAGAGGCAGCACAGGGGCCATCGAGTTCTTGAGTGGCAACCAAGCACCGGAAGACGCAGGTGGACTGATAACCTGATGAAAATCGCTAGAGTCCGATAGATGCGAGCGGAGTAGGAGCGGTCATGGTGGCGTTCTTTGAGGGTGTTGCATATCCAGCAGCGGACGTTTGTTTACATTATTAAGCTTTTAAAAGTTGCATTTATAATTAGAATAAGATAAGTTGCATTTATAATTATTGTAATAGTTAATAATTATTTAGAAAAAAAAACTGACTTGAGTCTTTTTAGGCTTTTTTCTCAACCTCTTGGGGAAAACCGGTAGAACTGATTCTGAACTTGTAAAAGTGCTCTTGTGGCGTACTCACAGAATAAAGTTAATATAATTATTTCATTATTTTTCGAAATATTGCTCGCGGATTCGCCCGCGTACTAATCGTAATGTCTTCACTACAAGTTTCCCCATACAAACTTTGGACTCCCATTCAAATTTTTGTTTTTTTTTTCTTAGTGCACCCCTTGACTTTATAAGTAACCTACGTGGCAAACTTTGAATATCTAGAGCCAGAGGTTTGGGCTGTCCGTTGATATGTCAGTCAGTCAGTCAGTCAGTTTCTTATCTTCTTCTAAATATATAAAAGAAGAAACTGACTGAGTGACATATCAGCGCACAGCCCAATCCGTTGGTTCTAGAGATTCTAAATTTGGCTCATAGGTTCCTTATAAAGTCAAAGGGTGCACTAAGGGACCAAAGTTTGTATCGGGAAACAAGATTAGTTAGACTATTTTATTCGAAACTTCACAGGATTTCTTCACTGGATTCCTAACGATAAGTAAGTAAGCAAGTGCTTAAGGTTTTTGACAATCCAACCCCTAAAGGGGGGAAATGTGGCGACAAAGTCTGAAAACCAACATGGGTATTATTTCTATGGTTTATTGGGTCGCAGATTACAAAAACAACAATGATTTTAAAACCCAACGAGGCGGACCTGAAATACAAACAGACGTGTCAAACTGAGAACCTCTTTTTTTGTAGACTAGCTTAGTACGCGGGCGAAGCCGCGGGCAAAAGCTAGTTTTATATATTCAGATTTTCTCACCAGCGAACTTAGACTTGTCGAAGTTTTTATAAGCGTGTGGCAACAGATCTACTCTGTTCTCCGTATCGAAGTGTTCCTTGATAACCTCCCAAACTCGGTGTGTGGGGTGGGGAGAGGGCCGCAGCCCATCTTCATCGTCGAAGATAGTCTTAACTGCGCGGTGCGCAATCCAGTACGCTAAAAATAGAGAAAGTATTAATAAGAGATCTTTAATAGTATTTTATGCAATCGTTATATAATGCATGATTTTTCAGTCGAGTAATTATCTAGTAAGGAACTTCTAAAATATTTTATACATAAATAATAATTAATATTAGGGGATCATTTTTACACAAATCGAACTAGTATAAACTCAATAAGCCTTATGTTGTTTTCTACTTTTATTATATATGAAATTATAATTGTTAGTGAGATCAGCCATATATGATATTAAGAACTATTTGTAAACACAAACAGCATAATTCATTAAATTAATTTCTTGAATATTTTAAAAACGAGTTCAGATACATAATTGTATGTGTGCCATTGAGAAATTAACATTCTTTTTCCTTATTTATGTTGCCTTAAAATAAACATAATTCGAAACTAAAACCCTGTATGTCAAATGTCAGTATGGTTGAAACTTAGGCGATCCAATGCTTAAACCGATCCCGCGGTGCTCCAATTAAGGCACTGGTCCCACAGCCGGCGAGTAAGCGATGAGCTATCGGCGATTTTCTCGCCCAAGAAACGAACAAAACATAATCGCTCCCGTGTAAATAAAAGTGAGAGGTATATTTATAGTTCATCGCTGGCTGTTCACACTGCCGGCGATCTATCTCTTGTTCTTCTTATCTTTTGTTCGTTTCTTGGGCGAGGCAATCGCCGATAGCTCATCGCTTATCGCCGGCGGTGGGACTTTAAGACGGAGTTGGCATCCCTTGTTAGTTTTAGGTAGCCCAAGACATCAGCTTCGGTTAATCCGTCATACCTGCTTTGGTCCCCCGACTTATGCGGGATGCATAAACTCATTTTCCCCAGCGTTAAAAAAAGCTTCTGCCGGCGATGTCGTGCGCCTTAAATTCTTTTATCGCGGATAAGGGATCTCCTTCCGGGATAAAAAGTACGGCTATGTCCTTTTCCGGGACTCAAACTATCTCCATACCAAATTGCATTCAAATCGGTTCAGCGGTTTAAGCGTGAAGAGGTAACAGACAGACACACTTTCGCATTTGTAATATTAGTATGTATGGATAATAAATAAATATTACAGGACAATTTTACACAAATCGAATTAGTAAGTGAGCTTACTCTCTGCGTCCCATGGGTAGCTCAATAAGGCTTGTGTTATGCGTACTAAACGACGATATATTTATTAGATATTATTTACTTATATACATAGAAAACATCCAAGACTCAGAAACAAATATTAATGCTCATCACACAAATATTTGCCCTTACCGGGATTTGAACCCAGGACATCCAGCTTCGCAGGCAACGTTACTCCCGCTGAGCCAAAACGTCGTCAAAACTTGAACTTCCTATTTCTGCTTTGATGGTTAATATGAACTTTTTATTACCTCCTCCTTCATCCCCTAATAAGAAGCCCCATCCCCCGCAGCCGTAGTTTTGCTTGCCATTGAATAACAACGCATTCGAGCCAGTACCTGTAAGCGTAACAAAAAAAAGGTAAAATACGGGCCAAGTTTTGAAATTCATCGACCGTGAAAAGTTGTGAAACAGAGCTTCTTATGACATATCGTATATCTTGATTATTTCCGTGCATGGCGTGAAAACTTGATAAGTCGTTAGTAAAGTCTGAACAAAATTAAATCATAAGACTGATTTCCTACGTTCAAATTTCTTTAAATGTATATTTCGACTTATCAAATTCTTCACGCCATGCACGGATTTATTATGTGGTTGAGGTCTATTAAAATTATGACAACACTTATACGTATTATACTTATAAATTCAGAGATCAAAATAATGTCAAAAAAAAACAAAAGACCGCCGACTGGATTTGAAACAGTGCCTTGTGCCTTGCCGGGGCGCACGCTCTGCCAACTGAGCTACAGAGTCAGCTTGTCTTCTTTAGTCACGATTTGTTACAAGATATTTGCATTTTAACCGTGATCCATCATCGTAACCATCTAGATTTTCGTAAAAAATCAAAATTAATAGGTTTTCGCAAAATAAAACAACTATATTACGGCAATCCGGTACGACTTTAAAATAAATAACAAGGGAGGAAAATTACCAGAAATGGGTTGTGAGAATATTTATAAACATTTTCTTTTCAACTAAAACGGAGCCCATAAAAACAAGCGTCATTAATAAGCCTTTTAGGGTTCCGTAACAAAAATGGTAAAAAAGGAACCCTTATGGTGCCTTTGTCTGTCTGTCTGTTCTTAAGTTTGGTTTTTTTTTACAAAAAGTATATAATAAGTAAAATACAACATTTTGTGATACAGGCAACAAAGAAACAACGATAGAGCAATAATATTGTACCATTTTGATTTACTAATCATTATTGCAAAAAATTAAAAAGTATTTCGTCACTAAAATATAGCTGAATTTTACATATTTTTCGTGATTTTTAATAAAAATATGAAGCAAATTATATTTTTACACTAGAACAAACATACATTTAAAAAAAATCTCACGTGAGATTGAGCTCGATGGGGAGGGGTTGAAATCTCACAAAATCTCACAAGGGGGGAAAGGCCAAAAATACCTCACGTGATTAATAGACGCCCCCACTCTATACTCACTCTCTATAAATCACTACACAAATGTATTACCACTGCTGCACATTCGTGAAAAGCGAAAACGCCAATGAATTTACCAGGCGGTTACATCGTTCCAACTTTTAGCAATCGATATGTAGGAAGTAATAACAGTTATATTTGCCTACTTTTTATGAATCATGTGCGAAAACAAGGTAATATTTGCATTGTTAGATAGCGGCTTTCGATGTCCATAATGAAAAACCCGTCCGATAACAGCAAGAGCTCATATTAAAAGTTGATGGGGTTGACCTTTTAACTACAAATAAGGCGCAATAGAAAAATCCATATCGATACTAATATTATAAATGCGAAAGTGTGTCTGTCTGTCTGTCTGTTACCTCTTCACGCTTAAACCGCTGAACCGATTTGGATGAAATTTGGTATGGAGATAGTTTGAGTCCCGGGGAAGGACATAGGCTCCTTTTTATCCCGGAAAACTACCCTTATCCGCGATAAACGAATTTAAGGCGGACGAAGTCGCGGGCAGAAGCTAGTATTCCTATAAATATGTGCGTTTCTACCTGCTTAGTTCATACATCTATACTATTATAAAGTTACTAGGTGCCAACTTAGTTCGCGGAGGAGGAAAAGTCATAACTCCTCTTTTTTCTTTAACATAGTCGGGTAAAAAGTATCCTATAACCGTCTGGAGATACCCAGCTACCCGTGTACCAAATATTGTTGAAATAGGTGTAGCCAATTTCGCGTGATGAAGCCACAACGACACATACAAACGTACATAAAATCCAAAAAAAATATTTTTCGTTTTAGTGACCTCCAAATAGTCCGTAACAATCAATTTTTTGAAAGTATCTTCAATGTAAAGACATTTAATTTTTACAACTTCATAATAGTGTAGACTAGAAGGTGCCCGCAACAATGTCTCTAGACTTACCAAGATATCGGGCTTCTAATCTATATCTATATAAGTACGATTATAAAGTTGTAAAAATGAAATGTCTGTACATTGAAGATACTTTCAAAAAATTGATTGTTACGGACTATTTGGAGGTCACTAAAACGAAAAATATTTTTTTTGGATTTTATGTACGTTTGTATGTGTCGTTGTGGCTTCATCACGCAAAATCGGCTAAACTGATTTCAATAATGTTCGGTACACGGGTAGCTGGGTAACTCCAGATGGTTATAGGATACTTTTTACTCGACTACGCTGATGAAAAAAGAGGGATTGCGACTTTTTCTCCTCCGCGAACGAAGTTGCGGACGCCTTCTAGCAAGAAATATTATACTTTTTGTTTTACAAATATCATGATAATAATCACAATTTTTGCAATTTATTAGTGGATCACTCCACTAGCGTTATTATTATAAACAGTGGCTTAAGGCACTGGTTCAAGTCCAGTATCGTCGAAAAAAAATAATTTTTTTTTCATTTGTTTCTGATCTTTGTTTATAAGAAATATTATGTTTATCAGGTTTAACATTAATCTACATTCGGCACGTCAACTTTATATTGCGATTCGAATGTAAACTACTATTAATTTCCCCCTGAGCGTAGATAAAAAAAGAACCGACTTCCAAATAAACTAAAAAGCCAACAATAATCTTTTATGTACGGTACGGATCACATTGAATCACCTTTTGAAGTCAGTGACATTCATTTATTACTATTAACAGAGATGGCACGCAAGAACCGCGGCGGCGAGCCTTCAGTTATTACCTACCTATATATTTAGTTATAGTAATTCGTATTTTTGTTGACTACAGAACTTTACTTCAGGTTTGGCACCGACTTCAAAAGGTGATTCAAATGTGATCCGTACCGTACATAAAAGATTATTGTTGGCTTTTTAGTTTATTTTGAAGTCGGTTCTTTTTTTTATTTAAAAATATTTATTTTTTGCCTTTTAGTGATGGATTTTTGTGATATAAAGTATTTTTTAGAGCCCAGAATGGGCAGCTTGAGGAGGATTTGATTGTAAATAAAAATCGAAATGATAAGAATTGGCTAGGTCAAAATGGTTAAGTCTAGTAGCTTGCTGGTTAAAAAAGAATACGACTAACAGTCTCAACTTACTCATAATATAAAGAATTATCTCGCAATTATTGACTGTTAATAAGGACTTATACCTTCCATCATCAGCTCAGCATCATTAAATGATGAAAAGCAGACGAAAATAACTGAATAACTTTAGAAAAATATATACAAAACATTGTTATTGCCTATAATATTTGAGGGTTTCTCTCGATTTCCCTGGGTTCCCATCATCAGATCCTGACTTGGTGATAAGGAGTCCACCTCAGAGACACACTATAAAGAATATCACTAACAGTCTTAACGTACGTACCTCTAATACATGTATTTTTTAAGAATTATCCTGTAACTTTTAACCGTTAAGGAGTTCTCTGGTTCTCCACTATCAGTTCCACTTTGCTACCCTGATCTTAACTAACTTCTGGCTCTAAGCAAAATATGATAAAGAATTATATTGCGATTAGTAAATAAAATAACACTGGTTGAGCCCTTATTAGTGACTGGTGGCTTGTGTCTTCATCATCAGTTTCTCTTTACCAAATGATGACATTCGAGTGTAAATGCTTGTTCTTCTTTAATAAACACCGAAATCGCCATAGGTGTGCCCATAATATTTAAAGAATTCCTTCGATTCCTCATCGATCTCATCATCAGATCATCACAGAAATTTTATGGGACCAACTTGGAGATTCGTACTCTTAACCGAAAAAATAATTTTCCAATACGACTCGCGATCCGCGAATCAAATAACACTGGTAGATAGAGCCCTCAGTAGTAAATGATGGCTGGTGTCTTCATCATTGGTTTTTCTCCACTAAATGGTGATTTTCAAATGCAAATGCTTAAATTACTGTAATATATACCGAAATCGCCATAGATGTGCTCATAAAAATCGAGGAATTCCTTCGATTCCTCATGGATCCCGGCATCAGATCTTCACCAAAATTTTATGGGACCAATTTGGATATACCTACCCATGAACAGAAAAATATTTTTCCAAATCGTCGTGTAAATGACGGAGTTCTGAGGTAACAAACATAAAAAAAAAACATACAACCGAATTGATAACCTCCTCCTTTTTTTGAAGTCGGTTAAAAAATATGCGTAAAAGTGGGAGGCAACGCAGCTCGTCTGCCATTGATGCCACAATTCGCGTTATCAAGTCCGCTTATCAGCGCAGTGAACTTCTCTCTTGACGCTTGGCCTACATTTGAGAAACAGAGGTTATCTAGGGACCTTCTGATGCCCTAATTCTCAAGTCTGTTGGCCAATATCCTGAATTACGACACGAGGATAAGGACACATAACAAGACAACAACCAAGTAAAGCCCGACCAGGAAAATAAAATACCTGCTGGGGGCGTTTAATTAGCAATAATTATAGCAACACTAAGTATGACGTACCTACCAGTCATGTTGACGACATGGTCGGAGATGTTATTTAGAGGAATAGAGTCTAATCCTAGAAACTTTCTATCCGACAAATACTTCATCAAATTGTAAATTACTTTTCTTAAATGACTTAATATTTTTCGGCATTTTAACGCACAAATATCCCAGAAACAGACCACGCACAATCAACACCTCACTTTGACAACATTTGATAAATGGCTTTAATGACTGTTAAGTTACTATTATATATTGAAGAAATTAGTTCCAATAGTTTTCCGCAATATGGCGAAGTTTTTTTATTTTCCTGGTCGGGCTTTAAACTTACAAGCAAACGATTGGAAAACATTGATTTATAGGATTTTTATTCTTACTTTTAAACAACATTCTAACCTAAATATATGCATTAAACGCCAATACCAGCCGTTACTCGTAAGGAAAAAAAAATTATGAAATTGGCAATGTGACACTAAAAATATTAATTCCTGTTACTTTTTCTACGAGAAAATGGGAGTTCAAGACAAAAGCGGTGTACTTTTCGGTTACAATGCTGTCTACTATTTAGGACAAGTAAGCATAAATAACCTAAAAACTTACACGATTTTCACTTACCAACCAACGAAATCATACCATATCATTACCAACGAAAGGTAATTAAATAAATCATATTTATACGCGATTAAGCCCCGTTTATTGTGTTGTGGTAATAAATGGTAATAACTCCAAATTTGGAAACTGGTTTTGCTAATTCTAAAGTGTTCAATTTGTTCATTGAACGTAATGATGCATTAGTCTTTCCAACAGAAACTAGAAATTTGTATTATAGAACTGTCACAGGTGTCAAGGCATTTAAATCAAGATGAAAATATCGCTTAAGAGTCCCCAGTAAGCTGGATTTTCCATACAAACGTAGTTACTCTCTCATTTTAAAACGACGAATTTAATTTTTTCATACAAAACTTGTTTTGGCTGTATTTCATTTGTTTTACAAACTGGAGCTATAAACTAATTACAGGCCTATACTATATACTTCATTACAATCCAACACGTAGTTTTAAAATGAGAACGAAACTCCGTTTGTATGGGAAGGTGAAATTCGGCCGAGCTTGCCGGGGACTCTTAAGGAAAAAAATTGGGTTATATGATGATCGCAAAATTTAGTTATGAATAGGACCAGAAAATAACGTTTTTAATGGAGAATTACGTTTAAATTCACGCATGTAACTATGTAATTTAAGTTTGGGGCACCGTAAGGACACAATAAAAAGGTCTAATTACCATCAGTCATAATTGAGCAATATTGTAGAAACCGACATGCAAGCAGCATTGCAGTGTATTTTTCACCACAACGCAATGTAAACAGCTATATTTCAATACTGTTTGCCTAGCCAAGCCATTTGTCATCTAGACCGCTAGGGTTGCTAAATAGGTCGGGTTAGGAGTGTTAGGAATGCTGACGTCATACAAGTGGTTTCTGAAGTAACCAGCTCTTATTTTCCGAGTGGAGAATTGAATAATACTAAGAGTAGTTTAAATAAGGTACACGGTAGTGTTTAAGAAAAGTTCAGTCAATTACCTGATATATATTATATATATCAGGTAATAGTATGTAGTGCTATGATAGAATACTTATTTTACATACTTCAAATCACTTAGGTATGCAATACTAATATAATCCATACTAATATTATAAATGCGAAAGTGTGTCTGTCTGTCTGTTACCTCTTCACGCTTAAACCGCGGAACCGATTTGGATGAAATTTGGTATGGAGATAGTTTGAGTCCCGGGGAAGGACATAGGCTACTTTTTATCCCGGAAAACTACCCTTATCCGCGATAAACGAATTTAAGGCGGACGAAGCCGCGGGCAGAAGCTAGTAATACATATATTATCCAAAAGGCAGTGAAATATTTACAGCTGCGCATTTATAGATGTTTGATGTGAAGTAACACATACGAGTATTGTTGTTGAAAAACATTAATATTCTTTCAGTAGTTTCAGTTTTTATGAGGTTTATTTATTTATTTATCTAATCTTTATTGCACAAAAGAAAACCTATTGTACAAAAGGCGCAGTCAATCTTAGGACAAAGCAGAAAAATTGTGGGTGGTGCTGAGGCTTGTGTAATTACAAAAACACATTTATATAATTTAAATACATGAATAACATAAATAAATATAATACATATACAAATATATACAAAATTAATAAATACAATATATATCTTATCTGTTTAAAAGTAGTTTAATAGTCTCTGTTTTTTAAATATTATAATTAGTAATGAGGTAGCCTGGGAGTTTTTCTTTGCAGCGTTTCTTTTCTCCTCAGTACGCCTCATTTGTGAAATGCTGCTTGGTAAATTATTAGAATAAAATAATTAAGCCCTTCTGGCACATGTGTAACTGTCTTTACAGCTTAGGCCCATCTGGCATGTATGTACACCTTTATTTGTGTTTTTTCAAAAAATGGGTAGTTTGCACAAATTGTAAGTTTGACAGAAGAAAATACATCTTTTCTCAGTCCACCCGTGACCATGGAAAGCTGGAAAGCTTCCGAAACGTCGGGAACTAAAATGAGATAATATACGCGATATAATCCGTTACATTGTTTTATTTCAATGAGTAATAATCGCGGAAACAAAAGAAAATATTAAATATAATATATATATATATATATATATGAAACGAATTAAGCAGATGAACTAAGAGTCTTCGGTTCCGCCAGCAAAGAAGTTCCTCATGGACTTATTATGAGGTTAATTATTGTTTTTCTCACGTTTAATCTAGGTGTTCATTGTTTTTATTCCTACATTATTTTTTTACTTAAATTGAAAGCCGTTTGAGTGGTTTCTAATTAAGACATGAGTACTTTAAATAAGTAAACAGACACTATCCATACGTACCAGCAATAAGCACCATCCCACCATTAGGCGCTCCAGTAAACAGCGAGCCCGCGGTATCTGAGGCAACATGCACTGTTCTTGCACATGATGGGTCCTTCTCTCTCACGCGGTCTGCCAGCTCCTTGTTGCTGCTCTCCTGCTCGCACCCTGACAGAGTCAGGCCCTGGAGACAGTTGAATGATGAACATGCGAAAGTGAAACCGTCGGTATCGTTAATGTAAAACGTAATGGCATTCGTTTTTAGTTCAACACGTTTCAATGCTGCTCTGTTGACTTTATTGTGAAAACAAACTAGACATAATGTGTAAAATAAGACATCCAGAATCAAAACTGTACAGTATAAATAGACAAAGTAATATTTTTTTCCTAGAATAATAAGTCTACATTACCGGCTTATTTAGATGTTTAATTCAATTAAATTCATTTATTTCAATTATTTATTTAAACTTTATTGCACAAAACAAAAGTAAGTACAAATGGCGAACCTTATGCCAAAAGGCATTCTCTACCAGTAAATTATAGGGCCAAACAGAGATGCATGAAAATGGTGCAGTGGGGAAAAACATTCAGTACTGAGAGCGTTAGGATTCACAAGCAAATAATGTATACATAATTACTTATACCTGTACTATATAATAATATGATATACAATATTATTTCATCATCATCCCCCAAGGACGTCCACTGCTGAACAAAGGCCTCCCCCTAGGATCTCCACAACGACCGGTCACGCGACGCCCTAATCCAACGGTTTCATTTATTTACCACATATTAATAAAAGTCTAAAATCATATCAATATTTCTCTGTGAAACAAAAACTGTGTTTTTTTTAGTAACATTTACTTAATCATATCAAATTATCTAATGAATAGCTGTCTTGTAATTTGACTCCGACGATCTACACTACATGCTGTTTCTAAATAATTTTTAAATGTACGAATGATAAGTCCATCAGCTATCTATCTAAATCTTAATAAAAGATCCGTTTTTATTTCCATTATTCATTATTTTTGGGTGTTTCATAAAGATCAAGCGGTACTAATAGCTTAACAGTGACACCGCGCCGGAGGACACCGAAGGTTGAATTGATTGAAGTTTGAAATGATTGGTCTGGCGTCAGTTATAAGACTGTCTAATTTAGACTATTGAAGACAAGTGTGCTGACAATTGTGCTTTTATTTTATGTAACAAGTCTATTATGTACAATTGGATCGTGAGATTCGTGAGACCCCCTTGTTTGGCCTAAGATGGGAATAGAACACAATGGTGGCCTGTAAGTCGGTATTCATTATTCACATTTATATTATGGAGAAGAAATTTAAATGAACTATAAACGTTTAATACTGGCATTTATTTTATTTCTCCCTTTCGTTCTAGAAGTCCTTTGCTATTGGCTTCCCTGTGGCCATTCATGTCGCTCCCCTAATCGGCCCCAAGCTGTGATGTGTTTGCTAGTAGCTGGTTAGAATGGTGTGATGAGTGTTTGAGGTACTGCGAGAGGATGGATGTACGGCAGTATTCTGTGTAGCTTTTATTAATGTTTATCTGTTTCATAAGTATTCCTTGTGTAAATAGTATAAAATTGTATCTTGGTTTCACAGTGACTTGGTGTAACTGTAATGCTGTGTTTAATGAATTCAAGAAAAATCGTGGATCAATTGCATTTAAGAATAAAATTGATATAACCCAACAGTCAAATTCGTGACTATACTAAGATATTGAACGCGTGACATCAATCAAGCTGTTGGTACAAAGGTTGCAAATCGTATTGTACATTGTGCATAACGAATAAAAACAAAATGCAGTGCATCTTCCAAGTTCGAACACTCACATGCTCACGTTGTTCAACGGTTGTGTTGACATCGATCAGATTCTGTTTAGTTTTGTTACACCAATTTTCCCAGAGATGGCGTTGTTAGTTTCGTAAATTCCTCATATTAACTTCTGCATCGCGCTGTAGAGATTTTTCCTGACTTAATGACCCCAGCGCTATATGTTTGGTTCGGTGTACATTGTTCAGTGTTTGTTTGTATAAAATATATGTAGTATTCAGCATACAGTGTATCATTATTTGGGACCAAGTTGTTCACACGTCCGCTAACATCTTTCACTTAACTCTCTCCATGATTGCGTATTCGACACACGACGGCAAGAAAAATGGTACACATGATTGTTGTCACATAGGTATCATTTGAAGGTTTATTGATAATGATTAAATTTAAAACGATTTTCATTTAGCTAATTTGCACGCCGAACACATTGTTTGGTTTTAAATATATTATTCAGTAATCCAAATGTGTTCTATAAGTCGTTTTTTTTTATGGCATAGGGGGCCAACAGGCAGACGGGTTGCCTGATGGTAAGCGATCACCGTCGCCCATAAACACTTGCATCACCGGAGGAGTCACAAGTGCGTTGCCGGCCTTTCAGGTGGGAGTACGGTTTTTTCTTGAATGCTTGAAGGTCGCATCGGTCCGGAAATACTGCAGGCGGCAATTTATTCCACAGTTCAATCGTGCGAGTTAAACAAACATGATAATATATATGGTAAGTGGACATAATACATGACATTAACTACATAGGATTTTACGAAAAAAATGTGAGTCCCGATAGATTTAGATAACAGTAGCGGTTACTCACGTCGTAAAAACTGAGTACTACTAATGTAACTTAAATATGTCTGGTTTTTACAGTAGTTTTCTAGTTGAAAAGGTACCTACAAGTAGCTTAAAAAAGGCACACTTAATTTTTTTAGTACGCCACAAATTCGAATACGGGACTATTCGAATTTGAGGCTAGTCGTGCTATACCTCGTGTTTTAGGGTTGCGTACCCAATGGGTAAAACGGGCTCCTATCCTATTACTAAGACTCCGCTTTCCGTCCGTCCGTCTGTCTGTCCGTCTTGTCATCAGGCTGTTTCTTATGAACCGTGATAGTTAGACATTTGAAATTTTCACAGATGATGTATTTCTGTTGCCGCTGTAACAGCAAATACTAAAAACAGTATAATTGTATGTCTGTATGTCTGTCTGTCTATGTCAGTTACCAATATAATATGATCGAACACCGCATACATTTTGCATAGGAGACAGGAGTAGAGCTAGACACTAGATTTTCATAGATACCGCCGTTTGTAGCGTATATTTCGTACGGAACCCTCGTTGCGCGAGATCGGCACGCACTTTGCCGGTTTGTTCTCAGGTAATTTAATTAAATATCTTAGGTACTTACCAAAGAATCCAATGGCTTGTCCAGCGGGAAGCCAGCGTCTTCCTTAGCTGCATGCACCATGTTTAGGATTCTGGTGGCGCATTCGTCTATACCCATCTGCCAGTGGTTTGTACCTGGGCCTTTGGCTGTGCTGACTACTTTCCCGGTTTCGTCACAGATGACTAAGTTCGAATGTGTTGCGCCTCTAATAATAGAAAATAAACTTATTAGAAAATAGTTTTTTAAAACACAACTAATGCTTAGGGCGTTTCGTCTGTACAGAAGAAACAGCCTATGATGATGATTGCTTAGTAAGGTAAACTACTAATTAAACATACTTAACCTAATTTGAGTGGCAGAAATTGAAAAAAACCTGAAATTTTTGGATAATTTTAATTGTCAATAATTTTAATGCCGCTAGCGTGATGGGCACCTTTGCGCCGGGAGTTACTCAGGGTGGGTTATGTGACTAGGTTTAGTTTCTAGAGTTTAGTTTTAGCTTATTTTAGTATTTTGTGGTTTATAATATTTTCTTCTGTTTCCGCGATTATTACTCATTGAAATAAAACAATTTAACGGATTATATCGCGTATATTATCTCATTTTCGCGTATATTTTCTCATCCGTGACCATGGAAAGCTGGAAAGCTTCCGAAACGTCGGGAACTAAAATGAGATAATATACGCGATATAATCCGTTAAATTGTTTTATTTCAATTTTGTGGTTTGTTTTGTAATGTCTAAATAATTATGTATGTGCTTAACTTTTTAATAAATTGGTTTATATTGTCTGTTAACTATTCATGAATTATTTATTCTCGTATTTGTATGTCTTCACTGACAATGATGATAAATAAAGTATTGTATTTGAAATCGTGTCATACAAGGGATTTTCCTGCTGTCTCTTTAACTTATCGCAAAATAAATGTATACACATGCAGTCGAACGTAATTATTAAATCAATACATATGATAAAGATGGAAAGTGCGACTAATATTAATTCCTTCTAAGCTAATGAACATCGTTATCGCAAAAATGGAATGACAGCAAAAGTGGATAATGCACTTGGTAATTTAATAAGCAGACTTTAAACGGACATAGATAAATACATTTTGTGAGTTAAAAAGTCAAATGTAGTACCTATGGCTTTTAAACATATTAAAGATAAGGTAAGCTAAAATTTACAACATACTTACATGCTTCTATGTCTAAAAAATAGAAAATAAGTAATGTTTACAATGTAAAAAGGAGAACTAAAAATAATAAGGAGAATCTGTACATCTCCAACCAATTATAAATTAGTTGTAACACAATTGTAAAAGTTTTAGGTATAATTAAGATAATATTGTAATAGTTAAGAATTATTTTGAAAAAATGACTGACTGTTGAGTTTGTTTCGGCTTTCTTCTCAACAGTGGTCTCCTGTTGGGAAATGCTGTAGAGTCAGACTTTTAAAAGTGCCCTTGTGGCGTATATACAGAAAAAAATGTATTAATGCACCAGCAGGAACGTTAAATGTGCAGGTGAACCTTAATCTACAAAAAATATTTTGCTATGACTGATAAACTTCGCAATAAAGATCTAGTCTTTATCGAGCCGATAAGATTAAATATCAATGTTTCATACTTTATGACACACTAGAATGTAACCCGCAACTTTGTCCGTAAAGAGGTAAACAATTGTAATTCTCTTTTTCTAACAGAGTAGTTGGGTATCTGAGAAAAAAAAGATACCAAAAATGGTTGAAATCCAGACAGCCATTTTGACACACCAAGACACATATGATACAAGAAATATGTATCAAACTAGAAGGCGCCCGCAACTTCGTTCGCGGAGGAGACAAAGTCAAAACCCCTCATTTTTACGACAGCGTAATCGGATAAAAAGTATCCCATAACCATCTGAAGATACTCAGCTACACGTGTGCCAAAAATAGTTGAAATCTGTTTAGCCGATTTGGCGTGATGAAGCCACAACGACACAAACAAAACATAAAAATACAATATTTTTCGCTTCATTGACCTCCAAATAGTCCGTTACAATCATTTTTATGAAAATATCTTCAAAGTACAGACATTTCATTTTTACAACTAGGGCACCAATATGTACACACCACAAAGTTTCAAAAATATGTATACAGGTTCTATTATTATGGCAGTAAAGGTTTATGTAAACATATTTTGTAACTTTGTGTGATTATTTATCTTTGCCCTTGACTGTACCTAATGTACCTATAGATAATGTCTACTCGGTGACCTACAAACTGCTTTGTTCAGTAACTTTCGTAAATATACCCTGAATATACAAACAAACATCTTACTTTTACAACTTTCTAACAGTAGACAATCTTTATAAAAGTATTTCTCAAATAGGCAGCTCTAGTTTACTCGAATAAAACACGTGTATTACGTATTGATTGGAAGATATAACCGCGTACACACGATAAGATATGTTAGATCGTGAACTTGGCCTTTCGGCGACATAACGGTTTCATTTGTATACGTTACATTATCCGAAAGGAGTTCAAGGTGAACTTGTGTTTTGGAATCTTCGTTCCAACTTCCGACTCACTTTGTAGGTACTTTCCGGGAAGTATTTTAAAGATGTAAAAGTATTTTTAGACAAATCATTCATCATAAATCACTGTGGTTTCTACGATTGCGTCTTAACCGCTCATTTGAGCCAGTAGTGCTCAGGTGTGGTCATTTAAAATGTTCTTATGTGGTTTTCTTAACTAGAAACTCGTAGATGGAGTGAAAATATTCCACTCTTTTATACATGCTTACATTTCTCTGCAGCTTAACGTAGCAGAAATTATCGACGATCGGTTTAGCTCACGTTGCCTGCGAAGCTGAAGGTCCTGGGTTCAAATCCCGGTAAGGGCAAATATTGGTGTGATGAGCATATTTGTTCCTGAGTCTTGGATGTTCTCTACGTAAATATATCTGTCAAATATTAGAAGGTCGCGGAGGAGAAAAAGTCACTATCCCTTTTTTTATATTCAGCGTAGTCAGGTAAGAAGTATCCTATATAAACCATCTGTAGATACCACAACGACACATACGAACATACAAACATTAAAAAAAAACGATTAAGTAACCTTCATATAGTCCGTTACAATATATATTTTTAAATATCTTCAATGTACAGACAGACATTTCATTTTTACAACTTTATAACAGTACTAGAAAGCGCCCGTAACTTCGTTCGCGGAGGAGAAAATGTCATAACCCTTCATTTTTTCTTCAGCGTAGTCGGATAAAAAGTATCCTATAACCATCTGGAGATACCCAGCTACCCCTGTACCAAAAATAGTTCAAATCCGTTTAGCCGATTTTGCGTGATGAAGCCACAACGACACATACAAATATACTATACATAAAATGAAAAAAAAAAACATTTTTCGTTAGTGACCTCCAAATAGTCGTTAACAATTTTTTTTTTTTTATATGTTTAATGTACATACATTTCATTTTTACAACTTTATAATGGTATAGAAATATACATATACTATCATAGTATACATATTGTCGTCTCGTACTCATAACACAAGCCTCATTGAGTTTATATAGCACATGGGACTAATTCGATTTATGTAAAAAAATATCCCGTAATAGGCACTTACTTATTTAATTAATACGCATTTTTATATTGATTCTGTGGCATTCAACCGTCACATTTTAGCTAATATTTTTAGTAGCTATTCATACGTTATTATTTGTACTCCATATTTAACTTGGAGTAGAAACAGGTTTCCATTAACAGCGGTTAATATTAACCAGATACTTATCCAGAAAGCTACCAATTATCACGTAAATAGCGTTTCACTAAATACACGCCGTGTCTTGCTAGTCTATGAAATTAATGCATCTAAGTTACTATAGTCTATAGTCGATTAGATTATAAATAATACGGTGTCTAGGTATTTCAGTGGTTACGGTAAGAAATATTTCGCTTTTTTTACGGAATATCAAAATGTTATGTCACAGAATTCAGTAGAAATTATTGATTAGGTACTTATAGTGATTAGGCACTTTATTTCACATAAACGAATACAAAAAAAATAGTATTTATAAAACACGGATATGTACAAAGGCGAACTTATCCCTGTGGGGGATCTCTTCCAGTTAACCTTGAAGCAAATGAGAGAAAAAAGTATATATTAGAAGATAAACAAACCCACTAATTAGGTAATATGCACAAAAAACTAAACCAAAATATTGAATAGATTATAATTAATTAGACGTCATGTAAATTGCAAAATTAAGTATTAGTTTTGCTAACTGAATTTTGTATGTTTCTATTTAGTGATTAGGGGCAAATAATTTATTTTGAATTCAATCAAAATTGTACCTACCATTGAAAACTGTGTAACAGACTCTAAATTTTCGAATGAACTTGGCTTATCCACTACATGCCCCTAAAATGTGGAATTTCATACAAATCGTTCACCGTGTAACGGCTAAAACATTCAATAAAGAGAACGAAAAGAATTCGAGTGATTTATCAACAGTAAATAGTGTTTTTAAAGTGAATGAAAAAGAAAAAGTGAGCAACCGAGCCTTAAAATTATTAAAAATTCAAGGCAATACTTCCAATGACTGCATCGTTGGCATTCCATTCATGGTAAGTTAATACGCAAAATGAGTCTTATATACGTAGTTTTAGAGCATAATTCGTAATACGCTTAATTTTCAGGCGTGACAGCCATGCCGCCGGCATTCTCGTCTCTCATTGGTCGATTAGCATAATTTTAATTTACGATTGGATTCTTGGTTTACAGTTTTGTTATCAAAACAATGCTTGCTACTTTTATTCCGGTATTCCCCGAATGACAATCATAGGTAATAAAATAATATAACACCTGAGCATTGTTTCAATCTCAAGTAATTTTGTAAAGTGATAAATGCATTTATATCTCTTAGTTTCCTTCTGTTATCACGTAGGCACTTTTGTGAATCAGACATTAAAAAAGAAAACATTTTTTTTACATTTATGTTTTATAGTGCGATCATTACAATTTAGATATTTAAATATTTATAAAGTAATAATCTTCGACATTGACATTTAGATTTCGACGACATTCGATAGACACTATCAATTTATATTTTAAGTAATGTAAAATACCATTAAAAACTGTTTGAAGTACCTCGTAATGAACGTTTCGAAACACCTAGGTATGCTCAAGGCGAACCTTTCTACTTTCAACAATACTGCGAATAAATACAGACAAAATAACTCGATACAACGAAAGTTACTCACCCTTCAACGCCGCCGAAATACATTTTGTTAACCATGATTATTTATATTTTCACTAACAACAAAGATGCGGTGCGGGAAAACAAAATAAACACGATTTCGGTTGTTTATTCGATAATTCCAACAAAAAAGACACTCTCGCCACGCGAACGGCGCTTGACTGAAGCTGTCAAGGGGCTGTCAGAGAACGCCGCACTCTCTAGTGTTGTACATTTTTTTAACGACAGATAATACGTTGCTACATTAACGATGTTTAAATAACGGTTATAATTTTTCTAATTTGTGTCTTTTGAGATCATTAATAGGGGTACCTACACTTCTTCAAATAAATAATTATAGCCCCATAAATACTGTTTTTGATGTTATCAACAGCGGTAGACCTATCTACCGTTTTTGTAATTTTGGTTTGTAACACAAAGGTCGTCATTTTACAATTAAAAAGTACAGGTAAACATAGGTCAAACATTTGTACTCAGATAAGTATATATTCGGTACCTAGTTACTCTTTCTATGCGGTTAAAAAATCGGGTCTGAACTACTGTCATTAAATTGTCCATATAAGGACCTACGCAAGGACTTACGAGGATAGATGGCGTTCATTTATATTTATTCGCATATCAGATCCTTCTCACTCTCGTGTTATCTGTATTTGAGTGAGTGAAACGGCGCTAAACGAACGTCGTATTTAGAATTTCGGAGTAGTCCATAATTTTATTACATTCGTATATATTTTATAGCAAATAGGTCAGATATCTTCATTTAACTTTCATAGAGTCCTTTTAGTTAAAAGTCTATTTAGTTAGTCTTTTTAATTGGACTCTTTTCTGATTGCACTGAACTAAACTTAAAGTCTAGCAGTCTGATATTATTTAATTCGTTTTCTCTGAAGGAGATACATGTAGAAACGTCATGCATCGGCATCATTGAAAGCCAAATCAAATTGCCTTTGTCAGTGGTCACTGTACATATGTACCTACCGACGTAAGTTTTTAGAAGCTTACAGTATCTATCTTGCATGTAGTGCAGTATCTACTTACCTTGATGATTGTAAGTTCAAAAAAACCGACCAAGTGAGAGTTGCACTCGCTCACCGAGGGTTCCGTACAAAATATATGCTAAAAGCGGACGCATCTATGATAATCCAGTGTTATCCGAGCCCTACTCCTAAGCAAAATGTAAGTAAGTACGCGGTGAGGGATTATTTTATATTGGTTACCGACATAGACTGACAGAAAAAAAATAGATTTTGATATTTATTACGAGCGTTGTGCTATAAGATATACGTAATTTCAAGTCTCTAGGACAACTAGAAGTACCCCATGGACTGAAATTTGTATAGAAACACTATAAAACTGGGACTGAGAAATAATAATGACTATATCTTTGGATTCCGTTGACTTAGAAGCTTGATTTTTTTTATGGGACCACAGACACAAGTATTTGATGTTCATTTCAACTTGATACCTTCACGCATTCCTGAGAAAGTGTCTTGAAACAGACAGACAGATAGACAGACGAACGGACATATCCTGAAAGGGTTCCGTTGTTGCCTTATCTCAACTTCGAAAATGTTTGTCTGATTTCATCGGAAAAGTGATTAAAACTCGACACTTTACGAAGCTGTGACAGGTTACTTTAGCTATAAACTGCAATCTTGTCACAGATACTACCTCCACAATCTAGTCTGTATAGACTAGATTAAATATCAACGAATGAATGAATTTAGCCTTTGCTCACATTCCAAGAATTTTCATAAGTTTTTTGTTTTTTTACTAATGGTAGGTAAAAAAACAATACACAAACATCTCATATATTGTATTTACATAATGTTACAAATATTACAATTCACGTACATATACACTAATCGAGGAGACGACATCGACACCGAGTAACGAGGAACATCGAGATCTTTGACTAGTATACGGGGGGCGGCAGCCATTTTGAAAATGTGAAAAATTTATGAATAACATACTTAATCAATTATATTTTTACTGTGACAAAAATCGTTAATATCGACTTATAACGGCGACCCTCTATAGCAAATGCTGCCTACCTCAGACCAAGAATCCTATAGACAAGACAGCCAAATAATAATACAACTATCGAACAAGATGGTCGTATACAATAGTAGACATATTGTTTGACAAGGGGTTAAAATAAGCCATTATGACACGAAGTGATTATTTGGACGAGCTCACGAAGTGAGCGAGGACAAATATGTCTGAAGGTCATAATGGCTTTTAGCCACGTGTTAAACACACTGATTTTCACATCGACTGCGGGAAAATAAGAAAGAGTTAACATTAAAATTGCATATTTCATGAAAAACTAAAAGTACAGTTTGAGCAATTCTATCAGAAAGTTTGGCCAATCTGATCAGGTTGATTTGTTCGTTTTTAATTATTCGTAAGGAGTATGTAGCCGGCCGCAAGTTTTTTTTTCAGTGTCATAGCAATTTGTATGGGATTATATGGCTTTCTTTTAAACCCTAGGGGCTAAATGTACTATTTTAGTCTCGCCTCGCGAAGCTAATATGACGTACTTTTTGAGCAGTAGAAGTGAAAATTAGAATAAGAGTGGCAGAGAGAAATATATTATTTTTTGTCTTTGTCATAGTTTCACTTTTCCACCGCTGCCACAACTGAGTTTGTGGCAAAGTTCTAAACAAAACATTATTTCTTTTCCCACATTAAAAACACAGAAACACAAAAAATGCCCATATAACAACGCCCAACTCTTCGTTCGATTTGACACTGCTGTAAAGGAAGGACAGTCGGAATGAGAACAGGTGTAATACGCGTTCTCATAGATGGCGCTAAGGTTATAATACCTTTCAAATAAAATTAATAGGTACATGGGGCAAAGCGGAGGGATAATTTCGAGGCGATTGGCACAGTGTTCGCTTGTGGAAGGGTTGACACGCTCGGTACCGGGTTCGAGTCCTGGTGTGACCACGTGCGAGAGCAATCGTATTTTTCTTTGCGCCTTGACTTGTATTTGTGTCACAAAACATTATTTGTAAAATTATCCGCCCAGATTACGTAGGTTATTTATAGTAAGCTGTCAGCCATTTTTAAACGTGTTCTTAATCTAGCTGCATAACAGTTATGTCCGTCCCTTATGGGTGTACGCTGATGTCAAGTTTATAGGATTCTTGGTCTGAGCTGCCCACGCTACGCATGAATGTCCCCGCTTCTGGGGAGGTGCGGGGTGTGGGAAGTGGATGATTTTGTGGGTAGCGTAGTCAGTGTGTAGGGCCGCCCTTATAAGTTGAAACAATCAACAATTTATGTCACAGTAAGAATATAATTAATTACTTGTGAAATAATACATATTAAAGGGTATAAAAATTGTGAAGCTTACTTATCCAGACTCCATTATTCCCTAAATTATTAAGAAATAACGAAATAAGCCAGAAATAAACGGAGACCTTATAAAAATTCTTGAAAAGTAAACTAATGATTTTTAGATGAGCATAATAAAAATCATTTGGTTTGATTCTAAAATTAATTACATATTCAAGAATATTTATAAGGTCGTCTACTCGTCTACGTGTTAGCTAGGTTTTTTTCTGACAGTCTTAAAAAGTTCGGTTTTCAAAGAAAATGTGATTATAAGTGGGTAGTCATAAATCAGATAATATTACATTATAACTTTTGATTGCGTGGAAGTTATTATATTATTATATAGACCTGATAGTGACTTTGCAAATGTGATTCTGAATTCGGATCCCAAAGGCCAAAACTATTGAAAATCAAATTATAATTTATTTGTGAGCAATAAGTAAACAAATAACATTTGTATACGAGTATTATGTGCAATTAACGCAAATTACTTGTACATTTCGTACTAGCTTATTTGGCTTAGGGCTAGGCTGGTTTTTATACTTTGTATAATGACCCTTAATCACTTGGAAGTTTGTAACATACCGTCCCTTTCGCTCTCGGTCAAACTGGATTTGAATGAGCGGAACGGAATTTTAAACTTCAGAGCAATCCTTCAGGCGAGGAGCACTTCACTAAGATCAGAAGAGAAAACCTTCAGTACTTCTATTCTACTATTATACTATTAATAATTGTGTACTCTCATGATAATTGTTGGACAAAGGCCTTCCGCAAGGATTTCCATAACGACCGGTTATGCACCGCCCTTTTTCAATGGTTTCCCACTATCTTCACCAGTTCATCGGTCCATCTTGTTGGGGGCCTTTCCACCGTCGTCCTGTAAGCGAACACCACTCTTGAACCTTTCTGCTCCAGCGGCCATGGGTTCTACGAGCAATGTGCCCCGCCCACTGCCACTTAAGTTTAGCAATTCTTTGAGCTATGTCGACGACCTAAGTTCTTCTGCGGATCTCCTCATTTCTAATTCGATCACGCAAGGAGACTCCGAGCATAGTGTCCTTTTGAGTGACTTTGTGCCTTCCTATGTGGCACATTGTGAGTGACCACGTTTTGTACCCCAATACGTATAAAACAATGGTAGTTTTTTCTCATCACTTGTAAAAGTGCTAGTGGCGCTATTTGGAAAATAACTTTGGAGTCCATAACTTGTATTTAAAAATCAAGCACTGCTCGACAAGTTTCGGTTCATTTTCTTCATTACGGCATTTCCCAAGAGGAGACCATTGTTGAGAAGAAAGCCGAAACAAACTCAACAGTCAACCTTTTTTTTCAAATCAACTCTTATCTATTACAATATTTGTACTTAGCCTATCTTAAAAATATATTTTGAAGGATAACTCAATGCGTAGTTCTCCAAGATTCAAATTACATGTCTGATTTTAAAATAAACAGAAAAAACATTGACCGTTCATTAATGTTAATGTTACCTAATCTTAATCTCTTAAATAGGCTGCCTATCCACTGGAGAGGAGCAGACGGAACTGTGCGAAATGGACCAATCAAGGTGCGTCACTGTTGAAACCCACACAAGCAAATTTGAATGTACGGAATGTGATTGGTTAATTTCGCACAGCTCCGCTTCGCTTCGCTCCAGTGGATAGGCAGCCATAGACTGAGAATTGTTAGAGTGCCCTACAGTATGTTTGCTTTAGATAGGGGAAGGTGGGGAACAGTGGATCTCGTGGGGAACAGTGGATCATTGCCTTTATTTTAGAGAAATAATAGTTTTATATCTATGCGATGGGACCAATAGGGTACATGCATGAATTTTTTTTATCGCTTTTCTCAACAAAATATGAAAATACCGTAAAAACGATTTCAAAAAGTGAAATCAAAATTAAAGTCAGCCAAGAAATACGCATGATATAGGCATTTTAAACTGCTAATTAGACGGCGATTTGACAGAGAGGTCCGACATGTACTGTTACGTCATAGTCTACGCCGGCCATATAAATTCCATATTAAATTCCGTTTTGCTAGAAAGGGATAGAATGAAATGTTTGATGGCTTATATCTTGTTTATTTTTACAGTTATTCGAAAAATTATTTTTGTCTACTGTTTGTTATATGAATGAGCTTTTAATAGAGCAAAAATAAAAAATCATGCATATTCCCTATTGAAAGAGTGCCTAATACGTAAGCAAAGTACAAACAAGACAGTTGTTTTCAATTTATTATTTTATCTAAAATATAGGCAATGATCCACTGTTTCTCACGAGATCCACTGTTGCCCACCTTCCCCTACTGTAAAAAGGGAGCGGAGAGGATAACTTTTCTGAACCAGTGAAATGTAAAATAATTTATAAATACGCCTTTCGTCTGCTACCTTTTTGACATCCCCTTATCGCCATCCCTTCGTGCCTTGCTGGTACCGTAGGAAACGACTCAGTTAAACAGTCGGCCTATGACAAAGTCACTACAGGTATTATCTGAGCGATCATTCCAAAAACACTTCCAAAATGGATGCCACCGGTTTTTCATTAAATCTAACACGCCATTAAGTTCCTCCATTGAACACGCAATAAATATTTACATTATGTACTTGCTTACAACTAGAACAGTCTTTAGTACACTATAGAGTCCATCACCTTCACACAATTATAAAAGATTCGCCTCTAATCTTGCACCTTCTTCAGTTTTTTTTGTTAGATTCCGGGAGGCCAGATTTATTGTTATTCTCGTTATCGTTTTGGGACCACATGGGTTTATGGTTGCAAACCGTCTTTGATATTTTGATATCTTCTTTGGGAGTCAGATGTCTTCTATTGGGGATCTGACCTTTATTATAAGACTAGCTAACAACGTCTCTGATCGCATTAACGTCTTTCAGATAAATCTAGCTACTTTACCATGTGTGTTGTATAGTCAAGCCAGGCTCAGGTGGTCGCACCGATATATTACTGCGAGGCTCTCAGAATCTGTACCAAGTGAGTTAATCATGAAGGATTGCCATTCATCCTCAAAAGTTTTGATGTGGTTTGGTCAGTCTTAGGATTCTTAGGTGGTTGCACCAGGAATTCACACCGTAACCCTTGGGCAATACCAATCAGTGCATAATTCATGAAGAGTCACCTTGTCACTAAGACTTTTGGTGTATCTTGGGTCAGGTTTAGATGATTTCACCAAGATTTCTCTCCAAAACCCTCATGGCTTGTACCAATAAGTAAGTGAATGTCAGAACCCTCAGAGGAAGGTGACGGCTCGTTTCTGTCCCTGCTAAACACACGCGACGGTCGCCTGGAACGGGGGGTTTTGCCGTCGCGGAGTTTGACGTCACCTGAAAAAAGGAAATAAATTTATAATACAATTACAATCGGTATAGGCATGATCAAATTTCAAGTAAACGAGGATCCAATTAAATCTTGGAAAAAAAGAAGCATTGAAAGATTCAGGGATTTTTAGGGAGGATAAATAAATAATGGCTTGCGATTATTCTAAAGCGCCTCTTAAATGAAAGTTAGGCGATTTGTAACTCTAACTCCAAGTTTAATCAAGACTCTTTTCTGACTTACCTATTTAGTTCTACCAGATTAATAACTAGAGTTCTTATTTTGAATTACCAGTACGTACTGTTAAAATATTCTAGCGGGGTATCATACAGTTCGGGTAAGTCTGTCTTGACTCGGCTTTTCTAGATCTCAATCAATGATCCGATGCACTATTGTCCTCACCAGTTACTTTATTAGCCATGATGTTAGAATCTTCCACCTAGTGTTCCTACAGCGTGATCGGCGTTTGTACTCGGTGCAGATTCACCCAATTGTTGCTTACTCTTAATTCCCTCCATGTTGTTCCTTTACTCTCCACACTGTCGGAAATGTGTTCTTCTAGAGACATCTCACCCGGTTAGAGTTCGAGGGGCCGCGCTTTTGGTTGTGTCTTGCATTATTCGCCTATTTGAAGATACCCTTGATTTATCTGATAATATAAAATAATGACTAGTATCCTTACCTGTCATTACCCAAGCAGTTAGACCGGCCGTGTTCTGCCGATGAAGTCTCATGGGGTTATCGTGTTGTTGCGTCGTGTGGAGCCGTCTAACTGAGACTCTCTCTCTTTCGATTGTCGCTTGCTTTATTCGCTTATTCTAAGAGACTCTCGAATTTTATTAAGTGGACTCACCTGTCATTACCCAAGCTGTTGGAATTATCGTGTTCTTCCAACGAAGTCTCGTGTGGCTTGGGCTCAGCGCGCCGCGCGGAGCCGTCCGACTGCCGCCGCGTGCCGGCGCGCCCGCAGAAGCACTTGCAGATTATACGCTTGAACGCGAACCTGGAATGCCAAAGGCAATTTGTATTTCTCTTGGTGCAAGAACGTATCAATTACAGCTATGCATAAATGAGATCATAATTTCCAACTAAAGCTCTTAATAACAGTTTTTTTTACTTAATACTAAAAAGCATAACATGATATGAATCTAAACGTCAACTCACAAGTAGGTTATGAGTTAACCTTTAGATGCATATCATATTATGCGTTTTAGTTTGGAAATGGCTTAATTGTCTCAAATTGCATGATGTTGATTTTCACTTGCGTCATTTTATTAGTATCATTTTGATACTGTATGTATCTAAGGGTTAGTAGCCCTATCGCAAAGAAAATATAAGAGCTGTAGCAGAGCAGTCATCTTACCTAAAGTCCTTAGAGAACAGCGCATATATGAGCGGGTTGATGGCAGAGTTGCAATAACCCAGCCAGAACAACACGGAGAAGATGATGGAAGGCACACAGTCGCCACAGAAGGCCCGGACTACGTAAACGCTGAAGAAGGGCAACCAGCAGAACACGAAGCCACCGACTATGATGCCAAGGGTCTTGGCCGCTTTAGTCTCCATTTTGAAGCGTTTCACCTGGAATCAGAAGATAAATGTTTCTATCGTATATGTTTTATTAACCTGATGAAGTCTTCTGCTTTAACCGTAACGTCTCTTTTCCACCATTTATCTCCATTGGTGTAATGCACTTAATGCGCTCAAGTCTGTTCTGGTAACCATCTTGGGGGATCGATTCGGCAGTTACTTTTGAATACTGTAAAGACTATTTTGGTAGATATTCATGAAATTGATTTACATCAGAGGAATCCTAAATAAACAGCATAAAAGCTGGTGATGAAGGTGGCTACGGTCTCATCAAGAAGAATGTAATAACAAAATGGTATTGTAATACTTACTTGTGCCTTTATGTTCCTCTTCCCCATCCTCCTGGTGGCTCTGGGCTTGTCATCAAACTCGTCGTACAGCGGGCCTGGAGCTAAGTGGTGTGGTGGCCTGACCCTCAGTCTGCTTTCAGTCAGCTCTCTGTGACAAATTCTGTCAGTGGTTTATTGAAACAAATATACTTAACATGGCCTCTGCTTGGTAATGTTATCATTAGAATAGTTAACAAATATTTGCCAAATATTATAAAGGGATTTGTTATCACAAAACTTTTATCCGTAAATAATGTTTGAGTTGGGTTTATAGGTAATAAATAGTAAGATAAGTAATGAAAAATGGATGCTGAAGAACTGAGCTATGAACATCAACCAGCGATAAAATTAGCTGATGATTTTAATTTGCAGCCAAATTTACTACTTTTACACATAAGAATATAGCTCAAGTTAATTATCAGTAATATGTAAACTATACATACATTAACTACTGATGTGGTTAGTACTGATAACCACGTTAAATATTACTACTCACCTAGTAAGCACATCACAAGGTATTGATAATAACTATAAACATGAAATTCAGAATAAAAATAATGATAACGATGGAGAAGAAAATGATGAAGATGATTACAATGAAGAAGGTTCAGATGATGATGATATCGATGATCGCCAACCTGCCGTCACGTTCGTAGTGCACAGCGTACAGCGAGGGGCTGGGGGACCGGCTTGGGGAGCGGGAGTTCTCGTGGGTTTGGCAGATCTGCTCTGATGAGGGGTAGGAGACCGAGATCTTGACTTTCTCGTGTGCCCGCCGGGCACTGGAGTGCCTGGAAGTGAAGAGGATGTGAAAATTTACAAGGTTTAGGTTAGGTATGGAAGATTTAACAGTTCACATGATTCTTTAATACCAGATAGCTTCTAGCAAACTAGTACAATCGCATGCCAAAGAAAATGAACTTCGGTAAGTCTTTGGTATCTACACGTATTGTTTTTTTTTCATATTTTTTTTCAAAACTTATTTGTAGAGCGAGCCATTGTGAAATTCTGGCATCAGACCGCAAAGGGTACAAACTTATGTGACTGAAAAGTGGAAAGTCATAGAAAATAGTAAAAAGGCATGCCATCATAATGTTATGCGCACAATACTAATTAGTATGTAAAGACAAGGTTCAATACCTTTTTGAATTAGAATCCTTACTATCAAACAGCACAACTTTTATGCGGTTCTGATTGTATTGTTGAAATTTAGTTATATAATTTAGAATGGTCTTATCGGGTCTACCTTCTGAGCCTTTCAGGGCTGGCACTAAGTGAGGTGCTTGTAGAATGGTTGGATGCAGTAGACAGTGGAGAGCCGTGCGGCCGCGTCGATCCGCGGCCTCGGTGTATCCGCAGTGTCAGACGATTATCGTCGAACCTACTGCCCAAGCCTTTCCCTGGAACGTTAAGACAAGATATCTATGAGTCATAATATCATTGACCAAGCGAGCGTAGCGAGCGAAGACCTCCATTTCAGTATAGGTATAACTACTTTCGTATGTCCGGCAGACGTCCGGTTGGCTGTTTTACTCTACAGGTCCCATTTCAACCGATTCTCATGATATTGACGTTCACTAAGAGAGCAATCCCACTTGCGGGAGGTTCTCACTCTGCGTTTTCCGGTGCGTGATCGCCACTCAAGAACTTAACGACTCCAACTGGCATCGCTTCTACTACAAGGAGTATTTTATACACAATGTTTTTTATAATTTCTTCAATTGTAACAGTTTTTTTTTGTTCTGAAATGTCCCCCCATAGGAGGAGTTGTTTGTATTGACGGGTACTACCGCCTGTTAAAATTAAGCAATCTAAAAAAGCATGGTGTATTATGACATGACTTTAACGACAGCACTAAGTGGTGTATTAGTTTTATCAAAAAATACACTTCTCTTTTTATAATAGAGCTAAATTATTATATAAAGTTTTCTCGAGAAGGAATGTAATGCAAGAACGTGGTAACAGTGATTATGCCAAGAACATTGTAACCGTTACATGGCTTGCCGAACTAATTTGAAGCAAAAACAAAATGTTTATTCGCATTAAATTTTCTGCCCTTAAAATTAAATAGAAAACAGAAGCTGTATGTATACGGGTAAAAGGTATTGTAAGGTTATCAGGCCAGATAACCGCAATCAGTGAGGTTCCCGCATTAAGACAAGTCTAAGGGATATCTTCAAAGCATTTAAATACACAGACGTTATTAGGGTTTCGTATCCAAAGGGAACCAACGGAACGGATTAAGCCGCCGCTTTCTTTCCGTCCATCTGTCTGTCTCACAGTAGCGTGGCGTTAGAAAAATTACAAGTGAAGCTGAAGCGTATTCATACAGACATAAATACATACATAAAATCACGCCTTTTTCCCATTACGGGGTAGGCAGAGACTACCTCCTTCCACTTGCTACGTAACGGTCTTGGCTTACAACTGCCGCTTCATCAACATTCGCTAATCTCTCTTCATACATGCTCGCCGGCTTAGAGTACTTTTCACTTGGCCTTGGCCTTGAAGCATATTCATTCACTCATATAAAAAAGGTAATTATAAGCCTTGGGCAATCCGGTGGGAATAGATTTATATGGACGCCACGCCACTGCTGCCTCATAGCTCTAACTCTTAAGCCATAATTGGTAGACACTTGAAATTTAAACAAGTTTGGGGATCATAGAAGTACCGTGTTTTTCAGTGTTGTTAGGAAAAAATCTAAAAATTAAACTGAATGGAGTTAACCGCTATTATTGGTGATTATCAGCAACTACAATGGTGTGCGGTCCATATAGGTATGAAGGCACTGACACCCAGAAAAACCATGGCTCCATACAGGCAGAGAGAAACTGCCTACCCTGAAGCCCTGAATGACCATGGCTCCATATAGGCACAGAAAGACTGCCTACCTTGGCCAAACACTTTTAGGTTTAGCTCAGTGGGAGTAACGTTGCCTGCGAAGCTGAAGTCTTGGGTTCAAATATATCTATTAAATATATCGTCGTCTGGTACCCATAACACAAGCCTTATTGGGTTTACCATGGGACTAGTTCGGTTTGTGTAAAATTGTCCCGTAATATTTATATAATACTAGCTTCTGCCCGCGACTACGTCCGCCTTAAATTCCTTTATCGCGGATAAAAGTATTTTTCCGGGATAAAAAGTAGCCTATGTCCTTCCCCGGTACTCAAACTATCTCCGAATGAAATTTCATTTAAATCGGTTCAGCGGTTTAAGCGTGAGGAGGTAACAAACAGACAGACAGACACACTTTCGCATTTATAATATAAGTATAGATTTACTAAAACCCTGTGCATGACACTGAGGAACTATGATATAATTTAATTCCTCCTAGTCCTCATTCCTCTTAAATGGTGCCCACAGAAGGTAGACGGATGAATGGGTGGCGCAGGACCAGTCGTATTGGCATTATTTGGGGAAGGCCTATATCCAGCAATGGACGTATTTTGGCTGATAATGATGATGTTCAAATAGTTCCCATTGAGCATGATGATGTTTCACCGCCTACTCACATCACTCTCATGAAAATTCAGAAATCGGTCACATATGTATAAAACCCGTTCTAATGTGCAACAGATCCCAATTTTTAGGGTCTGTAGAACAATACACCATCCGATTTTATCCAATCATAAAATTAGTATCGGATCGGATAGGATCCGAAGGTGTAGAACGGGTTTAAGTTCTAATATTATTTTGTGCGTACCGATTATGCTAAAATATCTATAGTATTATAAAGTTGTTAAAATGAAATGGCTGTATATTAAAGACATTTAATATATATATATATTGTTAGGGACTAATTGGCGGTCACAAAATCGAATGTTTTTTTTTGGGTTTTTTGTATGTTTGTATCGTCATCACGTCAAATTGGCTTAACAGATTATAAGTACAATAACGCTAGTCAAAAAAAAGAAAAAATGTACCTTATTTCATTCGAGCAAGGTTTACTTTACATTTCGCCTTTAAGACTCCGCTTATTGCACTTATCATTAGCAGGGCCACATTTGTTAAGGATACTTTTTACCCGACTACGCTGTCGAAAAAAACATAAACAAATAAGTACCTTTTGTAGTCCTAAATCCCTGATTAATTGCTTTCGTGGTTCTCACAGCAGCCTTGTATATCCGCCAGTAGAAGAACAGCATCACGAACATCGGGATGTAAAAGGAACCCAGGGCTGAGTACACCACATAACCAGCGTCGTTGGTAAGCTCACACGTCCAGGGGCAGTGCGGGTTGGGTGACCAGCCGTCTTTGAGCTCTTCTTCTTCAGGCTGTGGAAGAAGAAAAAGACCAGGAATAAATGGATATGAATACCTTTATTTAAGGCTAGTAGGTGAGATGGATGAGTGTCTCAGTCGACAGTAAATAGAGTCTGGCTAAAGATGAGTTAGATGAGACTGGAATCAACCCCCAAATTTAAAAATTTTGCTGCAGTTTGTCTTTATGAGCTTTAAACAAATTTATTGCTTTTGTCATTAATTATTAAGTTATTAGTTAATGAGAAAAAACATTCAAAGGAGGTGGGCTAATTGGCCTATTAACCGTTTAAAAACCGTTGTGCAGAACAAAAAACCTATAACAGTTAAAAATACTTATTGATGGAGTGTTTTCATTTTGCCATAACTTGTTTCACACTGCGATTTAAGATATCCCGCCATACAAGAAGTTGTAGAATATGAAAAAACTTTTCAAATGACATATGGCTTGTCATTACTGGTTTTTAGGCCAGTGACCATACAAAACTGCTCACCCTCCTTTTTTATATCTAGCTCTAATAGGCACATTGTAGCCACATTTCTTAATTTCGCGATTGATTCCAGTCTCATCTTTCACTAGCCAGACTCTGATGACTAGTTGAACTAGCGACACATTACTCACATATTATTTCAAGAGTGTAGTTACAGTTGCAGAATTAGGTATATCTCCAGTGTTGAAACTACGTTGTCGTAGTTTCAACACTGGGAGTCGTAAGGGCTCAAAGTCATAATATTATGGTTAACAGCTAACTTCTAGTAAAGATTGAGGGTGTATTAAGATGTACCACAACGACTCGACAACACTGCGACAAAAAGTCGTAACGCTGTGGCTACGTGGGTATAGTTTGGCTTCAGCTTCTTGCATGTGCTTGGATTGCGGTTGGGGTGAATAAAACTATTTATTTTCATATAAATTATCGCCTGGCCACGTGGTAGTCGCTGTGGTATGGTTGTGGTTGTCGTGTGGTTGTGGTATTTGTAGGACGTCTGAAGCTTGATTAAACATTAATCGTAATTTTAGGAGTAATAATATTTTATCTTACAGAGTGGAAAGCGGATGAAATGAATTTTTTAGCGGCTTAAATAGCAATGGCAATGATAAATGCCATTATTCATTGACACAAACTGAAATAAGTAAGTAAACTAAACGCGCGTTATTGCAGATATTTTTGATAAAATAAAAAAAAAACTGCTGTTTCAATGAGTTAAGTTTGCTAAACTGACAATTAAATGACTAAAATTATCCACTGCTAAAATTATCCCAGTCCGTACGAGGTGTTAGAGCCATTACAACATTTATCCACTTCTAACTATCAAACTTTTCCTAACTGACCCTTATCAATGAGCCTATATCAAACAGGTAGATAAACCCAGAAAACAAGTATGTGTCAGTATCAAAAGTACTTCAATATCTGTCTACCCTAAAAGGGTCGTGGGTATAATTATTACTTTTAAACCTTACTAATGGTTTGACTACACACAGACTAGTAGAACGCCGTGAAGATCTACGGCGCGTTTGTGAGCCAAAATGGCATCGACGTACACTCGAATGATCCTCTATTGCCGAGAGTCAAGGCTGCTTTTACGGTAATTTATCGTATGGCAAGGGTAGGTGTTCGTATTTGCCTTATTACTTATTAACGCTGATACCCGCTCTGGCACCTGTCTAATCGTCTTATGTGTTTATAGCAAACGATATAAATGCCTACATGTTACTCGTACAACGTAGAGAATTGACAACGAGCCTATTATTGCGTGTTATTGTGTAATTGTGTTCCTAGATTGCTTTGATTTACTAATTTCATTTCATTGCTACGGACTTGGAAGTTAGTGATTAACAAATCATACATACGAACATACGAGAATGAAAGCTTCAATTTCATAGTTACCTACTAGAATTCATAGTAGTTACGACTGTTCTGAAAACGAAATACACAGCTAATATTCCACCGTAGGCTTTTATAAATATCCTTGTACTTTGATGGCGTCGAAGAGGTGGTTGTAAAATAAATATAAAGGTTTTATGCCTCAATTATGTTTAGTAGGCACTACTATTCTGAGAGCGAAATAACTTTCTGTCCCAGTGCCTAAGTAATTAGTTTGAGAGCTGTGTCACTTTTATGATGAGACATGTGGTCCGAATTCGACACGTGTAAGGATATTATGTTAGTAATGTTGCTAATATTCTGTCTATCTAATAATTTCAAGATAATAATAAATAAGATATCATATTATGCTTTGCTTATTATTCCAGTAGGCTAATCAAATCAAAAGTCGCACAGTACGTTTTACATGCATTTATTTGAGTATAACGCATATTATCTATAATACAACGATGACTTATATAGGCATTTATTAGTACTAGAATGCTCCCGCAACTTCGTACGCGGAGGGGGAAAAGTCATAATTCTCTTTTTTTCTTCAGTGTAGTCGGGTAATAAATATCCTATAACCATCTGGAGATACCCGGCTACCCGTGTGCTGAAAATAGTTGAAATCGGTTTAGCCGATTTTGCGTGATGAAGCCACAACGACACATACAAACATACATAAAATCCAAAAAAAATATTTTTCGTTTTAGTAAACTCGAAATAGTCCGTAACAATCATTTTTTTGAAAATATCTTCAATGTACAGACATTTAATTTTTACAACTTTTCTCCAATTTGCTCGGAAATGTTTAAATTAAAGTAGTAAAAACACACCGCGAAGAACGATGGACTTCGTTGATACGATAATCAATTTAAAAAAAGTGGCATTACTTCCCGGACATGCCCGGGAAGTGTACATTTTATTGTGCAGGTTTTTACTTTTAATTTCATCCAAGACTTTGAAAATTCACCATACAGCCGTAACATATATAAAACCGAGATTTAAAAAAAATTGAATTGTTTTCTGCGTTTAGTTATTGCATGGTTAATGCCAATAATAATAGAAAAAAAAAATATTGTGTCCAAATCATAATACAGTTTATGTAGTCTTAATGATCTTAAGGAACTGATAAATATTTTGTAGCAAAGGTATGTTTTCTTTAATGTTGTGCCTTTAGGAATTGCCGATTCAACTAAAAGTAATAATGTATATATTTATTTTAACTGTTGCTATGGGTTTTCTTTTTATTTATTTTCATTACTATATTTCATGTGGAACCAAATATACAATTCGGACCCAAAACTTTTAACTTTCATATCCTTAAAAAAAATAAGGCGGGAACATGAATTTCATTTTTCATTTTGTCAAAGATTGTCTGTCATGTTATTTTTACGAAAATAAGTTACATAAGCATGTGTCAAATTTCCTCGCATATTTGGAGAAAAGCAGTATACATGCCTCGGCAGGAATGTCATTTCGTGGATTCGTATCTATTGATGTTTTTGGCTACGCCTCGTCCTTCAAAACCGTACTCATCCACGAAATGACTTTTCCCGCCCTCTGCAGTAATATACTATTATAATAGTATAAATAATATGAAGAATATAAATTGACGTCAACAGGTGTCGGCATAGCACGAGCTAGAGTTGGGGATGAAAACTTCTTATCGATTATATCAACCTTGGGGATGTCCTAAATAAAACACGTTTATAGGACACCATTGAATCTAGTCGATTTTCTTCTACAATCACTGCTTTTATTTATCTCATATCAGCCTTATGGGCTCCACTGCTAAAACAAAGGTCTTCTCCAAGAATTTGCATAATCATCGGTCGTGTGCCACCCTGATCCAACGGTTTCCCGCGATCTTCACCAGATCATCGGTCTATCTTGTTGCAAAACCAAGGTCGTCAATATAGCTCGGAGAGTTGCTAGACCTTAAGTGGCTTTGATCGGGGCACATTGCTCGTAGAACCGATAGCCGCTAAAGGAGAAAGGTTCTCAAGTGTTGGCTGCGTACAGGACGATGCGGCACGGGGAGGCCCCCAACAAGATGGACCCATGATCTAATAAAGATCGCGAGAAACCGTTGGTGTGGAGATCATTGGGAGAGGACTTTGTCTAGCCGTACAGTTTCTTAGACTAATATGATGAAGATGATGTGCAGCAGAGATTGTAGGAGAAACGCTAAATACTGGATTAACTAGTATCCTATAGAAGTTTCTCATATAGAACATCCCCAAGGATGATATTTAGTGATAGAAATTTAGATGATAGAAGTTACTATGTTGAGAAATGATGCATATCATCAAAATTACCAACTTTTTTGTCCTTCCATCCAACAAAACCTAGGAAGCAGATCACGAACGACAGCACCCACGATCAGCAATGAATGCCTTAGCTCTAGTCTCTCGCCATTGGCTCATGATGCTGACCCCAGCATTTGTTGCTGACGGGCAGAGGTTTAGGGTAAAGAGAGCTCCATAATGGTAGCTAGTTCTCAATACGAATAACCTTATTTGGTAATGGAGGAACGTCAAAACATTTAAATTTGAGACGTTTAGATTATATCACTGGGTGGACAGATTCTGAAGAGGAGACCATGCATAAGAAAATGTACTATAGGGAATTCTGTTAGAATAGTAATGATTCACGGAAAACGTTCGGTTGAGACGTTTTTTAATCGGCTCAGATCGGATCGGCTTCAATGGCGTATTGTACTGTCCTCATTAGACAATGCGCGATATCTAAAAAAAAGTCAACAGAATTCAATTTTGGAGTTGGATTGGGGTTCCATTTAATTCAAGTGTAATTTTAAGATTACTGCCAATTGCCTTATGAGGCCAGTATACGACATGCATGATGTTGAGGATAAGAGATGCTTGGCGATTGGACAGACTATATATGTAATGGGTGAGTTAAAGTCAAACGTTACCAACCTTCTTATCCTTCCACCCAACCAAAGGTGGGAAGCATATCACGAACGACAGCACCCATAGTCCAGCAATCAGGGCCTTAGCTCTCCGTCGGCTCATTATGCTGGGGTAGCTAACGGGGCGGGTTACGGCCACGTAGCGATCCAGGGAGATGGCACACAGGTTCAGGATGGAGGCGGTGCACATCCAGACGTCCACAGCCAACCAGACTGAGCACCAGACGTCTCCAAATATCCATATCTGGAAAGAGAAGCCGAGTTAAAAATTGCTGCAAACATATCTATTCTACTATTAAATTTCAATCTAGTTGCCTTACAGGAGTCGCGATTTCAAGGAAAATCTTACCAGCGCAATCTAAAAATGTTTAAAGTATAATGTTGATAACAACGCCATCTCACGGTCGTCTCGTCATCACGTCGAAACGGCTGAACGGATCTCAAACGTCTATAGTGTAAGGATAGTAAAACGTACGAGGATGGTTAAATGATAATTTTTACCTGACTACACTCAGGAAAAAAGACGGTTAAGACTTTTTCCTCCCCTGCGAATGTAGAAGTAGGCATTTTTCCAGTCATCATCATCATCTAGTTTTAGTTTAGATTTTTGATACAGGGATAATTGAATAGTCATTAATACTTTTTCAATACATTGCAATAAAGTTTTCTAAGGAGTTATTGCTACTACTTTCCACAGCCGCTACGTCAAGTTTTGTTTGCTTAGGTAAGTTTACAGTGTACTCAATTAATAATTTACTCCTTGAGTAAGTTAGTCTGTAATATAATTAATAACGATAACTTTTTAGTTATTTCAGGAATAACCACGGGGCATATTTCAGTTTGACGCAAATACACCCACATAGTTTGCGTCATTTGAGTCGGTTCTACTACAATATTCTCATATCCATGTTTGTAACTGTAGCAAGAGTGAATAATTAACGTAGTCCTCATTATATGAGTATTAAAATTTATAACCACCGTAAAATAATGACTACCTACGTAGGTCACTCGATAAGTTTTGAGATGCTCGAAATTCGAAAATGGAACGCACCTGAATCATATGTTTTTAAGAAGCAAATTTATTTAAAAATAGAACACAAGTTGCCGATTCGCTCCAATTTAAAAAATGAATATGTTACGGTCATTTTTCTAAAACGGTTCCCGCGTTTTCAAATCAAATCAAATCAAATCAAAATATTCTTTATTCAAGTAGGCCTAGTTACAAGCACTTTCGAAATGTCAGTTACATGAGAGTGAATGTTTGCTGGGAGAAATACAATATGATCCAACTTTTGCTGCAAGGATTAGGGAAACCTAGAAAAACCTAATCAGATCATTTAACTTAAATGTAATATTATTGATAAAATCATCATTTTAAAAATTTAAATAATCAATAAGATAAATCCCAAAAGGATTGTCAATAAAAAATAAATAATTTAGAATGTGTCTAGAATAAAATTCTAAATGTCAGAGTATATAAAACTATTAAGATTAAAAAATAATAATACCTTAGGTATTCGTTAAAATAATTATTCATATACCTACATGACGCTACTATTTACATTAATCCCACGCGGCTTCATCATTCATGTAGTCTTGTGTGCTATAATAAGCTTTAGAAAATAATTTTCGTTTCACAATATTTTTGAATTTACCAATAGACAAGTCAGTTTATTATAGAATCTCACACAGTTACCAATGAATGATCTCCTTATTTTATGGAGCCTAGTAGCAGGCACTGCGAGCTTATGCTTATTTCAAGTATTAATATTATGTATATCACAGTTCTTCTTAAAGTCGGTAATATTTTTATGTACATACATAATATTCTCATAAATGTATTGACTGCACTGTCATTATATTAATGTCCTTAAACTTATCTCTAAGCGAGTCTCTATATTATAAACAAAGATCAGAAACTAATGAAAAAAATTTTCGACGATACTGGACTTGAACCAGTGCCTTGAGCCAGACCGGAGTCGGATGCACCATACAGAGATCCATAAGCAAGAACAGATGACAAAATTCGTCGACTGCTGGTGTGGATGATTAGCTCAGATGGTAGAGCGTGCTGCCCCGGTCTGGCTCAAGGCACTGGTTCAAGTCCAGTATCGTCGAAATTTTTTTTCATTTGTTTCTGATCTTTGTTTATAATAATAACGCTAGTGGAGTGATCCACTAATAAATTGCAAAATTGTGATTATTATCATGATATTTGTAAAACAAACAGTACGAGTCTCTATAGTTCATTTTATATATCGCACGAACAGCCCGCTTCTGCAGAACAAATATAGTATTAATGTCGGAAGCACTGCCCCATAGTAAGATGCCATACGACATAATACTGTGGAAATAACTGAAATAAACTAATCGAGCCGTTATCACGTCTGTTAATTGACGAATCTTACTTACTGCAAAAGCTGCAGAACTCAAGTCTATTCGAGAGATTAGCAATATGGGGACCCCATTGGAGCTTAGAATCTAATGTTATACCGAGAAAGACTGTACTATTAGCTAGTTCCAGTTCCTCACCTTTAACCATAACGCTTGCTTGCTCGTGTTTTACGTTACTCGTGACAAACTTAACACATTTTTTCTTTGTAACGATGGAGCTTAACCGCGAACATTTGCGTGCTATGATATTTTATGATTTTAAATTTTGTTTATCTGAACAGTTGTGTTTGCAACGATTGTAGATAGCGTTAGGAGATTCTGCTCCTCCACGGGCAACAGTTTTTAGATGGTTCAACGAATTTAAAAGGGGTAAAACCAGCCTCGAAGATGACCACCAAAGTGGTCGCCCGCAAACAGCAGTAACTGCAGAAAACGTGTGGACTGCTGAAATGTTGGTGCGAGAAGATCCACGAATAACATACAAAGACATAAAGAATATCTTAGGCGTCAGTTCAGGGAGCGTTAGCATCATTCTACATCAACTTCTTGGAGTAAGGAAGCTCTGTTGTCGTTGGATACCACGTTTGCTCTCCGATACTGAGAAACAGGCTCGTGTAGCTTGGTGTCGTGAGATGCGCTTACGATTGGACAACCGGACATCGCGGCGTGTACATGTGCGGAATTAATTACAGGTGACGAAACATGGATTGATCCGGAAAACAAGCGACAATCGTCAGTATGGGTCTTCTCAGAGGGAAAGTTACCAACAAAACTACGAAGATTTCGTAACGTCGGCAAAAAAATCGTAGCTAGTTTCTTTTCACGGGGCGGACATTTATCAACATCAATGCAGGAAAATAATAGGTCAGTCAACTCTGATTAGTATACTACAGTAGCATTGCCGCAAGTTTTCAAAGCAGTGCGAGAGAGGAAACCAAAGACTGGACTTCGGGGAATCTTGCTGCATCACGATAACGCCTTTTCACATACGTCCCTCAGAACGAAGGCGTTTATTGAGAAAGTTGGGATAGAAACCTTACCACATCCACCCTACAGTCCTGACTTAGCTCCCTGTGATTTATTTTTGTTCCCGGTGTTGAAGGAAAAAATAAAAGGGGAGTTTTTTTCGAATGCTGAAGAAGCGGTGGCTGCATATGAAGAAGCAATTTCGGACCTGATGAAGACTGGCAAAAGTGCTTCCAAAGTTGGTTCAGACGAATGGAACTTTGTATAGAGAGTAATGGAGAGTATTTTGAAAAAAAGTAAAATAAATAATACTAATATCTTCAATAGTTTTTTTTTATCTCAAAATTTATCGAGTGACCTACGTATTTATAAATTTCTCAAGATGGTTAACATTGCAGCAATCCGCATATTATGTCACAGCGACGGGATAGCGTGACGAGAACGTGACAAGAGGCAGATCCTATCTATCTATCGATCAGCCACGGACGTCCATTGTTGAACACAGGCGCATTCACCGATTCCCCACGACCCTAAAGGTGCATCCACATTTGTATCATTTGCCCGTATCAGATCATCGTCGCGTGGCATGATCGCGTCTCACGATCACGCATTTGGACGTCGCGCCGATCGGATTGCTCGAAATCCATTTTGCTACGCGTATCACACAGTTATATCGGACGAGTACGGCATGATCGGCGCGCCGACAGTAAGCGTCCAAGCAGCGCGATACGCAGTCATGCAACGGCACGGATACGAGCAAATGATACAAGTGTGGACGCACCTTTACGAGGTCATCCGTCCATCTAGTCGGGAGCCGTCCTAATTTAATTTTTACAACTTTATAATAGTATAGATGCGCAAGAAAGGGCACAGCGGGAGCTTTCATCCAGGGACGACATGCAAATGTGGCCCTTACTATCCATATCTAACTCCTTTTTTTTAGGGTTCCGTAGCCAAAATGGCAAAAACGGAACCATTATAGTTTTGTCATGTCCGTCCGTCCGTCCGTCCGTATGACACAGGCATTTTACTCAAAAACTATAAGATGTATATTGATGAAAATTAGAACATAGGTGTCTTGTGTAAGCCGCTACTTAGTTTGATAGATAACATAAAAAATATATATATTTCTAGGGGGGGCACTCCATACATGTAACCGAAACCGAATAATTTTTTTTCGCTAAATATCGATGTGTGGCACATCATTCGACAGATCTTCTTAAAACACTTCGAGATTTAAAAAAAAAATTGATTTGGTGAATATTTTCGGAAATATTCGCTCCGAAAGTAGCAAAAATTGTGTTCCCCCCCTCTATTTTCTAAACGGTACATAAAAAAAATATGAAAAAATTTACAAATATAAACTTCCAAAAAAGGAGGAGGTTCTCAATTCGACGAAATGTTTTTTTTTTTTTTTGTTTTTTTATGGATGTTCACCGATTACTCAAAGACTACTTGACCGATTTCAAAAAAAATTTTTGGTTTTATAGAAGGTACTTTCTAGTTGGTCCCATTTAATTTTGGTGAAGATCTGATGATGGAATCCATGAGGAATTGAAGGAACTCCTCAAATATTGTAGGCATACATTTAACGATTTTGGTATTATAAGAAACATAATAAGCATTTGCATTCAGAAAGTGTAAATTGGTGAAGTGGAACTGATGCAGAAGACCACAGAATGCCATCGGAACTCCTCAATGATAAATGATTTACGGGTGGCGACAAAATGTCTTGATTAATTTAGCTAAGCAACTTCATAGTCACAAATTTAAATGTTCCTGATGAGAATGGTACCATCGAAATGATTTGATGATGGAGCCGGAAGGTAGGCACCAGATCTATGTAATAAAATAATGTATGCTAGCCGTGTTTGGGCTTGTTTGAATCGTCACGAGATACACTTTTAAGTAATGATTAACTAAAAAGTGTAAAATAAATAAACTTGTAAACAAAAAAATAAAACCGACTCCAAAACTAAAACATAAAAAATAACGCCATAATTCAGTTTCTTCAAATTACTTACAAGTAACCGTTTGTAGACTCAATCTATACAGTATATAGAATTAATGTTATTTTGGAGTTGGTGCCATCGTGTCACAACTTACTAAAATCGTCAATTTTCAATATTTTACACATTCTTTATATGGCACCGACGCCAAAATAAATATGAGTATACAAACGGTTACTTGTAAGTAATTTGAAGAAACTGAATTATGGCGTTATTTTTTACTTTTTAGTTTTTTTTGGAGTCGGTTTTATTTTTTTGTTTTCAACATGATCGGACATACAGTTTTTAAGTTATTGCGCTTCGCAGCAAAAGGACGTAAGTGCCGGGTAGATACGCTCTTGTGTTAGTGTTTTTTTTTTTCACATCGTATTTTTTTCATCTGTAGTGCATTTTTTTTGTACAAACGGCTGCGTAACCCTACATTGAGCATGGTCCAACATGCTCTTGGTCGGTTTTTTGATTAAGGTTTGTCGGGTAAAAAACTTCCTATAACTGTCGGATGCCCAGCTAAATAGTTAGAATCTGTGCAGCATTTTAGGCTGCAGTAACGTTCCACTTATTTTTTGTAATATATCTTCGATATGTACAGACATTTCACTTTGAAACTTTATAATAAGTAGTACCTATTGTAGATGAGAAGGAAAGGGTTTTAGCACAGCCAGTAGGCGGTGACTGAACATCTATCTTGTACGACTTGCAAATGTGGCCCCTACTACGAATTTCTATCTCGATACATATTTATGTTTGTTTGTTTGTAAAACAAAGACGTTAAAGTAATACATTTGTAGTTGTACAAAGGCGAACATATGTTGAATATGATAGAAAATGTTACTTTCTAATACGTGACATTGGTAGACAGATTGGTATAAGAGTATTGGCAGATTACATCATTTGAGCCATAGGTCGTCCACTGCTGGACACAGGCTTCCTCAATTGACTTCCACATGGGCTGGATAGAGGCGACCTGCATCCAGCGAGTCCCGTCCGACTACCTTGTGGGTCTCCACGCTGCGCTTGCCAGTACGAGGTCTCCACTCGAGACCATTTTTGCCCCAACGGCCATCGATTCTTCAAACTATGCGCCCTGCCTGCCACTTCAGTTTGCTTACTTACAGCTTGGGCAATAATTATGTAGGTACATACAGATTTTTTTGTCGTTTCAGGTGTTGTTTCTTTTTCAAAATGGCGGAGATATAGGGGTTTAAAAACTCACGAGGTTTATAGCTCACAGAGCCACTAGTTTAATTTTGAAATGTCACGTTTATTTTGTAAGACTTCGTCAAGGAATGCCTATTCGTAAACCACGCCCCTAACGCCAAGCCGGCCAATGAGCGGAATTTGTAATAAGGTACGCATTTATTGCTCGCGCGCATCAAAGAAACCGAAAGCGAATACACTATATTCTTGGGGTTTTTTAGCGTATGTGCCAGATGTAAAAGTGCAATGAAATCGAAGATATTATTATTTTTTGTTAACATTTAAGTTAGTGACTTAAAAGAAAAAGAGAAGAAAGACATATTTACATAATTTTGCCGTTTATTCAAACGTCGTTTGTACAAACTAGATAAAAACGGAAAATAGACGCTGTCTTGGATTTCTTTTCTATCGAGGAAATTTTCAACTAACATGTATCCGCGTTAGGCGCTGAATAGGTTATATAATCAAAAAACATATCTGAAAACCAGCCTGTTTTAAACATATACTAGATCTGAAATAAAACAATTTAACGGATTATATCGCGTATATTATCTTATTTTAGTTCACGACGTCTCGGAAGCTTTTCAGCTTTCCATGGTCACGGGTGGACAGAATGTTAAATTGTTTCATTTCAATGAGTAATAATCGCGGAAACAGAAGAAAATATTCTATACTAGATTTGTCGAAGTGAGTTTCCACCGAGTTGCAATAGTAGTTCGTCGCCACGCAGGCGACAGATGTTGGCGAGATTAAATTTAATTAAATTAATATTGCCACACGGCGACAGGGTTCTTTGGATAATCTCCGGCAGGTCGGTCAGGGTGTTTTGTGAGTTATGTATACAGTCAAGATCACGCGATAAAGAGGAAATTTCATTTTTCTCTTTGCTCGATAAACTTATCGCTGCAGTGAAAGAGTTGGTCTCAGCCCCTAGGGCAATACAATTTCTAATTATTTTTATTTGGGGGCATCAACAGCAATACAAAAAAATAAACACAATTGAAACCACAAAAACCACAGTATCCACAAAAGTACAATTTAGGTATATAGTGGAAACTGGATAAGTGGAACCTGGGTTAGTGGAAAACCTCTTTAAGTGGACCCAAGTTCTCGGTTCCAGTCCCCTGGCAACGAATTACCTCTATAAGTGGAATCTTGGGACCTCTATATGCGGAATCAAATTTTTCGAAAATTTCTTATTTTTAGCTCTGTAACTGGAAGCAGCTGTCTCCAAAACCTCTATGAGTGAAATAGCTCGGCGTTATAAAATTTGTATTTGTAATGAACCGTCACAAGGAAGGTAGTTTGTTTCGTTAACATTATGCTTTGTGTTTTAACTACGTACTGTTAGATAAGCAATGCCTAAATCAAGTGTTTATCTCTTCGGGATAAATAAAAATTATAAAAGACTATGAAAATGGGAAGTCGCGTGAAGATATCAGTGTCTAGTTTAGTGTGCCACAGTCTACGCTTTGTAGAATAATTAGAGATAAGGAGAAGATTAAATCTCAGTCTACGGACGGGCTAGGAAAAACAAAACGAATACACAGGAGTTAGGATTACATACCTATTTTTTGGTAATACATATATACATACATATTTAATAAAAGATGATTATTTAAGTCTTGATCTTTTATTTGACCATATACGTGACCTCTATAAGCGACATTACTAGCATCCATAACCTCTGTTAGTGAGAAAACGTTTTATTTGAACTTGGTTAAGTGGAAAACTGGATAAATGGAAATCCTTGGACTTTCTCAAAACACGTTGCATACAGCCTAGGAACGGGTGAAGTCATACATGCCTACCTTATATCGGGAAATTAAGAACTTTGTTCTGCAGCTATGTTAAAACTTGTGTTTTCATAACAAAAGTTACCTTACATTTCATGGGTTATTCATTAGTATTATTTTCATGCTTTCAATATGGACTTTCCCATCCAAATTTAAAAGCTCATAGAACAAGCTACATGTGAGGTGTCGAAATACATTTTTTAAGGATTTTTATCATAAAAACTACCATTTCACATCAAATTTTTATTTAGATTTGAGTACAGTCAACATCCCTATTAGGATTGATGAATATTTCATCGTTTTCCCTTTCAATTTAAGTGAAACAAATCTTATTGAACGCAAGACTAGAATCCATTATAACAAACCATTATCAGATTAAGTTAATTAATATTGCCGTACGGCGACGGGTTTCTTTGGATAATCTCCGGTAGGTCGGTTAGGGAGTTTCGTGAGCTATGTGAGATATACAGTACAGTCAGGATCATAAAACAAACAGAAAACATTATTATTGGATGAAAACGGTTTTTAACCCCAAAGACAATAATGAGATTTGCATACAACGTAATCGCGAGGAACCCGCATAATTTTACCAGCGTATACCTGAGGTCATTAGTACCAAAAAAAATTATATGAACCCTAGGCAAATCTAGCTTGAAAATGTATCGTAAGCCTACGCACACAGATATAGTTTTCCCGGCTTCTTCTACACACCCATGACAACACAAGTTAGCAGCGTATACGTGCATAGGTTATTGACAGTCCCTCATTCTGATGCAAATTTTTATTTGGAATTAGAGGTTTCAAATGGATATAGTCTCTTGTGGATAGCATCATCAGAAAGAAATAAATTCGGACAATTAACAATTTACTGTATGCTGCACGTTCTTCTGACCGTATTAAGAAATATAAAAGCTGATGTAGAACCTGAGTCAGGAGCTTGGGAACACAAGAACACCTGGGAACATTATTGGACGCCGACTCTCTTAGGATATGCAGCCCCGCATTAAGGCTTGGGTGTAGAGTGTGTGAACCTCACGGTTGTGTTTGTGGGGTGATGGTTGAAGCGAATGGTCACCACGGACTGAATTGTGTACGATGTGCAGGTAGATTTCCCCGACACCACGCTATCAATGATATTGTACGGCGGGCTGTGGTGTCGGCAAACCTACCTTGCGTATTGGAACCTCAGGGTCTCAACCGAACAGATAGTAAGAGGCCTGACAGTCTTACACTGGTTCCTTGGGCAAAAGGGCGAAGCCTGTTGTGGGACGCTACTTGCGTAAACACTTTCGCAGCGTCTCATCTTGCGCAGACAACGAGATTGGCTGGAGGGGCTGAAGAAATCGCGGCAAGATTCAAGCTTGCCAAATATTCTAATTTGAAACCAGTGTACGACTTCGTACCTCTTGCGCTTGAAACTGCGGGGCCCTGGTATTTCGAGGCTAAGCAATTTTTACAGGCCTTAGGAAAACGTATGAGAGATAGGGGTTGCGATCAAAGATCTGCTTCGTACCTGGTTCAACGTATTTCTTTGGCTATCCAGCGCGGGAATGCAGCAGATATTTTTGATACGTTTGAGCCGGGTACTTATAGGGCAGCGGATTAATGTTGTAATTTTTTTTTTTTTTTTTTGTGTGCATTACATTTATTTTGAAAAAGAAAGAAAAAAAAATACGAGTAAAAATATAAATGTAAATTAGTTTTGAAAATATTATAAATTTTCATGTAAACTATTTATTATGATTATTAAAGTGCATTAGGCTCTTTCGATCGCGACGTTGCTACTCTGTTGCCAAGTTCTCGTCGCTATTAACAGACATCCAAGAATGAGAGCTACCACTCACTAAAGTCATCCTTTCTTGGAAAAATAATCGTCAACATTTTAGTAAAAAGAATAGATTTTCGTAGAGAAGCGAAATTTATTCATGTTTTATGTACAAAAATCGACAAAACTATTGTCAGAGTGCAGAGGTATTGAGAGAGGCCCGGACTGTATATCTGGTTGACTGTACTCTGTAATCACTTCGGTTAATCTTATTATACGCCAACACATGCTGGTATTCACGAAGCTACTTATGTATACAAATGTTAAATATATTCATAGAACTGTCTACGTACTTTACTCAAGCTTGTTATTTTATTTTCCAACTGAAAGTTTTTGTTGTGTTGCATTCACTTTAGGGTTGTGTAGTCAAATATTTATAGTTTCGCTGTGAAATACGGAAAAATTAACTTTATTTTGCAAGTAGTACAAGGGCACTTTTGGAACATTTGCAGAAAATATGGACCCATAACTTGTCCCAAAATTTTGAGGGGAAAAATATTTCTCAGATGCGTTACGTTCATAAAAAGAAAAAAAAAACATTTATAGATATTAAAATGCAAGGAAACTGAGATGGAAATTTAGCACATTTTTTGTGCCATAATTTTGTATCGAAAAATATTTCTCAGATGCGTTTCGTTCCCTCCTCCTTGTGTCGTGTTCCTCATTGCTGAGGGTCGTGACCTCCACGAATTATTTTGTGGACGATCGCTTTCCATTTGTTGCGATCTTCTGCAATATGTAATGCCTCGTGAACTTTTTTCTTGGTGTTGTCGCGGATCTGTTTCGATTGTCGTTCATAGGAGTACCAAAATCATTATTCTTAAAAAGTAAAGGTAATTTTTTTCTGCAAATCACCCATTTTACAACTCTGAGTCTATCGGCATTTCCAGGAGAAGACCATTGTTGAGAAGAAAGCCGAAATAAATCCAACATTAAGACATCTTATATACTGTTATAAAGTATTAAAAATTAAATGTCTGCACATTGGGGAAAAATTAAAATATATATATATTGTAACGGGCTATTTGGAGGAAACTGAATAGAAAAATATAATTTTTGGATTTTTTGTAAGTTTGTATGTGCCGTCGAATTAACTTGATGAAGCCACATGGCTTCATCAAGCTAAATCGACATTTATCCGATTACGCTGAAGCAAAAAGAGGGTTATGATATTTCCCTCCTCCACGATCAAAGTTGCGGGCGCCTTCTAGTTTATAATATTAGCAGGATAACTATTTTGGTTACATGATTTTGAGAATGCCATCGTATACATTAGAAATCATTAGATTAGGGTACGCTTCCGCGATTCTTACTCATTGAAATAAAACAATTTAACGGATTATATCGCGTATGTTATCTCATTTTAGTTCCCGACGTTTCGGAAGCTTTTCAGCTTTCCATGGTCACGGGTGGAGAAACGTCGGGAACTAAAATGAGATAATATACGCGATATAATCTGTCAAATTGTTTTATTTCAATAGGGTACGTTTGTTTTATAACAATCTTAAAAGTTAGAAAAAAATGATTTCTGTCATGATTCTTATATGGAATTCATCATCATCATCATCATTTCAGCCATAGGCCGTCCACTGCTGGCCACAGGCCTCCTCAATAGATTTCCACATGGGCCGGATAGAAGCGACCCGCATCTAGCGAGTCCCTGCGACCCTTAGTCACCCCAGACTCCAGGTCGCCCGACCACCTTGCGGATGGCCTTCCCACGCTACGCTTGCCGATACACGGTCTACATTCGAGAACCTTTCTGCCTCTGCAATCGGTTCTTCGAACTATGTGCCCTGCCCATTGCCACTTTACTTTGCTTACTCTGTTTGCTATGTCGGTGACTTTGGTGAGTCTACGAATCTCCTCATTTTTGATGTAATCTCGTAGAGAGATCCCGAGCATAGCCCTTTTCCTAATGAAGGATTATATGAAGTTTTTGTCCGTAATTCTTGTATTGCTTCAGAAGCAGTAACAAATATATTGAATTTAATAGTTTAACTATCTCCAAGAAGCGTTCATCCTATTTCCTATACATAGTTATGACCTTGTTTTCGTCTTAACGCAATCAGAAACTGGATTAAATCTCGCCGTAGCGAACTTCTCCAATTTGTCTCGCTGTAATCCTATTACAAATAATATTACAATACTCCCAATTATTACAACAAAGTAAACAGTAGGACTACAGTCAATGTAACGACAGTTAATTGACACGGAATCTGTGTGGCGAGTACCTTGTCACATGTAGTTGCTTGATTAAAAATGTGTGTGTGAAATAGCGAGCGAGATTTCTAGCCACTACCGGGCATGATCTCGAGACTATTGTTGCCTCGGTCGCAATAAATAATAATTAATAAAAAAAACTAATGTAAAGACTTACGAGGAAACGACAATCGCCGTGTCACAACTAGGAAGCATCCTTTCTAGCGGTGTCATATATTCCTGCGTTGATATGACATTGTACAGGATTCAAACTAACATAAAGAAAACCGGCCAAGTGAGAGTCGGAATCGCGCACCAAGGGTTTCGTACAAAATATTATAGTGTTCGATCATTCTATATTGGTTTTTTATATAGACAGGCAGACATAAAATTATACTATTTTTAGTATTTGTTGTTATAGCGGTAACAGAAATACATCATCGGTGAAAATTTCAACTGTCTAGCTATCACGGTTCATGAGATACAGCCTGGTGACAGACGGACAGCATGCGTGTCTGTCTGTCACATGCAGACAGACGGACAGCGAAGTCTTAGTAATGTTTATAGTAAATTTTGTTAAATAGGCTGGTTTTCAGATTGTGTGTCGTCGTCGTCCGCTTTAAATTCGTTTATCGCGGATAAGGGTATTTTTCCGGGATAAAAAGTAGTAGATAAAAGGTAGACAGCGGGGGTGGGTATGAAGTGTGCGCGTGGCGGAGCACGATAACTCCGCCGCGCGTACACTTCTTACTCGCCCCCAGCTGTCTTTCCCCCGTCGCCCACAGACCCTGGGAGTGTCACAAAAGAACTTGTCAAGCTATAGTTCCTGACTGCACGATCAATGTACTGACTAACCGTATTGTGGCATAAGCACGTACGTGGAGTTTGTAGCAATTAGAAGCAACGATGAAGCAATTTTATCCCGAGTCGAGTCGGCAGACGAGTTGCCAACTCGATTATGGTGTTCAAACGAATTTGTAACATTACCGAAATGTAGCTGGAAGACAACAGGCGTTGTTATTGTGCGTGTAAGTTGTGAGTTATCGCACGTAGTAAAAAATCGGCCAACTGCGAGTTGGAATCGCGCACTGAGGGTTCTGTACAAAATATATGCTAAAAACGGCCGTATATATGTAAATATAGTATTAGCAGAGCGCTATTCCTAATCAAATTGAACGCGGTGTGGAGTCTTTTTATATTGGTACATGACACAGACAAACAGACATAAAAATCTAGATTTTTAGAATCATTTCGTGGGTTGTGCTATAAGAGCTACCTTCATAGCAAATTTCAAGTTTCTAGGTCAACTGGAAGTACCCTATAAGTTTTCCATGGACGGTAATTTATAAGGAAATACCCTTTTTAATTACTGTATCTTTGGATTGCGTTGATGCAGGAGCTTGATGTTAATTTCAACTTGATACCTCCACGTGATCCTGAGAAAAGGGGTCTTGACAGACAGACGGACAGCAATATGATCCTATAAGGGTTCCATTTTCTCTTTTTAAGGTACGGATCCCTTAAAAGGCGCTTTTATGAAAATGAGACTCTTGCGTTAGACATACTGAATAAATGATGTACCTAGTTATGGTGGAAAAAAAAATGTAATGGTATGATCAGTGGCGGGTGCTCCATATAGGCACAAAGGCACAGCTTACCCTGAACGATCATGGCTCCATACAGGCACAAAGAAACTGCCTACCCTGAAGCCCTGAACTACCATAGCTCCAAATAGGCACGGAAAAACTGCCTACCTAAAAACCCTGGCTATGATTGCAAAAGAAGTTGTAGAGGGAGACAGAGAATGAAACAAATGCAATTAATGAGAAGCCAATTCAACATATCACGAAGATAATATGTTTAACAATAGTAGGCCTAGCATCCATCCAGTAGCGTGTGATCCGTATAGGCACAAAGGCACTGCATACCCTGAATGACCAGTGCTTCATTTAGGCACAGATAAACTGCCTACCCTAAAGGACCATGGCTCCATATAAAAAAAGAGTATATAAAAAATAAAATAAATAAAAAGTATAAGTACACGGCTTGTCATTTCCAGTGGCTTAATTCTGGAAGTACTCTACACAGTGTTCCCATTTTATTTGCTCTTGACCATACATAGCTGTGACATCTTTATGCCAAGGTTAATGGGTCCGTAACAACCCCAAGAATAAATTGCGATAAAAAGTCACTTGTCGGTATTCGTTGCCAAAAAAATACAAAAAACTTTATACTTAGTTCGGATTTTTTGATTAGAGTAGTTATAGAATAGTTAATTAATCACCAGTTAGACAACAAGTCAGATAGCGGCGTCATTGAGTGCACGAGAACTAGATCATTGACGTCACGATGACGCTGGTGGGAGTAGACCGGGATCCAACCGTAGATTGGCCTACACTCACGAATTACCTAAAAGTAGGGTTTCGGTGACAAATATCTACAAAACATTATTTATTTATTTATGAGTTTAGACTGTCTCTACTGCTGGGCAAAGTTTTCCCTCTCATTTTTCCACCGTATCACGGTCTTGGGCAATCTCCCACCAGTTCTTTCAGAACTATTTTTTTTAAGTCAATCTCTTCCCACCATCCTTTTCGAGGTCTACCGCGACGCCGGACTCTAATTTTGTGGGACCCACTCGGTAGTTACCTACTGACATGTCCGACCCAGTCCTTCTTCAGCTTGGCGGTTGTTTGGGCTATGTGGCTATCAGAGTTTTGGAACATAGTGTATTCGTGATCCGGTCGCCATGGGACTATGACAACCTTGAGGGTAGATGTCTAAATGTGTGTCAAAGACCAAATCCTTAGATCAATTTATGCAAATTAATGCTACTTTCGGAGCGATTATTTCCAAAAAAAAAACACAAATCAAAAAAACCCTTTTGAAACCTCAAGGTGTTTTTAGAAAAATTGGCTACATTATGTGCCAACGTGGATGTATCCTGGAAAAAAAATCAGCATCTGTTACATGTATGGAGTGCCCTCTTTTGAAATATTTATTTTTGTTATTTAAATACCAAACTAAGTAGCGGGTTATACAAGACACCCATAGTCCATATTTAATCAATATACTTTCAGTAGTTTGGGAGTAAAATGTTTCTGACATACGGACGCACATGACAAAACTATAAAGGTTCGAGTTTTGCCATTTTGGCTACGGAACCCTAAAACCCACGGCTGAATCTGTTGTTTATTTGTTAGCGAGAGATAAGCTAAAAACTAAAGATATTTCCAATATTGAACGACGCTGATTATCCCAGAACCGTATCTCATACAATCAGAATAACCATTTCATCTAATAATTTTCTCGTATACCTAAAGCTTAGCTTATTCATTAATTTTAACCCTCAAACCATCTAATAAAATATAGTTTCCAACAATTGAAGTAGGGATATATGACTTTTTGGAAGGGATATGAAATTGCATGCAATACGAAGTGTTCGCGTCAGATTTGTTTCTCTGTTTGTGTTTACGAGCACGTGTACACAATTCATGTTTGCGTATTCTCGATGACGTGCATGTTGAGGTTTATGGGTGGGGTATATCGAGTATTTATTGTTTTATATTGATTTTTAGGGTTCCGCACCCAAAGGGTAAAACGGGACTCTATTACTAAGACTTCGCTGTCCGTCTGTCCGTCTACGTCTGTCTGTCTGTCTGTCTGTCTGTCTGTCACCAGGCTGTATGTCATGAACCGTGATAGCTAGACAGTTGAAGTTTTTACAGATTATCTATTTCTATTGTCGCTATAACAACAAATACCAAAAACAATATAATTTTATGTCTGCCTGTCCATATCAGTAATCAATATAAACATAGAACACCGCGTACTTCTTAGAAGTAGGGCTCTGCTAACACTGGATTTTCATAGATACGGCCGTTTGTAGCGTATATTTTGTACGAAACCCTCGGTGCGCGAGTCTGACTCGCACTTGACCGGTTTTTAGTAGTAACAAACTCAGTTGCTAAACTTAAGTGGCAGTTGGCGGGGCACAAGGGCACATTGCTCGTTGAACCGATGGCTGCTGGGGCAGAAAGGTTTTCAGGTGGCAACTGCGTACAGGACGACGCAGCGTGGGAAGGCCTTTAACAAGATGGACCGATGATCTGGTGAAGATCGCAGAAGACTGTAGGATGAGGGCGGCTCACGACCGGTCGTTATGGAGACCCTTAGGGGAGGCCTTTGTCAAGCAGTGGACGTCCTTGGGCCGATAATTATGATTGATTTGTAGTTACTTCTCGAGTTGGGTGCCTATTTAATTGGCGACAACGAGCTGGAAGACGTAGCGTAGGAAGGCCCGACGACCCAACCCCCACGGTCTTTGTCTTGAGAGAAAAATACTTGCTTTTGATTCTAATCTAGAACAAAAACTACTTAGTCTGGAACTAGACAGGCTTACTAATCTTAACCAAGTATTTAAGGTTTTCCAGATTTTGGCACCAACATTTCGGAAAAAGGAGGGTTTCTATACCTCCAAAGATATACTTTTAGAATCTTAAAGTATTTCTATAACTTTCTCATCAGAAAACCTCAATTTCCAACACCCTCGCAATCTTTTACTTATTTTTTCAAAATCTTAAAAATACAATTTATGAATCATTTTCATTTTTACACTTTTAGCTTGCGCTAACTTTGTATTTCTTTATATCTGAAGGGTTAAAATCACTGTAATATATTTTTTAATTTAAATAAGATATTGCTCTGAATGAAATCGTTTCAAATTCAGCAACAATATTTAAACAGCTTACACAATGTTATTGTACCTATAAATCTTTTCGGTACAGTTACCGCTAAAATGTAAATTGTAACACAATAAAACGGACTCGGACTGGGCTATTCGGAGTAAAATACGAAATGCGATAAAGCCTATTCGTCCTTAATTTTCTTACATCGTAAACAACATTCTAACCTCAAATTAGACGAGTTTTAAATAAAGCTATTTGACAGATTCAGTAGTTACTTTGCGGAATTCCATATTGGATTAATGGATATAGTTCCTTTGCTATTCTTCGAAGTTTTAAGTGTATGTTGTAGGCTTAATAATAGGGGGGACAGATTGAATGTCAGTAAAAAAAACACTAAATTCTTGAAATACAAAGATCTGAATAATGAAAAAATTTCAAGACTCCGACCGGATTTGAACCAGTGCCTTGTGCCTTGCCGGGCCGCACGCTCTGCCAAATGTGCTACAGAGCCCAGTCAGCTTGTCTTCAAATTTTGTCACTTGTTACAAGATCTTTGTATTTTTTAACCGGCCTTTCACTGTCAGCGCACCTGTCACGTCACTGGCACTGGTTCAAATCCGGTCGGAGTCTTCAAAATTTTTTCATTATTTGGATCTTTGTATTTCAGGAATATAGATTCTTAGTGAAGAAATTCACTTTAAAAATCACGAAGATCAAGGTGGTAAAACATCAAGATTTTCGTTGAAAATCAAAGAAAAACACTAAATTTAGAAATTTTAGGTACCTAATAATACTAAGCCAAGGATTACCTAAAGCTCAGGTCTAGCCTATTTTACGAAGCAGACTATTTTAAGGAACAAATATAAACGATGTTTTATGAGATTATTATGAGTATAGACAGATAATCTCTATACTTCGTCCGCGGATGAGAAAAAATCATAACCCGTCGTTTTTTCTTCAGCGTAGTCGGGTAAAAAGTATCCTATAACCATCTGAAGGAACCCAGCTGCACGAGTAATAAAAATAGTTGAAATATGATAAGCCGTTTTGTCGTGATGAAGCCACAACGACACATACAAACATACAAAAAATACAAAAACCTAAATAGTCCATATGACTTAATTATTTAAAAATATCTTCAGTGTATAGACATTTTTATATTTACAACTCAATAATAGTACCTATAGATAACATCATATAAACGAAAAACAATTTCGTTAGCGATATAGCAACGATAAGGTTTTGACTGTGTTGAATACATTTGGCGATACATATTCATAGTTTACCGATGTTATTTATTAGGGTGCGAATTAATGTCGAAAAAGCAGGTAAGTTTTCATTGTTTTAGACGTTCCAGGTCTTAGTTGGAATTACATTAGCATAATAATCAGCCAACGACCTTTGGAAATTGGGAATATTAAGTTTCTTAGAGATTTCCCCTCGTATGAATACATTTTTAGTTTGGTCTCTACATAGATTAGTAAGAAAAATTAATAAGTTTGCTGTTTAATACCAAAATGGTAAAAAAGGAACCCTTATGGTGAAACCCTGTCTGTCTGTCTATTAGAGCGCCATATCTCAAAAACTACTAATGCTATCTAGTTGAAATTTGGAATAGTATAAATATAGTCAGCCCAAATGTATTGCAAAGAAAACATCTTAATATAATAATAATATTATTTTCTAAAAAAAACACCAATATGAGGCAGGGCAAAAATTTAAATCCAGCTACTAAGCAAGTTGAAATTATTTATGAAGCTGTATCATTGTATTTTTTTTTTCATATTTTCTGCTACTTTCGAATCGATTATTTACGAAAATATTCACTAAATTTTTTTTTTTCAATGAAGTGGCAGGAGATTATTGCCATCGCCGCGGATTGGGAGTAGTGGAAAATTGTCTATACCGATACGCTAGTACTACATACTTATAAGAAGAACCTTACTTAACTTAAGATAGGGCTAAATAAAAACAGCTCCAAGCTTCAACAGCTATACCGACAAGTTTTGATGGCCGGTTTGGCTTAGTGGTAGTAACGTTGCCTGCGAAGCTGGTCTTGGGTTCAGATCCTGGTGAGGAAAAATATTTGTGTGATGAGCATAAATATTTGTTCCTGAGTCTGTGATGTTTTCTATGTATATAAGGAAAAATATCTATTAAATATATCGTCATCTAATACCCATAACACAAGCCTTATTGATCTTACCACGGGACCAGTTCGATTTGTGTACAATTGTCCTGTAATATATATATTTTTTATTTATTTACTAGAAGGTTGCACTTCGTTCGCGTAGGATGAAAAAATCACAACCCTCTTCTTTGCTTCAGCGTAATCGGATAAAAAGTATCCTGGAACCACCTGGGGATGCCCAGCTACGCGTGTGCTAAAAGTAGTTGAAATCTGTTTAGCTGTTTTGACGTGATGAAGTCACAACGACAAAAAAAACCAACAAAATATTTTTCGATTCAATGACCTTCAAATAGAATGATAAATAAAAAAAATAACTTCTTTGTACAAACATTTCGTTTTTACAACTTTATAATAGGTTAGATATCGCCATCTAGTACCCATAACACAAGCCTTATTGAGCTTATCATGGGACTAGTTCGATTTGTGTAATATTGTCCTGTAATATTTATTTATTTAAAAAATTGTCTTTTAAAATAAAACAATTTAACGGATTATATCGCGTATATTATCTCATTTTAGTTCCCGACGTTTCGGAAGCTTTCCAGCTTTCCATGGTCACGGGAGGACTGAGAAAAGATGTATTTTCCTCTGTCAAAGTTACAATTTTGTGCAAACTACTCATTTTTTGAAAAAACACAAATAAAGGTGTACATACATGCCAGATGGGCCTAAGCTGTAAAGACAGTTACACATGTGCCAGAAGGGCTTAATTATTTTATTCTAATAATTTACCAAGCAGCATTTCACAAATGAGGCGTACTGAGGAGAAAAGAAACGCTGCAAAGAAAAACTCCCAGGCTACCTCATTACTAATTATAATATTTAAAAACAGAGACTATTAAACTACTTTAAACAGATAAGATATTTTACACCGTTCGGAAATTAAGGTTTTGCAGTCCTGTGTCTCGCTTGTTCCTTGATGAGATGTATTACAGGATCCCAAGCAGGTGGTAGTGACAATCCATCTTCTCTATTGAAATTAGGATGCTTTTTAATCTCAATAGCCTCGCGTAGCATCCTGGGAAAATATCTTTTTTCTTTGGCAAGGATAGAAGGTTTATCAAACTTAATTGAGTGGTTTGGTTTGTCAATGACATGTTCACAGACTTCGTTTGAAACGAAACGCAGTGTATCAACCCGGGTGAAGGAGCACATAGCAGATGTCAAGCACCGTCGGTGTAATAGGTCTGCAGTCTGTGTCTGTCTTTACAGCTTAGGCCCATCTGGCATGTATGTACACCTTTATTTGTGTTTTTTCAAAAAATGGGTAGTTTGCACAAAATTGTAACTTTGACAGAGGAAAATACATCTTTTCTCAGTCCTCCCGTGACCATGGAAAGCTGGAAAGCTTCCGAAACGTCGGGAACTAAAATGAGATAATATACGCGATATAATCCGTTAAATTGTTTTATTTCAATGAGTAATAATCGCGGAAACAGAAGAAAATATTAATTGTCTTTTAACTTTACGAGACTGTACGAGATTGGTCCATCCAAGATCCTGTCAGCCACATCGAAGAAACCACTCAGTTGGCATAAAAGATCAAATCCCAATCCTTCAAAAGCATTCAGTACGTTGCGACCCATATTAAGTGTAGGTGTGTGGGAGCATTAGTGAAGGGACCCTTTCTGTTTTGCACACGTCAGTGAGTTTAGGGCTAAACCCTACTGACCAGGCACAACAGCTTTAAACAGCCAGAGCACTTGTGGAGGAAAAAACGCCAGAAAAACTTACCGCGCTGACACGACACTTGTTTATGCAGGGCTTATTCCAAATTGTATGCAAAGACAGAATGATGAATTTATTGGCATTTTATATTATTTACTAAAGTACGAGTATTTATATATATATCAGGGACAATCTTACACAAATCGACCTAGTGCCAAACTAAGTAAAGCTTGTACTATGGGTACTAGGCGACGATATACATAATAATATATAGATCGATTATTATACTTAAATACATAGAAAACATCCAAGACATAGAAACAAAAATTCTTGCTAATCACACAAACACTTGCCGTGGCCGGGATTCGAACCCGGGACCGCTAGCTTCTTAGGCCGTTATACAACCCAGTGAGCCAAATGTGTTGTCAAATTAACATACGGGAGAGAAGTGCATGGCTCTTATGCCATGAGAGGGAGACAGAGATGGCAGTAGCTTTCATCTTATCTCGGAACAACATTATTTTTATTTTATTTATTAGGCACACTAAACAGACAACATTCATTTATCTCTGACATAAGCAAGATACATGCATTTTGACAAAAAGGTTATCCAAAACAAGTATGCACAGCATAATTAAAAAGAGCTCTCAAAAATATCCTAAAACTATCCTAGTTACTTAAGTTCTATATTATATTGAATTGTTGCTCAGTTCATACATCATCTCATCGGTTAAGCTTTACAATGCAATGTCCAATGAACTGAGCATTATAATGAGCAAGCATGGTTATTGACAGTTTGAGATCTGAACTGGACCGGGAAATTATGTCTACAATCTGCCTTCTGAATACCAGAAATCGGAGGTCAAAAATATCAACATTCTTATGTTTGGATGCAAGTTCATTGTACTGACGACACATTCTCATGATGGGATTGTAATAAGAGGTATTGTTTTTATAAACCTGGAGAGCAAAAACTAACGGATTTTGAAATCATAAAACCACTTCTTAGCGCCACTGTCATGTTAAGTCGAGATGTTTTCTTAGCTTGAGATGTCTTCTTCAGTATTAAGTATACAGAAGAATGAAACTTGTCAAAAGAGCTGTTGCTAGCAAGGCCAGTGTGACTTTCTCGGACTTTCGAACATACCAACAAGATTGTTTAGAAATGACATCAATGTTTTAAATAATCTCCCAATAATATTTTATTCTGTTTCCGCGATAATTACTCATTTACACACCCGTTACCATGGAAAGGTGAAAAGCTTTCGAAACGTCGGAAACTCAAATGAGCGATATAATCCGTTAAATTGTTTTATTTAAATAATCTCACAATATTGACGATGCTACTCGATGACGGTCGTCTCCCCCGCTGCTTGGTATGGGTGCCACTCGCTTGCCAAGACGTACTCTGTTGGGAGGAGTTGCTTTTGCCAAGAGGAGAGTGAAGAGGCCCTTGTTATGTTTCAAGGACTGTTGTAGACGTGATATGCTTGCATTTGGCATTAGTCTCGAAAACGGGGAAACTTTAACCAACAACCGAAATGTGTGGCGAACGTTACAAATGCAAAGACTCACGATGAAAGTTTGGTTTCAGGTTCTAACCATGAAACGTGTGTGGAGATACCAAACTGAAAAGAGGGTTGCTTCACCAACTCAGTCATCTAACGACCTTCGACGACCATACTCTCATCTATACTATTATTAAATTGTAAATATGAAATGTCTGTACATTGAAGATATTTTAAAAAAAGATTGTAACGGACTATTTGGAGGTTACTGAACCGAAAAATATATTTTTTGGATTTTTTGTATGTTTGTATATGTCGTTGTGGCTTCATCAGGCCAAATCGGCTGAATAGATTTCAATTATTTTTGATACACGGGTAGCTAGGTATTGACAGATGGTTATAGGATACTTTTTACTCGACTACGCTGAAGTAAAAAAGGGGTTATAACTTTTTCTCCTCCGCGAACGAAAGTGCCCACTTTCTAGTCTGTGATATAAAATAGCTAGCGGTAAGGGCGGATTTCAATAGGAAATAAACATGACCCAAAATTAATAGACATTATTACTGCAAGTAACGAATACGGCATTTTGAAATTTTACTCCTTATATTACTAGTATGACGTTGATTGGCAACAAGGGAACCGCCTAGTAATTGATTGACGAGTTCACTATTTGATCTTAAAGATAATTGACAAGGGTATTGTTGATTGAAAACGACACCAAAATAGCAGCATTATTGATTTAATGTATTCTCTCATCTATCAAACTACTTAGAAGCGTTGAGAACTATATCAAAAAAATACTTTACAGATGAATAAATACAATATGAATATATGTATAAAAGGCCGGACAGTTGAATACTACGGTTATCGTTTAGAATTCTGGGTCATGCTCTAACGATTCCATAACTATATTTTTTGTTGATTACTAGTTTATTGTAGGTTATGTAATAGGTACTTTGTAGTTCTCGCAATAGACTATGATATGTCATCACCATTTCAGCCATAGGACGTCCACTCTTGGACACAGGCCTCCTCAATAGATTTCTACATGGGCCTGATAGAGGCGACCCGCATACAGCGAGTTCCCGCAACCCTAACTAGGTCGTCTAATAACCATGCAGGTAGTCTGTTTTTTTAATAAAGTGAAAAATAAATCGTAAAGGAAAAAATCAATGCAATGTACTAAATTGCCAGCAGGATTTGAACCTGAGACCTCTTCTGTAACGCAGAAGTGGAGACTATCTGAGCTATCGCAATTTTACGTATGTGGCTTAAAATTGTGAACGAAAAATGAAGCGTTTTTTTTCAAAGGCTACGCCATTGTAAGCTCTGGTCGTTTAGTTACACATGCGTTCGTATGAAGTGTTTTAACTTTATGACTAGCGGAACAAAGCGTTTTCGTTTAAAACCTACGCTGTTGTAAGCTGTAGACACTTAGTTCTATGCCTGCTCGTTTGAAGTAGTTTTTAATGTATACAGGGTGGGAAAAAGTACCCGGACAGACTTTAACCATTGAATGTAGAGCCTAATAGGAGCATATAAAGTGGTATAACATGTAGTCCGAAAACGCGGAATTTTTGAGATATTAATTCGTCGTATACATTTTTAAATCTCAAAATGTCATGACTATTACGCCTTAATGATGTGATGTAGCCACTTTTTTAATAATTTTATACACCGAAGCAGTACCTGCATGCTTTTTTGCTAGTTTGTATTAATTTTTACAATACGTTGGGTTAGGTTTGTGTCAATATGTCATTTTTAAGTTATTAGTACTAGTATAGTATCTCTCAACTTTCGAGTCAAATGATCATTACATGCGAAATTATTAAAAAAAAGTTTTTAAAAATTATCATAATAATCATTTATTTTGTGAGGAATTCGGGTCAAGTACAGGTGTTATAACAGTTGCACAAAATATAGTTTCACCAAATCTTACCTTTCCAGGTGTACACAAATGTATTTTACATACACTTACGATTTCAATCAACCATATAAAATTTGGTTTAAAAGAACATTATTACATTACAATTAGACTTAGATGTCATAATTATTTAGGGTAATACATACACTGCGACTATCAATTCAATATTACATATTTAATTTATTTACTTGTTCGTTGTCATAATTAAAAAAAACATTCCTACAGTAAAAATGTGTATCTGTAAGCCAGGTTTTAGTCATTTTTTTAAATATATGCATAACATGTTTTTTTTTACCATATTTAACTGCACGTTATACCAATGTAGTCCAATGAGGCACTAAACTCGATACTTTGTTGGGATACTTGTTGCCACCCTGTATATCCTTATCCCGTGAAAGTATGTATGTACGTTCCACTTAATCACAGAATAGGACATAGACTATAATGTATGTCAAATTTCATCCCTTTTAGGAACGAAAAAGGAGATGAACTTTGTAGGCTATAAATTACATTTCTACGCAGACGAAGTCGAGGGCAACAGCTGGTAAATAATAAAGCGTCTTTTCTCAATGACTGCGCTGTACATTTACTCTGTCTGACCGGCTGTCCTGAATGGGGTTTCGCAACTGTTCATGTCGTTTTGTGGACGGGATGCCTGCCAATTCCTATTAACGACTAATCATCGGCTAAAAGCTTTCATTCAATCCATTGATTATGCTAGTCCTGATTAAAACGGCATAAATTGTATGCTTGTTACTAAGAAGCTTTTAATGGGCTCCTAGCGAAAAAGTTTTTGTTGTGTATACAACTTTGCATGCAATCATTATTACATATTTGTGTACGACTTTTTTTTTGAAAATATCTTATATGTACAGACATTTTGTTTTTACAACTTCATTCGCAGAGGAGAAAAAGTCATAAACCTCTCGTTTTTTCTTAAAAATAAAAATAATCCTGTAACTATCTGTGGATACCCAGTTAGCAGTGTACCAAAAATAGTTGTTGCATAGCATAAAGGGAATAAATGTCTTTAATTAATATTTAGAATGTACAGTTACTTCATTTTTAAAACTTTATAATACTCATACTATAGATAACACTTATAATTTATTGTATTTAGGATTCAATCTGTCTGTGTAAGTGATCTTACAGAAAGGCACGGGTGGTGATGCAACGTATAGTTACCCGACGCAGCGGTGGCGTGACGTCGACACAGTAATCATAAATAAGTTTCTGGCGGAACAAAATCAAATACAGGAGTAGATGGAACGAAGTGTAGACTTGTCACATTGCTCGAAGAATTCCAAAACTGCACATTGCTCGTGGAACCGACGTTGGAGCCGACGAGTTCCTGAGTGGCTACTACGCATTGGAAGACGCAGCGTGGTTAGCTCCCAAAGGTGGACTGATGATCTGGTGAAGATAACTGGCGTAGGCTGAATGCGGGCGGGACTACGCAGAAGAAAAAAAGAGGGGTAATGATTTTTTTCTCCTCCGTGAACGAAGTTGCGGTAGTACTGAGGATATATATACACGATAGGTACTTGCACTTACTTTTAGTAATATAATTTATAGTTAATCAACGCAGGGGGAGCGTGAGGGCGACGCAGTAATCATAAACAAGTTTCTGGCAGAACAAAATCAAATACAGTAGTAGATAGAATGAAGTGTAGATGTGTCACATTGCTCGAAGAATTGCAAAACTACACATTGCTCGTGGAACCGACGCTGGAGCCGACGAGTTCCTGAGTGACTACTACGCACTGGAAGACGCAGCGTGGTTAACATCCAAAGGTGGACTGATTACTTGGTGAAGGTAACTGGAGTTGGATGCGGACGGCGCAGGACCGGTCATGGTGGCGTTATTTGGAGAAGTCCAGCAATGGATATATTTTGACTGATGATGAGAACCTTGTGTCATATTACATCCGATGGAACTGAATGCTATAATATTTGCAGTCAGGTTTTATTTTCAGTATACATAGGGTGATGGCACCGGTAATGGACAAGCAACCTATTATAATTTTATTATTTAATTAAATACAATATATGATATAGTAGATTATAGTAGTGATTAAATTTGTAACCATGTTTTTTTTTATATGCCACTATAGTGGTAAATTTGTCCTTGTATTCAGTTTCATTTCCACCATATATATACTCGTGAGTCACGAGTCGTGACTACCGCTATTTAAACAAATGGGCGCTTTGAATTTGAATTTGTTTTTGAATAAGATATTTTTTTTCGTAAATCCGTAATTTAAGTAAGGGACGCTACATTTGTAAACTAACAACACTGCATGTTCAGATAACTGAATGTTGGTAACTGGAAAAGTCAATGAACGCACATAAAGCATTGAATGTTTGCTGTCCATTATTGGGTACTACTGTACTTAACATGTCCATGACTGGTGCCATCACCCTACAAACGATATACTTACAGAAAGGCACATGTGGTGATATAATATATTATAGTTAACCAACGCAATGGTGGCGTGACCGACGACGCAGTAATCGTAAAGAAGTTACAGAACAAAATCAAAGCTACTGTAGATAGAGTGAAGCGTAGATGCGTCAGACAGCAAAAAAAATATCCTGCTTAGGCGTCCCGCTGGTCAAAGGCCTACCCAGTCCTAGTACATGTATGATTCTGCTATTTTTTGTGCAATGCGAAAGAAAAACATCCATACAATTAGAATAACATCCATCAAAATTGAGACCACAATGTAGGCAGTTTAATATGATATTTAACAGACGTGTTGTGGCATATCCGCTGTGAAGAGAGCTATAGAGAAATCTCTCTCCAGGCGGGTGTTATGCCTGGGGGCTGAATCCATTGAGAATTGGTCGGAAGTTGTATTTTTGCAACTGACTTAGAAAACTTCGTTAGCGCGATGCAGAACATATCAGAATTGACAGAAAGATTGCCACATCAGGCCCCCTTTGAGACCGGAGCCGTGACGTATGAAGGAAGTGCAGCTTGAGGTGCGTCCACACTTGTATCATTTGCTCGTATCCGATCACCGAGCCGTGGCATGACTGCGTATCGCGCTGCTTGGACGCTTACTGTCGGCGCGCCGATCATGCCGTACTCGTCCGATATAACTGTGTGATACGCGTAGAAAAATGGATTTTGAGCGATCCGATCGATGCAACGACCAAACGCGTGATCGTGACACGCAATCATGCCACGCGACGATGATCTGATACGGGCAAATGATACAAATGTGGACGCACCTTTGTGCGTTGTGGTTCCGCTTACAAGTGCCAGTGCTCAGAGCTAACGTGGTGAACAGGTTGCTCAGAGCCGGAGATGTGAGCGAGAGGGCGACGACTGCGAGTAGAGAAGCAGTAGCACTAGTAGTAGAAGCGGTAGTATTAGAAGTAGTAGCGTGCAGTCGAGTTGCAGGTAGTTGAGGTACCAAGCATTTGTAGATAACATGCAAGGTAGTACACTCGGAGAAGTCTTGGCTTGCTGTGAAGTTGCGGTCATAGTTTTGAGAGATGCCGTATGTCAACTGTCGGAGGTCACCAATGGAGGAAGAGAGGGCGATAGAGAGATCTCTCTCCAGGCGGGTGTTATGCTTAGGGACCGAAATCCATTGAGAGTTGGTCGTAAGTTGTATTTGTGCCACCAACTTATAAAACTTCCTAAACGCGATGCAGAACATGTCAGAATTGACAGTAGCGATATCACACCGTCATAAAAATGTATACCCCAAACCATTTTTCGAATCCCGCATCTACCACCGATCAGATCTAAAGTGCGTATATTTTTAACGTCCCGCGCCAATTACCGACACGCAGCATTCTATTTTTACGGGCCCCTAAAATAATTAGTTGATTAGAGCCAGACGAGGGTTCCGTAATGAAATTAGTTTGATACGGGAACCGGGAAATTTGGGGCACTATATTTCCCTGTGAATAAAAGAGCGCAACTGACAGAAATTTTCTATTAAATTTCGCCTTTTTAGTGTTAGCTGCAAACGAGTTGCGGCTGTTTATATGGGACTCCCAGAACGAAGGCATGAACGCGATTTTTTTGTAGTATTTATAGTAAAATTGAATGTGTCGCCCAACGGTTAAGAGGCTGTTGGTCCCGCCTTCGAATCCCGATAAGCTCAAATTTTTGTTTCCGGGTCTTAGATGCTTGTTTTACAAGTTACAAGCTTTTATTTAACTTGCAATGTATGTATGTATGTATGTAATATGTTTGTTCGGCTGGAATCTTGCAAGTTAAATTTGACCTACTTCCCGGATTCCAATTGCGCTAAAATTTGGCATAATTATGTAAGTTTGGTGACAATGCAATAATATGATACCATTGAGCTGATCTGATGATGGAGCAGGAAGGTGGTCATAGGAACTCTGTAGTAAAATAACTCAATCCTACCGAGTTTAGGCTCTTTAGAATCGTCTCGGTGAGTAATTGATGGATGTTCAAAGAAAAGTACAGTCGGCAATAAAAGCTTGTCACAAAAATGAAATTTTTGATCGAAACTTATTTTTGAGTCAAATATAATCAAACAAATTTTACTCTAGGTTGCTAACGACAGGGAAGCAGCAATACGTTGGAATGAGACGCTTGAACTACCCTGCTCCATTAAGATTCTAAATTCAACAAAGTGTAATACGTGCTTAACAGTCGGATCCCTTTGTTATCCATCATAATTGAAAGTCATAATTCAATGTTAGTCATAAAATCATTAATTGTCATAACTCTGAAACCGTTAAATTCTTTAGGATCGTTGACAAGGTCTATCTGTAGATATCTTTATGTTAGATTAGGTTTGTAACAATCCTAAAAACCGGTCAATTATAAGTTGGACTCGCGCACCGAGGGTTCCGTAACGTAAAACGAGAAGTATCCAAAATTTTGTCATTTAACACTCCCATACATTAGTTATGAGTGTTGTCTTGTTAAATTATGGATACTTCTCGTTTGATTCATGTCATTTTACTCATTATAGGTAACGTACTTTCAATGTCAGCTTAAAAAATAAATGGGTAATATTTACGGAATAATAGGTTGTTTGGAAGAGATCGCTCTTTGGCAATAAGATCGCCTATCATCTTGCGTATTTTATGTTAAGGCTCGATTATACTGTTTCTGTTGTGCAATAAAGAAATTGTTGCATTGTATTGTAATAATCGTCTGGTCACACTTAACGATTACACCCTGTATATTTCCCTCAAAATACTTAAAATACGTGAGGGATAGAAATCAGTGGAATTGCTACGCGAATCACGTAGCTTGCGTCGAATTTAAACTCAATTCGTTCGCCAATTCAAGGATTATTCCACGCATTTCCATTATAAACTAGAATGAAGTATTTAATGTCGGATTTGCATATCAGATGCTTGGGTATGTGGTACCGGTGGGGGAACACCTGCCTCTTGTGGAATAGAGAAAAATGTTTCAACGAGGGGAATGTGGAATGGAAAATCTTAGCCCCGTGTTTTTATTTTAGTGTCATGTCGGACCATACTCAGTGTAGAGTTCCGCAGCCGTTCATGCAAAAACATGCGATATGAATAAGTGCACTAGAAAAAGAGCGTATCTCCATGGCACTTACGTCCTTTTGCTGAGAAGAGCAGTTTTTTGGCAATTACTCATAAATATGGATTAATTTATCTGAATTAAATGAGTTTTTTGTTTTTTTTTTTTTTTATTTTATTTTTTTTTTTATTTTTATTATTTATTTTTTATTTTTATTTTTTTTTTTTATTTATAAAGGTATATCCGAACATGTTGGAAATAACTTTTGTAGAAAGTATTTGTTAAACTTTATCTTTGTAATTTTTTCATATTTTTTGGACATACCGACACCATTTGCTGATTTTTTAGTTTCGGTTACATGTATGGGGTGCCCCCTCCGCCTCAGATATATTTTATTTTATTATTTAACCATCAAACTAAGTAACGGCTTACACATGACATCTATACCTCAAATTTCATCAATATACATCAAGTAGTTTTTGAGTAAAATGCCTGTGACATACGGACGGATGGATGGACGGACATAACGAAACTATAAGGGTTCCGTTCTTGCCATTTTGGCTACGGAACCCTAAAAAAGGAACCCTTATGCTGCGACTCTGTCGGACACACTTCATATCTCAAAAACTACTTGTGCTATGTATTTGAAATATACGAACATGGTCAGCCCACACGTATTGCAATGGAACCATTTTAAAATACATTTTAATTTTCTAAAGAAACGTCCAAAAGGGGCAAAAGTTTAAAGTCTCACTCACGAGGAAGGGTCGAATAGGGTATTATATGAAAGGGCTTATCTGCATACCTTAAAAAAAAATTGTGATTAATTTTTGTTTTATTATGGAAAATGTGGAAAAAATCTCTATCCAAAGTTTATAAAGCGGAAATTTTGAAATTTTCTATTTGTATAAATAAACATTAATATTACACGAAAATTATAACTATGTCTCTAACTAGCAATTTATTTTTTCATTTTCAAACAACCTATTTGAACAACCCGGTTGCGTTAAGTTTGCACCTCATTTGTATGCAACGCTATAGACATTAGGTGCAAACTTAACTTAACTGGAACCGGGTAGTAATATTAGGGTTTAGTTTTTTTTTATAAATAATAAATAAATAATACTGGACAATTTTACACAAATCGAACTAGTCCCGTGGTAAGCTCAATAAGGCTTGTGTTATGGGTACTAGACGACGATATATTTAGTATAGTGAGTTATCTAGGTTAGTGAACGATTGTATGGAGCCCTCGGTGCGCTTTGCGCAGTAAGAAGCTAAGCCTGAAGAGGTTCGTTCGAAATTCGATATTCAGAGTTCGTATTTGTGTCATTCCGTCATTCCCCATGCTCTCGTTTTAAACAGTGTTTGAGTGAGTAGGACGGCGTTATATGAACATCGAATTTCAAAATTTGGAACAGTTCCTCTGTTGCTTCTCTTGCAATATGCAAATTTAATATTCTAAGTTAATTTACCGGGTGCTACAATGTCCTTATATTAATATCTTCATACACGATATTGTATAGGTATTAATCAACAGCTAGTACCGAAGTTATTAACAGAATGTGTCTGTAATCAACAAATAAAGGACCACGTTTTTGCGTCACACTTTAGTTTGCATACAAAATTATTCACACGAGGCGACATGACAATTGGTTCGCCGCTTTAAGCAGGAACATTTAGAGTTCTCATTCATTTGTCGTATTCCTTGTCCGAGGTAGTATTTTCATTTGGCCCCAAAATATTTGCAGTTAGAATTGAAATTAGTCTGGGTTAGTTTTTATTTTGATATACCTTGCGGTAGGTCGAGCTGTTTCGCACGTAGATGCCATTTTTGTGACGCTTAACGTGGTTCTGTGAGTTTGTACAGGTATATACGGCCATTATTGTTTAGTTCATAAAACGAAGGATATAACGTCAAGGTCAACTGAGCTGTTTTTCAGAGCAACTTTTCGTACATGGCTTGAAATTTTCAAATTCAATTAAGTTAAATTGTGTTTGTAAATTCCAGGTCGCAGGTTCAAATCCTGCTTAAAATTTAATAAGTTGCATTGATTTTTTCCTTTACAATCGGACTTTGTATTATAATATTAATTTCACTAAATTCAGGTTAATATTAATATACCTAATAACAACAAGTCATCTATTCTCAAACTAGCTAAAAACTTGAGAAGAATAACGTAAACTAAGTATATAAAAGTGAAATTCTTTCAAAGAGCAAAAACTTTTATTTGCTAATATGATGAAATATTGTTACGCTCACAAAGGGCCGTCTAAGTAGAGGCATTTTCGCGGCGCAGAAAATAAGTTACCTTTTAAGCTCTTGAGACCTACGTTCACACTAGAACATAAAGCTGAAGCCACACCTATGCGATTATCGTGACGTAAGAGAAAAAAAGTACAAACAGCAACACACTTTAAAAAGTGAAAGTAAAATAAAATTCATTTATTTAATTAATTATAATTCGCAGTATTACAGTTACAGCAAAGCATTGTGAAACTCAGATACAATTGTATACTACATACACAAGGAATACTTATGAAACAGATAAACATTAATAAAAGTTACACAGAAGACTGCCGTACATCCATCCTCTCGCAGTACCTCAAACACTCATCACACCAGTCTAACCAGCTACTAGCAAACACATCACAGCTTTGGGCCGATTCGAAGAACGGGTTTATCAGGTTCAAAGCTCGAATAAGAGTAGACTGCCGGTTCCGCCAATAAATGGCGACAACGGGGTCAAAAGGGAATTCTAGTCGGTGAGGGAACATACAAACATTTCATTTATTTCGGACTACATGATCCATAGATTGTTAGTAATACAGAAACTTACATAACTATGTTAGTACGGAGACTTAAATGTAAGGACGTCCAGTGCCTCACCAGGCCACTATCCCACCTGTGATAGTGACAGTGACCAAGCTATATGTCAAGGCCAATAAGGTCTACCGTTTATTTGTTTATTTTCTTATTATTACTTTTTTTTATTTATTTGTATTTATTTTTATTTTTATTTATAGAGAACCACAAAGGTGTAACATTATAGAGAATTCCATGGCGATACATCGATTATTAATTGCTATGAACTTAGTTTAGGCTAAATTATTGCACATTGTCTTAGTCAGTGGTCATTAGCTACTGAAGGGCTAGGCAGGTTCTGCCCGGGGGGCCCTCGGACCCTGTCTACTGTCGTAGCTACCGAATGGCTAGACGGGGCCGTGCTCTGGGGCCCCCAAGCTCAGGGGCCCTCGGACCCTGACCACTGCAGTAACTACCGAAGGGCTAGACGGGGCCCTACTCCGGGGCCCCCAAGCTCAGGGGCTCTCGGACCCTGACCACTGCCGTAGCTACCGAATGGCTAGACGGGGCCGTGCCGTGGGGCTCCCAAGCTCAGGGGCCCTCGGACTCTGACCACTGCCGTAGCTACCGAAGGGCTAGACGGGGCCATGCCCCGGGCCTCCAATATTTTGAAGGCCCTTGGTCCCTGACTAACAGAACCTCGAACTAACATGGGGCCCCAATATTTTTCTGCACCGGGGTCCTTGGTTATCTAGCTACGCTACTGGTTAAGTGTGTTGGTGATATGGTACTTAAAGGTAGAAAACTACAGTTAGACTCTGTCATATTTGTACGGTCTCAAACCGCACATATTACTGACAAAACGCATACGCAGTATACTCGTTAATTTTCATATTATAATTAAACGCGTACCGCGTTAGTCTGCATTCAGCCGTCGATTCATTGTCATTGCGACACATTTACGAGTTTTGTGACAATAAACTCTGTGTTAACTTTATCAAACTTCTTGAACATCAATCGATCCAATATTTATTGAGAGGTGAATGGAGCGAACCAAACATCTTTTTGGTCTAAACTAACACGATTTTCACTTATTATGACAACACCACAAACGGGGCTTAATCTCGTATAAATATGATACGTTTAAGCCTCGTTTGTCATAATCTTTTTGGTCTTTCGAACCGGATATGAACCAGTGACCTATCATGGATGTATAGCTATTAATATCTTTAAATAAATATTCAGTTTATATTAGTGGTTAGTCACCTCGTAAAAGCCGAGGACAGCTCGATATTACGTTGATTAAATACAATAGCGACATAAGTAACTTTTTTACAGGAGAGTAGATCGCACTTTTTTACAGGAGAGTAGAGTAAAGTTAATTTTTTTTTTTGTAATTTTCAAGTTTTTTAATTCTATGGGTATGTATGTGATACATACCCATTCTGTTATTCGAACATAAATATGAGTCAATTGTGTGATTTACTTACAAAAGGAAGTTATGATAACAGAACCACCTTAGTGATTATTGTAGGAAATACTTTTAATGTAAATAAGTCTTGTGTAGACAAATTGATGTCAACAATAAATGATATTGAAAAATCTGGCATAGGTAAAATCATACTACCATATTCTCAGAATATGCCATATTACTATAACAATAGAATAGCACACCTAAATTCAATGATGTACAATGCCATATGTTTCAATAAAAAGACACATTTCTTTGACTTAAATAAATTTGTCAAGCGCTTCACGCTAATGTCAGAAAGAAATATCTTGCCAAAGAAATATATTTTGACCATAGCAGATCCTTTAGCATTTAACATAGAACCGAATAAATATAATACCACATTAGCTAGTTTCCAGTATACCCATAGTGGTAATAGATCCATGCCACATTTAAACTAAATTGTAAGACAGCGGAAACACCTTTGAATATTAACATTATTCACCAGAATATTCAGGGTTTTTCCAGCAAGGAATTAGAAATAGGTTTATTTTTAGATAATAATAATATTGAAGTTATGTGTATTACTGAACACTGGCTAAAACAGGAACAATTACTTTTTGATTTTATTAACTTTAAGTTAGTAAGTGTCTGCTAGAAAATTAGCCATTCATGGGGGTTATCTTATAATTGTTAAAAGTTCCATGAAATCCAAAGAGCGAGAAGATATTGTTAGATTATCAATAGAACGGATTATAGAGATTGCTTGTATAGAATTAGAGACCTATTTAATTATATGTATTTACAGACCACCTTCTGCTGATTTCCATACATTTGAATGCACTATGGAAAATGTCTTAAAAATAGCTTGTAAAGGCAAAAAACATGTTATAGTATGTGGAGACTTCAACGTTAATTTACTTGAATCGAATAGTAACACTGTGAAGTTGTTAAGTTTGTTTAAATCTTTTAACTTGGTCAATTTGTTTTTTGAGCCAACCCGCGTGGGAATTAGTAGTGAAACCTGTCTAGATAATATATTTTGTGATTGTAAATGCTTGGATAAGGCAATATTTAAGTTCTTTAGTTCAGATCATAGAGGTCAGAGAGCATCTTTCCCAAACACTTTCCAAGAAATACCACAAACTATAACATACAGACCCATAACTAGTTATCGTTTAGAACTATTCGAAAATGAAGTTCATAATGATCTATGTATGTTATTCATTTCACATGATGACCTAAATTGTTTTTACAAAAATTTATTGGGCATAATTATAAATAATTTTAACACTCATTTCAAAATGAAAACTATTTCTGGGTCAAAAACGAAGTTTAGTGAATAGGCTACTGTCGGCATTCATAGAAGTAGAAATAGGCTTTATGAGAAAGAGGTAAACAAGAATACTGCTTTCCTGGACTATGTCAAGAATTATTCAAAAATGTCTAAGAAGGTGTGCATAGCCACTAAGGCAAATTATATAAGTTCTAAACTCAAAATGTCTGACAATAAAGTGAAAACTGTTTGGAATATTATTAATAGAGAAACTGGTAAAACAAAAACTCGCAATAGTCAAGTCAACATTATGACAGGAAATGGTCAGAACGATGTTGCCTCGGCATTCGAGGATTATTTTTCCAACATTGCAATTAATACTACAAGATATCTTCAATCATCTGCGACCGAAGCCCATTTTTTACTTAATGTTAATTTTAACAAATGCGATGTAAGCTTTGAATTTATTCAAGTAAATTCAATAGACGTTATTAAAACATTTAAGTCACTGAATTTAAAGAAAACAGAGGATTTATGGGGAACTTCAGTAAAAATTGTTCATCATATCATAGACTCAACTACACCCTATCTAGCCTTGATTTATAATAATTGCATATCTGAGGGCGTGTTTCCAGATCTTATGAAACTTAGTAAAGTCATACCTCTTTTTAAATCAGGTGACTTGAGTGACTTGACTAATTTCCGTCCGATATCTATACTACCTTTATTAAGTAAAGTTTTCGAAAAGTTAATGTTCATGGATCTGCTGGGACACTTCAATAGAAATAAACTGCTTAGTAGTAAACAGTTCGGTTTCACAAGGGGACGTTCCACGGCTGATGCAGCATCTGTACTCATTAAATATATATACAACATCTGGGAGAAATATTGTGATGCAATGGGAGTTTTTTGTGACCTTTCTAAGGCATTTGATTGCGTTGATCATGGAACACTCATTTTGAAATTAGAACATTATGGCCTGTATATAAATGCCTTAAGCCTTATGTCTTCATATCTCAGCAATAGAACACAAACTGTTGTTGTAAATGGAACTCAATCCAGTGGAGCTGCAGTTAAGCTAGGAGTGCCACAGGGCTCTATCTTAGGGCCATTTCTATTTTTAGTTTATATAAATGACTTACCATCTATAGTAGAAAATGTTTGTGATGTAGTACTATTTGCTGATGATACATCATTAATTTTCAAAGTTGACCGGAAAGCAACAAACTATGCCGAAATTAATAGTGTACTAGTCAAAGTACTTGACTGGTTTAATATTAGTAATCTGGTATTGAATGCTAAGAAAACGAAATGTGTTAGATTTGCTTTACCGAATGTTAGAGCAGTGGATTCTACTATATCGCTCAATGGTGAACGTTTAGAAATGGTGGATAGGGCATTATATAACACTGGACAGGAACTTGCAATGGAGTCCCCATTTAGTAGTACTAGCAGGTAAATTAAGTTCAGCAGCTTACGCTATTAGAAAAATTAAACAATTGACCAATGTTGATACTGCTCGCTTAGTATATCATAGTTATTTTCATAGTATCATGTCATACGGTATTCTGGTTCGGGGCAAAGCAGCTGACATACAGACTATATTTGTGTTACAAAAAGAGCGATTCGTTCTATATATAACTTGAACTCCCATGACTCCTTAAGATAACTTTTTAAAGACATCAACATATTAACCGTAGCGTCCCAATATATTTATGAGAATATTATTTATGTTATTAAGAACCTAGAGTCTTTTACTAAGAATTCAGATATCCACAATTTTAATACTAGAAATAAAAACAAAATCCCTATTAGAAAGTTCCGCGTTCGTAAAGTAGCCAAATCATTCGTAGGCCAATGTATACATTTTTATAATAGGCTACCAGATGATGCTTTGAAATTCTCGTTTTCAGCTCTCAAAAAGTACTTAAAAGAGTCCCTAATGGCAAAGGCTTATTATAGGGTAGAGGCCTATTTAACAGACAAAAATGCATGGCCCAAAACAGAAACCAAATAATTTACTTTTACCGGGACACGGTTCTTATAAGGTGGCATATCAAACGTATGTAGGTTGTTTTAAATAAAAATCACTATTTTGATTTTTTATATTCTAGATTTTTTTACTTTTATAAGTTTTGATATGTTTCCTTGAAGAACTACGCATTGAGTTTATACTCAAAACATATATTTAGGATAGGCTAAGCACTAATATTGTAATAGATATAAGAGTTATTTCGAAAAAATGACTGACTGTTGAGTTTGTTTCGGCTTTCTTCTCTTCAGTGGTCTCCTCTTGGGAAACGCCGTAGAGTCAGACTTGTAAAAGTGCCCTTGTGGCCTACTTACAGAATAAAGATCATTATTTCATTTAATTATTTCATTATTTCATATCAAACTGTAGGACGCCCTCCGGCCAGGTGGGATGAAGATCTGCGAAAGACTGCAGACAGATGCTGGATGCGTCAAGCTGAAGACAGGGCGCTATGGCGCTCATTAGGAAGGCCCATGTCCAGCATGATGATGATGATCAAACTGTGCCTATTTTAATTCTCTCTTGATATGTTTATTGATTTTAATGTAAATATAATTATAGAAACTTATATCAGTAGATAAGTCCGTTTTGCATAAAAAAATCCAAACTCAGTAATTCTTTTTAACAGAAAGGCCCACAAATAGAGAAAATATACGTTTATCGTATAGACCGGAACATTGTTTCTATACATATATATTGATAGGATTAAATAATATGATAAAAAAACATTAATTACTCTCCTGTAGAAAAGTGCCATTTCAACTTATGATTATTAATTGTCGTTGTGTCAAAGTACATACTTTTAATCCATTCGTGCCTTGTATGGACATATATAGACAATATACATATCTCTGTAAAGTGTGCCCAGGTCTTTGTCTGTATATTGCTATTAACTATAATGTCATTATCTAGATTATGAATATTTTTCTGTTTACTGTAAAACCAGACATAAAAAAGTGCGATTGCGGCCTACTTCCAGAATAAAATTTTAAATTTTGAATTTGTATGCCTTTAAACATACATTAACGGTGTAGACGGAGCTTTAATCCCGTCGCGCTCGTACTAGACACGTCAGAGCTTACATTATTCATCCCAGCTTTCAAGTTCTAGGTCTCAAGTAGTTCTAAGATATTAAACCTAGTTGACGAATAGTTTCCTAAGGTCGTCTTATATATTATTATATTGGATTAGATTACTATAACTCAAAGCAAAGACGTGCTCAGAATATAATTTTAGTTAGAAGTAAGGTTGCGAAATTTACATAATATTTGGTTGTATTTTTCACACGAGACAAAAAACTAGCGATTCATTATGTATTCACATACACACACATATATAATTATATGCCTATTTTCGCATTTATGGTTATAAAAAGTATGCTATAAGCATCTCTGGATACCCCGTGTGTACCAAAATTAGATTAAATCCGTTTAATTCAAATTAAAATATTTTTATGTGGAACTGTACCTAAGAAATTAGTTTAAAAACTTCATACTAACATGAGTGCAATAAAAGATTTTGATTTTGATTTTATTTTGACCATCCTGGGGCCATACATCGAGTTAGTACATACATTGAAATCCTAATTTAATCTTAATTATGTTTAGCTGTTTTGGCTAGATGAAGACACAACGCGACATACAAACATACAAAAAACCAAAAATACTTTTTTCGTTCCAGTGACCGTATCACTCATTTTTTGAAAGTATCTTCAATATACACGGGTCGCTAATAATTCACACACATATAACATACATTTAACCCAACTACGTTGTAGCAACCAAAAGGGTTATGGCTTTTTCTCCTCCACAAACGAAGGTGCCCCTTTTAGTCGTACTAATATTATAAATGCGAAAGTGTGTCTGTCTGTCAGTCTGTCTGTCTGTCTGTCTGTCTGTCTGTCTGTCTATCTGTTACCTCTTCACGCTTAAACCGCTGAACCGATTTTGATGAAATTTGGTATGGAGATAGTTTGAGTCCCGGTGAAGGACATAGGCTACTTTTTATCCCGGAAAAATTCCCTTATCCGCGATAAACGAATTTAAGGCGGACGAAGCCGCGGGCAGAAGCTAGTAGTTTAATAAAGGCATCTGGTTTTAAGTGCTTCATATTCTAATAAGATTAGTATACCTAGACTACGTGTTTAGAATATAATTTGCATTATATAATTATTCGTATCGTTGTAAAATTTACAGGACTAAAACTTATTTATTATTTGCAATAGACTTTTTATGAGTAATATAATATTATCTATACTATTATAAAATTGTAAATATATACAGACATTTCGTCTGTACAATGAATATAATATATTTTCAAAAAAATCATTATATATTTGGAGGTCACAGAAACGAAAAAAAAGATTAATTTTTTGTATGCTTGTATGTGTCATTGCAGCTTCATCACGCTAAATCAGCTCAACCGATTTAATTTAGTTTTTTGGTATAGGTACTGGGAGCTAGGCCTCTCCAGATGATTATATGATACTTTTCAATCGACTACACTGAAGAAAAAAAAGAGGATTATGTTTTTTTTCGCCTCCGCTGACAATAGAAGGGAGAAAGTTAAATTGGAAACTTTTTTAGGTCGATGTAAAAATCACTATTATAATGTTCACAGCATCTGTTCTATACTACGTCATCATTAATATCAACCATTCAACATATCAGCCAAATGTCAAAAGCTGAACAAACGCCTCGCCTAAGGCTGACAACGAGTTACCCTCATGCAGAGATGGGCATTAATCGATAAAAAAAATTATCAATTAATTAATCGTCAAAAATTTATCGCGATTAAATTAATCGACGACGGTTTCGATTAACGATTAATTAATCGTTAGTTTAATCGATTAAACTTCACGATTAAACCTTGATTCAAAGTTGAAACACGCTCAAATGAGCGTTATTTAACCCAAATGTGCACGTTACAAAAATTCAATATGGCTTGTCATGTGTACACTTGAAAAAACATTCTAGTTTGCTGTGTGACATAAACTTGTTTCAGTAACAAAAGTTGGTTTGTATATTGAAGTCCTACGTCTACGTAACTCGAGCCTTAGACATACAAAAAAATATCTTATTTATTCCAAATATTAATTTTGAGAAATATAAAATATGTATAATACCAACGATTAAAAACTTAATCGCTGGATATTAATCTACGATGAATGTAATCAGATTGAATTAATTGAAACTCGTTCGATTAAGATTAATTAATCGTCATTTTTAATCGCTAATCGCGATTAAGTAGGTTAATATTAATCGTTAATCTCATGCAACAAACAGTGGAGTGCGCAGGGTTTTGGCCCAAGGTAGGCAGTTTTTCTGTGCCAATATGGAGCCATGATCGTTCAGGGCTTCAGGGTCGGCAGTTTTTCTGTGCTAATATGGAGCAATGATCGTTCAGGGCTTCAGGGTAGGCAGTTTTTCTGTGCCAATATGGAGCTATGATCGTTCAGGGCTTCAGGGTAGAGCATTTCTCTGTGCCTATATGGAGCCATGATCATTCCGGGTCGGCAGTGCCTTTGTGCCTATATTGACCGCACGACACTGCTAATGATCTTGACTAGATCGTCAGTCTACCTTGTTGTTTCATCACTGCGTCTTCCGCGGTCGCTACTCCCAAATTTTCATCTTTCTATGCCAACGGCCATCGGTTTTACGAATAATATGCCCTGCCCACTGCCACTTACTCACTTCTCTAAGTCAATACACCTTTATAGAGCGCCGTCTCCCCTAGATAAATGCTCTACAATAAACCTTAGTAGAGCCAAAATCCGGCGGCGGCTGATAAAACGCTACATTGATTCAGAAGCGATTCTCTTACGCGCGCACATTTGCTTGAGCCGAAAAGATTTTATTGGAAACTTAGAGCGATTAAAGCACGAGTGACGGCGGGCGCAAAATGTGATTTTGCTAAGGCGGATAGTTACCGGTTTTGTCCTCTCAAAAAATTATTAAACAACCTCACAATGCTTTTTTAAGTGTACAACCCTCCAAAATTACGATTTTAAGATTTCATTTATATGCGCGTCGTCGGGCAAAGTAATAATCCAACATTGATATATTTCACACACATGTTACCTAATTACCCGAAAAGGTGCCGTGTGTCATCTATAATTGAAACGTTGAATTAGCCTGTAATTATCGCAATAATAACACTTAATTATAACATGTAGATTCGGCTAGCGCAATATCTATACTATTATAAAGCTGAATAAATTAAATTTCCGTACATTGAAGATATTTAAAAAAATGTGAAAAGGACTACTTGGAGGTCACTGAAATAAAAAAAAAAAAACTTTGTTTGTACGTGTCGTTGTGGCTTCATCATGCCAAATAGGCTAAACCGATTTAAACTGTTTTTGCTACATGGGTAGCTGTGTTATATATAGGACGCTTTTTATTCGACTACGCTGAAGAAAAAACGAGATTTAGCGTTATAAAGCCACAACGACACATAAAAACATACAAAAAAATGTGTTTTCGATTTAGTGACCTCCAAACAGTCCGTTACAATCTTTTTTTTTCTACTTCGATGTACAGTACAGCCATTTTATTTTTATACCTTTTTAATAGTATAGATTAAAAATTGTAGCTGCTACCAAACTAAAGTTTAATTAATTCCAAGCGGGGTTAGAGGATCTTCGTTAATTTTGTCTGGTGTATAGAGCTTCCCACTGGTTTATTAGGGTAGTAATATATAAGTTCGTTTAATATATATATATGTTATTATCGCGTCAAAACCTAGCACTTATCGATTATCAAGCCACGCTTGATATCAATTTTACATCTTACTCGTTCTGCTTTAGCGTCCGTTTCCGGATTTTTGGGCTTCTACAGCTATTAATTTGGGCGTGTTCAATCAAGATAAGAGTGATAGGCTGTTTTTAGACGGGCATGATACATCCTCGGCCGCATCGTCACTTAACAACAGGTGAGATTGTGGTCAAATGCCCGCCTACCGTCAATAAAAAAAAATGAACAGCGATAATTAAAATCGCTACCTCTTATGACTCGCACCGCTTGCTCTCAGTCAATTCTCAGCAAAACGTATCGTGTGCGGAGCTCGATTCTGACACAACAGAATACGGGCCCAAATTGATATCGCGACTTTATCTCCTTGTTACACATTGCTTCGCGGCCCACCTACAATCTAATTGCGCAATGTCGTATTGTATGTTCAAAGTTTGCCTAATTATCGAGTAAAGTATCTTATAAACGGCTCTTCATGCCAAAGGGGAACACTTTTTAGGGTTCCGTAGCCAAAATTGCAAAAACCAAAAACTACTATAATATTGATTGACGTTTCGAGGATAGGTGTTTTGTATAAGCCGCTACTTAGTTTGATAGTTAAATAATAAAAAAATATATTTCTTGGGGGGGGGGGGGGGGGGGGGGGGGGGGGGCGATCACTCAATACATGTAACTGAAACTGAACATGTTATTTTTCACCAAATATAAATATGTGGCACAAACTTCGACAGTTGTATTAAAAAAACTTTGAGGGTTCTAAAAAAAATTGATTTAGTAAATATTTTCGGAAATAAATTATCGCTCCGAATGTTGCATAAATTGTGTCTCTTCATAACTATTTTCTAAACAGCATGTTAAAAATATATGAAAAAAATTCCAAAGATAAAGCTTAATAAATACTTTCGCGTATTGTCTACCGTATTTTATGATAAGGCTCTATTGTACTGTTTCTGTTGTTGGTGTGCAATAAAGAATTGTTGTATTGTATTGTACTTTCAATGAAAATTATTTACAACATAATCGAATATATCGTTTTTGAGTTATTGCCAAAAAACTGCACTTTTCAGCTAAAGGACGTAAGTGCCGTGGAAATACGCTCTTTTGCTAGTGCACTTGTTCATATCGTATTTTTTTCATCTGTAGTGCTTTTTTTTTGTATGAACGGCTGCGGAACCCTACACTGAACACGATCCGACCTCTTGGCCAGTTTTTTACAATTATTCTACTTTAACTTCTAGTTTAATTTGCTATGACTTCTTATTTATTGTTTTCTAGGTCTTCTTGATTTTAGGGTTACGTACCTCAAAAGGAAAAAAAACAGAACCCTTAAAGGTTCACTTTACTGTCAGTCTGGCTGTCTGTCTGTATGACCCTTTTTCACGTACGTAATCATTCGCTAATCAACCGTTAACAGAAAATTGTGAAATTGGGCCTAGCACAATATTTAATCATTACTATAAATAATTTAACGTCTCGTCTTATTAATTTTCGCTTTGTTTCATTTGTTCGATATCCATACTAATATTATAAATGCGAAAGTGTGTCTGTCTGTCTGTCTGTTACCTCTTCACGCTTAAACCGCCGAACCCATTTGGAAGAAATTTGGTATGGAGATAGTTTGAGTCCCGAGGAAGGACATAGGCTACTTTTTATCCCTTTTCCGCGATGAACGAATTTAAGGCGGACGAAGTCGCGGGCAGAAGCTAGTAGTTAAATATATTTAGATACGCCTTGGAGACTACATAGCAAAGATAATGTATAATTACAGAAGTCTTACTTTCAGATATTACAAAAAATCATTTATTCATTTCATCGTTTGGGCGCGCTCGTCATCAAGATAGGATTGTTTTGTGAAAATCACAAAAGCTAACAGTCTTAGACAAAAATGATTTGTTGATGAAATAAAACATTCAATTCGAACGTTTGTCAACGAGCATTGATTGTTATTAGACGAGACTCAATTTTGCCTTAAGAGTAAGCTCGGCCGAATTTCACCTTCCCACACAAACGGAGTTTCGTTCTTATTTTAAAACTACGAGTTGGATTGTAACAAAACTTTGCATATACAATGACATGAGGTATATCTAGCCTGAAACTAGTCTTTATGCCTGCAGTTTATAAAACAAACGAAATACAGCAAAAACAAGTTTTGTATGAAAAAGTTAAATTCATTGTATTTTTTTTGCTATGGTATCTGAGGCTACATAAACTAATTACAAGCTTGCATATACCTAAACTTATTCTAAGTACAAAGTTTCAAAGCAAACTAGCTAGTCGTTTGAAAATGAGGACGTAACTACGTTTGTATGGAGAACCGAGCTTACTGGGGACTCTTAATATTGATTTATTTACAACAAGTATATAAATTACAATACAAATTAGCTTATGTCAAAATTATACGAGTTTATATCATGATCGTCAAAATATAAGGAATATTGAGAATAAACAATGTACATAATGTCAAAACAAGATAAAATAATATGGAAATATCATCTAGGATTCAAATCGAATCACCCGGTAAGGATCGTCATCGCACCATTAAAAACAATGAAAAATCATTATGAGGTTAATAAATTAATAATAAAAAACTAGGTAGAATAATTATGTAAAGGTGCGTTCACACTTGTATCATTTGCTCGTATTCGATCACCGTGGCGTGGCATGACTGCGTATCGCGCTGCTTGGAAGCTTACTGTCGGCGCGGCGATTACGCGGCGCTTCTCCGATCTAACTGCATGATACGCGTATCAACATGGATTTCGAGCGATCGGATCGGCGCAACGTCCAAACGCGTGATCGTGACACGCGATCATGCCACGGGACGAAAATCTAATCGGGCAAATGATACAAATGTGGACGAATAAATGTCAAAACATATATAAGTGCAAAAATTAAATTATCAAATCAAAGTATCTCCGAATAAGGATCGTCATCAAGAAATTTAAATCCAAAAATAAACTTACAATATCAATCACAATGTCAATAAAAAAATCGAAATTGTGATCGATATATTGTTTTAAACACCTTAAAATAAAGACTGTAGTTGAACAAACAGTTGTAGAGTAAAGTGACCTCTCTGTCATACAAACACATATAGCAGGTCACGTTTCGCTACGGCTAATTATACTATTAACGTCAAACTTCTGTATTAACGTTTTCTGTGCCTAACCCAGTCTAGATCAGCCTGTCTGCTTATTAATTCGCTTCAAAGTCAAAGCCAAACAAACTGCTACTTCAATTAGAGCTTAAACTTATTTACTTGTTGACGTATACAACTATAATTACCAATATACGGGCTTCAAGAAAGCGATTTTAATTAAAAAACTTTAAAAGTATGCATTCACCTTTATAATCGAAAAACATTCAACTAACCTTGTTTCTTAGCCTCTTAAAGATGTATAAAAACGATAAAAACTAGATTGTGCTCGCAACTGTGTTTGTGAAGGAGAAAAAAGTCATAAACCTCTTTTGATTTAGCGCAGTCGGGTAAAAAGTATACGCTAACCATCCTCGGATGTCCAGCTCTCCTTGAACCAAAAATGGTTGTAATCCGTTGAGCTGTTTTGATGAGATGAAGGCAAAAGCCTCATATATACATACAAAAAAACGTTCGATTTAATGACCTTGAAATAGTCCGTTTCAAAATTATTTTACCCGGTAGTGCAACAGGAAAGGCCGGGTTAAGTTTTTGACACGTACTCTATCTTTGATATACTCTATTCCATTGATTGAAACTTTAAATTAACACAATTTTCACTCACTATCACAACACAAGAAACAGGGCTTAATCTCCTTAGTTACTTCGAGACTATGGACGTAACGCGACGTCTGAAACATCGAAGAATTACCAACAAAAGTTAATTAAATAAATTATATTTATACGCGATTAAACCCCGTTTGCTGTGTTGTGATTGAGACCTATTCAAACAGTTAAAAGTTTTCCAAAAGGAAATCATCAGTAGAGCATTCAGCTTTCATCGAACTTAATTTTTTTGTTTTCTATTTATTTAATGAGCTTTGTCACTGTGTTGACTATGACACTCAACATCTTCATCTGGCCATCAGTCTACTTTATGGGGGCCTAGCCACGCTGCGTCTTTCAATGCGTGGTCGCCACAAAAGAACTCGGCCCCAGCGGCCGTCGGTTCGACGAGCAATGTACCTTGCTCATTGTCATTTAAGTTGCTATTTTTGAGCTAGTTATATCGGTCGAAAACGTTATGTTTCATGCCAATATATGTGTTACTTTAGTTTCTGGAATATTTTAATTATTTAAATAAAACAATTTAAACGGATTATATCGTGTATATTTTGTATTTGAGTTGTCGACGTTTCGGAAGCACTGGAGCTTCCGTGTTCAGCTCCTTGTTCTTCCGTTTAAATTGTTTTATTTAAATGAGTGATAATGGCGGAAACAGATGAAAATTATTATATTTTTCACAAATATCAAAGGAAATATCGGTCTTACCTTCGAACGCAAATTACGTCTTTGTATACCACTCGTCGAAGATTCGTTCTAATTTCAAATTAGGTGACAATTAAGGAATTTCATACAACATTGATTGAAGTCAGTCAACAAAGAAATTTTGTTTCAGTGGGTTTTATTTATTTTACTGACTATCTATTGCATATTGCCAATAAAAAAAAACATAGTTTGTGTCATGTGTTTGTGTCACTTATTAACCTCTTATTTAAGTAGATTATTCAATTAGATTAAATCAGGTATACAATAAAAAAAACCAGGGATGACGTTTATAAAATAACCAATTAATAAGGTATTATCATTTTTTAATAAATAAAATTATCTTTAGATTTGGTGGTAGAAACATTATCAGTTTACAAAAAATAACAGAAAATAGTATTTTCGCGGGAATAGAAAAAAAAAACAAATATATGAATATATAAGTTGAACATTTGTATTATTTCCTTGGATTTATTTGGGAAAAGCACTATCAAGCCTCGGCGCGAATAGGAATTGTCGACCTCGTATCTCTAGATAGCCTTGTTAACACTCGGCCATCTATAACTACCCGGCCGGCAATCCTTTATTTCGCAGCCTCTGCAGTAATGTACTATTATTTAGTTAACACCTACTTACACCATCTCGAATAAAACCATCCAATCTGGTTTAAACCTGTTTAAATAAAGCCAGGGCGCCGAAACATGTGTTTCGACAATCTCATCCAAAAATCAACGTTTCTTGATTTATTTCGAGCGCAAATATCTTTGAATTATCCAATCTTCGCCTACGTTGGCAATAAGGAATCCCGAAGGATTCTATTGGATTAGGGCCCAAATCCATTGATAGAAATAATTGACCTACTTTCAAGGGAAGGTTTTGCCTTAAAGAAGTATAGATTAAGGTGGGAAAAGAATTACGCCCTCGGGAAAAGCCAATCTATTGGTAAAGTGAGAAGTGCGTTCGCCGTGATCGACTAGTTCTTGAAATTAAAATCAAAATCAAACATCTGTCTGTCTGTCTGTCCGTCTGTTACCAATTTTCACAGATGTTTTTTTATTATTATTTACAATTTATCAACATTACAAAATAATCGCCAAGGCGGTGATAAACTATGGTTACATATTTACACATGATTATATCGATAAATTCATTAAGCAGAGTCTGTGCTCTGACAATAATCGAGTGGCGGTGCGCCACTGTTTGAGACGTTTCTACCTCTAGGGGACGGTGGTAGCGGCCGCGAAGGTAATTACTGGCCACGAACAGACATTCTTGCGACCAAATATAAACAATCCGACTCCCCTCTCAAGAACTGACATGTGGTGAGAAAGACTTCAGTACTGTCCCTGACCTCCAGAAAGTTGAAACCCAGCATCCGTACAAGTACTTAGTAGGGTACAGATATGGGTAGTACCCATAAATTTTTGGAATAAAAAACGAAGAAAAGCTTTTGAATCTTTTCTAAAAGAAGGATGTAGTGTTTTTCATGTGGGGATCAAATTATTGAGGCTGACTCGATTTTGCTCCTAACTAGAGCCGTACAGTACAGCAGCTGAACTACTTTAGGATCTTGAAAATCTTTTGCGTTTTGGATATAAAAAGCCATCCTTTTGTAGCATTCAGTCGCTATTGATGTTATATGCTGGTTGAAAGATGATGGTGTATTTCTGTTGCCGCTATAACAACAAATACTAAAAACAGAATAAAAAAAATATTTAAGGTGGGCTCCCATACAACAAACGTGATCTTTTTGCCGTTTTTGGTGGTCACCAGGCTGTACTGTATCACATAGACCGTGATGGTTAGACAGTTGGAATTTTATAATTTTTTTTTGAAAATTTCTGCACTTCAATGTACATACAGTATAGATAATCATAATGTAGACTCAATAACTCAGTGTTCCGCCTAGTAATGAATAGGAACGTATGAGTCTCATTTGTGCAGTCGGAGAAAACCTACTCAAATATATAGGCGTATAAATAACAATACGGTGGGAATTACTATAACAACTCAACAGCCACTCGATTCAAAGCTAAATATTGAAATCTGAGCCTTATTTCGCATTTCCTACATCACAATTTTACAACACGTGGACGACGCGTAGACCACACGTCTTACACTACCTTAACATCAATTGAAAATTGTGATGTAGGAAATACGACATAAGGCTTAAATTTCAATATTTAGCTTTGAATCGAGTGGCTGTTGAGTTGTTATAGTGTGCGAAGACCTTTAGGTAACAAGTAATTCCTACCGTATTGTTATTTATACTTTGCGAAAACATATATAAACAATAAACGGATCTATATCGGAATCCTAAACGTCATTTGTCTTAATGTATTGTTTGTCATAATTCATAACGCATTGTTTTACGAAACTGTAATTTTTTCAGGATTGTTATAAAGCAAACCTAACGTAACCAAACGTGTATACGACGATTTTTAAAAAAATCTGAAGTATTTACGGTTTTTGAAAAAAATGCGTTATCACAAACGATAGATAAGGACAAACGATACATTAAGATAAACTACATTAGGGATTCCGAAGGAGACCCCAAAAAACTATGTTTCAGTCTCTGGACATTCCTTTAAACTATACTTAATCTAAAGTTAGTAAAGATCTCGCTCACTTTCTCATCATCACAAATCACAACACAACAAACGAGGCTTAATCGCGTATAAATATGATTTTATTTTATTACCTTTCGCTGGTAATTCTTCGACGATCCACTTACTCATGTAAAAAATGCTTGCAAAATGGCCGACTTATGAGTTACGACCTTCTTCGCATAGCTATATTTCCCGTTACATCGCTTGCTGTCGTTTACTGTCACTGAAAATAGCCGTGGGCTGTCAATTACACCAGTTACCCCTATTTTCCCAAATATTTCTCTATTTGTAAGGGGTTAGGGATGAAAGTCCAGTACTTATGGAAAAATGACGAAATTGAACGTCGTTGGCTCTGTGACTCCGTATCGACAGGTTTGTCGGTGACGTTGAATACGTTGCGTAACGTTGTCCGGAGCATTCCCCGATAACGTCAGTATTTCAAGATCTATGTATATAAAAGGCAAAGTCCTGACTGACTGACTCACTTTAATCAACGCCCAGCCCAAACTGTTAGACCTAGAGACCTGAATTTTTGACAATAGGTAGTTTTTATAACGTTAGTATCCACTAAGAAAGGGTTTTTCAAAATTCAGCCCCTAAGGGGTGAAATGGGGGTCCAATGTTTGTATGGGGAAACAAGATTAGGTAAACTTTTGTATTCGAAACTTCGCAGGAGTATTTCTAACAATAAATGAATAAACACGTGTTTCAGGTTTTTTGAGAATTCAACTTCTTAGGGGATGAAATGAGGGTCCAAAGATTGTATGAGGAAATCAGATCAGTTTCGACTATTTAATTCTGAACATCACACGAGTATTTTTAACAATAAATGAGTAAATACGTATTTCAAGGTTTTTGAAAATTCAACCCCTAAAAGGGGAAATTTGGTTACATAGTCTAAAAGTCGACATGAGTATTGTTTCTTTGGTTTATTCGGTCGCTGATTACGAAAATAACAACGATTTTAAAATCCGACGTGGCAGACGTGAAAAACTATCGCCCCTGTCGGGGTGCGATGGGGTTGAAATGTCAAAATATCAATATGGGTGTCGTTTTTATGGTTATTTGGGACGTTAATTCCGAAAATGGCATCGATTTTAAAATCAAATTTAGTGGACGTCAAATATCATCTCCCTATTGGTGTGCGATGGGGTTGAAATGTAAAAATATCAATATGGGTGTCGTTTTTATGGTTTTTAGGGACGTTAATTACAAAAATGGCATCGATTTTGAAATCCAATTTAGCGGACGTGAAATATCATCTCCCTGTTGGTGTGCGATAGGGATGAAATGTGTAAATATCAATATAGGTGTTGTTTTTATGGTTTTTTGGGCCGTTAATTAGAATACATTCAAGGAGAGGTAAACAACAGGCGGTTTTATCGCTAAACAGCAATCTTTTCCAGACAACCTTTGGGTGGTGAAGACACTTTGAGGTTTCAAAGAAAAAAAAAATAGTTAGGGAATATTTTGTGTCCTCCCCCTCCCTCTATTTTCTAAACCGTAAGTCTTAAACAAATTACAAACGTAAAAGTTAATAAATACTTTCAACAAAAATTGTGTGCAATGCGATCGGATATACGGTTTTTGAGATATTGCCGAAAAACTGCGCTTCTCAACAAAAGGACGTAAGACGCATGAAGGTTCGCTCTTTTGCTGGTCTGTAGTGCATATTTTTGTAGTAACGGCTGCGGAACCTTACACTAAGCATGGTCCGACATGCTCTTACATCATACTCGACATGTTCTTAGCTGGTTTTTAAATTCAAAATTACCCCGAATATGACGCGAGCGAAACCGCGGGCAAAAGTTTCTATTCAAGAGTAGAAATCTGCATTAATCATAATCTCTTAGTAGTAGTAAGTCATTGCCGGCTTAACAATTCAATAATTATTGCAATCATTTCTTAAAAAAAAATAAGGGAACTGCCTTCACCAAAACGTCGTATACCGAGACTTCCAGAAAGTAACGCATACCATCATTGAAGATATTTTCAAAAAACTAGGTAGGTACGGACTATTTGAAAGTTACTGAAACCAAAAATATACTTGGATTTTTTGTACATTTGTATATGTCGTTGTGGCTTCATCTCAAAACGGCTAAACGGTACCGCTGTAGGTAAATTGCCGCACATCAAAGGGTTTTGTCGCGACAAAGTTCGTGCGGTGGAATATGCTTCGCGCTCTCCACGTTCCATATTATCGCGACGTAGTGAAGTTTTTTCTTGATGTGGCCAAGCACTTCGTCATGGATTGAACACGAACATATTGTGACAACGCGAACACGAATCTTTGCCTTCAAGTCTGGCCGTAGTAATAGACAACGGCGGCGAATGTATGGCAAATTAAATTAACTGCCCAATCCGCGGCAGTTACCATGAAATTCGAGATCACAACGTCCATACCGAGTTAAACTCTGTTACATAACGGGACATAACAATAAGCCATCATTTTCGTAATTAGACGCCCCGACGGACCAGCAACAGATGTGTCTACCGAACGGGTAAATTTGAATTCAGATAACACGTAAAAAGTAACTTTAAATCGGTAACCTAAAGTTCAGAATCAATTCGTAGTTACCGCAGCTTCAGGACATGAATAAGTGGAAAGAAATATCAACGTTTGGGAGTGAGCTTACGTTCGAGATTCAAGTGAAGGTTTAAAAGTGAATCGTTGTAGGAATAGCTGGAGTACTTTTGAGATCTAGTGGTTTTAAAATAAGGCAGGATTTTGAATGGTTGGGCTTAAGTCGTTGGATATCCGAGTGCCTTTAGGGAGGTTATTAGAACTTGGGCCGGCATTCAATCGGATATTTCCGGAATCCCTCTTGTACGACCGACATTGGGGTTTTAAAAAGTAAACACGGCTTTGTCTTTGGCTGTAAGCTAAAACGTCTAAATTTTGAAGGTATACGTGGGGACTTTTCAAAAGTTGGATTTAGAGTGAGACGCCCGGTTAAATTTGGGAGTCGCAAATGACGCTGATGCACTGTAGTTGAAACGGTTTTTCAAATATTTTTACAGGTCTTGGCCTGCGAAGTAGAATTTGTTTATCTATGAAAATCTTTATACATTTAGATTTAACGGTATGCTTACACCCCAGCAAAATTGAAACTGCATACGGATATGAATGATAAGACTGGTAGTTTGTCTGTCGTTTTCATTATCTCTATTTTCCTGCTCAACAGTAGACTGGAAGTGGTCGCCTATAGGTATTTACATATATACTTCTGTCATCTAGATAGGTACTTTTTACTAGTGACCTGAGTGTTCCAAAGATGCTTTTATCTAGGGAGGGTCTTGAAGGCTATGACTCCCTCTGGTCTATGTAATGACTACGACCTTTGTCCACCCTTACCTGACTCTATGACAGCTTCCATCCTCGTGTTTGAGAGTCATATACTTGTCGAAGTATATTTAGGTAAAGGTGACGGTCGTTTCGACCTCCATTTCCTGTAGTCTATCTGAAAACCTTAATTTTTTATGTCTACCTGTCTATGTCAATAACCAATATAAAATAACCCCAGACCGCGTTCATTTTGCTTTTGGGAGTAGGGCCATTTTTAGCGTATATTTTGTACTCACTGGGTGCTCTAGTCCGACTTGCACTTGGCTGGTTTTTTCATAAATCATCACAAATTTATTTTATTACAACATTGATACAAACTAACTCCGTGAAAACTTCTTAATAAGTAGTAAATACAGTTAATTTTTAATCTCACAAATAAATGCTGTTTGTTATTTGTGCCGAACTTTAAACATAAGGTTTTATCCGTCAAATTTAATAACACGGGAACAGGTGGCTGAATAACTCCTGGGCCCATACCCTCTTACTTAAGCATAATAACAACATAGTAAGGTACATAAACAACGATGTAAGTAAGGTCAAACAATATCTTATGCGGACGTAATGTATATGAACCCTACCTATACGGGACCGGTGTTTGCCAACTCGGAAATTCACTTACGGCTAAAATTATGTACGAAATGGTGGTGAAAATAAGAATTTGGAGTTAATATCATTATATTCTAACCTCAAAAGGTACCTACTTAATTATTATGTGAAATAAAGGTACATTCAGCGTATCAGTATCGCCATACCGCGAGAGAATGCTGCCAGTATTTTTGGTACCATGCCGTGGGGGCCCTTTTTAGATGTAATTTAATTTTTAGCTTTAGTTTTAGTCATCTATGTAATATACCAAGCTTCATAGATTAAAAGGTACATGTAGTAGGCAGGTTTCTCACAGATGTTATTGAAATTATTTACCGACTATCTTTCTGCCCGGACGCAGTACGTAACTTAGAGAAAAGCTCATTCTGCGCCGTATCCAGTGACGTCAGGCATAGGTCCAGGTAGCAGCCTTGGTCCCCTTTTATTTTTAATAATAATGTATGACTTACCTGAAATTGTTCAACACTATGCCGTACTAATGTTTGCTAATGATATCAAACTTGCTAAATCAATTCTAAATACGTCTGATGTTATTAAACTGCAGTCGGACATAAGTGCCATTCATCGGTGGGGTTAAAATAATAGCCTACACCTAAATACCGGTAAATGTGCAACCATATCATATTCAAAGACACCTCTACCGGCTACTCGGTCTTACATGCTGAACGGTGACGCTCTACAAAATGTCCAAACTATGTGAGATCTTGGCATGTGCTTCGATACTCAACTAAATTTCAATCAAAACATAGTACAAATCTGTAACAAAGCGCGTAAGGCCTTCGGATTCGTTTTACGACAATCCAAATTCCTTAATAAGCACCATGTCATTTCTTTACTCTATAACGCTTATGTCCGCAGTGTGCTGGAAACTAACTGTATCGTATGGAATCCGCAATACCAAAAAACACGTTACTTTAATTGAGAAAATACAAAAATCATTTGTCCGATTTCTTTACTATAAAATTCATGGCTTTTACCCTTATTTATACCCAACATTGTTTGTACTAGGAATGTTCTCTTACTAAAGCCTTGAAATCCGTAGACAACTTGCTGTAGTAAAATATTTCTTTAAACTGATACGTGGCTCAGTAAATAATCCCTCGTTATTTCATTATTATTTCATTATTTTACACATAAGAGGCACTCTCCGCTCCCGCCTGCGGGCGCTGTTTGTGGTTCCCAGCGCCAAAATAACCCTGAGCACAAGTCCTTTTTACGTGGCCTTGAACCACATGAACAACATACTGCTCTATGAACCAACTCTGGACTTGTTCTCGCACTCAGAGCCGAGATTTCTGGCCACAGCCACTCGCTATTTGGAGTCAATCAACACTCCTACCATAGTACCGTACTAAGTAACGTATGCATGTAATATCAGAATTATTATTTTATATATCAATATTAATTTTTTATAAAAAAATATAATTTAATATTAAAATTTTAGTTATAATGAAATATAAAAATAAAAATTAATAAATATAAAAATAGAAGAAAATATTAATTAAATTAAATTAAAATGAAAATGTATCAAAGTAGAAATGTATATCTTACTTATTAATGGTGTAATTATTAAATTGAAATGTATAATTATCAAAATGTTATTAAAACGCTTATCATGTTATGGTTTATACTTTCATGTTTGGCAATTTGCTGTTAATGTTGCGGTTAATTAATAAATAAATAAATTTAATTTTACAGGGTTATTAGGCTCAATGAAAGGATTCATTATGTAATCTCGCCGCACACTCGCCTAAATGTATCCTGTAAAATACCGCTAGAAAGGCGATCTTCCTGCATTTGAACTAGCTTGCCGGACACAAGTTGTATGCGCGATAACTTGAGGCGTCCTAGTTATAGAGGAGCAGCAAATAGACAGCTTAGTCTCATATCAGCTGTGCTATGTTTAAGACTTGTTGAGTACTGGCAGAAAAAAAGTGAAGCAGAAAAGCTAGCAACATGTCAGCGCAAAATAATAAGGAGCATGTTGGGTATCCATTTATGAAATTGCAAGGGCCACAATAATTTTAAAATAAATATAAATAAGACATGAACACTTCAATTTAGAACATTTAGATATGCAGATGACAAACTAGACATACATTAAAAATGAAAAATTAAAGGAAGTAGAATTTGTACTTGGATTTTATGTAGATAAGTTTTGCAGCTGGAAAAATCACATTGATCATGTTTGCGAATATTAAATAAATTTATATATGCTCTGCGGAGATTAAGTAGTACTTCTTCAAGGGAAGTGACTTTGGTAGCTTATCACTTATCACGGGCATGTATCATCAATTTTAAGGTACACATGATAGTTTTTTTTACCCCGATTAACCCGACACAAGGACGGAATACATTTAGCTAGAGCTAACATTAAACGTATCTAAAAGTAATTCCAACTGATATGGCAATACAAATTTAAAACAAACTTCGAAAATACATAAAATATATTCTGGACATGTTTATAGGCGGCATAACGACTCCATAAATTGGCTGGTCGTACAGAAAAAGGTGGAGGAGACTAGATCGCGCGGCAGGTCACCTATGCGCTGGATTGACTAAGTTAATTCCGCACTAGGAAGCCGCGTATCTAACTGCGCTATACAGTCTGCCAACAGAGGGAGATGGCGCGAGATCGTGCGGAGAGTTGTATATGCCTCTACCACAGACGTGAATTCTTTTTTTTTGTTGACACTGTATGAAAATAAGCGCACGTGACCAGAATTGTCTCATCCAACCAAGACACTATTTCGCGGAATAGCAAAGGATCCTATAAGATATTATAATCCATTAACCTAACAGTAACTCGTGCCAGTACATATCTACCTACAGTAATTGGTACAAACGCAGCACAGTACCAGATATGTTTGAATTTGAACTTGTTGAGTGTTGCATTGAACCGTACGCTGCCTTCAAGTGCCTTTCGTTTCCATTGCACAAATGAGTATCAATTATTTTCAGACAATGGATACTTGAGTATAATTAACTTTGCAATTACGTAATATCTACTAGACTGCTGAAGGATTTGATTTCAGGAATATACAACGCGATACAGACTACAATTTTTTTGGCGATCAGCAGTGCTACATAATTGACATCATCATCTCAACCGATTGACGATTACTGTCCAATACCTCACCCAAGGATGTTCACCATGACTTTTTCAAGTAAGATTGTATGTATATATTTTTAGAATGATGATTTTATCAATAATAAGTAAGTATTATAGTTAAGTTAAATGATCTGATTAGGTTTTTCTGGGTTTCCCTAATCCTTGCAACAAATGTTGGATCATATTGTATGTTTCCCAGCAAAGACTTCTCTGATTGTAACTGAAAATTCGATAGTGCTTGTATCTAAGCCTACTTGAATAAAGGATATTTAGATTTGATTTGATTTGATTGATAGGCAAGCATTTGACTTCAATCTCCCTGTTGGTAAGTGACGATGAAGCCGACGATGGAGCAATGCTTACCTAAATAGTGTATATTCACTCTGGTCTTGAAGAGATCCAAGTTATATTGCTCCGGGGAAAGATATGCTGGAAGAGAGTTCCACTCTTTAGCCGTCCGAACGAAATGGTGGAAGCAAATCGCTTTGTCGGATTCGTTGTCGTATCAACAACATAGGAGTGGAATTCAAATCCACGTCTATTCCTATAGTGATGGACAAGGCGGAACTGGTACTCGTATTTAACGGCAATTAACTCCGTCTTTTTACAAGCTTTTTATGTGGTCCACTTGTAACTACATAAGTAACTATGTAAACGAGTTTTGCAAGTTAAATCTGACCTATTTTCCGATCTCCGCTTGAGCTTCAATTTCAAATACTTATGTAAGTTTCAGTGATAATGCAATAGTATCAGGTTTATCTGATAATAGAGCCGGAAGGAGGTCATACATATTCTGTAACGAAATAACGTAATCCTACCGAGCTTGGGTTCTTTACAATCGTCTTAATAAGTAGTCGACTGTTATTTAAAGAAAAGTAACAGTCGGCAATAAAAGCTTGTCACAAAAATAAAACAATAACAGAAACTTTTGCATCTCCTTCTCAACATTGAGTCAAATCTGTATTGTATGTACATATGTAAACACCTTATTGTTCATAATAAGCAGATACAAATACAATTAAGGAAGATGATACAGGTACAAAGGCGGACTTATCTCTATAAGGTACCTATGCCAAGAGGATAGGTATGTCTGAGGAGTGTTGAGAAAAAATATGATTCAGGAAACAATCACGACGCTACGCATTCTTTATAGGGCTTTCGGACCTGCCGGCTAATTTTCAACTGTCTCAGCCTGTTTGCCGCAGCTTGTGTGTGTTCAAAGTACATTATCAGCCTTCAACGTGTCTAACTGTTTATAAGACGCTGTTTGCTCTTCTTAGATTAGTAAACCAGAGAAGTAGAGGATGGTCGACCTTATCCAAACTAGGTACCAGTTGTTGATCAGTTGATAGAAAATGACATCACAGTTTATTTTATCAATGTGATCAACTATTAATTCTAAATGTCTTATTTCTGGTACTACACTTATCTTAGAGTCAGTGTAGTAAACGTGGATATGCGCTGACAAAAGTAACCTTGGGCAGGCTGAAGCAGATCTGGCTTAGCTCTTTAAGGACAAAAATTTAAGTATCAATTGCCTTATAGACAAGCCAGTGGAACCTGTTTCTCTTAAAGCCACGACACTGGCTAATCTTGACATCACAGGCCGCTATGCAGAGTGCAATCAGAATACGTGTGTTTAGCTGCAAGCTTCTAGCTTTCTGAGTCACGGTAGAACACTTGAAACGTAGTTTTTAGTAGCCGTTCCTTGGATCACTGAGCCAGTGTAGTTCTTACCTCAAAAACCTCCCTAGTGGCGGAGAATGGCAGCACCGCCACGCCCACTAGTAGATCCGCAACTGCAAGCGACACGATGAACAGGTTTGTGACACTGCGTAGCTTGGATGAGCAGAGCACTGCCGCGATCACGAGGCAGTTGCCTGGAACAAAGACGTATATTATCATCATGCTGAAAGACTTACGTGGAGACACGGTTTTCCCCGAGAAGACGCATCGTAATTCATCATCATCATCAGCTTATACAGCAAACGTCCCACTGCTGGGTACAGGCCTCCTGTACCCAGAGACTGTATGAGATGGGCTAAGGCGCATCGTAATTAAAGCAGACTAATACGTTGGTGGACGTAGCGGGAGTCCACTGGATGCAATGCCTGTTATCACCAGGACGATCAATACGATCATCATTATTATCAAACGAAAGACTGCTGAACTTATTTTTTAATAAAAAAAAAATATTTGGGGCATCAACAGCAATAAAAAACATGAAATATAATTTGAAATACACAACAGATGTCCACAAAAGTACAATTTAGTGGCACAAGTTACATAAAAGTGAGTTTAAGTACATTATGAGAAAAAAAATGACATGCTCAAATATTAGAAGAAGGGTGCCCGTGTATGTGTGTGTTATGTGTGTATGTGGTGTATGTGCGGATAAGGAACATTTACTCAGCACTGAACTAGTCTATTAAGTAAAGACCTATGCCAAAGAATTCCGCGTTGACTGGGTCCTTCGCCTACGTCCAGCTGACTCCACACGGACAAGTTCTTAAATAGCGACCATGTATACTTCTGGTATACATGGTCGCTATTTAAGAACTTGTCGGCTCTATCGGCCATCAGTTCTAAGCTATATGAATCGCCTACCGCCACTTAATTTATTTTTATTTTAGTACAGTAAACATCCAAAGACATATTATAGAGTAGAGGACTATTTAACAGACGAAAATGCATGGCCTAAACCAGAAACCAAATAATGTACTTTTACCGGGACACAATTCTTATAAGGTGGCATAACAAACGTACGTAAGTTGTTTTAAATAAAAAAACATATTTTGCTTTTTTATCTTCTATTATATTTTCACTTTTATAAGTGTTGATGTTGAGAAAATATCTCGGGGATCTACGCATTGAGTTTATACTTAAAACATATATTTAAATAAGATAGGCTAAGTAGGTACAAATATTTTAATAGATTAAAGGTTTTTAGAAAAAAATACTGACTGTTGAGTTTGTTTCGGCTTTCTTCGCAATGAGTGGTCTCCTCTTGGGAAATGCCGTAGAGTTAGACTTGTAAAAGTGCCCTTGCGGCCTACTTACAGAATAAAGATCATTAGTTCAATATCCCAATTATGAGTTTGTACCTATTCTGATAATCTGTACGGGGGTGGCATTACTGTCTGAAACCACCAGAAAAAAAAAACAAGCCATTCAATGCTTCCAAAAACTGTTATAACTGTAAGAAAAACGGTCTTCAAACACAAAACGTTAAGGAAAAAAGTCTTAAAATTGTATATCCAAAATGGGACAATCACATGTAATAAAGCCGAATCGTCTCCTGTGCCAGCGAGAAAATAAAATGGCGAAGGAAAATAATTTATTTATCGCCGAGGCGAGAGACTATTATAAATTCTTCAACGCGTATAAATTCATTATGCACGGAATCTGGAAATATTGTCGCTGATCCGCCGTTTTGGGGGAGTAGAGACGCTAAGGGATTTTGCGGATGAGTATGAGGATGTTTGATGAATCGAACTATGTTGTAGCCTTATGAAATGTTGCTGTAAGCAGACTTTCGTTTTTTCCTTCAATCATTCTAGAAAATTTCCCTTTTAGCATTTTTTTCAAATAATCTCGTATAATAACAAACATAAGTAATATTATACCTCATTGAAATAAAACAATTTAATGGATTATATCGCGTATATTATCTCATTTTAGTTCCCGACGTTTCGGAAGCTTTCCAGCTTTCCATGGTCACGGGAGGACTGAGAAAAGATGTATTTTCCTCTGTCAAAGTTACAATTTGTGCAAACTACCCATTTTTTGAAAAAACACAAATAAAGGTGTACATACATGCCAGATGGGCCTAAGCTGTAAAGACAGTTACACATGTGCCAGAAGGGCTTAATTATTTTATTCTAATAATTTACCAAGCAGCATTTCACAAATGAGGCGTACTGAGGAGAAAAGAAACGATGCAAAGAAAAACTTCCAGGCTACCTCATTACTAATTATAATATTTTAAAAACAGAGACTATTAAACTACTTTAAACAGATAAGATATTTTACACCGTTCGGAAATTAAGGTTTTGCAGTCCTGTGTCTCGCTTGTTCCTTGATGAGATGTATTACAGGATCCCAAGCTGGTGGTAGTGACAATCCATCTTCTCTATTGAAATTAGGATGCTTTTTAATCTCAATAGCCTCGCGTAGCATCCTGGGAAAATATATTTTTTCTTTGGCAAGGATAGAAGGTTTATCAAACTTAATTGAGTGGTTTGGTTTGTCAATGACATGTTCACAGACTGCAGACCTATTACACCGACGGTGCTTGACATCTGCTATGTGCTCCTTCACCCGGGTTGATACACTGCGTTTCGTTTGACCAATGTATGAAAGACCACACTCGCAGTCTAGCTTATAAATGCCTGCACTCTGCAAAGGGGTGCTACTCTTCACGGGTCTAAGGTATTGAGACACCTTCTTCAACGGCTTGAAATATGTTTTTATAGAAGCACGCTTCAAGATGTTTCCGATCTTGTCTGTGACCCCTTTCACATATGGTAATACGGCAGGTTTACGCTCGACTGTTGGTTTCTTCATACTGGGATTCTGCTTGGAACGTGGTATCTGGAGCTCGTTGGCTCGAAGCGCACGTTTGACATTCTGCAACTCAGCAGTCAGATGTTGATCGTCGCAGATACCCCTGGCTCTCTGAAACAAAGATTTACCCACTGTAGCAAGTTGACAGGGATGGTGGTGAGATTTGCCATTCAAATACCTATCTGTATGCGTAGGTTTCCTATATACAGTATGACCTATGTCATTGTTAGGACCTCTAATTACTAGCACATCTAAGAATGCAAGTGAATTTTGATTTTCCAACTCCATAGTGAATTTAATTTTACTATGCATGGAGTTCAGATGGTCTAAGAAAGCTGAAACACTAGATCTAGGTAAAATAGTAAAGGTATCATCTACGTATCTTTTAAAGATCCTCGGCTTGACAGGTGCCAATGAAAGCGCTCTCTCCTCGAAGTCTTCCATGAAAATATCGGCGACGACAGGAGACACCGGAGACCCCATTGCCACACCATCAACTTGCCCGTAGAATTCACCATTCCATAGCATATAGCCAGATGTAAGGCAGTGTTGTAATAACTCAGCATATTCTATTGCCATCTGTTGTTCACCCAATCTTCTTTTCACAATTTCGATACATTCTTGAACTGGTAGGCATGTGAAGAGAGACTGGACATCAAAACTGACCATAACTTCATCATCAGTTAGTCTCAAATCCTTAATCTCACTGACAAAATGGTATGAGTCCCTTGTGTATGCTTCCGTCTTCCCTCGCAGTAAAGAAAGCACACCTGCTAAGTGCCGAGCTAATCGATAGGTAGGAGCATCGATTTGACTCACTATAGGGCGTTGTTTTATTTCAATGAGTAATAATCGCGGAAACAGAAGATAATATTAATATTATACCTATTAAATATATAAGTCATGTTATAATATAAAAAAAACAGGCCAAGAGACCATCAGTGTAGGATTCCGCATCCGTTCATACAAAAAAATGCGCTACAGGTGAAAAACTACGAATATGAAAAACTGGTACTAGCGAAAGAGCGTATCTCCTCGGCAGTGACGTCCTTTTGCCGAGAAGCGTAGATTTTTAGCAATAACTCAAAAACGGTGTATCTGATAATGTTGAAAATAATTTTAGTTGAAAGTGTTTATTAAGCTTTATGTTTGTACTTATTTTTTTTGATATTTTTGGACTTACCATTTAGAAAATAGAAGAAGGGGTGGGGGGGGGGGGGGGGGGGGGCAGAACTTATACTACTTTCGGAGTGATTGTTTTCCGGAAATATTTACTTAATCAATTTTTTTTTAGAAACCTCAAGTTATTTTAGGAGATCTGTCATAATAGGTGCCTACCTACCTACCCTACCTACCTATTTGCTGTTTTTTTTTAGTGTATAGAGTGCCCAAAATATTTTTTTTGATATATAACTATCAAACTAAGAAGCGGCTTATACAAGACACCTATACTCCAAATTTTATCAATATACATTTCGTAGTTTTTGAGTTCAATGCTTGTGTCATTCGGACGGACGGACGGACGAACATGACAAAACTATAAGGGCTTTTCTCATTTTGGCTACGGAACCCTAAAAAGGTGACCAAAAAAAGGTAAAAAAAGGTGTTTCGTGATTTCAATTGCTTCACGTACGATTCTACTATCGTAATTACGTTCCTAGAAACGATCTTGGGATTATGAAGCTCAATCCGATTTCAACCGGAAAGATGGTTTCAAACTTTCATCTTCGGGGAATCCAGTAATTAGTAGTAAGTAGTAGTAGTGTGTCGGTCTAGTGACGATCGAAGTGTTCAACCTAATAATGAACTTCAAGCGCGGGTAGATCCTAAAACTCGCACGGTTAGAAAACATTGATTCGCCACTCCAGTTTCTTTCGAAACCATGGACGTAACGCGACGTCCGAAACGTCGAAGAATAACGAATGAAAGGTTATTAAATGAATCATATTTACACGCGATTATGCCCCGTTTTGTTGTGTTGTGACAGTGATATATCAAGTTCCATGCATTAAACATTGCCGACGAAGAACGTTACATTTTTGGCCGTAAGAGGAGAAAACCAGAGCTGATGACAGGAACGTGTCTTATCTTGTTCACTAACAACTGACTACACCATGTTTACAAAACATGCTGTCAAGTCGGGCTTATATGAACAAAGTAACGAGTAACCACACTTCTGCGTAGGTATATAATATTGCGAAAAGATAGATAGAGCGTTACTTTGCGGAACCCTATATTAGATTAATGGATTATAGTTCCTTTGCTGGAGGAGCAGTAGGTTAGCGTTGTATGGGCATGTAATGAAAAGGGATGAACGTCACATTAGTAAAATAATGTTAGGGATGAATGTCGAAGGACGAAGAGAAATCGGTAGGCCAAAAAAGCTATGGATTGATTGTGTGAGAGAGGACATGAGAAAGAAAGGAGAACGCGCTGAAATGACCAATAATAGAGATGAATGGAAGAAGAAAACATGTTGTGCTAACCCTACATAAGTGGGATAAGGGCAGAGAGATGATGATGATGATGAGTTCCTTTGCTTTCCGCGAAATAGTGTCTTGATTAGACTTGATAATAAATTGTACTCACATGCGCATATTTCATGCAGTTTCTACAAACAGATATACTTTTCAGGTGGACCCTGGGCCGTCAACATCACCCGCACTCCTGATCATGCCTCGTAGAGATTCAAAACACGTATCGAGGAGTCTGGAGGTGGTTTGTTGTATTCGCATGCGTATTTGTTTTATGGAAACTGCTTGAAAATATGCGCATGATAGCACGATTGATTTGCACTTACACCAAGACTCTATTTCGTAGAAAATAATAAGAACATTAATCCATTAATCCATACTAATATTATAAATGTGAAAGTGTGTCTGTCTGTCTGTCTGTCTGTTACCTCTTCACGCTTAAACCGCTGAACCGATTGGAATGAAATTTAGTATGCAGATAGTTTGAGTCCAGGGGAAGGACATAGGCTACTTTATCCCCGAAAAATACCCTTACTCGCGATAAACGAATTTAAGGCGGACGAAGTCGCGGGCAGAAGCTAGTACTATTATAAAGTTGTAAAAATGAATTGTTTGTATGTTTGTATGTATCGTTGTGGCTTCATCACGCTAAATTGGCTAAACGGATTTCAAGTATTTTTGGTACATGGGTAGCTGGGTATCTCCAGATGGTTATACGATACTTTTTACCAGACTTTGCTAAAGAAAAAGGGGTTATGACTTTCTCTCCTCCGCGAACGAAATTGCGGGCGCCTTCTAGTCTAAAATATTGTTAATTTACGTCGCGGTGCAAAACCGGATGCGAAATGCGGATGTAAAGTATCAAGTTCTATGCATTGAACTTTGCGGATAAAGATTGGAACAGCGTTGGCCGAAAGTAGGTTAAGCTAGAACTGACGACGAGCGGGTCGTGTCAAGCTTACTGACAGTCTGACAACTGACTGCCATGCTCGTAAAATGCGCTATCAACGTGTTGTACACACAGGGTTTTTAGAATTTACGGTTTTGTGACTGGACAATCTTTGGAAAGGAGTATTTTGAGAGCTGCGTTGATTGATGATTGACGATGACTTTTCAAATTATGTTTATTTCGATTGATTCGTTGCTGTATAAAAGAACCGGCCAAGTGCGATTCGGAATCGCACACCGAGGGTGCCGTTCAAAGTATCACTTATTCTGACTTAACTGGCCGGTTGAGTTAAGTTTGCCTCTGGTATCTATGGCGTCACATAGAAATTAAGGGCAAACTCAACCAAACCGGATTATTCAATTATGATTTTTGATATTTAAAAAAAAAGTAAAAGAGACGGTTATAAAGAAAAATTTCAGATTTTTCGCCTGGTAAACTTAGCAGATAAATTTGAATGGGGGGGGGGGATTTCTTTCCTCATTTTCCTTAATAAAAAGAAAGATAATGTAGGTGTAATACGTGATGTCATAGATGGCGCTACGTTTATTTTACCTTTCAAAACTTGGTCCAGGGGTCAAAGCGGATAGATGAATTCGATGTGGTTGGCACAGTGCTCGCTAGTGAAAGGGTAACACACCTGACGCGTAATCAGGAAGTACCGGGTTCGAGTCGTGGTGTGATTATATATAGTATTTTTCTTTGCGCGTTGATTCGTATCTATATCACAAATTACTTCAATTAAGTTACAAGTTAAAATATATCTAACTAGCTTCTGCTCGCGACTTCTACCGCCTTGAATTCGCTTATCGCGGATAAGGGTATTTTTCCGGGATAAAAAGTAGCTTATGTCCTTCCCCGGGACTCAAACTATCTCCATACCAAATTTCATACAAATCAGTTCAGCGGTTTAAGCGTGAAGAGGTAACAGACAGACAGCCATACAGACAGACAGACAGACAAACAGACAGACAGACACACTTTCGCATTTATAATATTAGTATGGATAGTATGGATATGGATTTGGCCACACATTTGATTCTCTAAAATACCGATCGCTCTCTGAGAAATCTGTCACACAATAAAAACTCTAGCGGTTCTAGGACAGGCCGTTGTCCTCAGGCTATTACTACACACTATGTAAAAACGGTTATCTGGAGCATCAGCTTCTATTAATGTAAATAGACCTATAGAATGGAGACCGCGACTCGGCAAACGTAGTGTAGGCCGCCCTCCAGCCAGGTGGGATGACAATCTGCGAAAGACTGCAGGCAGATGCTGGATGCGTCAAGCTGAAGACAGGGCGCTGTGGCGCTCATAAGGGAGGCCTATGTCCAGCAATGGACTAATATAGGCTGATGATGATGAATGTAATTAGTGAATTGTAAGTTATACTCTTGTTTGTTAAATAAATAAAAATAATAATAATTTGGACAAAGGGGTAGCAGATTGGTAATGAAGACCTATTTCTGCGTTTACCTATTGTTGGGAAGATTTGCGTCGATTTAGATTTCTTATGGGACTGTTTAAAATCGCTATGTTACATATTAGAATTTATTATTTGTTTTATGTGAGTGTCGATCATGAATCATGAAACGTTTTTTATTATAACTTAACAAATTTCTAGGGTACTGGACTTGTTTTTTTCTTTTTAGTTTTTTACGCAGTCGGGTTTTTTGTTTTTTTTTAATTATTATTTTATATTTTATACTTTTTAGTTAAATTTATAAAAGTCTGTAAATTTCGCAATCTTTATCGTGGGGGTAATAACCCCCACGATAAAGATTAATAATAGTAATAAATCTGTGCAAGCTTCTCAATAGAGAAGCTTGCACAGATTTATTACAATTAAATGAAATATTAGTGAGAACGGGTTGCTAACCAACTTTAAATCGTTATAGTTCCTAAACGGTAATTAAAAATTAAAAATCATAAAAGAAACCTAATAATGATTTTCAAATCCCTATTCAATGATACCCCACTCGATATAGTACGTCAATTTTCATTTTTTTATTTTTCACAATATGGCGTCTCATTATCGCCATTTTTCCTCATTTGCATGTCTTCAGTGACATTCGGACAGTTAAGACGAATCGATTGATGTAAGAATCACTAAAATCGGTCTACGCGTTTGGTCTCTAGAGTGCCAGATAGGAACAACCATACATACGTACATACATAGACTGATAAACACATTACCCTCCTTTGCGTCGCGCAGTCGGGTAAAAATAGATGACAATCTCAAATTTACATCAACTTAATTTAATTACCTGTGACCGCCCGCTTCCAACTTGGAAGCCACATAACTTTAGCAATTCGACACGGGTATATTTCTGTATTCCATTATCTTTTTAGAGTACCGTGCCCAAAGGGTACTAATAGATCTTATTACTAAGGTTCCGCTGTCTGTTTGTAACGGGGCTCTTTACTATGTACGTTATTGTCGATATATATATCGAATTATTGTGGCTGCTGTAACAAAATACATCCATCTACGCTATTATAAATTTGTAAAAATGAAATGACTTTACATTAAAAAAAAAGATTGTAACGAAAAAAAAATGTTTTTTTGTAAAATTGTATGTGTCGTTGTGGCTTCATCACGCAAAATCCACTCAACGAAATTCAACTAATTGTGGTACACGGGTACCTTTGTATTCACTGATGATTATAGGATACTTTTTACCCGACTACGCTGACGATAAAAAAGAAGGGTTATGACTTTTTCTCCTCCGCGGATGAAGTTGTGAGCTTCTTCTAGTAAATAAACAAATCCACTTTATTGTTCACTTCATAGCTCAGTTATTTTCACTGATATGTATTATCCCACTGGATATGCTGTCCAATATATTTGACACTTAGTTTTGTGTACAAATTTGAAGCGACTAAATTGATTTCAAATAAATAATACAGAATTTGATTGTAAACGAAAAAATCTATTCAACTTACTAAATCTGAACGCTATCCAGGATAATGACAGGCAGCTCGACATTTTCTTCACCTAGAGCCCAGGTTCTTGATCGCAGCATGTCGGTTTGTAGAGGCAAGAGTGACTCCCAGCTCAATTTAAAATAGTATATAGCCTAGTATTTAAGTAATGTTTTTGTATAGCCTAAGCGGACATAATAATGTTAATATATTTTTGTTTTTAATTTGATGATGGGACATGTTAAATGGAATAATGGCATATAAGTTGACATACATCGTTTTTATAGTTTGTTAGTTGTTTATAATGTGATCATAATAGTGTAAATAAATGTGTAACAATTAGCACGTCAGGTTTAATTGTTAGTGCAAATTAGTAATAAATAAATAAAAATAAATAAATTGCAATCAGAATTTGAACCTGCGACCTCTTCTTTATTGCTCTGACCAACTGAGCTATCGCAACTTTACGTAAACAGTTTTCAATCATCACCAAAAAGCAAGAACTGAAAAATATCGCCATCTCAAATTTGATCTTATTTCATACACCGTAGTGTTTATTTCAGCTAGATTAACATAGCGTTTGCCTTATAATTCTCAAGACTTTTAAAAGAGACGTATTTTTAAAGAAAATATAATGTTTTTACGTCGTTTCTGTCGCTAGTGGGAGGTCACGCAATAAGTACCTATTAAACACATTAATGTCCAATTTCGTGAGTAAGCGGTCATTTCCTTGGCTATTTTTATTTTTGACCGTTAATACAAATAGATTGGTTCGATAAATCACGTTTTCCTTTACGGCGACATTTTCATAATATTATTTACTAGAGTTTCGTTCGCGACAAAGAAGAAAACCGGTCATGTGCGTTCCGTACAAATATACGCTACAAACGGCCGTATCTATGAAAATCCAGTATTAGCAGAGCCCTACTCCTAAGCAAGATGTACGCGGTATTCGGTCATTTTATATTGGTTACTGATATAGACAGATAGACATACAATTATACTGTTTTTAGTATTTGTTGTTATAGCGACAACAAATACATCATCTGTGAAAAATTCAACTGTCTAACTAATCATGGTTCATGACAGCCTGGTGACAGACGAACAGACAGACAGATGGACGGACAGGGGAGTCTTGGTAGTATGGTCCCCTTTTACCTTTTGGGTTTGGAAACTTAAAAACGGAAACATAGAGACATCCTTCGTACCCACATATCCTATGTAAAAAAAGTCATTTGTATAGTCAAGAGCGTTTGTATGGAAAAAGCGCTGCCATCAAACCATCTTAAGGGGCTCACATACGCGAATAACCTTTGGTCCATAGTTCTTTACTTTTTTGTGTTGTATATGTCTCATTATGTTGACAACCACCTTTGTTACCAATATACTTTTTCAGTTTATCTTCACGAGTCACCGAAACCAAGATAAACGCCATCAAAAACTGTTATTTTTGCGACAAAAAACCAGTTCTTGCTAGTTTTCTTAAAAACTATAGAACCTATTGAAAAACCAGTTGACAATTTTAAAGTGAACATCATTACTCACTTATTGGTTTTAGTCCTATGTCTAAGCGTTGCTTGACGAGGGAGCCTATACCAATTTAAGAAAATAATTCATGAATCTTTTTTCTTCTCTTAATTTTTTAAGTATTATATCATTCCAGCTGACAAAAATATATTAGGCCAAATACCAAGCAAATTTTTTTTTTATTTGCGTGGTTAGCAACAAGGGCATAATTTTATATCACTTTAAGAACTGTGAAATTTACCGAAAGTTCTGGGTAGCCCCTTAACCACAGTTATAACAATATTCCCGTAATTCAAATGTAAATCGTCTCGAGTCAAAACCACCTGGTACTCGCCACTTGTCAGAGTGAGATCAACTTTGAAAACTTCTTATTTATTCAAAAGTTTTTCAATATTTCGCCGCGGCCTGCCTACGACATTTGCTCGGAATTCTTTGGAAAAATCTTGGGTAAAGGCGAGGTTGCACTGTTGATATTGAATGTGAATTTTACATTATCATAATCAGCCAAAAGGAGTCATGTCATGTCTTCATTCTAATTTAAACGGCAGTATGTTTACTGCAACCGTCATCGGTGTGCGGTGTGTAAGGTCTCAGCTGATTTGAACAGATGATACAATATTTAATACATCGAACATATAATAAAAATTGCAACTCCTCTTATAGCTATAGATAACCTTGATCTAAAAACCTTGGACTATAACCCTGAATTGTAGCATGACGCATATTGTCTGTTGGAACATATGTAAGCCTAGTATATAAACTCCTCAGTTTACCCAATAACCGAACATTATATTACACTCAGTAGTTAGTACGTACTCCCAACACTTCATGGCGATCCTGCCGGTGGGGCTGGTCGAGGCAGCCCCAGCTACAGCTTCAGCTTTCAGGTGTGCTAGGCGGTAGAATGCCACGACATCCTCAGCAACTAACAGCCAAAACGCATCTACGGGACATAGGACTGTGCAGCTACACTACACTCACGTGGTGAACAGGTTGGTGTGCCGGAATAGGGCCACCATGGCGGTTGCCACGATGCCGTCGATGTTGAGAGTGAGGTTGGGTTTCTTGCGCGTGGTGACGGCCTCGACTGTACCGCCCACATCCAGCGGACTAGCGACATCTACTGAGGTCATCAGTCCACTTTGTGGGGACAACACGTCTTGCAACGCATAGTCACCATTTTAGAACTCATCGGCCCCGGCGACTGTCGGTTTTACGAACAATGTGCCGCTGCGACAGACAGACAGTGGACAGGGTTATAAATCACAAGGGTTCCTTTTTACTTTTTTTGCTACATAAACCTAAAAAATCGGTCAAGTGCATGTCGAACCATTTTTAGTGTAGGCTTCCGTAGCCACTTTAGTACAAAAAAATACACGGCCGAGGCGCTCACCGCATAGCAGTTAGTTGGCATCACACGCAATGTATTAGGAATTCGTTTGCCACGCCGCTGGTCGCATGTTGTTGTGGCCGCGCCCTAATAACCTCAAGATCAGTCAGGTGGTTCAGAAAAGAATTATCATTTTTGACAACTTCGCAAGTCAGCTGCTATCGTAATTCAATAAAAACTTGTACCCGCCGATAATTTACACAGCTTCTCATATAAGGTGGGTTGGGGTAAGACGGAGGTATGGGAAAAAAACTAAAACTTTACCGAAAATGCTCTTTAAGGCGTTGAAATAAAGTTAACCTTTCGAACTTCCCCTTACTTCAGTCTCACCCTTAAAGGTGCGTCCACATTTGTATCATTTGCTCGTATCCGATCACCGTCGCGTGGCATGACTGCGTATCGCGGTGCTTCGGACGCTCACTGTCTTTATTATTATTATTATTATTTATTACTGTCGGCGCGGCGGTGACGCCGCGCTTGTCCGATCTAATTGTGTGATACGCGTAGCAACATGGATTTTAAAATGATGATTTTATCAATAATAAGTAAGTATTATACTTAAGTTAAATGATCTGATTAGGTTTTTCTGGGTTTCCCTAATCCTTGCAACAAATGTTGGATCATATTGTATGTTTCCCAGCAAAGACTTCTCTCATTGTAACTGACAATTTGAAAGTGCTTGGATCTAAGCCTACTTGAATAAAGGATATTTTGATTGATTGATTGATTGATCATTTTTGTGACTTGTGAGTCATGATTTATGGAAATCTTTTCAACTGTGTGCAGATTGTAAAGTTTATTTTCTTTCTTTCTAGACGTGTCAAAAGTTATTTATTGTTTCATCGAGTAGGGAAGAGCGGAGCTGAACGTGCCGATTTTCACAAAATTGAAATTTGAACACATAAAAAATATATGCGTTATATTTTAAATAATGATTATTGGCGTTTCTGAATAAGGATATTGTTTTGTGCATCGTTAAACACTTTTCTAATGAAATATTTTTTATGACATCGATCGGAACGGAACAACTAACCCCCTAATGTGGCTGGTTGTTCCGTGGTTTCAAATACAAACTTATCGTTCAAAAATTAAGACTCAGTTTTAACCCTGCCCGTCCTAATTGTTAAAGCAATTAGGAAGCTATTTTGATTCAAGACATTATTTACAGTGATATGTAGCTAACCCGTATTTAATATTTATTTAATTTATTTCCCGTTAATGTCGTTATTGTAAATGACATGTTATATTGTCGTTGGTTTGTTAACCCCTGACAATCAAAAAAGTAGTTACCGACTAAAGATTCGGTTACTGCCAGTTTTGGCCGAAAAAACTGGTTTCGACCAAAAAACGGCCAAAACTTACATTATCATTTTTATCAACACGCTAATCGAGTTATTCGCTTTGAAGCGGTTGCGCTCGGATGTTCTCGTCCACTTCTCGCCTCTCGCTATGTCCCAAAGTTCGCAGGCCGTCGGCTCTTTTAAGTGACGTTTAGCTCACGGTGTAAAATAATTATTGTAATACGACATTCTTAAAGAAAAACTCATAAGACTGATTCTGATTTGCTAAAATTAAAATTTTATAAACAATCTTAAGTTTTATTTCATTACATTAATCCTTATGTTCGTTTTACATGAAAACATAGTCTGTTCTACGTTTCAACATATCTGTAACGACCAGTAAGACATTTAACTAAATTCTGTTCTTAGCCATAAGTTAATAGTTAAGTTCATCAATTTTTTAATGTAAGTACCTTGTTTTGTTTGAATAAAATATATATATTTTATTGAATGAATGAATGAATGATGAATGAATGAATGATTTATTCGATGTATGTGGGAGATGGGTTACATTTGCAGGTTGAGTTACATAACACAGAATCACCAGACCCTCCTACCTTTACAGGCTTTATTCTATATTCTATTCTAAATATTTAACGTGTCTTGAAATTTCGGTTTCGGTTTCGTCCGAAACTGGATCCAAAGCCGAAATTCGGTTTCGATGAAAAATCTTGTTTAGGTTGGACACTAAAAAAATGGTGTAATAACTTTGAGGTGCGTATCTCTGTATCGGTGTATTTGTCTGTGCCATCATAGCTCTTAAACTCATGGACCGATTTTAATTTTTAATTTTTGTAACCGAAAGGTGGCTTAATCAAAAGTCTTCTTAACTATGATTGAACAAAATCGAATCAACAGTTTAAAAACAGACAACTTTTATTAATAATTAACGAGAATCTAGGTGTAGTCTTACAATTATTCTGTTAACAACTTTGATCATTCTTTTAGCACAATTTAACAAAAATAAAATAGTACTACAATGCAATGTGCGTGTTGGGGCGTCTAACCTCTTTGCCGACGCATTGACTGGCCAACGGTATTAATTCAGACTTGACAGACGTGTGTATTTAAATTAATACCGAACAGCGACAGAAGACGACGAGGACAGGGATGGCTGACAGTTCACGACAAAGGACTGACCAAGAAAAACGTTGACAGGAACGGTCGACAGACAAGCCTGAGACCGTTCAGTGCGTACTTTGTAGGATTTGAACTCTCAACCAAAACAGCGGTAGCGGCTAGCGGCATGTTCACGGATTCCGCTAGGCCAACGGAACATGCAAAAGCTTTTAAATTTTATTCATCATGCTCCGCTTTCTCTGTCAAAAAGCCAATATGGGGATGGCAATGTAAAAATAATTTAAACAACTTATTAAGGAATTTAACATAACACAAGGTAAGTTTCCGTTTGTTGTAAGAGATGCGGAGATTACTAACAAATCCAAAAAAGTACTAACAATAAAAATATTGAAAAAGATGGGTGTTTTCTTTAATAAATTTCATGTTGCTAGAATGTTCTGAGAATGTTCTCGAGAATGTTTCCACGTCTCGGGAATGTTCTGCAATTTGCACATTGTTTCCACTACCCCGTTCCGTCACCGACTGCAACTTTAGTGGATACACTGACACGTTCCTGTCGTCGTGGTCGTGGAATGATACGTTGTGTGTGGATGAACCTTTACGGTTCGACTATCGACGCGGCGAGAGAATTCCGTCTTCATTGCGCGGTCGTCACGCTCACCGCACTGCAGTTAGTTAGCATCACACGCAACGTATCAGCAATTCGCTTGCCGTGCGTTGTCGCAGCTGAGCCCTTATGTATAATGGGCTTGGTTACGGCGTAGCAGTGTAGCACGTGCTACGGGTCGCGTAGCCACGTGAGGCTGTTCGTAGCACAAGCATGGTTGATAGTATTCCAATGTTTTGTAATATTTTTTTATTGAAGTGAACAAACTAGGTCAGCATTGGATATGCACGAAAGGCATATACAATACATTTGTAATATGTTCTATAGAATAAGGTAATTTCAAAAATCCTTTTATTTTATCAAAATTCATCCAATGAAAAAGTAGTAAGAAATATTTGTTAGAAATATCAGAGTCCAAATAATTTGCACTATCCTGTTCTCAATTGTCTTTTTAAAATACTACTTTCATTTATTCATTTTGTAATATACATACACTCGACGCGGACTTTTATTTTGCGAATAGTACCTACCTTTCGACAAATAAAAGTAATCTATTATAAACATTTATAAATAAATAAAGAACCGACTTCAAAATAAAATAAAAAGCCATAAATAATCTTTTATGTACGGTACGGATACATTTGAATCAGCTTATGAAGTCGGTGCCAAATCATTCATTTATTACCTTTAAGAACCGCGGCGGCGAGCCTTTAGTTATTATCTACCTACATATATATTTAGTCATAGTAATTCGTATTTTTATTTAATAACGAAACTTTATTTACTTCAGGTTTGGCACCGACTTCAAAAGGTGATTCAAATGTATCCGTACCGTACATAAAAGATTATTTATGGCTTTTTAGTTTATTTTGAAGTCGGTTCTTTTTTTATTTATATTTTTTTATTTTTTGCTTCTTAGTGATGGATTTTAGTAGTGATATAAAGTATTTTTTAGAGCCCAGAATGGGAAGATTGAGGAGGCACTTTACACGCATCTCGAGTCTTTGGAAGTAAGAAATATAAAAGTTGTTTAGTTCATTGTATCTTCCATCATCAGCTCAGCACGAAATGATGACAACCAGAGGAAAACAACTGATCACTTTAGAAATATATATATAAAACATTGTTAGTGCCTATAATATTTCTGTTTAAAGATCTTTATTTTCTCAAAAAGAATAACATTAATTCATTATTTGAGGGTTTCTCTCGATTTCCCTGGTATTCCATCATCTAATCCTGACTTGGTGATAAGGAGACTACTTCAGGGACACACCAAAAATAATATGACTAACAGTTTTAACATATCTACCTATATATAATAGATGATTTTTTTAAGAATGATCCTCTAACTCTTAACTATTAAGGAGTTGTACCTTCGTTCATCAGCTCAGCATGATGAGATGATGACTACCATATGCAAATACTTAAATAGCTTAAGAAAATATATGAAAAACGTTATAAGTGCCTATAAAATTTGAGTATTGCCCTCGATTTCCTTAGGATCCCATCATCAGATCCAAACTTGGTGGCAACGGGACTACCTCGGGAGTATATCCTTTCAAATAAAAAGAATTTTTAAAATCCGTCCTCAATTGGCGGAGTAATCGGTGAACATACATAAAAAAAAAGAAAAAAAAATACAAACTATCGAGCATATAACCTCCTTTTTTGGAAGTCGGTTAAAAATACGAATACATTCTCACAAGATTACTTGACGAAATTTATGAGGTCAAATTCATCAGCGGAGGCGGAAAAATTATAACACTCTTTTCTTCTTTGGAGTAGGTTGGTAAAATTATGCTATAACACGTTTTGGGTGCAGCGTAACAAGAGGTTCATAATGATTTTTCATACGAAAAAGCGGCTTTCTTTTGTTTCAATTCGCTCTGAGCGCCCCCGCGCCCCAGCTTTGCGTCGCCGCTGTGAAAAGAACGAATCTATAAAAATGAAAAAATATTGGGTCATTATTTGACGACACGTTTCGCTTAGTGGGTTGTACAACGGCCTACGAAGCTGGCGGTCCCGGGTTCGAATCCCGGCCAGGGCAAGTGTTCGTGTGATGAACACGAATGTTTGTTCCTGGGTCTTGGATGTTTTCTATGTATTTAAGTATTATAATTTATGTATTTATTATGTAAATCGTCGCCTAGTACCCATAGTACAAGCTTTGCTTATTTGGGACTTGGTTGATTTGTGTAAGATTGTCCCTGATATTTATTATTATTTATTATTTTTTTTTTTATTCCACTGCAAGATTGAGAAAAGCACTATACATAACTCGGCGGAAAAATGGATTGCCAGCTTCGTATCCCTATCTGTCTATACTTGGCTGGTAATCCCTATTTTCGCAGCTTCTGCAGTAATGTACTATTAAACCGAAAAAAATCTACCTATCAGCTATACATGTTCACTGCCGAACATAGGCCTCCCCTATAACTCGCCACAGAGTACGGTCATACGCAGAGCGCATTCACCTACTCCCCGCGACCCTCATGAGGTCATTCGTCCACCTAGTCAGGGGTGGTTCCACGCTGCGTGGTCGCCACTCAAAGACTTTACTGCCCCAAAGACGGCCATTCGTTCTCCGGGGTATATGGCCCGCCCATTGGCACTTCAACCATGCAATCAGGCGAACTATTTCGGTTACTTCGGTTCTTCTATGGCTCCCATACTTTTTTATTTATATCAGGTATTTGTTGAAGATTTAAAGCGTCTACTTATTAAAGTTCAAGAGAGACAGAGAATGCTTAAGCCTAGTTCGGACCAGGCTAGTATTTTAGTCTAGTAGCGAGTAATTTAGTAGCTAAACTATTGGTTGCTGCCCAAAAATAGAATAAAATGGATCGACTTGACTTAATTACCAACTAAATTACTTGCTACTAGACTAAAATACTGTACTGTACCCTTCGGGTACCAAACCCTTTAAAGGATCCTCTCAAATTAATAGCTAGTAACTTGTGAGACGTTGTGGCAAAATGTTTTTAAACCCCTCCAATGCCTTGAATAATGTATCAGGACACAAGCCTCCATCGACTGCCTTTGATAGGCTTTTGAGTTGAACGTCTAGCCTTCAATTACGTTCAGCGAAACAACTTTAGGCATTAAGTGCTTTGTACAAAGATACTTGAGCTAATGTCGCTTTAAATATATTAAGGCATTAAACATTTCCTTAATAGTTTGCGGCAAGATACGTTTTAGATCCTAAGGCAACTTTTACAAAATAAACATTATTGAAACTAAGAAAATTAACATCAACTAAGCCAATCAGCGGAAATAATTCGTGTAGTTTTCAAAATGAGTAGAGGGCTTCCTTTAGATGTTTTGATACACCTACGAATACTCGGGTGTAGGGGCTGTGCTGACGTCAGGATTTTGGTTTAAATGTCACCTTTTTCACTTATTTATTTGCTTTTATCTCGAAACCCTTAAAAATACTTGCATTGTTGCTTTTACAAAAATAAACTACAGTAAATTTACTACAAACTTGGTTATATTTTTTTATTGCTGGTATAATAGTTTCAGAAAAAAAGAGTTTTGAATTTTATAAAACGTTCAAAAGTTGGGGTGTCCTTTGACCATGACCATATGTGCCATGCATTTCAAGATCTGGAGGTGAATCTTGGTAAAGTTATTTATCAGATAGTCAAGATGAGATTAACATTGATTATCATCAAGGAACATCGCGCGAGTACTAAGGGGAGAGGAGTGAAGCATAATTGAGCTTCTCTCGTCTCCCCTTAGTACCACGTTCGCGCGGTAGAGTGGTCCAAAAAAACATTTTTTCGATTTCTGGTTTGAACACCCATTTAATCTGTTGCTTTTGGCTACTGATTTAACATCCTAAATATTGACTCACTAATCGTAGTAGAAGTTGGTGATCATAGGTTGTTAAATACAAAAACTGTATGATTTGTTTTCTGTGTTGCTCACAAAAAACGTGTCTTTTAGTAATGTTTGCCCCATAGAAATAAAATTGGTGAGGTGTTTTTTCAGATGAAATTTATGAAAAGTCGTTAGGTTGGCTGAAAATTGGTCTACCAGCCCTTTGAAAAGTAGTCTTCAAGGCGGGAAAGCCCTGTTTTCTTTCTGCTGGCTTTCAGAATCTGGAACTGTTTTATTATTTGACTTACTTATGACGTCTAGACGAGACCTTTAACCTCATTATTAGCAACTAAAACTAACCAAATTCATCTTGACACTGTAAAACGTAGAGTAAGAAATCGATAAAATCGTTATTTCGATGAGCACCGCCTTCCGAGAGAGCTAGGCTAACGAAAATTTGCACAAGTAATTGTATATGGATGGATGGATGGATGGAAGGATGGATGTCTGGGTGGATGGATGAATGGATGGATGTAATATCTCACCAGCAATAACAAGCACGTCGATCAGTGCGAGCACGGCGAGTGACACGAGGCTCGCGGGCTCGTCCCAGCGCACGTCGGCGAGAAGCGCCGCGCAGGCTGTCTCGTTCAGCGAGCGCATGGCGCATGGTTCGCCGTCAGCGTGCGCGCTGGCGCAAGCGCATTCTGCGTCAGGTCGGCATTGGGGGTCTGTGGGCAAATGATACAATACTTAAGGATGACTGACAAACATCTGAATGAAGAATCTATAAAGATAAAAATCAAACGAGAGAAAACTTATTTTTTATATCACCTGCAATTGCGTGTAAAATATAGATTCCTGAGCGTAACGAGGCTTTCAAGGCACGAGAAGCCAAATAATTTCGCAGCCGTGCAATACACACAACTTTTCACCTCACCACAGCGAAGAAAATGTAAGATGTGAGAAAAATTATGAAATTATAACAAACCAATATTTTTTCACTTCAAATTAGTGATAATGAATGGACGAAACACACTCAAAACAAAACAAACAAATCTTTACTATTATAAAGTTGTAAATATGAAATGTGTGTACATTGAATATATTTTCAAGAAAGTAAGTAATACTATTTGCAGGTCACTGAATCGAAAAACATTTTTATTTTTTATTGTTTGTATATTCGTATGTGTCGTTGTGGCTTTCAAATCATAACCCACTTTTTTCTTTAGCGTAGTCGGGTAAAAAAGTATCCTATAACCATCTTGAGATCCCCAGCTATACCCGTGTGCCAAAAATAGTTGAAATCCGTTAAGCCGATTTGGCGTGATGAAGCCACAACGACACATGCAAACGTATAGAACATCTAAAAAAAATTTTTCGATTTAGTGACCTCCAAATAGTATTACTTACTTTCTTGAAAATATATTCAATGTACACACATTTCATATTTACAACTTTATAATAGTAAAGATTTGTTTGTTTTGTTTTGAGTGTGTTTCGTCAAGACCGTTACAATTTTTTTTTAATATTCACACTGATATTTTATTTTACTTTATAATAGTATGATATTTTATTTTACTTTATAGATGTAGTTTATATATGGGTGCCACTATCTAGTAGCGTCCACACGTGTACAACTGTGCAACAGGCCTAGGTGGAGATGGCGGGACGATCTGGACACGTTCCTAAAGAACTAGCCGGAGGAGCTCTGCCTTTGTTACTCACTACAGCAGCATACTCATTTAGGCTGATAAAAAAAGGCTGCCACAAGAGGTCACCTTTAATCGATGCGGCATACTAACTCCCGAAAGACGTCTCTCTTTCATTCCAACCTTTACATCTTAAAAGCCATCACTCCAAATAAACTGATTGCCTCCAAGTAACTATCTCGTTACAAGAAAATTATCAAAGTAATGGAACATGAGGCGTACCCGCAAAGTTGTGGAGAGTCTTCGTTCGCTTCTTAAAACAAAAGCTCATGTTATACGAACATCTTGTTGAGATACGTCATTGTGAAGCTAAGGTTTCGACGTATCGGGTTACTGAGTTAGAGTTCCAAATTCGGCGTTTAAACGTATATCATGGGTGTGTAAGGGCTAGTGGATGAGACACAGCGAGATTCAGGTCTGAAACCAGTTATAGATGGAACCATATCATATTAAGGGATCCTTACATAGTTTTGCAAATATTAATTGATATTTAACAAACGATACGTGATTAAAATAAATTATTTATCAGATTTTTACGAAATTCTTTATGTTTTGCCATCACGACCATCGTGATTTTTAAAGTCAATTTGGGTCATACTTATTTTTAGTATGAGTTAGCGTTATGCGTCTTTCCTGTGGAACACCCGAAAGTTAAGGGCTTTAAATACTAATTTTTCTTAGTGCCCTATTACGCGATGCACAAATTCATTAATACTCTAGATCTAAGCGATAAAAATATCAGTTATATGTACCCAAGCCCTTAACTATTGCGTTGTCCACAGGAAAGACGGCTGAATTATAGAATCACCCATTTATGGACTGGAGTCTGTAGATTTAAACTTACACGATCTTCACTCACTATCACAAGACAACCAATAACATCCAATAAATCGCCTGTTGTCGAGAGTGTAGTATGTTGGTCTAGTAACGACCGTAGTGTTCGATCTAATAATAAGCATCAAACGCGGGTAGATCGAAAAACTCGCGCGGCTAGGTGACGTTGATTCGCCTCTCCAGTTCCTTCGAGACCATGGACGTAACGCGACATCCGAAACGTCAAAGAATTATCAACTAAAGTTAATTAAATAAATCATAGTTATACGCGATTAAGGCCCGTTTTGTTGTCTTGTGATAATGGGCTCTGTAGCTCAATGGGGAATGGATGAAAATTTTCAAAAATCTTGAAATTTTGTTGATAGGTAGGAATAAGCCTCCTTATTATTATAAACAAAGATCAGAAACAAATGAAAAAATTTTTCGACGATACTGGACTTGAACCAGTGCCTTGAGCCAGACCGGGGCAGCACGCTCTACCATGTGAGCTAATCGTCCACATCAGTAGTCGACGAATTTTGTCATCTGTTCTTGCTTATGGATCTCTGTATGGTGCATCCGACACTTTAGCCGTTAGCGCCGCCTAGTGAAGAACTATGAAGTTACTTTCACCCCGAGCAGATACCTTTACAGGTACCATTGCTCGGCGAGAGGTGGCGCTATTATCAAGACTGTACTTTTTGTTTTACAAATATCATGATAATAATCACAATTTTTGCAATTTATTAGTGGATCACTCCACTAGTGTTATTATTATAAACAAAGATCAGAAACAAATGAAAAAAATTTTCGACGATACTGGACTTGAACCAGTGCCTTGAGCCAGACCGGGGCAGCACGCTCTACCATCTGAGCTAATCGTCCACATCAGTAGTCGACGAATTTTGTCATCTGTTCTTGCTTATGGATCTCTGTATGGTGCATCCGACTCTTTAGCCGTTAGCGCCGCCTAGTGAAGAACTATGAAGTTACTTTCACCCCGAGCAGATACCTTTACAGGTACCATTGCTCGGCGAGAGGTGGCGCTATTATCAAGACTGTACTTTTTGTTTTACAAATATCATGATAATAATCACAATTTTTGCAATTTATTAGTGGATCACTCCACTAGTGTTATTATTATAAACAAAGATCAGAAACAAATGAAAAAAATTTTCGACGATACTGGACTTGAACCAGTGCCTTGAGCCAGACCGGGGCAGCACGCTCTACCATCTGAGCTAATCGTCCACATCAGTAGTCGACGAATTTTGTCATCTGTTCTTGCTTATGGATCTCTGTATGGTGCATCCGACTCTTTAGCCGTTAGCGCCGCCTAGTGAAGAACTATGAAGTTACTTTCACCCCGAGCAGATACCTTTACAGGTACCATTGCTCGGCGAGAGGTGGCGCTATTATCAAGACTGTACTTTTTGTTTTACAAATATCATGATAATAATCACAATTTTTGCAATTTATTAGTGGATCACTCCACTAGTGTTATTATTATAAACAAAGATCAGAAACAAATGAAAAAATTTTTCGACGATACTGGACTTGAACCACTAGGCGGCGCTAACGGCTAAAGAGTCGGATGCACCATACAGAGATCCATAAGCAAGAACAGATGACAAAATTCGTCGACTACTGATGTGGACGATTAGCTCAGATGGTAGAGCGTGCTGCCCCGGTCTGGCTCAAGGCACTGGTTCAAGTCCAGTATCGTCGAAATTTTTTTTCATTTGTTTCTGATCTTTGTTTATAATAATAACACTAGTGGAGTGATCCACTAATAAATTGCAAAAATTGTGATTATTATCATGATATTTGTAAAACAAAAAGTAAAGCCTCCTTATTGTCAGAAAAAAAATACATATTATTCTGTGGCTTACAAAAAAATAAAAAAATAAAAAGGTGTCGGTGGGCCTATATGGATAGAATAATTAGCGATATCTAACTAAATGTAATAAATGAAATGAAATTTTAATTTTAATTTAATGAAGTGACTTGTAATATCTAAACATATTTTATCAATAAATTAAAATGAGTATGAGTACTCTTCTACTGATCTCTTCATTTCTAATTCGATCTCACAAAGACACACCGAGCATAGCCCTCTCCATTGCTCTGAGTGACTTTGAGGATTTTTATTAAGATTAATATTAAATTTATAATCCTTTCTCCTTATTAATATTATTAGTATGTGAATATGTTTAATGTAAAGTTTGTGAATGTTTGTCGCTAATAACCCGTTACACGTCCAATGGATTTAAACAGATGAATCTTGTTATATCATTAGGCATCGGAAATTTAGATATGCTACACCGCGTAGATATTGACTAGCATGGAGGCGGACTCTATTTAATGTTACTATCAAAATTCCCGGGATTTACCGGCACACTGGAAATTAGTATAACGTCAATAGGTACATTTGTATCAAGGTATGAAAAAAAAGCTAATTTAGTAGTTTCTGTTTTCAAAATTGTATTAATTTCACATATGTTTCATTTAACTAATGTACGTCATTGCCTAAATAATTTAAAAAGGTATATAACCTTTTCATGACGTTTCGTATACTCCCAGGATCCAGGGAATTGAAAAATTAAAATATTATTTTTAAGAAGCCGACTCCATGCTTGCTTAACTTTTTCCGGGATTTTGCTAGTTGTAGGTATAAAAGAGTCCGAATTTTCGATGCCAGTATATGATACATCGAATCATGGATTATAACACTACATAATTAAGAAATATCATCACATATCACTATTCCAAATCGCCTACTCGCCTCCCTCGTCCCGTGTGCCCTAATTAACCCCCGCCCCAGGCCTTTTGTTTGGCTTTCTAATTACTTCACAGAACTCTATTTTTGGTCGCGTGACAGTCCGAATTAGTTTAACCCTTAATTGTCGGCTGCGATCTGGTCTAGGCCAAGTTTTAATTAACTAGGCTTAAAGTCCTTTAAAGTAAGGACAATGGGTGGATTTGAGTTGGTACTTTGAAGTGTTCTATGTGATGTTTAATAGAGTCAAGTTGGGTGATCTTTTAATAAGTTACTTGAAACAACAGGGGCGTGTACACTGAAATTTAACTCTTAACGTTAAAAATAGGGGGCTGGTACTTTGAAGTGTTGCTTGAGTATAATGTTAGGAGAACTAGCTTGAAGATGGTATACTTCAAATGATAGGGCAAACACGAACGATTGGCAAGAGAGCCCTCTCTCCCTTACCTTTTTTCAAAAGAGTCTCTCATTTTGTAATTAACTGACGAAAGAAAAGAGATAAGGTTCTCAAGTTGATGTGTATATTTTGTTATCATTATTTTCTTTAAAGTATTAAAGTAACATGTTAATAATTATAACAAATATGTTTTGTAAAAATCCTAAAAAGGTAACTGTTTTACAAATATTCAAAATAGATCTCTTCCAGACAAGCTTTGGATAGCGGAGACAATTTTATTCGAGTAGGTGGCGAGAAACAGCTATGAAGCAAATAAAACTCATATAGACACATGTAAACGCAATAAACATACACATATAAGGTTAGATTGATAATGCAACTATTGCACTTTATTTCTGCTAAAAACATGTTTCTTGTTTGATTTAATCGGGTTTTTTTCGTGAACTAAACTTTCCCTCACTGAATTAATGAACCACAAATGTAGTAAACACAACATCAAAATAAACAGCAACATCCGTTCACAGCTGCAGATACTTGTTGCATTTCTGTTATACTCCACGTAATTAACGTCTTTTGTATGCAAAATGAGCCATTTTCTATTCGCGAGCTACTCCAGTTTGCACTCAGCTAATTAAGCCCAGAGACAAAAACAATGCCGGGGCAATAAATTTTGCATGTAGTTGCCTAAACAAAGGGAAATTGTATAATTCGTTTTGGAATGTAATTTTAAAGTCAAGATGCTGATAAATTGGCTGTAATGGTGGAAAAGCGGAATGGCCAAACGTGAGAAAAAATGCTTGAAATACCTACAGAGATTTAAATAATGAAAAAATTTCAAAACTCAGACCGCATTTGAACCACTGCCTTGTGCCCGGCCGGGGCGCACGCTCTGCCAATTTTGCAGTGAACAAAAAAAACATAGATCGCGAGCTTCATACAAAATTGCAGTACAGAACGGGGTAAATATTCTAAATCCGCATGCGCATTGTGTGACCAATAAGAGTTGGCCAAAATATAAGTCTACTTGCTATTACCCGAAACAAAACATTGTGATTGGCCAATTTCATAATAACTGGGTGTGATTGGCTTCCAGCGCTGACGTTTTATAGTATCAACATGACGGCGGCTATGAAAACGCATACGTAGTAGATGGTCACATGCAATAAAGAGTAATTTTGTAGGCAGAATTTTCGTATTATTTAAATTGAATTTTCAGTTTTATTTTATATTTAAATAATCATACAATAACCTTATGCAAATCAAACTAGTCTCCAATTAAGATGTAGCATACTTATACTGTGAAAACTAGACGACCATACGAGTATGCATATATTATAGCTTGCTAAATACTTAAATACAAACAGACAATCAGCCACTAGAGTCTGGCAAATGAAAGATGAGAATGTAATCAACCGCGAAATTTAAAAATGTAGCTGCAATGTGCCTGTATTGGCAAGATATATACAAATTTAAATGCTTTTCTCAGTAACTAATAACTTAATAATTAATGACAAAAGCAATGAATTTGTGTAAGTCTAGCTCATACAGGCACACTGCAGCTACATTTTTAAATTTCGCGGTTGATTTCATTCTCATCTTTAATTTGCCAGACTCTAACAATCATAACTTTTGTAGTACGTTAAGACAACGCAAAAATGGAGCTTGCGTACTTTTATTGTTGCCGTGTTAGTATGTTTATATGGGTCAAATTTTTGAAGCTAAATTAAAACCATTTGCTGGTTTCTGATTGTACTAAATTTTTGTACTTTTGTAAGTTTGGTGACAATGCAATATTATGATAATATCGAGCTGATATGATGATGGAGAAGGGAGGTGGGCATAGGAACTCTGTAGTAAGTTACCGTAACCCTACCGAATTTGAGCTCTTTAGTGTATGATAACTTTTAAATCAAATTGCACCTTTTTCGAACACTGTATATAAAATAGTTACGTGCATGAAGACATGTATCTCAACACATAATATATCAAATGTTCAATAGGTATCATAATACCTTTTCATTTACATATTAACAATTTGATGGTGTAATGTGGCATAACACCATCCCTATACAAAATCTCTTCCGACTAAAAAAAATAAATAATTACGTTTACAGTATTTTTTACATGTGAGAAGTGATTTCATCTTTATTTTATATTTTCTAGAATGATTTATACACTATTTTACAGATCAATAATCCGTATTTTTTCACTTTGGGAATTGAAATAATACGACAGTCATGCATCGCCGCCATATGCAACTGACAGGCCGTTTGACCCAGTTTTATACGCCCCGCCTTTTTCGACACAGTTTTCGTGGGGTCATTTTGCGACGCTAGTTGTGCTTCTATGTTTTTTCGTTCGCTGCAATTTTGTAACTACTTGTTACATGATCTTTTTTTTTTGCATTTTAACCGGCTTTTCGCCGTCAACGCACGCACGAAGATCGTGATGGTAAAAACATTAAGATTTTCGTAAAACTTAACGTGACAAAAATGTTACTTTCCGAGGCTACTAGAAGTTTTGATCTACTAAATACTATGTATTTATCAGCCCAGCGTTTTTTTTTTTCTTCAGCGCTTCAGAGCATGTGGATACCGAGCTACCGTGTACCAAAAATGGTTGAAATCTGTTTAGCCGATTTAGCGTGATAAAGCCACAACGACACATACAAACATACAAAAAATTAAATAAAATATTTTTTAGTTATAGTGAACTCCAAATAGTCCGAAAAAACTGTTACGAATGGCGGACTTAATGCCTTAAGACATTCTCTACCAGTCAACCATAGGGCCAACCCGAAACTAGTAGTTAGTGTAGGATCATTAATGTTGAGAATACAAAAAAAGCAAAGAAAACAGACACAAATCAACAAGTCAATATGGGGATACAATACATACATATGTATATTTATATATACACACATATTATATTAAAATATAAATAGATAAATACAATACAATTATAAAGTATATATGTATGTATGTGTATAGAAAATCAATCTTGAGATTTATTGAAGAGATGATTGCGCAACATGCGTTGTGATAGTAAATCTTGTTATGATGTGATAATGAATAATATTTCAATGAGTAAATTTGGAACTTGGGAAGTTATTGCTGCATACTATCGACGTATGTGTCGTACATAGTATTCTAGTGACCTACTTTGTGTGGCGATCCAGGCATGTAAGCAGAGGCCGAGCTGCGAGTTTGTCCATTAGATTTGACATAGGGGCCGCTTTGTTCGGGCAAGCAACTTATCAGTGATCAACGTCAGAGTGATACTAGAATTTACCTGCAATTTTGCTTCGCTTGTGAAGGTGAAAAACGATGTTTGGTAGATTTGATGGTTGTGCATTAGCGTATTGAACGTTGCGATTCGAACGTTTGTGGATTCCTTAGAATTGAAATGCCTATGTATGTAGTTGCTATATACAAAAACCCGGTCAGTAGGATTCGCACACCGAAGGATCCGTAAATATATGCTATAAACTGCTGTATTTATGAAATTGAGCCCTACTCGAAAGCAAAATGCACGCGGTGCTGGGTCATTTTATATTCGTTACAGACATAGACAGAAAGACATACTAAATTAAGATTTTCAGTATTATTTCGTGGGTTGTGCTATAAGTGCTACCCTGCATACCAAATTTCAAGGTTTTAGGACAACTGGATGGGACTTCAAGAGACTGCAGAAGAAGTATTTGATGATTGATTCATTTCTACTGGATCCCAGACAGACAGTCACACGGATGGACATACTGACAAAAATGTGATCCTATAAGGGTTACGTTTTATGCTTTTGAGGTATGGAATCCTCACAAAAGTTTTGGGGATACTAGATCATGAATTCAATGATATTGTTGTTGATTATATATATCTTTGAATTTTGAAAAAAATCCAATTACTTGGTGGTATAAACAGTTTTACGATCCCCTTTGTCCAGGAAGTAGTTTTTGTCCAGGTCGGTAAAATATACTTACGGCCCAAGCTGACGTCAAAAACTACCATATTACGACGGGTAAAGAGGCCACAGTATTTTCTAATACACACGTGTGACAGACAATCCTTTGTGAAAGGGGGACATGAAAATATCCATTTCATTTTCATTGTACAAGCGAGAAATGATGAGAGAGCAACAGGCTGCCTTTAGCCGAGCGACGGGTCGGCGTGGGCCAGTCAGCCACTGATATACATAGTTACATTACATACGTACAGGCAGCAACGTCCAAAGCTTAAATTTTATTTTTGATAATACAAATACGAGTCCTGTTCCGATTAATTATACATTAAAATGGACATTTATAGTGCTCAAATGGACGCTGACGTTCCTTGGTTCAAATCCCGGTACGGTTAAACATTTGTGTGAAGAGCAGGGTTCGTAAAACATGCCGCCAAAATTCATTGAAGTGCTGAAGGGTCACTGGTTGCCATTTGATTAGTTCTATTTGTGTTAAACTGTCCCCTTATATTATTTATTTATTTATAATTTATCAATACTGATATTCCACCCCCACCTTCCCACATTGTCCCTTTGACTTCTGAAAGGTCGGAAGATTACTGACACCAGGTAAAATTGTAGAAATCATATTTGGTTATGACGAAGTCGCGTTTTGCTACGGTTCCTTCCGGATACACCTTAACCCAGTGGGATCTTTTGTGCAATTACACCTTCTTACTACTAAATGATTTGTTCTACCATTTCCATGAACCGGATGATAGATACCAAAGGTCGTCAGGAATTCATTTGGCTTTGGGTACCCAATACCATTCCTTCATTCTCTGTCTGGCTAGGGCATGATATTCATATAGTATGTGTTCCATTGTTTGAATCCGTATTGTCAGAAAGTCCCAGTTTGGCCTTTCACTCCGAAGTGACCTGTGAATACCCCGATTACGATTGTGACTTATCTTTTGCTGTAGTTAAACAGTTTCTTGGTCCAGCGTTCTACTCTTTTTATGAATAGCTTTGCATGCCTCAGGCCTGCCACCTACTTCAACTCTTGTTGATGTAAATTTTTGGCATAATCTTTAACGACTGTTACTATGGTGCAGTGAGAGTCCCACACATGGTTCAGGTCGTAGGAAGTTAATCGCAGATCCTTTGATAGTTAACTCGTCTGTGTTTTCGTTCCCAATATTGTTTTCGTGCCCTGGAATCCCTACCAGCTTCACCTATTGTGCATTCTAAGTTTATATAGCTTGAATGCCGCTGTGCACTATTGGGCGCTGATAACGCTTTCAGTGCTGCTTGAGTGAAGATAGATGTGCTTTTGTCTGGTTAGCCGATCCATGTTTTCTTGCTCACAGGCGATTATAACATATGTCTCTGCTTGAAAGACCGTTGCGTTAGCTCCCATACTTGTATTGACACAGTCTTTGCATGAATGCCTGCTCCCGTACCCAATGTTATTTTTGATCCATCAGTGTATCAAATTTTACCTTTTGTTGTTATTGTAGAATGGGATCTAGTAAATGCCATTTACCGGATCCATTGCGTCATAGATTGGCCCTATAGTACCCCGTTAGAGATAATAATATCGCGTAAATTGATTGTATGGGACAAAAGGCTTTTATTACGCACCAGTATTTTTACGCCTGCATCTAAGAGGATTAAATAATCAATTGCATTCTGCTTTGATGTTGATGAAATAGCTTTTATCTATACTATTTTAAAGTTGTGAAAATGAAATGAAATGTTCATAAAAACAAATAAATCTGGCTTTTTGAAGATCAAGTTCACGCCAAAATGACAAAATGTATTTCAACAATTTTAGGTATACATTTAGCTGGGTATTGACAGTAATGGAATATGTTTTACCCGACGAGCCTAAAGCAATAAAGAGGGTTATGACTTTTCCTCTGAAAGAATTTGCGGGCATATTCTTGTGAGTTATAAGCATAACCGCGAAAGTTTTCTGATTCGATAAAATTCCAAGGTAATCTTCTAAGTAATTGATCGATTCAGGTGTTACAGTGCGGAATTCCAATCAGATTAATTTTAAGAGTATCCTTTAGGTTCACTTTGTTGACATTCCCATTTTGTCAGCTTCCTGGCTCGTCAAAAATTCCATTTCTCCCACATTCTATTCCCAAATCGTCCACTTCCTACATTGTCAGCTTTCTCAAATCATTCAGTTCCTATTTTGTCAACATTCTCAAATGGTCTAATTCCTACCTCATCTACATTCCCATCTTGCCCGCATTCCCGCATGTCGTCTTCACTCCCAAATAACATAGTTTAGGTTTTTAAGTTAATCAAGCAAAGGCTTGCAAAAAATACTTAAATTTTAATCAACTGAATTTCTAGCCTTATCAGCATCATCATTTCAGCCATAGGAAGTTACTGCTGGACACAGGCCTCCTCAATAGATTTCCATATCCCCGCCTCCCTAACCAGGTCGTACGGCCACCTTTGCGGGTGGCCTTCCCACACTGCGTTTGCCGGTGTGCGGCCCTCGGTTCTTCGAACTATGTGCCCTACCCATTGCCACTTCTGATTGCTTACCCTGTTTGTTATGTCGATGACCTTGGTTCGTCTACGAATCTCTTCATTTCTGATTTGATCTCGTAGAGAGATCCCGAGCATAGCCCTTTCCATAGCTCCCTGAGTGATCCTGAGCTTACTTAAGAGGCCCATAGTTAGAAACCATCTCGGCTCCATAGATAACCGGTAATACGCACTGGTTGAAGACTTAGGTCCTCAAGCACTAGTCTCATCCAACCTTTTAATATTATCAAGGACCATTAAAACAAGAAGACTGACAATGGCCATACTTTGGATCGTTTTCGGCTCGCAAGGAGATATTCTGGCAAAAACTAGATGGCGCTTTAAAACTAAACATTTAACGATGTTATAATTGAATAAAGAAACATAGTATAGTAACAATCAGTTCGCAAATAGATAATAATAAATAAATCGTATTAACATTGAAATACTGTGTCACGCTTGCAAAGTTGAATAATTGTAAAAAATAATTCTTACGCATAGATGGCGTTGTACATATCGGGGAACGGCTTTTTTTGTGGAGATGGTCAGTCCTCTTATTTTAATGGTTCTTGATATTATCATCAACTCTTTGTAAATATTCATCAGAGATTCGGACATGTATTTTTTGTCGTATACTCAGCCAGGTTCGAATCCCAGCTTCGAGCTGAATGGACTCAGCGGAGCGGTGCCTCCATTACGGCGAGTTAATTGAAAAACCAATCGCACAGAAATACAGTTACATTTTACTGGGTAGGTTTCCAGATTTTATTAACATCTGTTTGAACATTTAAAGAAGTGTTTTCATTCTTTTTTAGGGTTCCGTACCTCAAAAGGAAAAAAACGGAAGCGTTATAAGATCATTAGCTGTCCGTATGTCTTTCTGGCACCAGGCTGGATCTCTAAAACCGTGATAGCGAGACAGTTGAAATTTTCACAAATGATTTATTTCTGTTGCCGCTATAACAACAAGTACTAAAAACAATATAATTTTATGTCTGTCTGTCTATATCAGTAACCAATATTAAATAATCAAACACTGCGCACATTTTGCTTAGGAGTAGGGATCTACTAACATTGGATTTTTATAAATACGGCCGTTTGTAGCATATATTTTGTACAGAAATTGGTGCGCAAGTCCGACTCGCACTTGACCGGTTTTGTAACTGCGATAGCTAGACAGCCAACTACACGAAAACATGCGCATGTGAGCACAATTTATTGTCACATCTAACTAAAACACTATTTCGTGGATTAGCAAAAGAACCCTAATCCATTAATCTAATATGGAATACCGTAAAGTAACGCCTGAATCTATCAACTATTAATTGATTTGATTTGATTATCATTAAAAAATAAACTCTTTTTTTAATAAACTTATTTAACTAGAAGGCGGCCGCAATTTCATTCCCGGAGGATGAAAAGTCATACTCCCTACTTTTTCTTCAGCGTAGTCGGGTAAAAAGTATTCTGTAACCATCTAGAGATACCCAGCTACCCGTTTACCAACAATAGCTGAAATACGATAAGCCGATTTTGCGTGATGAAGCCGCAGTTGCGCGTGTTACATACAAACATACAAAAAAACAGAACAAATTTTCACTTCAGTGACCTCCAAATAATTACTATATATATTTTTTTAATATGTATATCATTGTACAGAGCCTCCAAGTAACTATCTCGTTACAAGAAAATTATCAAAGTAATGGAACATGAGGCGTACCCGCAAAGTTGTGGAGAGTCTTCGTTCGCTTCTTAAAACAAAAGCTCATGTTATACGAACATCTTGTTGAGATACGTCATTGTGAAGCTAAGGTTTCGACGTATCGGGTTACTGAGTTAGAGTTCCAAATTCGGCGTTTAAACGTATATCATGGGTGTGTAAGGGCTAGTGGATGAGACACAGCGAGATTCAGGTCTGAAACCAGTTATAGATGGAACCATATCATATTAAGGGATCCTTACATAGTTTTGCAAATATTAATTGATATTTAACAAACGATACGTGATTAAAATAAATTATTTATCAGATTTTTACGAAATTCTTTATGTTTTGCCATCACGACCATCGTGATTTTTAAAGTCAATTTGGGTCATACTTATTTTTAGTATGAGTTAGCGTTATGCGTCTTTCCTGTGGAACACCCGAAAGTTAAGGGCTTTAAATACTAATTTTTCTTAGTGCCCTATTACGCGATGCACAAATTCATTAATACTCTAGATCTAAGCGATAAAAATATCAGTTATATGTACCCAAGCCCTTAACTATTGCGTTGTCCACAGGAAAGACGGCTGAATTATAGAATCACCCATTTATGGACTGGAGTCTGTAGATTTAAACTTACACGATCTTCACTCACTATCACAAGACAACCAATAACATCCAATAAATCGCCTGTTGTCGAGAGTGTAGTATGTTGGTCTAGTAACGACCGTAGTGTTCGATCTAATAATAAGCATCAAACGCGGGTAGATCGAAAAACTCGCGCGGCTAGGTGACGTTGATTCGCCTCTCCAGTTCCTTCGAGACCATGGACGTAACGCGACATCCGAAACGTCAAAGAATTATCAACTAAAGTTAATTAAATAAATCATAGTTATACGCGATTAAGGCCCGTTTTGTTGTCTTGTGATAATGGGCTCTGTAGCTCAATGGGGAATGGATGAAAATTTTCAAAAATCTTGAAATTTTGTTGATAGGTAGGAATAAGCCTCCTTATTATTATAAACAAAGATCAGAAACAAATGAAAAAATTTTTCGACGATACTGGACTTGAACCAGTGCCTTGAGCCAGACCGGGGCAGCACGCTCTACCATGTGAGCTAATCGTCCACATCAGTAGTCGACGAATTTTGTCATCTGTTCTTGCTTATGGATCTCTGTATGGTGCATCCGACACTTTAGCCGTTAGCGCCGCCTAGTGAAGAACTATGAAGTTACTTTCACCCCGAGCAGATACCTTTACAGGTACCATTGCTCGGCGAGAGGTGGCGCTATTATCAAGACTGTACTTTTTGTTTTACAAATATCATGATAATAATCACAATTTTTGCAATTTATTAGTGGATCACTCCACTAGTGTTATTATTATAAACAAAGATCAGAAACAAATGAAAAAAATTTTCGACGATACTGGACTTGAACCAGTGCCTTGAGCCAGACCGGGGCAGCACGCTCTACCATCTGAGCTAATCGTCCACATCAGTAGTCGACGAATTTTGTCATCTGTTCTTGCTTATGGATCTCTGTATGGTGCATCCGACTCTTTAGCCGTTAGCGCCGCCTAGTGAAGAACTATGAAGTTACTTTCACCCCGAGCAGATACCTTTACAGGTACCATTGCTCGGCGAGAGGTGGCGCTATTATCAAGACTGTACTTTTTGTTTTACAAATATCATGATAATAATCACAATTTTTGCAATTTATTAGTGGATCACTCCACTAGTGTTATTATTATAAACAAAGATCAGAAACAAATGAAAAAAATTTTCGACGATACTGGACTTGAACCAGTGCCTCGAGCCAGACCGGGGCAGCACGCTCTACCATCTGAGCTAATCGTCCACATCAGTAGTCGACGAATTTTGTCATCTGTTCTTGCTTATGGATCTCTGTATGGTGCATCCGACTCTTTAGCCGTTAGCGCCGCCTAGTGAAGAACTATGAAGTTACTTTCACCCCGAGCAGATACCTTTACAGGTACCATTGCTCGGCGAGAGGTGGCGCTATTATCAAGACTGTACTTTTTGTTTTACAAATATCATGATAATAATCACAATTTTTGCAATTTATTAGTGGATCACTCCACTAGTGTTATTATTATAAACAAAGATCAGAAACAAATGAAAAAATTTTTCGACGATACTGGACTTGAACCACTAGGCGGCGCTAACGGCTAAAGAGTCGGATGCACCATACAGAGATCCATAAGCAAGAACAGATGACAAAATTCGTCGACTACTGATGTGGACGATTAGCTCAGATGGTAGAGCGTGCTGCCCCGGTCTGGCTCAAGGCACTGGTTCAAGTCCAGTATCGTCGAAATTTTTTTTCATTTGTTTCTGATCTTTGTTTATAATAATAACACTAGTGGAGTGATCCACTAATAAATTGCAAAAATTGTGATTATTATCATGATATTTGTAAAACAAAAAGTAAAGCCTCCTTATTGTCAGAAAAAAAATACATATTATTCTGTGGCTTACAAAAAAATAAAAAAATAAAAAGGTGTCGGTGGGCCTATATGGATAGAATAATTAGCGATATCTAACTAAATGTAATAAATGAAATGAAATTTTAATTTTAATTTAATGAAGTGACTTGTAATATCTAAACATATTTTATCAATAAATTAAAATGAGTATGAGTACTCTTCTACTGATCTCTTCATTTCTAATTCGATCTCACAAAGACACACCGAGCATAGCCCTCTCCATTGCTCTGAGTGACTTTGAGGATTTTTATTAAGATTAATATTAAATTTATAATCCTTTCTCCTTATTAATATTATTAGTATGTGAATATGTTTAATGTAAAGTTTGTGAATGTTTGTCGCTAATAACCCGTTACACGTCCAATGGATTTAAACAGATGAATCTTGTTATATCATTAGGCATCGGAAATTTAGATATGCTACACCGCGTAGATATTGACTAGCATGGAGGCGGACTCTATTTAATGTTACTATCAAAATTCCCGGGATTTACCGGCACACTGGAAATTAGTATAACGTCAATAGGTACATTTGTATCAAGGTATGAAAAAAAAGCTAATTTAGTAGTTTCTGTTTTCAAAATTGTATTAATTTCACATATGTTTCATTTAACTAATGTACGTCATTGCCTAAATAATTTAAAAAGGTATATAACCTTTTCATGACGTTTCGTATACTCCCAGGATCCAGGGAATTGAAAAATTAAAATATTATTTTTAAGAAGCCGACTCCATGCTTGCTTAACTTTTTCCGGGATTTTGCTAGTTGTAGGTATAAAAGAGTCCGAATTTTCGATGCCAGTATATGATACATCGAATCATGGATTATAACACTACATAATTAAGAAATATCATCACATATCACTATTCCAAATCGCCTACTCGCCTCCCTCGTCCCGTGTGCCCTAATTAACCCCCGCCCCAGGCCTTTTGTTTGGCTTTCTAATTACTTCACAGAACTCTATTTTTGGTCGCGTGACAGTCCGAATTAGTTTAACCCTTAATTGTCGGCTGCGATCTGGTCTAGGCCAAGTTTTAATTAACTAGGCTTAAAGTCCTTTAAAGTAAGGACAATGGGTGGATTTGAGTTGGTACTTTGAAGTGTTCTATGTGATGTTTAATAGAGTCAAGTTGGGTGATCTTTTAATAAGTTACTTGAAACAACAGGGGCGTGTACACTGAAATTTAACTCTTAACGTTAAAAATAGGGGGCTGGTACTTTGAAGTGTTGCTTGAGTATAATGTTAGGAGAACTAGCTTGAAGATGGTATACTTCAAATGATAGGGCAAACACGAACGATTGGCAAGAGAGCCCTCTCTCCCTTACCTTTTTTCAAAAGAGTCTCTCATTTTGTAATTAACTGACGAAAGAAAAGAGATAAGGTTCTCAAGTTGATGTGTATATTTTGTTATCATTATTTTCTTTAAAGTATTAAAGTAACATGTTAATAATTATAACAAATATGTTTTGTAAAAATCCTAAAAAGGTAACTGTTTTACAAATATTCAAAATAGATCTCTTCCAGACAAGCTTTGGATAGCGGAGACAATTTTATTCGAGTAGGTGGCGAGAAACAGCTATGAAGCAAATAAAACTCATATAGACACATGTAAACGCAATAAACATACACATATAAGGTTAGATTGATAATGCAACTATTGCACTTTATTTCTGCTAAAAACATGTTTCTTGTTTGATTTAATCGGGTTTTTTTCGTGAACTAAACTTTCCCTCACTGAATTAATGAACCACAAATGTAGTAAACACAACATCAAAATAAACAGCAACATCCGTTCACAGCTGCAGATACTTGTTGCATTTCTGTTATACTCCACGTAATTAACGTCTTTTGTATGCAAAATGAGCCATTTTCTATTCGCGAGCTACTCCAGTTTGCACTCAGCTAATTAAGCCCAGAGACAAAAACAATGCCGGGGCAATAAATTTTGCATGTAGTTGCCTAAACAAAGGGAAATTGTATAATTCGTTTTGGAATGTAATTTTAAAGTCAAGATGCTGATAAATTGGCTGTAATGGTGGAAAAGCGGAATGGCCAAACGTGAGAAAAAATGCTTGAAATACCTACAGAGATTTAAATAATGAAAAAATTTCAAAACTCAGACCGCATTTGAACCACTGCCTTGTGCCCGGCCGGGGCGCACGCTCTGCCAATTTTGCAGTGAACAAAAAAAACATAGATCGCGAGCTTCATACAAAATTGCAGTACAGAACGGGGTAAATATTCTAAATCCGCATGCGCATTGTGTGACCAATAAGAGTTGGCCAAAATATAAGTCTACTTGCTATTACCCGAAACAAAACATTGTGATTGGCCAATTTCATAATAACTGGGTGTGATTGGCTTCCAGCGCTGACGTTTTATAGTATCAACATGACGGCGGCTATGAAAACGCATACGTAGTAGATGGTCACATGCAATAAAGAGTAATTTTGTAGGCAGAATTTTCGTATTATTTAAATTGAATTTTCAGTTTTATTTTATATTTAAATAATCATACAATAACCTTATGCAAATCAAACTAGTCTCCAATTAAGATGTAGCATACTTATACTGTGAAAACTAGACGACCATACGAGTATGCATATATTATAGCTTGCTAAATACTTAAATACAAACAGACAATCAGCCACTAGAGTCTGGCAAATGAAAGATGAGAATGTAATCAACCGCGAAATTTAAAAATGTAGCTGCAATGTGCCTGTATTGGCAAGATATATACAAATTTAAATGCTTTTCTCAGTAACTAATAACTTAATAATTAATGACAAAAGCAATGAATTTGTGTAAGTCTAGCTCATACAGGCACACTGCAGCTACATTTTTAAATTTCGCGGTTGATTTCATTCTCATCTTTAATTTGCCAGACTCTAACAATCATAACTTTTGTAGTACGTTAAGACAACGCAAAAATGGAGCTTGCGTACTTTTATTGTTGCCGTGTTAGTATGTTTATATGGGTCAAATTTTTGAAGCTAAATTAAAACCATTTGCTGGTTTCTGATTGTACTAAATTTTTGTACTTTTGTAAGTTTGGTGACAATGCAATATTATGATAATATCGAGCTGATATGATGATGGAGAAGGGAGGTGGGCATAGGAACTCTGTAGTAAGTTACCGTAACCCTACCGAATTTGAGCTCTTTAGTGTATGATAACTTTTAAATCAAATTGCACCTTTTTCGAACACTGTATATAAAATAGTTACGTGCATGAAGACATGTATCTCAACACATAATATATCAAATGTTCAATAGGTATCATAATACCTTTTCATTTACATATTAACAATTTGATGGTGTAATGTGGCATAACACCATCCCTATACAAAATCTCTTCCGACTAAAAAAAATAAATAATTACGTTTACAGTATTTTTTACATGTGAGAAGTGATTCCATCTTTATTTTATATTTTCTAGAATGATTTATACACTATTTTACAGATCAATAATCCGTATTTTTTCACTTTGGGAATTGAAATAATACGACAGTCATGCATCGCCGCCATATGCAACTGACAGGCCGTTTGACCCAGTTTTATACGCCCCGCCTTTTTCGACACAGTTTTCGTGGGGTCATTTTGCGACGCTAGTTGTGCTTCTATGTTTTTTCGTTCGCTGCAATTTTGTAACTACTTGTTACATGATCTTTTTTTTTTGCATTTTAACCGGCTTTTCGCCGTCAACGCACGCACGAAGATCGTGATGGTAAAAACATTAAGATTTTCGTAAAACTTAACGTGACAAAAATGTTACTTTCCGAGGCTACTAGAAGTTTTGATCTACTAAATACTATGTATTTATCAGCCCAGCGTTTTTTTTTTTCTTCAGCGCTTCAGAGCATGTGGATACCGAGCTACCGTGTACCAAAAATGGTTGAAATCTGTTTAGCCGATTTAGCGTGATAAAGCCACAACGACACATACAAACATACAAAAAATTAAATAAAATATTTTTTAGTTATAGTGAACTCCAAATAGTCCGAAAAAACTGTTACGAATGGCGGACTTAATGCCTTAAGACATTCTCTACCAGTCAACCATAGGGCCAACCCGAAACTAGTAGTTAGTGTAGGATCATTAATGTTGAGAATACAAAAAAAGCAAAGAAAACAGACACAAATCAACAAGTCAATATGGGGATACAATACATACATATGTATATTTATATATACACACATATTATATTAAAATATAAATAGATAAATACAATACAATTATAAAGTATATATGTATGTATGTGTATAGAAAATCAATCTTGAGATTTATTGAAGAGATGATTGCGCAACATGCGTTGTGATAGTAAATCTTGTTATGATGTGATAATGAATAATATTTCAATGAGTAAATTTGGAACTTGGGAAGTTATTGCTGCATACTATCGACGTATGTGTCGTACATAGTATTCTAGTGACCTACTTTGTGTGGCGATCCAGGCATGTAAGCAGAGGCCGAGCTGCGAGTTTGTCCATTAGATTTGACATAGGGGCCGCTTTGTTCGGGCAAGCAACTTATCAGTGATCAACGTCAGAGTGATACTAGAATTTACCTGCAATTTTGCTTCGCTTGTGAAGGTGAAAAACGATGTTTGGTAGATTTGATGGTTGTGCATTAGCGTATTGAACGTTGCGATTCGAACGTTTGTGGATTCCTTAGAATTGAAATGCCTATGTATGTAGTTGCTATATACAAAAACCCGGTCAGTAGGATTCGCACACCGAAGGATCCGTAAATATATGCTATAAACTGCTGTATTTATGAAATTGAGCCCTACTCGAAAGCAAAATGCACGCGGTGCTGGGTCATTTTATATTCGTTACAGACATAGACAGAAAGACATACTAAATTAAGATTTTCAGTATTATTTCGTGGGTTGTGCTATAAGTGCTACCCTGCATACCAAATTTCAAGGTTTTAGGACAACTGGATGGGACTTCAAGAGACTGCAGAAGAAGTATTTGATGATTGATTCATTTCTACTGGATCCCAGACAGACAGTCACACGGATGGACATACTGACAAAAATGTGATCCTATAAGGGTTACGTTTTATGCTTTTGAGGTATGGAATCCTCACAAAAGTTTTGGGGATACTAGATCATGAATTCAATGATATTGTTGTTGATTATATATATCTTTGAATTTTGAAAAAAATCCAATTACTTGGTGGTATAAACAGTTTTACGATCCCCTTTGTCCAGGAAGTAGTTTTTGTCCAGGTCGGTAAAATATACTTACGGCCCAAGCTGACGTCAAAAACTACCATATTACGACGGGTAAAGAGGCCACAGTATTTTCTAATACACACGTGTGACAGACAATCCTTTGTGAAAGGGGGACATGAAAATATCCATTTCATTTTCATTGTACAAGCGAGAAATGATGAGAGAGCAACAGGCTGCCTTTAGCCGAGCGACGGGTCGGCGTGGGCCAGTCAGCCACTGATATACATAGTTACATTACATACGTACAGGCAGCAACGTCCAAAGCTTAAATTTTATTTTTGATAATACAAATACGAGTCCTGTTCCGATTAATTATACATTAAAATGGACATTTATAGTGCTCAAATGGACGCTGACGTTCCTTGGTTCAAATCCCGGTACGGTTAAACATTTGTGTGAAGAGCAGGGTTCGTAAAACATGCCGCCAAAATTCATTGAAGTGCTGAAGGGTCACTGGTTGCCATTTGATTAGTTCTATTTGTGTTAAACTGTCCCCTTATATTATTTATTTATTTATAATTTATCAATACTGATATTCCACCCCCACCTTCCCACATTGTCCCTTTGACTTCTGAAAGGTCGGAAGATTACTGACACCAGGTAAAATTGTAGAAATCATATTTGGTTATGACGAAGTCGCGTTTTGCTACGGTTCCTTCCGGATACACCTTAACCCAGTGGGATCTTTTGTGCAATTACACCTTCTTACTACTAAATGATTTGTTCTACCATTTCCATGAACCGGATGATAGATACCAAAGGTCGTCAGGAATTCATTTGGCTTTGGGTACCCAATACCATTCCTTCATTCTCTGTCTGGCTAGGGCATGATATTCATATAGTATGTGTTCCATTGTTTGAATCCGTATTGTCAGAAAGTCCCAGTTTGGCCTTTCACTCCGAAGTGACCTGTGAATACCCCGATTACGATTGTGACTTATCTTTTGCTGTAGTTAAACAGTTTCTTGGTCCAGCGTTCTACTCTTTTTATGAATAGCTTTGCATGCCTCAGGCCTGCCACCTACTTCAACTCTTGTTGATGTAAATTTTTGGCATAATCTTTAACGACTGTTACTATGGTGCAGTGAGAGTCCCACACATGGTTCAGGTCGTAGGAAGTTAATCGCAGATCCTTTGATAGTTAACTCGTCTGTGTTTTCGTTCCCAATATTGTTTTCGTGCCCTGGAATCCCTACCAGCTTCACCTATTGTGCATTCTAAGTTTATATAGCTTGAATGCCGCTGTGCACTATTGGGCGCTGATAACGCTTTCAGTGCTGCTTGAGTGAAGATAGATGTGCTTTTGTCTGGTTAGCCGATCCATGTTTTCTTGCTCACAGGCGATTATAACATATGTCTCTGCTTGAAAGACCGTTGCGTTAGCTCCCATACTTGTATTGACACAGTCTTTGCATGAATGCCTGCTCCCGTACCCAATGTTATTTTTGATCCATCAGTGTATCAAATTTTACCTTTTGTTGTTATTGTAGAATGGGATCTAGTAAATGCCATTTACCGGATCCATTGCGTCATAGATTGGCCCTATAGTACCCCGTTAGAGATAATAATATCGCGTAAATTGATTGTATGGGACAAAAGGCTTTTATTACGCACCAGTATTTTTACGCCTGCATCTAAGAGGATTAAATAATCAATTGCATTCTGCTTTGATGTTGATGAAATAGCTTTTATCTATACTATTTTAAAGTTGTGAAAATGAAATGAAATGTTCATAAAAACAAATAAATCTGGCTTTTTGAAGATCAAGTTCACGCCAAAATGACAAAATGTATTTCAACAATTTTAGGTATACATTTAGCTGGGTATTGACAGTAATGGAATATGTTTTACCCGACGAGCCTAAAGCAATAAAGAGGGTTATGACTTTTCCTCTGAAAGAATTTGCGGGCATATTCTTGTGAGTTATAAGCATAACCGCGAAAGTTTTCTGATTCGATAAAATTCCAAGGTAATCTTCTAAGTAATTGATCGATTCAGGTGTTACAGTGCGGAATTCCAATCAGATTAATTTTAAGAGTATCCTTTAGGTTCACTTTGTTGACATTCCCATTTTGTCAGCTTCCTGGCTCGTCAAAAATTCCATTTCTCCCACATTCTATTCCCAAATCGTCCACTTCCTACATTGTCAGCTTTCTCAAATCATTCAGTTCCTATTTTGTCAACATTCTCAAATGGTCTAATTCCTACCTCATCTACATTCCCATCTTGCCCGCATTCCCGCATGTCGTCTTCACTCCCAAATAACATAGTTTAGGTTTTTAAGTTAATCAAGCAAAGGCTTGCAAAAAATACTTAAATTTTAATCAACTGAATTTCTAGCCTTATCAGCATCATCATTTCAGCCATAGGAAGTTACTGCTGGACACAGGCCTCCTCAATAGATTTCCATATCCCCGCCTCCCTAACCAGGTCGTACGGCCACCTTTGCGGGTGGCCTTCCCACACTGCGTTTGCCGGTGTGCGGCCCTCGGTTCTTCGAACTATGTGCCCTACCCATTGCCACTTCTGATTGCTTACCCTGTTTGTTATGTCGATGACCTTGGTTCGTCTACGAATCTCTTCATTTCTGATTTGATCTCGTAGAGAGATCCCGAGCATAGCCCTTTCCATAGCTCCCTGAGTGATCCTGAGCTTACTTAAGAGGCCCATAGTTAGAAACCATCTCGGCTCCATAGATAACCGGTAATACGCACTGGTTGAAGACTTAGGTCCTCAAGCACTAGTCTCATCCAACCTTTTAATATTATCAAGGACCATTAAAACAAGAAGACTGACAATGGCCATACTTTGGATCGTTTTCGGCTCGCAAGGAGATATTCTGGCAAAAACTAGATGGCGCTTTAAAACTAAACATTTAACGATGTTATAATTGAATAAAGAAACATAGTATAGTAACAATCAGTTCGCAAATAGATAATAATAAATAAATCGTATTAACATTGAAATACTGTGTCACGCTTGCAAAGTTGAATAATTGTAAAAAATAATTCTTACGCATAGATGGCGTTGTACATATCGGGGAACGGCTTTTTTTGTGGAGATGGTCAGTCCTCTTATTTTAATGGTTCTTGATATTATCATCAACTCTTTGTAAATATTCATCAGAGATTCGGACATGTATTTTTTGTCGTATACTCAGCCAGGTTCGAATCCCAGCTTCGAGCTGAATGGACTCAGCGGAGCGGTGCCTCCATTACGGCGAGTTAATTGAAAAACCAATCGCACAGAAATACAGTTACATTTTACTGGGTAGGTTTCCAGATTTTATTAACATCTGTTTGAACATTTAAAGAAGTGTTTTCATTCTTTTTTAGGGTTCCGTACCTCAAAAGGAAAAAAACGGAAGCGTTATAAGATCATTAGCTGTCCGTATGTCTTTCTGGCACCAGGCTGGATCTCTAAAACCGTGATAGCGAGACAGTTGAAATTTTCACAAATGATTTATTTCTGTTGCCGCTATAACAACAAGTACTAAAAACAATATAATTTTATGTCTGTCTGTCTATATCAGTAACCAATATTAAATAATCAAACACTGCGCACATTTTGCTTAGGAGTAGGGATCTACTAACATTGGATTTTTATAAATACGGCCGTTTGTAGCATATATTTTGTACAGAAATTGGTGCGCAAGTCCGACTCGCACTTGACCGCTTTTGTAACTGCGATAGCTAGACAGCCAACTACACGAAAACATGCGCATGTGAGCACAATTTATTGTCACATCTAACTAAAACACTATTTCGTGGATTAGCAAAAGAACCCTAATCCATTAATCTAATATGGAATACCGTAAAGTAACGCCTGAATCTATCAACTATTAATTGATTTGATTTGATTATCATTAAAAAATAAACTCTTTTTTTAATAAACTTATTTAACTAGAAGGCGGCCGCAATTTCATTCCCGGAGGATGAAAAGTCATACTCCCTACTTTTTCTTCAGCGTAGTCGGGTAAAAAGTATTCTGTAACCATCTAGAGATACCCAGCTACCCGTTTACCAACAATAGCTGAAATACGATAAGCCGATTTTGCGTGATGAAGCCGCAGTTGCGCGTGTTACATACAAACATACAAAAAAACAGAACAAATTTTCACTTCAGTGACCTCCAAATAATTACTATATATATTTTTTTAATATGTATATCATTGTACAGACATTTCATTTTTACAACTTTATAATAGTACTAGCTTCTGCCCGCGACTTCGTCCGCCTTAAATTCGTTTATCGCGGATAACGGCATTTTTCCAGGATAAAAAGTGGCCTATGTCCTTCCCCGGGACGCAAACTATCTCCATACGAAATTTCATCCAAATCAGTTCAGCGATTTAAGCGTGAAAAGGTAACAGACAGACAGACAGACAGACACACTTTCGCATTTATAATATTAGTATGGATATGGATAGTATGGATATGGATAGTATGGATATGGATAGTATGGATAGATAATAAACATAGGTTGGGATGTTTGAGGTACTGCGTACTTGTAATTTGACGTTGTAGATTGAGTCCCTATAGGGCCATTCATCAATCAATAAAATAACAATTACTAAACAGAGCTAGACTAGAAAATTGTTCGATCGAATCTATGAATAAAATAGAAAAAATTGGCCGTTGAAGGGTACACAAGTGTACAAAACCAGGTGCTCCATGACACCGTTGCACCAATCGTTGACGGTCGGACGGTGTCATGGAGCACCTGGTTTTGTACCCTTGTGTACCCTTCAACGGCCAAGTCACGCAAAATTAGCTATAATAATCGCAGTAAAGAACCTTAGACTTGGCATGTGTCTAGATTTCATTACTTTTTAGACATAAACAAGCAGCTCCATCGAGACTTGGCTAGTTTTTTACAGAATATTTTCGGTGGGATTTTACTTCTTTTTGTAGAAACGTGGGCCCTTCGATTATGGGCATCACATGAAACGGCCTACCAAGTTGAATATTTTTTGTAAAGGCGGTATGTCGATCTCTAATAGTTTGGTTGGGCTCTTGTGTTTTCTAATCAGGGTCACCAGGTACTCCAGATCTTCGATTATCCTAGTTTTATAGTTTTCCTTTTATATGGCCACTAAACCCTAACTCCTGTACCAAATTTCAGCTCTCTGAGTTTATGGGAAGTACTAGTTCTATTCTGATGATCATGAGTGAGTGAGTGAGTGTCATAAATGCGAAACTGCTTTCGCTTAACTTCGGAACTAAATGACCTATAGACTTGAAATTTTGGATTTTAGGTATGTGATTACAGCTTACTGGATGACGAAAATTTCTGTGTTCTGGTCTTATCCAGAGGTTCTCAAATAGAGGCCTGGAAATGCGGCAAAATAGTTCCAGTAAAGGATTGTACGGCAGTGTTTGCATCGCGCTCGACTTGGCGGGGGCACTGCCGTGCCCCCTGATTTATATCAATAGATAAATAATATACGCATTTAAATTTGTGTATCAATATACCCCGACTTTGCCCGCACCTTCCCAGCGGAGGAGAAAAATCATAACCCTCTGTTTTTTCTTCAGCGTAGTTGAGTAAACTTTATCCTATAACCATGTGAATGCGTAGCTACCCGTGTACCAGAAAAAGTTCGTTTAGCTGTTTTGTCGTGATGAAGCCAAGACACATAACTATAAACATGTCAAATCAAATAATCAAAATATCCTTTATTCAAGTAGGCTTAGATACAAGCACTTTCGAATTGTCAGTTACAATGAGAGAAGTCTTTGCTGGGAAACATACAATATGATCCAACATTTGTTGCAAGGATTAGGGAAAACCCAGAAAAACCTAATCAGATCATTTAACTTAAGTATAATACTTACTTATTATTGATAGATCATCATTTTAAAAATTTAAATAATTAGTAAGATAAATCCCAAAAGGATTGTCAATAAAAAAAAAGAAAGCCATGCTTTTTTTACAATGGATTATATAATGGTTCCTTTGCTTTTTCCCGAAATAACGCGGTAGTAAATTATTTCACGGAAAGCAAAGGAACAATACTAAATTAATTTAAAATTAATGTATAATAAGTTAAAATTGTTTTATTTAAAGGAGATAATTATTATTTTCATAGAATGTTTATTGCTGTGGCCGCTATAAAAAATATAAAAGGTATGGTGGTATGGAATCCCTCGTGTGCGAGCCCAATTCACACTTGGCCGGTTTTTATTCACCGTCGTTTACCGCGTGGTAAAAGATATATCCCGGGTTCACAACAAAACGAGCGCCATTGATCCAACGCTTGAAAGCAAAATACAACTGCGAACGAAGGATTCCGGAGACAGGTTTCTTTGAGTTGACTAAAAAAAAGGAGGTTGTCAATGCAACTGCATTTTTTTGTGCTTAACTTTTAGGGTTCCGTACTCAAACGGTAAAACGAGACTATTACTATTACTGCACTGTCCGTCTGTCTGTCTGTCTATCTGTCCGTCAGAGACCAGGCTGTATCTCATGAACCGTGATACCTAGACAGTTGAAATTTTCATAGATGATGTATTTCTATTGTCGCTATAGCAAGAAATATTAAAAATAGTATAATTTTATCTCTGTCTGTCTATGTCTGTATCCAATATAAAATGACCGAACACCGCGTAGATTTTAAAATAAATATAAATAAATAAATATAAATATTACGGGACAATTTTACACAAATCGCTCTAGTCCCATGGTAAGCTCAATAAGGCTTGTGTTATGGATTACTAGACAACGATATATTTAATAGATATATTACTTATATACATAGAAAACATCCAAGACTCAGGAACAAATATTTATGCTCATCACACAAATATTTGTCCTTAACGGGATTTGAACCCAGGACCTCAGCTTCGCAGGCAACGTTACTCCCACTGAGCCAAACCGGTCGTCAAATGTTGCTTAAGGAGTAGGGCTCTGATAACACTTAATTCTCATAGATACGCCCGTTTTTAGCGTATATTTTATACGAAACTCTCGGTGCGCGAGTCCGACTCGCACTTGGCCGGTTTTTGATTTTTTATTTTAGAATTATTTATTTTTTAAGGATGATTCAGGACTACTTGAAGTTAATAGGGATGATGACTAAATTTCAATAATTAATCCGTGATGTAGATTAATACAAAATATTAAATACGTATATATTATTTTTTACTTAGCCAAATAATAATAAAGGAAATACATTGAGACAAAATGTCGCGCGAAGTCACTCCTAAGTACAGTTGGTTTCTAGGTATGACGTCACGAGCCCCCACTCCTAAACTTTAATGCAATATACCTTAGTGTTTGTTTGTTAATTTGAAAAAGCGAAAAATACGTGTCCAATATTTTTTTATATGACTGACAGACAAATTCGAATTTTGATCATGCCTATTATAGTTTCCTAATCCGATATTATATGTGTTCAAAAACTTGAAAATATTTTACTAATGTAATATTTTCTGGCTGAATATATTTATACGTTTTGTAATGGAATATAGTTTCTGAGCGCTGCAACTAAATTGAGAGTATTTAGTAATTTTAGAATTTTTATTATCTTCGTAAATGTAACAGACTGTCAAAATAAATCTTTTTGGAGTTTGTCCGTAGCGGTGAAAATGTTAAGCTTATTTTATCTGGAGTATTACTTTCTTAGGGGCTATTCATAAATTACGTCATTTCAAATGGGGAGTGGGGGGGAAGGTCTGGACACCGGATGATTGGAGCATGACGAAGGAGGGGGGGTCATTCGTTTTATAATGGTTACATGATTTTAGGGGGAGTCGTAATCGTCGAAATTAGATGACGTAATTTATAAACAGCCCCTTAATTGGCATTAAGCAATACCCAAATTGAAATTCGCTTAAGTAAATAGACCACCATTTTATTGCTTAATCGATATTGTATAAATTATCCAATCCTCTTCCAAACACTCACAAAACGCCAAAAGGACAAGTGCTAATAGATAAGCTGCAAAATTAATTCATTATCTACGGATCTCGAGCGAAGCGTTTATTAGAAAACTCAGGAGTTTAATAAATCGTCAGTATTGAATAATGAATGAAGTGGCTGGATGTTTGTGGGGGTCCGTGGAGAAATTGTCCGGGTTCCTTATAAGGCCACTGGGAATCAGCACGCGGAGTGCGCTTATAAATATAAGTCGTCTTCTGGCGCATAAATTAGTCGAAATGGTTGTGACGTAGTGACTGCGTAAAAAAAAACAAATAAATTAAGAGACATTTTATCTATCTATACATATAATAACGCTGAAGAAGGTCAAAAGTCTGTACATGAAAGATATTCGAAAATAAATTGGCCGGGGATACTCAAAATCGATAACAGAACACGTACCAACAGTTTTTAGAATTTTTGTCTGTTTGTCTGTTTATTTGTGGGCACATTACGTGAAAACGGCTGAATAGATTTTAATGTAAACTTTACTAATCTGTTGATAAAATTTTCGGTCAGGTTATAGGCTATAAAAATTCAACCCATAAAAGGGGGGGTAGCCACTACACTTGATTGAGTTAAGTTTGCACCTGAATCGTATGGCGCTACTTAGGAAGGAGGTGTAAACTTTTCTCAAATATATGCTACACGAGCCTACGACTACTATTGAGTACGAGCCGAGTATCGAGTACTTTTCTAAACTAACATGTGGCGCTAAAATTAATATCTATCTGCCAAATTAACTCTAATTTTAGAAGAGGGGGTACGGATAATAACCAATTTAATTGAATAATTGATTTAACAATACAACGAAATACGAGATAAGTGGCTCGGTGGTATCAACAAGGAGGAGGCTCACATGTGCAAGAATTCGCCCAGGTACTGCTTCAGGTTGGAGAACGACTTCTGGAGGAAACCAACGGCCTGGTTCGATTACCAGAGACGTTATGCAGGATCGTTCCGTCCGTTGAAAACCACATTCGGAGCGTATAAGGAGACCTGAGCCAGGTGACGTGACGTGAGAGCCAGAGCCGGTTTGTGAGAGAGCCATACTCACGCCGAAAATTGAACAGGCAGCGGCAGTTAATGCGCGGATATTGCCAAAAATCGAAGGTGAACAGGCAGTATATAATTCTACTAGCTGTTGGCCGCGACTTCGTCCGCACAGATATGAAATTGGTAGCCTTTTAGAAGGCAACTTCCTCAGCGGAGGAAGAAAACATAACCCTCTTTTTTTCTTCAGCGAAATCGAATAAAAAGTGTCCTATAATTATCTGAGGATATCCAGCTACCCGTGTTCCAAAAATAGTATAAATATGTTTGGCCGTTTTGGCGTGATGAAGCTACATCGACACATACATACAAACATACAAAAAATAAAATTGAATTAGTGACTTTCAAATACTCCATATCACTTATTGTTTAGATTTTCTATATTATAGTAGTAGATTATCTATACATGTTTAATATACATAGACATTTCATTTTAAACCTGAATCTTCTATATTCTATCTATCTGTCTATGTATACGTATAATAAAGCTGAAGAGGCTCGAAATTCTGTAGGTACATGGAAGATATTCGAAAAAAAGTTTGCCGGGGATACTTAGAATCGATAACAGAACACGTTCCAACAGTTTTTAGAAGTTTTGTCTGTTTGTCTGTTTATTCGTATGCGCATCACGTAAATACGGCTGAACAGATTTTGATGCATAGGACGGAGGTGCAAACTTTTCTCAAATATGTGCTACACGAGCCTACGACTACTCTTGAGTACCTTGCTAAACTAACAGGTGGCGCTAAAATGAATACCTTGGCATTTTGCCAAGTTTAGAAGAGGGTGTACGGATATCAATAAATTTTATTTAATAATACAACAAAATACGAGATAAGTGGCTCAGTGGTATCAACAAGGAGGAGGCTCTCATGTGCAAGAATTTGCCCAGGTACTGCTTCAGGTTGGATAAGGACTTCTGGAGGAAACCAACGGCCTGATTCGATTACCAGAGATGTTATGCAAGATCGTTCCGTCCGTTGAAGGCCACATTTGGAGCGTATACGGAGACCTGAGCCAGGTGACGCGACGTGAGAACTCTTCGGTTTGTGAGTGAGCCGTTAATGCGCGGATATTAGCGGAAATGGAAGGTGAACAGGCAGTATACAATTCCATTAACACTGTCTTGGATGAACGCTTCGTCACAACATACTTGATGGAGTTCCTAAACTCATTGAGCGCTTCAGGACACCCAGCACACACATTAACCCTAAAAGTTGGAGTTCCGATTATGCTTCTTCGGAATTTGTCACCTCCAAAAGTTATGCAACGGAACCAGGCTAAAAGTAGTGCAGCTGCAGCGAAACCTCATCGAGGCGCAAATCCTGATGGGGTGCGGCGCCGGAGAAGCCGTGTTCATCCCCCGCGAGGGGGGCCTCATTCCGAGCAACTTCCCGCGCCGCTTCAAGCGCCTACAGTTCCCCGTGAGCGTTTGCTTCGCCATGACCATCGATAAGTCGCAGGGGCAGACGCTGCGCGCCGACGTGGACCTGCACACGGGCTACTTCTCGCACGGGCAGCTACATTGCGTGCTCGCGCGTCACCAGCTGCACGGAGCTGTTCGTGGTGATGCCCGCCGGAAAGACTCACAATGTGGTGTACAAAAATATATTGTAAAATGTCAATATTATGTACTTAAATATACTTTACATACCTACTTTTGGAGTATGTAACTGCAGATATAATTTAATGTATATATTTAGTTGTGCATACATAAACATAACTGTAAATAAAATGTAAATACTTGGCCTCAATATTCACCTTTCCTCTAATCTTACTTCTAAATTATTTTAGACCTAAATTCGAAAGGTTCTTAGGAAGTATGGATGTGTATATTTCTTACCTTTTCATGTTTAGACTGATTGATTGGAGGACCGATTTGGGTGATACTCGTATTTGCCATGGACTTGATTTAAATAGTACTACAGTCTAGGACGTAAAAATAGAAAAGTGGTACTGTATCGTCCGATATACACCACTAAGTATATACTCTATGTCTTTTAAATCACGTCAAAAATTTTAATAAGTGCAAAAAACAATTGATTTTGGAGTGTAGTTTTATTTAGTGGTATTTGTATAACATTTTATCTGGACTTTACTTCAAGTTTCGGCTCCAGGGAAGAGGGGTGAATTAGCCGCTTACTGACACAGACCGAATTCCACGCGGGCGGAGCCGCAGGCACAGCTAGTATTACTATAAATTTATTTCTGACACTTCTGCATGCGAAAGTGATTTTGGTTATACATTCAAAAATCGGCAAGTATTAGTCGTCTTCTGGGGAATACGAGTAAAAGAGTCGAAGCGGGTGTGGCGTTAACACAGCCAATAACACTTTATTGGGTTTGTTTCCGGGTCTTGGATATTAATAGTAAATAAATAAATATTAAGGGATAATTTTACGCAAATCGCTCTAGTCCCATGGCTATGGCATCAATAAGGCTAGTGTTATGGATAGACGACGATATATTTAATAGATGCATTAAGAGACATTTTATTTTACTGTAGATTTATGTCTGAAACTTCTGCATGTAGATTTTTATATTATTTTTACGAAAGTGGCATACAAACGGCCGTATCTATGAAAATTCAGTGTTAACAGAGCCCTACTCCTAAGCAAAATATACGCGGTGTTCGATCATTTTATATTGGTTACTGACATAGACAGACAGACATCAAATTATACTGTTTTTAGTATTTGTTATGTTTAGTACTGTCTAGTTATCACGGTTCATGAGATACAGCCTGGTGGGAGAGGGACAGACAGACGGACTGACAGCGAAGTCTTAATAATAGCGTCGCGTTTTACCCTTTACGGAAGCCTAAAAATTGTTGTAAAGGGTATTTATAAATTTTATCTATTAAATAAAAACTCAACGTTTTGCAAGTCAATTATGGTGAATCATTTAAATCTGATCGTTTATTTTTAAATTATGGCTTCACAAAAGATTTATATGGCTTTTGGCGTATTCATATTTCAGTATTTTGCGTTTTCAACATCAATGGCGGAAAAAACGTGAATTAATTTGTAATGAGGGAGTTTGAGTTATGAATATTTCTGTTTTAAGAATATTTTAAGGTTTTTCAAAGAGTTTTCCTTCCTTGCTTAGCATAGGGCAATCTGAAGATATTTAAAAAAAGATTGTAGTATTTGTAGGTCATATAATCGAAAAAAAAATCTTTTTGATTTTTTTATGTGTTTGTATGTGTCGTTGTGGCTTCATCGCTCTAAATCGAGTAAACAGATTTCAACAAGTTTTAGCTGAATTAGGCTTGTGTTATGAGTACATAATAGACGCCGACATATTTAACAGATTATAATACTAAAATTGGAAGCAGCAAATTTATGCTCATCACACATTTACCTGCCCTTATCGGGATTTGAACCCAGGTCTACCAGCTTTGCAGGCAGGGTCGCTGCTACTGAGCTAGACCGGGGGGTTATTGACTAGCAAAATTTTAACACTTGGTATCCAAATCAACTGTCATAGACCATAAAAAATCATGACACTTGATTCTGATTGCGAGCGTCAAACGTGTTGAGGTGCGTCCACATTTGTATCATTTGCCCGTATCAGATCACCGTGTCGTGGCATGACTGCGTATCGCGCTGCTTGGACGCTTACCGTCGGCGCGCCGATCATGCCATACTCGTCCGATATAACTGTGTGATACGCGTAGCAAAATGGATTTCGAGCGATCCGATCGGCGCAACGTCCAAACGCGTGATCGTGACACGCGATCATGCCACGCGACGATGATCTGATACGGGCAAATGATACAAATGTGGACGCACCTTTAGGCAATAAGGGGGCCGGTCGTCATATCACACTCAGCTTGTGTTTTCTCATTTCATCAAATAAATAACATCGCGTTTTTAAATTCCAAGACTATTTTTCATACTTGAGCAAATGCAACATTTTCGTCGTCTTTGTAAAATTCACTACTTTAGCAATGATACGGAGACCAGTAGAAGCAAGGGCATTGTGTTCGGGGCCGTCGGACACTTGCCGGGCACAATGGCGGCAGTGCTTCTGGCACAACAGCCGCTCTAGTGTTCGTGGACCCGTATAACACTATAAGTATATTTTGCAGAAATTTTACACCATCGAATCCCGGTCAGGGTAAATTTTTGTGTGATGACCACCAATTTTTGTTTCCGGGTCTTGGATATTAATAGTAAATAAATAAATATTAAGGGATAATTTTACGCAAATCGCTCTAGTCCCATGGCTATGGCATCAATAAGGCTAGTGTTATGGATAGACGACGATATATTTAATAGATGTATTACTTATATACATAGAAAACATCCAAGACTCAGGAACAAATATTTATGCTCATCACACAAATAATTGGGGTGCGTCCCATAATATATAACAACGTTTGATATAATTTCACTTTATTAACATTCATAATATATAATGAATGTTTGATATAACAACAAGAACAGTAATTTCATATCGTATACCTTTTATAAACTATAACAAACAGTATTCATACTAAAATAACGTCTAACATTCACAACGGCTAACATCAATTTATATAACATACATCAGGTATATCTTTAGGAATATATAATAACATTTCAAATAGTATACATAAGGCATACTACTTTTGTTGATATAATTATTAGGTTAGGTTTGTATTGCAAACCATAAAACCATAACACTGACTGCTACCAAGTCCGACTTCGGTGCGGTTAGGTACGACGACGAGCGAAGCGAGGAGGAGTGTTAGGTTTAGTTTGTAACCTTAACGAGCGAGCGAAGCGAGCGAGCCGCGTGGTACTTTATAGGCACAAATGTAGGACTATTTTTTACAAGAATACAGTTTTTTGTATGGAAGTGAAATAAAAGATTAATATTACATTGGAAAACGTATTTATTATGTTTAATCTACATTTGACGCTAATAAAATAATGCAGGCGTTTATGTGTTCTGTACTTTATACACTATGTAGTTAGAGTTATCGATCATTATAGGTTTACATCATTATATTATGTTCATGTATAATTCATTATACCAATTATAATTATGTGTAATGTTCATTATAACCGATGAAATTAGAGAATTAAAATTTATACGTTTCGTTTATTATGTATTTAGTTTGTTATATCCAACAAACTTATATAAAGTGAGCTTATATATTCTGAGTGATATATAATAAGTTGGTATACGTTCTATTAATTACCCAAATATTTGCCCTTGCCGGGATTTGAACCCAGGACCTCAGCTTCGCAGACAACGTTACTCCCACTGAGGCAAATCGGTAGTCTTATATTTTCTATGTATTTAATTATTATAATTTATCTTTATTATTATGTATCGTCGCCTAGTACCCATAGTACAAGCTTTGCTTAGTTTGGGACTAGGTCGTTTTGTGTAAGATTGTCCCTAATATTTATTTTTTATTTTTATTTATTTATCGCTGATCAGATTGATGTCTTAAATGATTCAAATTATGAGCACCAAATTTATCCACATCTACACTATTTCAAATTGTAAAAATGAAATGTTTGTATCTTTGTATATGTCGTTGTGGCTTCATCACGCTAAACGGATTTTAATTATTTTTGCTACACGGGTAACTGAGTATCTTCAGATGGTTATAGGATACTTTTTACCCGACTATGCTAAAAAAAAGAGGGGTTATGACTTTCTCCTCCGCGAACGAAGTTCCGGGCGCCTTTTAGTAATAATTAAATATTGGGGGCAATTTTAAACTCAATTAGACTTGTGGTATGAGTATGAGAAACGCCAGACCCTCAACATCTCCTGCCTCTCCTGATCGTAGAGGGGCAAAACACGTGTCGAGGACTAAACTATTTGGTGGTGGTGAGACATCTTACTTCTCGGGTAGACGCCGGACCGTCCACATCTCCTGCATCTCCGGATGATGCCTGGTCTCCATAAGGCAGTATAATTCTCGAGGAGTAGGAAAAACTTAATATGTAGCTAAAATTTAACGTAATAGACGAGGTATCACGCAATTGCTTCACTGTTTAATTAATTAAAGGTTAAGACATTCCTAATCAAAACTAGAAACCACCGATACATGGTTATCCTACACATAAAGTACCGTACGATACGTCAAGTGCCATCGCTTTGGCGGGAACTTTGCTATTATTATTATTATTGAAATAATAATAGGTCCTAAGTAAATAAACTTTATGTATATGACAATCCCAAGATTGACAAATTATTACTTATAATTTATCATTGTCATTAATTTTCTGAAGAGGTTGTAAGCTCACAGATACAGAGTAGTATGGAGACAAGGAATTTAGGATTAAATTGATTTCAAATTATGATTTCTTAAAAAAAAACTTTGTTTCAATCTAACTAATTACGATTTAAACGTGGCCGCCATCAATTACTTAGAAAAATTGATTCCTGATCACCGGTTAAGAATATATAATCTATTAATCAACGTGTGTCTGCCAATGGCCTGTCTGAACTAGACCTCTATTTAGAACTCTGTTTTGTCGCCAATCGCTAAAGTGGCTCACCCACCTCTATTTCAGTAGTGTTATCTAAGTACTGACGTCAGCTACTTTTGTTCTGCGCAAAGTTGGAACAGCTATCATAAAATAAATTTAACTTATGACACGAATTTCTAAAGACAACAGTTTTATGTATATACAATGTGATCCATTAATTAATTGTGTGAACGGTACTAAGCTTTTCAAACTAAATGGTACATCAGAGTTATCTACAGTACATTGTAAGTTTATGGGAGTCCCAAAGCACCAGTGGCGTGTCGTTAATAGAACCTGATTCTCATCGGCTTGCCTATTTTAAGGCATTTGAGTAGTTTATTCTATATAAGAGAAAATATACTCCGGCTTTACCAACAAAAAAAATTACGCCACGTTACTGCAAAGCAATGATCTTCAGCTAAATAATAAACGCACACAATTGGACTTAAAAATTTAAATGACAATAAAATGAACATCCATACTTAATATTATAAATGCGAAAGTGTGTCCGTCCGTCCGTCTGTCTGTCTGTCTGTCTGTCTGTCTGTCTGTCTGTCTGTTACCTCTTCACGCTAAAACCACTGAACATTAAAATTTGAAATTTGGTATGGAGATAGTTTGAGTCCCGGGAAAGGACATAGGCTACTTTTTATCGCGGGTAGAAGCTAGTAATCTATAATTCATCAAAATACATACTAGTATAGTAAAAGTCAACCAATCATCAAATTCATCATGTCAAATATAATAATTATTTAAGAAAATGTTAATACGCGTCATTCATTTTGAAGTCACACGTTTCTAGGCTTTGGTATAGAGAGTTTTTTGGGAAAATTTTCTGTCACGCCGAGTTTTTATGAGATTGAAGTAATTTTTTCACCAATGTTTCTATTATTGTGAGATCGTTCTATAACCTTTGACCAAGAAAAAAAGATAGAAGAAATAAATAAATAAATAATAATAAATAAATAAATATTACAGGACAATTTTTACACAAATCTAACTAGTCCCATACTAAGCTCATTAAGACTTGTGTTATGGGTATACGATATATTTAATAGATATATTTACTTATATACATAGAAAACATCCAAGACTCAGGAACAAATATTTATGCTCATCACACAAATATTTGCCCTTACCGGGATTTGAACCAAGGACCTTCAGCTTCGCAGGCAACGTTACTCCCACTGAGCCAAACCGGTCGTCAAATGACATTACGAATAATTTTGTGAAGCCGTTATTTTTGCATGATTTTGACAAAACAGACAACTTCACACACATGATTTGTTTGTATTTGTATCGCGTGAAGTTGGCTTTAGCATGTTTTTTTGAGGCCTCGTTAGATTGTTCGTAATGTCATGTCTATCTTATTTTCTTGGTCTAAGTCTATAAGATTCCACAGAAAAAAGTAGTCAATAATTGGCAAAATCACGTACTTAATTGAAAAAACCGTAATCGATTATAATTATATTTTTCTCAAACATGCAATGAAATGTCGTCATTACGTGCCTTAAAACAGACTTCAAAGTAACACGTTTCGGGCGGAACAACTTGAGAGAACTGTAAAGGAATTTCATACAAAATTGAAGGCCTAAGCCGGAAAGTAATTTTTTAAAATTTTGATGTAAACATGGCGTTTGTGTTCATGAACAGCCAAAACAACTGATTTTTTTATTCTAGTGGCGGAATGGCTATCGAACTAAAAATATCTACATTAATGCCTATTACACACGAACTGTCATTAAGAACACAAATCTGTATGGTTCATATGTTGATGAATAAGTTTAAAATTAAAATATTGTCTATACGTAAGTCACAAGAGACCATAGACAATATTTTAAATCTTCTGCATTTATTTTAATTATTATAGAAATTAAGATTCTTAGTATCATGTTGTGTATAACGGCCCTAATAGGGTCTACTCAAACACCACACACGCAAAATACGAACGACTTCCGTAAAAAAAAAAACATTATTGAGGGATTGGAGGGAAAATTTAAAAACCTTTTGTGTTGTAGTTTTTTGAGTGGTGTATTTTTTTTATTTCATTGCATATGTTTGAGAAAAGCACTATACATGCCTCTGGCCGTGAAAAGCGCTTGCCGGCTTCGTATCACTATCCGGCCTCCCTACGGTCGGCCGTCTATACCTACTCACCCGGCAAGCCCTTCTTTCCCTGCGTCTGCGGTAATGTACTATTATTTGATTAATATTGAATAATTGTTTAATATCATGTTGGTATAAATACGATGGCTGGGTGGCTTTATTCTAACCCCTCCTTGAGTTCTACAAAAGACCCTAAATAGTTCGATCCGATCCGATCCGGCTTAGACTGCAGTAATTTTTTCCTACTTATGAAGATCCTATCAAAATTGTAATACAAATTGTATGGTGTTTTTATGTTAAGTAAATTCTTCTGACGCACTCCGGTCAAAAGGAAATGCGTATAACATTTTTAGTCCGTGTTTTCTATTTCTGTATGGAAATACAGTCGGCCCGACGTATGGGATTGCTTGTTTCAACATGATGACTTATTAATATGCCTAATCAGCTGAAGGCGAGGTCGCTATCGATTGTGCTTTTGAATTAAACATAATGGCATAGGTAATGAGCACAGCTGGCCAGGGTAGGTCTTCAAGGATACATATTTAAGGTGAAGGTTTTTGGAGAGTAAATTTATTCTGGACATTGATCGATAAGGCGTCACATTGCTTCCTTATAACACTACTTAGTACTATTAAATTTGTGATTCTGCTGGTTGTTAAAAAGCGGCCAAGTGCGAGTCGGACTCACCCATAAAAGGCTCCGCAGCCGTTTATAAAAAAATGCACTACAGATGAAAAAAATACGATATGAAAAAAAGAGCGAATCTCCCCGGAACTTAAGTCCTTTTGCTGAGAAGCGCAGTTTTTTGGCAATAACTTAAAAACTGTATGTCCGATCATGTTGAAAACAATTTCTGTTGGAAGTATTTATTAAGCTATATATTTGTAATTCTTTTCATATTTTTTGAACATACCGTTTAGAAAATAGAGAGGGGGGACACAACTTTTGCTACTTTCGGAGCGAATATTTCGGAAAATATCCACTAACTCAAAAATTTTCTTTAGAAACCTCAAAATGTTTTTATAAGAACTGTCGAAATATGTGCCACACATGGATATTTGCTGTTTTTTTTTTTTTCAGTTACATGTATGGGAGTGCCTCCCCTAGAAATATATATATATTTTACTGAATTATCTAACTTAGTAGCGGTTTACACTCACCTAAGCTCAAAATTTCATCAATATAAGTCTTATAGTTTTTGAGTAAAATGCCTGTGACATACGGACGGACAGACAGACAGACATGACGAATCTATAAGGGTTTCGTTATTGCCATTTTGGCAAAAAAATGAAACAGAAAACCCGGCCAAGTGCTTCAAGCATCCGTACAAAATATACGCTACAAACGGCCGTATCTATTAGAATGCAGTGTTAGCAGATCCCTCCTGCTACGCAAAATTTACGCGGCATTCGATCATTTTATATTGGTTACTGACATAGACAGACATGTTTAAAATTATACTTTTTAGGGTTCCGCACCAAAAAGGTACAAAAGGAACCCTTATGGTGCGACTCTGTCTGTGTGTCCGTCCGTCTGTCTGTCTGTCCGACTTTTAAAGCGCCATATCTCAAAAACTACTTATGCTAACTATTTGAAATTTGGAATATTTATAAACATGGTCAGCTCATATGTATTGCAGAGAAAATATTTAAAAATAAATTTTTATTTTCTAAAAAAACGACGAACATGAGGGGGAGAAAAAAAAAAAAATCTAGCTAATGTGTCAAGTGGGGCATCATATGAAAGGGCTTAACCTGCACATTTACAAACAATTTTTTATTGTGATTAGTTTTGGTTTTATTAAGGAAAATGTGAAAAAAGCACCATTCCCCCTTTATCTCCGAAGTTAACCAATCGAAAATTTTGAAATGTTCACTAATTGTATGAATAAACATAACCATGACACGAAAATTATAGCCATGTCTCTAAATAGCTATTTTTTTAAAAACCTATTTGAACAACTCGGTTGTGTTAAGTTTGCACCTGATTTGTATGCAATCATATCGATATCAGCTGCAAACTTAACTCAACCGGTACCGGGTAATAAAGTTAGGGTAAGTAAACATTTGTACGGAACCCCCGGTGGCCGAGTCCGACTCGCACTTGGCCGGTTTTTTTAATTGTTATAGCGGCAACAAAAATACATCATCTGTCAAAATTTCAATTGTTAGCTGTCACGGTTCATGAGATTCATGAGATGCTGATGATAGACGGACAGACAGACAGGCAGACAGACAGACATACAGACAGACAGACATCGGAGTCTTAGTATTAGGGTCCCGTTTTACCCTTTGGGTAAGGAACCCTAAAAATTGACACCCGAGTGATAAGAATAAGTAATAATAAAGTTCTGAACTAATTTAATATTCATTAGAAGTAAACAATTTTATTTTTCGATTTTGAGTATTTTTTTTTGTTTTTATCAGTAACTTCACGGTCACTTCTGTGTACACTAAAAAAAATTGCAACACGTACCTTTCGCTCTTATCACAATATCAATAAATACTAAAACGGTACGTGTTTCCGTTTCCCTTACTGTACATAGATATATACACATAAATAGCCACATGGATGTATATTGGTATATAATTTGTATCGATTTATTGGCCCTAGTATAAGCGCGCTTTGCTTGCCTGAAACTTCAATAATATTAAACAAGTCCACAAGAAAGTTATGCTCCAACTTTATATTAGGTATAAAACGTACAACGCTGAAAATACGTTCATAACAAACAATAAGAAACCTTCTGCCGTTACAATAAAAATCACTAAGATGGTGTTATGTTCGTGGTATTTATCACATTTGTTTCACATATGATAATCATTTTGGAAGTTCAGACCATACCAATTTGACTGGAATTTACGTGAGTTGAATATTAAATTGCATACTTCTTCAATGAAAAAACCGGCCAAGTGTAAGTCGGACTCGCGCACTGAGGGTTCCTTCCAAAATATACGCTACAATCGGCCGTATCTACGAAAATCGAGTGTTAGCAGAGCCCTACTCCTAGGTAAAATGTATGCGGTGTTCGATTATTTTATATTGGTTACTGATGACGTAGAAAGACAAACATAAAATTATACTGCTAAGATGCATCATCTGTGAAAAATTCAACTAGTTCACGGTCACGATCACGGTTCATATGCGATACAGCCTGGTGACAGACGAACAGACAGACAGACAGACAGACACACATACAGACAGACAGACAGACACACAGAATGACAGACAGACAGACCGACAGACTAATAGACAAAGAGACAGATAGACAGACAGACAGACAGACGGAAAGTAGAGTCTTAGTAATATGGTCCCGTTTTACCTTTTGGGTATGGAACCCTAAAAAAAGTAGAGTTGAGTGATCGTGGATTGGCAGTGTGAAATGACAATCTACGCAAAGTGACAAGTAAGATGCTGGATGAAACTGGTCACTTCTTGAGCACATCTGATTTAGTTTGTGTACGAGATTTTGGGTTACGTACTTAGTCAACAAGGAATCCTTATAGTTTCGCCAGGTCCTTCCAAAAAGTCTCATTTTTTTTTCAAGAAGAAAGCGTGGTTAGATAATGAAACAGTTGGGCACTGAAGCAGTGTGTACATCAGGATGGCAGGTAGTCCTCAGGAATATAAGTTTCCTCTCTTTTTGCTAAGCTATTTTACCAAAATTGCATTATTTCCGGACCGATGCAACCTTCAAGCCTTCAAGAAAAGAGCGTACTGAAAGGTCGGCATCGCACTTGTGACTCCTGTGATAATGTCTTTTATGGGCGACGGTGATCGCTTACCATCAGGCGAACAGTGTGCTCGTTTGGTTCCTATGCCATAAAAAGAAAAATCGCTTCGTGTGCGTCAAGATGGTTAGTGGACCTTTATAGGAGAGGTACACAGAAGGTACCGAATATCTGTAAACATTTTTTGAAATTCCTAAGGTTCACCCGTCATCCATACTAATATTATAAGCACAAGAATCAGTTTCGGAAGAAAGTAGCCTTCTGTACTGTCTATTACTACGTTTATTCTGAATCGAGGAAGAAGAAAAGTCTTTAAGCAAAATCTCCGCTTATCATCCGCCTTGCTCATTAGCATGTGCCACGCCGCGGGACCACAATAGTATAATTAGGTTTGGCGCCTGGGGCTGTGATTTTACCTCCGAGAAAATGTGCTGGGAATGACAAGTGCGGTGTACACACGGCTCAAACGCTTAGCGAGTAAATAGTGAAAGGAGAACAGGCTAATGCGGACTCTTGTCTACTTGATCTTTCTGTACACATCGGAAACCTGGGCCATAAAAGCTCGTACCAGTCGAAGGATAGATGCATTCGAGATGTGGTGCTGGTGCAAAAATGCCTTGGAGCGTCACACAAATATGTCTATTCGCGATGAGCTCAACATCATCGCGAGGTTGTCTACTATTTGCACCCAATATGTGCTTTAGTTTCCTCATCCCTCTGAGTAGGGCTGGTCCAGAGAGTATGGAAATGCTTATTTTTACAGAACGCATGGCAAGGAAGAGGAGAGATGGTCGTATGGCTTCGTGTTGGTTGGACATAATAACTTCGGCGACTTAAGGAGCATTGCAGGCCAACATGCACCGAGCCCAAGGCCCCTTGGAGAGCGTTGGTGAAGACGATCGTCGAGAGAGAAGAAGTCGAAGGAGTGAATTAAAATCTAACGGTCATAGACAATGCAAAGATTTCAGCAAAAAATTGAAAAGCCCTGACAGCCTCTTCGCAGAATGGTTTTTAGGGCTCCGTACCCAAAGGGTAAGACGGGACCCTATTACTAATACTCCGCTGTCCATTCCTCTGTCTGTCTGTCACCAGGCTGTATCTCATGATAGCTAGACAGTTAAAAATATTTTTTTCACAGATGATATATTTCTATTGCCGCTATAACAAAAAAATACTTAAAACAGAATAATTTAATGTCTGTCTGTCTATGTCAGTAACCAATATAAAATTACCAAACACCGCGTACATTTTGCTTAGGAGATTTTCATAGATACGGCCGTTTGTAGCGTATATTTTGTACGGCACCCTTGGTCCGCGAGTCTGACGCGCACTTGGTCGGATTTTTACAACTTTATAATAGTATAGATGCAGGGACAAGATTAGAGGAATGTTCTGAAGGTATCGTTTCTTATATTTTTTTGAGCTCACATACTCTTGTTGTAGTGGCAGTGTGTCAGAAGAACTTGGAATTTCAGTACCGCATCGCTGTCGGCAGAAGCGATTGATCAAAACTTTGTCAATACCAGCCCGAGGGCTTCGGCTCTGCAAACATGTCAGGCTGATCTAACGTTTAACATTATACCGATTACATATCTGTTAATGGTACATATACGAAAATTAACTCGATGTTTCAAATGCGAAACGTTTGGGCTCACAATTCTTGGGCGTTTTATGTTTTTCGGACAATTGTAAAATCATGATAAATCACGCACAACATTCATTTAAACTAAAACGATATTTACTCATTATGACAACACAACAAGACGGGGCTTGATCGTGTTTTAATATGATTTATTTAATTACCTTTCATTGGTAATTCTTCAACATTTCGAAGTCGCGTTACCATCTTATATTAGTCTCGAACTCGAAGGATTTGGAGAGGTGGGTATCATCTTGCTGTGCGAGTTTTTCAATCTACCCGCACTTGGATGATTAGGTAGTCACATCGCGACACACTACACTGACGTCATCTGGCGATTTATCGGAAGATATTTGAAATTGTCTCTTCCCATTTTCATTCCAGCTTTCATCTTCGTGGAATCCAGTTCATTAAAAGCCCCGTTTTGTAGTGTTTTGATAATACATCACTCGCAGTTTCCGCTTAGAACGTTTTCAGATAATAATACAACCAAGATTCTGTACCAATATTGAATAAGGAGTCATGGAATTAATATCAAATTTATAGTGTTATTTTGTCATTCATTCATTATAGGTTGTGGAATGACCTTCCCCCTGAGGTGTTTCCAGAGCGCTATAACATGGGATTATTCAAGAAGTGAGTTAACAGGGCATTGAAACGTTGGCAAAGTATGGGCGATTCCTTCGATCTATCACATATCCATAAGCGACGATGGCTACTTTCCATCAGGTGGCTCGTTGTCTTGTTTGCCACTCAACACATTAAAAAAAATCACCAAACCACATATTAATTCCAGTTTGGTTATTTACTAGGTAACTAGTTAAAAAATTAGACCGATTCTTATAATTCCGGATGGATCAAAATACGATCGATGACATAGATTCGATTCTTATTAATCCGATTTTTTAAAAATTCCAATCTCAATACAACGAAAAATAAGAAATCCGACTGAATAATAATCCGATATATCAAACAAAAGTACGAATTCAGAATACTAAAGCGCCGAATTTTTTAATTCCGAATATCATTACATCGACCCGTAATAAATCCGACTAAACAATAGTCCAAAACATCAGAATAATCTAACCTACAGTTTCCGGTGTTTGTTTTCCATTTTGTCAATTCTGTACATATGCGAGCAAGTATTTTGACGCTCCGCTATATATGGTCACAATACAAACCTAACCTAACCTACAGTTTTTGGTTTGTATACGATTGTTAAAAATCACGAAATTTATATTTCCGAATGTCAAAATTCCGACTTAGCAATGACATTTCGGATAATTAAAATTCGGATTATCGTTTTTCGGGGCAAAAACACATCAGGCTTTATATTTCGGGTTATAAACATCGAATTATTAAATATTGGGATTTTTATATTCGGTAAACTAAATTCTATGCTTTTCAATAATCCATATTTAGTAATCCATAAAGTAGGTACTCGTAAATATAAAATTCGGAATTTCGACAATCGGAAAAAGCAGATTCGGAATAAAATATTGTGGATCATTTGGGTGTTCCCCAATAGTATAGATGACGTTACTTTACCGACCCGAAATTTTTCCTCTCGAGTGTTACAACTTGATAAAGACGAACGTAATAGAATTGAGCATCCATTTCAAAATCGGTTTGAAATGAGGCATAGGTATACTAAAAGCCAATAGAACAGGGATTGTGGGATGAGCCGGACAGCGGTTTCCCATTTACGCCATCCATCATTCAATATCCTAATTTACGTTCCTATTTATACGACCGCACCTTCGGCTTTCGTGAAAAAGGCCAGAAAACTAGGCATTCAGCGACTTATTGGCCTAAGGAAAGTTATTTTATTACATTTGCGAATTTGTGGGGCGTTTTACGTCAACCAGACAGTTTAGCCTCAACTGGCATAAACTTTTTTGTTATAATCATTATCTGGTATAATGCATTTTGTTCTGAACACGTAAATTTTTCAGGACTGTTATATAGCAAACCTAACCTGACCTAATGCATATAACAGGATAATGCCTTAAAAAGTCCTGAAAATAAACAGTTTCAGAAAATAAAAAAATGTTAAATGATGAATTATGCCAAATGATCATCATCATCATCATCATCATCATCATCATCATCATCATCATCATCATCATCATCATCATCATCATCATCATCATCATCATCATCATCATCATCATCATCATCATCATCATCATCATCATCATCATCATCATCATCATCATCATCATCATCATCATCATCATCATCATCATCATCATCATCATCATCATCATCATCATCATCATCATCATCATCATCATCATCATCATCATCATCATCATCATCATCATCATCATCATCATCATCATCATCATCATCATCATCATCATCATCATCATCATCATCATCATCATCATCATCATCATCATCATCATCATCATCATCATCATCATCATCATCATCATCATCATCATCATCATCATCATCATCATCATCATCATCATCATCATCATCATCATCATCATCATCATCATCATCATCATCATCATCATCATCATCATCATCATCATCATCATCATCATCATCATCATCATCATCATCATCATCATCATCATCATCATCATCATCATCATCATCATCATCATCATCATCATCATCATCATCATCATCATCATCATCATCATCATCATCATCATCATCATCATCATCATCATCATCATCATCATCATCATCATCATCATCATCATCATCATCATCATCATCATCATCATCATCATCATCATCATCATCATCATCATCATCATCATCATCATCATCATCATCATCATCATCATCATCATCATCATCATCATCATCATCATCATCATCATCATCATCATCATCATCATCATCATCATCATCATCATCATCATCATCATCATCATCATCATCATCATCATCATCATCATCATCATCATCATCATCATCATCATCATCATCATCATCATCATCATCATCATCATCATCATCATCATCATCATCATCATCATCATCATCATCATCATCATCATCATCATCATCATCATCATCATCATCATCATCATCATCATCATCATCATCATCATCATCATCATCATCATCATCATCATCATCATCATCATCATCATCATCATCATCATCATCATCATCATCATCATCATCATCATCATCATCATCATCATCATCATCATCATCATCATCATCATCATCATCATCATCATCATCATCATCATCATCATCATCATCATCATCATCATCATCATCATCATCATCATCATCATCATCATCATCATCATCATCATCATCATCATCATCATCATCATCATCATCATCATCATCATCATCATCATCATCATCATCATCATCATCATCATCATCATCATCATCATCATCATCATCATCATCATCATCATCATCATCATCATCATCATCATCATCATCATCATCATCATCATCATCATCATCATCATCATCATCATCATCATCATCATCATCATCATCATCATCATCATCATCATCATCATCATCATCATCATCATCATCATCATCATCATCATCATCATCATCATCATCATCATCATCATCATCATCATCATCATCATCATCATCATCATCATCATCATCATCATCATCATCATCATCATCATCATCATCATCATCATCATCATCATCATCATCATCATCATCATCATCATCATCATCATCATCATCATCATCATCATCATCATCATCATCATCATCATCATCATCATCATCATCATCATCATCATCATCATCATCATCATCATCATCATCATCATCATCATCATCATCATCATCATCATCATCATCATCATCATCATCATCATCATCATCATCATCATCATCATCATCATCATCATCATCATCATCATCATCATCATCATCATCATCATCATCATCATCATCATCATCATCATCATCATCATCATCATCATCATCATCATCATCATCATCATCATCATCATCATCATCATCATCATCATCATCATCATCATCATCATCATCATCATCATCATCATCATCATCATCATCATCATCATCATCATCATCATCATCATCATCATCATCATCATCATCATCATCATCATCATCATCATCATCATCATCATCATCATCATCATCATCATCATCATCATCATCATCATCATCATCATCATCATCATCATCATCATCATCATCATCATCATCATCATCATCATCATCATCATCATCATCATCATCATCATCATCATCATCATCATCATCATCATCATCATCATCATCATCATCATCATCATCATCATCATCATCATCATCATCATCATCATCATCATTTCAGCCGTAGGACGTCCACTGCTGGACACAGGCCTCCTCAATAGATTTCCACATGTGCTGGATAGAGGCGACCCGCATCCAGCGAGCCTCCGTAATCCTAACCAGGTCGTCGCACCACCTTGCGGGTGGCCTTCCCACGCTGCGCTTGCCGGCATGTGGTCTCCACTCTAGAACCTTTCTGCCCCAACGGCCGTCGGTTCTTCGAACTATGTGCCCTGCCCATTGCCACTTCAGTTTGCTTACCCTGTATGCTATGTTGGTGGCCTTGGTTCGTCTACGGATCTCCTCATTCCTGATTCGATCTCGTGAGAAATACCGAGCATAGCCCTTTCCATAGCTCGCTGAGTAACTCTGAGCTTTCTTAAGAGGCCCATAGTCAGAGACCACTTCTCGGCTCCGTAGGTCATCACCGGTAATAGGCACTGGTTGAAGACTTTCGTCTTCAAGCACTGAGGTATGCTGGATGAGAAGACACTTCGCAGTTTCCCAAACGCTGCCCATCCGAGTTGGATCCGTCGATAGATCTCTTTCTCGAAGTTGAACCTGCCTAAGGGCTCGGCCCCATGTTCACGGCAGGTCGCCGTCGCCGTGAAACGGCGCGGCGCGCTCCATATAAATAGTATGGCGCGCGCCGCGCCGTTTCACAGCGACGGCGCCGTGCCGTGGACATGGGGCCGAGCCCTAACTGGATTGTTTGTCCTAGATAGACGTATTCGTCAACAACTTCAAGGACCGAGTTACCAACCAATACTGGGGTGGTCGCTACATGGACATTCGACATGATCTTTGTCTTGTCCATGTTCATCTTAAGGCCCACCTGTTGGGATACTCTGTTGAGATCTTCGAGCATAATACCGAGATTCTCCAGCGTCTCTGCCATGACCACGATATCGTCGGCGAACCGAAGGTGCGTGATGTACTCGCCATTAATGCTGATGCCGAATCCTTCCCATTCCAAGAGCTTGAAGGCGTCTTCCATTGCGTTGGTGAAGAGCTTCGGAGATATTACATCTCCTTGGCTCACACCTCTCTGCAACGGGATCGCGTCCGTAATCTGGTCTTGTACTCGGACCGACATACTGGCGTTGTTGTACACACTCCTCAGCACCTCGAAATACCGACAGTCAATCCGGCATCGCTGGAGCGACTGTACTACTGCCCCTGTCTCGACGGAATCAAAGGCCTCCGCAGTCCACAAACGCTAAGCAAAATGGCAGATTATAATCTTCGGTTTTCTGTATAACCTGCCGCAGCGTGTGTATGTGGTCAATGGTACTGAAGCCTTTTCGAAACCCGGCTTGTTCGGGAGGCTGGAATTCATCAAACCTGCGTGAGAGACGATTCGTGATGACCCTGGAAAACAACTTGTAGACATGGCTAAGTAGCGAGATGGGTCTATAATTCTTGAGCAGCGTTTTATCACCTTTCTTGAAAAATAGCACCACCACACTCCCGTTCCATGACTCCGGCGTGATGACTTCGAGCAATACGGTATTGAAAAGCTTCTGAAATGATGATTATGACATAAAAATAAGCCACACGAGGGAAACCGACACCAGACATCGGACATTTAGTAACATATTTACTTATAAACTTTATTGCAAAACACAAAAATAAGTACTAATGGCGAACTTAACGCCAAAAGGCATTCCTACCAGTCAACCATAGGACCAAACAGAGAACATTTTTGTAGTTAATATTGTTATAGTAGATACGTTGTTGATATTAATGTTTATTCATTTTATCGATGGAAGTTTCCCACAAATTTATCATAATTATCATCATGATCATTAGCTCCGAGCATAGCCCTCTCCATTGCTCTCTGCGTGGCTTTGAGCCTTTTTATAAGGTCCATGATATCGCAATAAAATGATTTGTTAACACGTCGTTTTACCCTTCTGCGTCTGAAGGAGGATTATGTTTTTCGAGTGTATGTATGTATATATAAGAAAATGTGTATGGGTATGTATGTTTATATTTTTGGCACACTTTACAGCCTAAACGACTTGATAGAGTTTGAAGTATGAGTTTTTGTTAAATCCATGTTGGTTGTAAGAGTGAAATATGGTACAAATATTTCGCAATCAGTTTGTTTTGGGATACTGACCTGTGATCATGTATTAAAATACATTTTGATGATATATTTTAATTGGCTGGATTATATCAAATTGTTTTACTAGTTACAACTCTATGAAGAAAATGAAGCTATGACTTAATAGATTAATAGTTTTATTCACAAGCAGACACCCTTGCGGAGTATAGGTTCAGATTCTACTGACTGCGCCATGTCAAGGTCATATTTATAGTTGGGAGTTAATTATACTACAAATCATCAAGATCAGATTAAAACGTTCCCAACATTGCCATAATTATGTAAATAATAAATATACATTGATTATAGACTATCGACAACATAACTGTGTCTGTGCTTGCTAGACGCATCTTAAAATATTTAATTTCACCCCTGAACTCAACACAGAATGTGTTTATCAAAAAACCAACACGTTTTAATGAACGCAATAAATCGCAATTTATTTCCACATCGCCCAGTTAATAATCATATTAAAAAAGTAAAAAACATAATTACTTGTAAAATAAAAAAACCTAATGGAAAAGGTTATTTAAAATAATGACCAGTTTAAGCTTGCCCCTTTCTTAATTAAAACCAAAGCATTTTTACATTTTTCATTACGTGTTTCATGAGAGTCTGCACCTGGGATTTCGGGTTTTCAATTTTAACATGTAATGTTACCTTTATTAACATACTGCCGAACACCCTTCCTGTTCTAATATGAAGGCTTTTGGATCTCTAATCTGCATAATGCGCAGTGCATAAATAGACTGATGAGTGTGTGACCACGGAACAACAAATATGGAAACATGGTTTTATTTGGATCACACTACCTTTTACCTGTGGCTTCGCCCCCGTTACCGTGGTCATCCACAGTCCACAGATGGTTATAGGATATGTTTTGCGCAATTACAATAAAGAAAAAAATGGGGTTATGATTTTTTTCTCTCCGCTAACGAAGTTGCGGACACCTTATATTTAGGAAATAAGACTTTGTCTCCTACACAGAATCTAAGTTTACATTTTAAAGCAGTAGATATTAGGGTGCCGTAGCCAAAATGACAAAAACGGAACCCATAATATCGTCATGTCCGTATGTCATAGGCTTTTCACTCAAAAACTTTATGATGTATATTAATGAAATTTGGACTATAGGTGTCTCGCAAAGCTGTGTAAGCCTGTAGTTCGATAGTTATATGAATAACACAACAAAAACTATTTCTAGGGACTCCATACATGTAACCGAAACTGAAAAAATAATTAACAGCAAATATCAATGTGTAGCACATACATTCCGACAGTTCTTCTAGAAAGACATTGAGGTTTCTAAATGTGCCTCTATTTTCAAAACAGTATGTCCAAAAAATACGAAAAAAAATCACAAAAATTAAACTTACTAAATACTTCTAACAAAAGTTATTTTCAACACGATCGGATTACCGTTTTTGAGTTATTGCCGAAAAATTGCGCTTCTCAACAAAACGACGTAAATCGCGTGAAGATACGCTCTTTTGCTGATGCACTTTTTCACAACGTACTTTTTTCATTTGTATGCACTACAAATGAAAAAATATGTTGTGAAAAAAGTGAACTTCTTTGTAGTAACGGCTACGAAACCCTACACTGAGCATGGTCCTGCATGCTCTTTATAACAGTAGGTAGCTTCTGCCCGCGACTTCGTCCGCCTTAAATTCGTTTATCGCGGATAACGGTATTTTTCCGGGATAAAAGTAGCTCTCAAACTATCTTCATACCAAATTTCATCCACATCGGATCAGCGGTTAAAGCGCATATAGGTAACAGACAGACGGACAGACGGACAGACGGACAGACAGACAGACAGATAGACAGTACGTTAGTATGGATACATGTTCCATTGCTCTTTTCTGTTCTGTTAGTCGGTAACTTTAACCGTAATTCATAGCAACCGAAGTTCGAGTTCGAATTCATAACACACAGGAAGTTAATTATTATAACTTGGGTGTTGATTGGGCTAACCTTACATCAAAGCCTCATCTTTTCGATCAACCTCTATTCCAGTGACAACCTCTCTTATGATCTCCCGACGAAGATATCAAACTTTGCTAATATTTTAGCTCCCAAATTAATTGCTCAAGCAACGGTCGTGTCAATGTTATTGAAATAACTTGTTGCTCGGAAGGGTTGGGCTCAAGTCGGTATAAAGTTAAATAACTTAGTTACAAGTTCCCCTTTATTGCCACTTTGAAGAACCTGCGTAAGCCTACATTTTTCTAAGTTGGTTCGTGTAATATTTTGCGGTTTTGCGAAGTTTTTATTGGATAAATAAGCGAGGGATATATCCTGTTTGCATTAATTTTTAATGTCTCAATGTATGACATGATTTTGGAGACATTTTGTTTGGAAAAAGTAGCTTAGCCTCAGAACTGATAATAAATGTATTACATATTAAGTAACGTCCATCTTTTGCATGCCACTTGCGGGAAAATTGTGCCGAGCTAAAAATCTATGTACCATCTCTACGTAGGTACCACAATTTCAGCAAATAAACAGTTTGAATTTGGAGCATTTAACGACTGGAGATAACAAACCGTGTCATTACCGAATTAATTTTTCATACATTTTTAGCGGCGGCTGAGGTAAACATACTAGGGAAATATTCCTATTTCTGCAAACGCACTACAGATGGACTATACCAAAAAAAAAACCTGCAAATAAACAAAAACCAACCAAGTGTGAGTGGTTCTTGCGCACCGAGGGCTCCGTACAAAATATACGGTAAAAACGGCAGTGTCTTTGAAAATTCAGTGTTAGCTGCCCTAATCCTGAGCAAAATTTTCTAAATAACTCTTATCTATACTAATATTTATAATTATTCTTCGTTTAGCCTGGTTGACTGGTAGAGAATGCCTTTATGGTATTAAGTCCGCCATTTATACTATATTGTATTGTGCAATAAAATTTAAACAAATAAATAAATATTTGTATTTAGCCTGTCCTAAATATATGTTGTAAGTATAAACTCAATGAGTAGTTCTCCAAGAAAACATATCAAAACTTATAAAAAAAAAAATATAGAAAATAAAAAGCAAAGTATGATTTTTTATTTAAGACAACTTACGTACGCTTGATATGCCACCTTAAAAGAACTGTGTCCCGGTAAAGTAAATATTTAGATCTGTTTTGGGCCATGCATTTTTGTCTGTTAAATAGTCCTCATCCCTATAATATGCCTTATAAACATTTATATGGTGGTTGCCTACTTAGGTTGTTTCTGTTATAAGAAGTTAATTTTGACCGATTCACTTCAACGAGTACTTTACCTTGGGTGAATAGAATATCTGGCTAGCACTCGAACATAAGCTGCTTAAGTAAAATCCAGATTTTAAAGCTCACTTAGTAGCCATATTTAAGTTTTACCTGAGTAGTCGTCTAGCCGTGAGGCTTCCAGTTACCCACAACACCCGATAACTAACCGGTATAATCTGTATTCAAAATCATATCGATTCGATGCCTTGTTATTGAGTATACAATTAGCAAACCAATAAATCAACTAGCGAACATTCTCAATGATACTATGTGTTATAGGTAGGTAACGTAGGTTAGGTAGGTAGGTTTAAAATCCAATTGCATTACAGAGGCCATACATTGAATCAATATTTTAACAGCGCGATCTACAATTTCGACGACGCATGACTTAAATATATGAATGTACATAACAACGGTATTTTAGGAAAATCTTTGAGCACTCATCACACTAAAACGACTGGACTGATTTAATATTTTTTACATAAATGTATAAGGACATCTAAAAATGGTTATAGGATACTTATTATCTATTTACGCTAAAGGGAAAATAACTGTTTTCATTGCGCGGTAAAGACGTTCACCGCGCAGCCGTGTATTGGCATCATACGCAATGTTATAGTTTGTTTGTTTGTTTGTAAACACTTTATTGTATATTAACACAATAAAACAAATAAAGTAAAGTAATACATTTGTACAAAGGCGAACTTATCCCTCTAAGGGATCTCTTTCAGTCGACCTTAGAGCAAATGAGAGAAAAGAATCAACGCAGATAGACAAACCAAGAAGTATTTTAGTAATATTAGATTATTAACAAGTATTAGTATTAGTAATTTGCTAACCATAGTAGTACCCAAATAATGAATACCAATGGTTTACGTGGAAAACAAAATGCACTTTAACGTCAGTCAAAAATTAATACATATAAAGGTACACAAAAACAGTGTTATACAGCATTTATGTTTCCGATATCAACAAACCATAAAAAATATACAATAATTTAGACGCGGCTCTTCGTTTGCGTTTTAGACATTATTTTTTAGACCGTGCGTTTTTTAGTATATTTTGATAGTTATCAAATACACCTTAACTAGTAATTCTCATATTACAGTAAATTTTATTTATTTATGTATCTGATTGAATTAGAATGGGGAAGAAACTTTACATTGGCATTCTAAAACCTTATAATCACAAATTCGATGCGCGACCTATTTCTGGACGGTTTGCCCTTCAGGCATAACAAGTCACCTCACCACAAAGTCATATCTATGTAGTATCTAGAAAAGTTGTTAGGCGTATCGCATCTAGATTATTTTCATCGTCCATTTAATTTTAATTTGGTTTCTCGATGTTGAAATAATAATTAACACATTCACGGCCAAGGATTTCGTAGCGCTACGCGTAGCCGATAACATGAGAAAATGCGTATGTAGCGAAAAGTTACTACGAGCGGAGCGCCCACCTAGCGAGTTCCCGGTCGTGAATGTGATAAGGTTTGTGAAACGTTGAATTGTTATTTTCTCCTCATATTTGTCTTGTATATCTACATGATTTTACTAACTATCTATCTATCAGCCACGGACGTCCACTGCTGAACATAGGCCTCCCTATAGTTCGCCACAGAGTGCGCAGACCGCATCCATTGATTCCCCTAGACCCTTACGAGGTCATCCGTCCAACTAGTCGGGGGCCGTCCTCCGCTGCACTTTCCTACACGTGCTGAACAAATGTCCAGAATGTTACTAAGCAGAATCAATCATTATAATAGCTTATACAATACAACAACCCTTTATTACACACCTCAAAAAAGTAGTAAGTAGAGTAAAAAAAATACAATTAAGTAGAGATAAACCTTGCCTGCGAAGCGGAGGTCCTAGGTTCAAATCCCGGTAAGGGCAAATATTTGTGTGATGAGCATAAATATTTGTTCCTGAGTCTTGGATGTTTTCTATGTGTATAATTAATATATCTATTAAATATATCGTCGTCTAGTACCCATAACCCAAACCTTATTGAGCTTACCATGGGACTAGCTCGATTTGTGTAAAATTGTCCCGTAATATTTACTTATTTATTATTTATTTATTTATAAGAAAAGACGGTCTTATCGCTAAATAGCGATCTCTGATTCTGATATTTTTAATGTGGAAATACCACTTTTATCTAATCATTTATACCTTTGTGTATTAAGTATACTGCCACAATTTGTGTATAAATATTTATTTTGATATCTATAAAAACATATATAACTTAAATCATTTTTCTAGGTTTTACATAGACATATATGTTCATGATATCAAATTCGTTTGTCATATATACATTCGTACAATAAAATACACACACATACAATATTCATAATCACCACACTGAACAAAACATACTCAAGACATAACCCACCCTTTAAAGCTCCGTGCTACAAAAAACCTTTTCTTAACCCTCATCTACAACTTTGAAGGTGTCGTCAAAATCTGCGGAGTATTTTTTTATTTCCCAAACCCTAAACACTCGAGGTGGACCCTTGTTACGGTTTCTAGTGTTGTTAAAGACTCGAGCCTTTTAATATCACTCGACTCGCAAACTACGAGAGTTGACTCAATAGTTTCTGACAAGACTTCTAACTAAGCGACCTTTACAAAAAGTCGCGAGTCATTTTTTTTAATGTTATAGTAGGCAAACTGGATCGTTTGATGGTAAGCCATCACCGTCGCCCATAAACACCTGCAACACCGTCACCAGTCATTTTTAGGGTTCCGTATCCAAAGGGTAAAACGGGAAAGGGTGAAACGGAGATGGCGGGATGACCTAGATATTCCAAAGGGATTGGTCCGTTGCTGCCTTAAATAGGGACAAATGGAAGAAAGAGAGCGAGGCCTTTGTCCAGCAGTGGGACATGACAAGCTGATAATAATAAATGCTAGATCTCAATAAGGATGGCAGTCAATATTGACACGAAAGACTCTTCAACCTCTTGAGCTCTTAACAAGACTCAAGATTTTCCTAAACCTTAGCTTAGAACACCCTCGATGCAGTCACCATTCAAACAAACTCAATCCAAATCAGTTCGTCCGTTCAAGAGCTACAATGACAGACTTACATATATAAATATATCATCATCATCATTTTAGCCATAGGACGTCCTCTGCTTGACACAATCCTCCTCAATAGATTTCGTATCCAGCGAGTCTCCAGCGTACCTTGCGGGTGCCATTCCTCGCTGCGCTTGCCTGATCGAAGTCTCCACTAGAGAACCTTTCTGCCTCAATGGCCGTCGATTCTTCGATCTATGTGCCCCGCCCATTGCCACTTTAGTTTGATTACCCTGTTTGCTATTAGGTGACCTCGGTTCATCTACGAATTCGCTCATTTCTGATTCTCGTAGAGAGATTTCGAGCATAGCTCTTTCCACAGTTCGCTGAGTGACTCTGCTTCCTTAAGAGGCCCATAGTTAGAGACCACGTCACGTCAAACTGCTAACATCTCTCTTTTTTCGTCGAGTGTTAAAAATAGAACCTTAGACGTGAAGCTTTTTACAACACTAGTCGTTACTAGGCCCAACTCGCCCTTACGTGCTGGAATGAATAAATTTGCCAGATTTTATGCAAAGTAGGTAACTTATTTGGTTAGGAACGAGGCTGTGTTGTAATTTTGAGAAGTCTCGTGACTGCATAATTATAACTAGGCTTCTTGGTGGCTTTGCGTATGCGGCTAAAAACTAATCTGTGTCTTCATTCCGTTTTTAACCCCCGACATAAAATAGGGGTGTTATAAGTTTAACGTGTCTGTAAGTCTGTGTATCTCCGAGTATCTGTCTGTGGCATCGTAGCGCCCATACGGATGGACCGATTTGAATGCAGTTTTTTGTCATAGATAATTTTATCCCGAGTTAGCTTTATTTGATAAAAATCGGAGCACTCGTCTTCAAGACATTCAGCTTTTAGTGGAACAAGTGACCGGATCTCAGCCAATATCGAAGTTAGGAACTCCAAATTTTGTTGTGATGTTCATTTGTGTCGGGGGGGTTTTAATTTTTTTAATTTTGTAGTTTAATTATACTGTATAGACCGATTAGTAAAAAGGTTACTTGTAAGTTACTTGAAGACACTAAATGATGCAGTTATTTTTTTATGTTTAGTGTTTTTTTTTGAGCGTTTTTTATATTTTGTTATATATTTATATGAAGGACTAGAGGTGAAGTCACACAGATAGATAAATTAATAATATATCCAACGAAATACATTTATTTTGCTGTAATCTGACTGAGTTCAATGATAAATAAATATTAGGGACAATCTTGGCTCAGTAGGTTGCACAACGGCCTACGATGCCAGCGGTCCTGGGTTCGAATCCCGGTCAGGACAAGAGTTTGTGTGACGAGCACGAATGTTTGTTCCTGGGTCTTGGATGTTTTCTATGTATTTAAGTATTATAATTTATCTATATATTATGTATATCGTCGCCTAGTACCCATAGTACAAGCTTTGCTTAGTTTGGGAGTGGGTCGATTTGTGTAAGATTGTCCCTCATATTTATTTATTTATCTTACACAAAACGACTTAGTCCCAAACCAATCCCAAACTAAGCTAAGCTGCTATGAATACTGAGCGACGATGATATAGATAATATATTATGGATAAATTATAACACTTAAATACATTCAAGGCTTAAGAACAAACATGACCTATTATTGACCATGAGTTATTATCTTTACTAGTTATTATGAAGTTGTAAAAATGAAATGTCTGTACATTGAATATATATATTTAAAAAAACTATTATAATATAACGGACTACTTGGAGGACACTGAATCGCAATTCTTTTTTTGTATGTTTGTATGTTCTTAGCAGAAGGCGCTCGCAACTTCGTTCGTGGAGGAGAAAAAGTCATAACCCTTCATTTTTTCTTCAGCGTAGTCGGGTAAAAAGTATCCTATAACCATCTGGAGATACCCAGCTATCCGTGTACCAAAAATAGTTGAAATCCGTTTTGCCGAATTTGCACAACGACACATACAAACATACATAAAATCCAAAAAAAAATATTTTTCGTTTATTGACCTCCAAATAGTCAATCATTTTTTTGAAAATATCTGCAATGTACAGACATTTCATTTTTACAACTTTATAATAGTACTCGTATAGATGTGCCGTTGTGGCTTCATCACGCTAATTTGGATAATCAGATTTAAACTAATTTTGGTACACGGGTAGCTGGGTATCCACAGATGATTATAGGATACTTTTTACCCGACTACGCTGTGGTAAGAGAGGGGTTATGACTTCTTATCCTCCATGAAAGAAGTCTAGTATAAAATATTTGTGTTGGCTAGATTAAACTTGGTTCTTCAATGTGAATTGTTATATTATTCAAATACAAGAAGGTGCTCTTCGCGTAGAGGTGACATCGTTCGTGGAAGAGGAAAAGGTCATCACCCTTTTTTTTTATTCAGCGTAGCGGGGTAAAAAGTATACTATAACCATCTGTAAATGCCCACCTATCCGTGTACCAAAAATAGTTGAAATCCGTTAAGCCATTTTGGCGTGATGAAGCCACAACGACACATACACACAAAAAAAAAGTTATGATAATGATCTTCAAATAGTTTGTTTCGCTTATATGTTTGAAAATATCTGCATTGTACAATGCAGATAACTTTTTAAAAATGGTATTAGTATCGATATATTCGTAAATAAAGTCGTTGCAAGCGTTCATAGGCTGCGGTGATTGTTTAACTTCAGGCAGGCCGTACGCTTGTTTGCCACCTTAGTAGTATATACTTTTTAAAAATTGAAACAAATTCTGGATTAAAACATAGACAATTTCATTCTCGGAAACTTGGGCAAAGACTGGGGTAAATTCTTGCATTATCTGAAGCTTAACATAATTAAACACTTCCGGCTTATAAATATGTTAAGGAATACTTAAAATAATATTACTCGTGCATGAAGGCCGGCATGTACGGTCAGGGAATTTAAAGGTTTGTCACTTTTCGACTGTATGTAATGGTATTAAGGTTCAAAAGTGACATACCTTTAAATTCTCTGACTGTACATGCCGGCCTTCATGCACGAGTAATATTATTTTAAGTATTTTTTTTTATACCTATCTTGTTTATCACAACACAACAAACGAGGCTTAATCGCGTATAAATATGATTTATTTAAAAACCTTTCGTTGGTAATTCTTTGACGTTTCGGACGTTGCGTTACGTCCACGGTCTCGAAAGAACTGGAGCGGCGGGTATCAACATCTTCTAGCCGCGCCAGTTTTCCAATCTACCCGCCTTTGGTCTTGATTATTTATTTGAACACTAAGGTTGTCACTATACCGACTACACTCACGACATCCGGCACTTTGAAAGTGAAATCGTGAATTGCGTGAAAGAAAAATCGTGTAAGTTTAAATCAATATTCTATCTAATTTGTAAGGGATTTTAAAATTTTGCATGTTGTGTTATTTTATAAGACATGCTGTCATTAATACCATGTAACAAATATACCTGAACTAACCATGTCTTACGCAAAATGAATGTCATTTCATTAATTTCATTTCATTTCAAGCTTCAAGGCCGAAAATGGCCGTAAGCCTGGCCTGGCACTTGCCCTTGCTAATTCGTCGAACTTTATAATTGGCTCCCAAGTTAATCGAGTTGGGTGTTATCTCTGCTTAGCTGATTACAAGTTCATTCCTTTAGAATACTAACTATTACGTGACATTGTTCGTGTAATCCACTGGTGAAGAGATATAAGCGCTTCTTTGGCTCAAATCTAAATTTGAGCTAGGTAAGTAAGGTAAGTCTTCACCCCTCTGCTACCATGTCCAATTCCTTCACAGTAAAGACAGGTAGTCTCTGGAACGCCCCTTCCCCTCAGTATATAATAAGCTCAGAGTAAATTCTTCTTCAAGTGTAAGTTGCGCAAGCATACGTTTGGCTCAGTGGGTTGTACAACGGCATACGAAGCTGGCGGTCCCGGGTTCAAATCCCGGCCAGGGCAAGTGTTTGTGTGATGAGCACGAATGTTTGTTCTTGGGTCTTGGATGTTTTCTATGTATTTAAGTATTATAATTTATCTATATATTATGTATATCGTTGTCTGGTACCCATAGTGCAAGCTTTGCTTAGTTTGGGACTAGGTCGATTTGTGTAAGATTGTTCCTGATATTAATTTATTAATTATTTATTTAGCTTTTGGAAAATCTTCAAGATTGAGTCTTTGTAGTAAATTAAATCACCTGTTATGTATGTATTGATATTTATGTATATTATGTTTATTTAAATTACATCTATACGTATAGTTTGTCACACCCTTGTATTTATTAATTTGTACAAGTTTGATACCGATCGATGAGATACTGACGAGCGCGTACAGGACCACGCAGCGTGGGCCCCAACCAGATAGACCGATGATCTGGTGAAGATCGCGGGAAATCAGTGGATGTAGGCGGCGCACGACCGGTCGTTGTGGAGCTCCTTTTGGGAGGCCTTTGTTCAAAAGTTGACGTCCTTGGGCTGATATGATGATGATAACGATGATACCGATATTCCACAGCAACAATGTATCTATTTAGCCTAATGGTTACAAAATTGTCATACCAAAAATTGGCATGCAGTCATGAGAATATTCAATGTTATATTGAACACAATTTAATAAAAATTGGATATTCTCAGAGGGTTTACTATACTTATGGGTGTAGGTAAAACTAATAAATTCATCAAGTATCCTAAACTTTCGCTCCAAAACGAACGCATAGTTGCGAACTGCCCTTCAGCTTATTACGTAATCGGGGGCATTCGACCGGCGGACTTAAGGCTAGGGTCTATTCAGCGCTACGACCTTATGTTGTTTGACCCTTGCGGTATTTGGGTTTATTACCGTCCATAAGGCGGATCATATATTCCAGCTAAATCAACATACTAAGTATGTTGGGACTTTAAACTGGGAATATTAAATTTCCCGACGAAAAACCCCGACAAGTCTAGAAAAAAGTTGACAATTCTGAATTGGCTGGACCAATTTTCTTGAACCATAGCGAAGAACGCTTTCGATGAAGTCACCTTTCAGACAATAGAATATCAAAACGGGCCATTCGATTAGTAGATACGATCCCACACAGACACATAGTTACTTAACCTTAATTGACACGTGAAACTTATTTTCCCTCATCGTCACGTCATTGCTGAGGGTCGCGACCAATATGCTATTTGACAACTTTTTTGTGGTGTGTTATAGAAAGACGTCTTAAGGTGGCATTCCGAGATGGGCTGCAGAGCGCAACCGCAGTGCAGGTGCACTCCAAATTTAACCTTAGTATTAAGGAAAAAAGGTTTAATTTTCAGCATGCAGTGGAAGTGCAGCGGCTGCAAATTTAACCTTTTTCCCTTATCATTAAACTTTGTACGCTGTAACGAACAAGTCAAAGTGACGCTTTTCAAAGCATATTGCCAAACTTTTTACGCGTGCAGTCTGTGGGCGACATTTTCGCAAAAAGCCTATAATACACTGGGTGCAATATAATAATATTCTTAGGATGCTGTTGATGTTGCCGAAGCACTGCAGTGGGTCAGGCATGTTCGCCGAGACGCGGACGGACGACTTTTTTGCGATTAAGCGAAAAAGAATAACCTCACTATTCAAACGCGTGCGCGGTAGTATGAGAGTATTGGCTGAGCGTCTCGACTGTCCGATCACGAAATATTGGAGTGAAGAGGTTATTGGAAGGGCGAATTAGGGCTATTGGTGGCTATTGGCCCTCCCAATAAGCACAGACACATAAAACTTTAAATTGTCAAAATATATCTACTAACATATGGTTTTAAGTCAATTAACTAACATTCATATGGATATTATTATAAACAAAGATCAAAAACAAATGAAAAAAATTTCGACGATACTGAACTTCAACCAGTGCCTTGAGCCAGACCGGGGCAGCACCCTCTAACCAACTGAGCTAATCGTCCATACAGAGTCGGATGCACCATACAGAGATCCATACGCAAGAACAGATGACAAAATTCGTCGACTACTGGCATGGACGATTAGCTCAGTTTGTTAGAGGGTGCTGCCCCGGTCTGGCTCAAGGCACTGGTTCAAGTCCAGTATCGTCGATTTTTTTTTTCATTTGTTTCTGATCTTTGTTTATAATAATATTAATAATAACGCTAGTGGAGTGATCCACTAAAAAATTACAAATATTGTGATTATTATCATGATATTTGTAAAACAAAAAAGTATATTCATATAGATATCTAATAGTCCGAAAAAAACTATTTTTATTTTATTTATTTATTTATTAAGGTTTAATTTGGAGTAAAGCGGGATGTGCTGTTGAGGTCTGCAGCCCATATCGGAATGCCACCTTTAATGTTAGAAATATTAGTGGTAAAACTTCTTAAATCTAATAAAAACTTCAAATGATAGAACAATGCTATAGGCCTAATGCATAACTAAGTCTGTCCCTGAGGTGTGTGAGTGGTTACAGGAGGGGTGAGTTTACGGAACGTCAATCAACGCATATGTATAGCGAGACAGTTAGGACACGTCATGTCACGTCACTTGTCACCCGTCCCATACCTCAGGAACAGACTCAGTTAAGCGTAAAAGTACGTTTTTGGACTTTCCCAAATAACACTTCACACTAAAACCTACTAACATGTGACGATACATGCTAGTATGTACCTACCTTGGATGGGGTAATTAAGAAGTTTGCTCTGCAGCTATGTTAAAACTTGCGTTTATCGAAACGGTTTCATACGAAAAGTAACCATACATTTTATGGGTTATTCAAAAGTATTATTAGTTATTAATATTAATATTTTCGTACTTAAAAAGAAAGGACTTTTTCGTCCAACTTTAAGGGCTCATAAAAAAAAGCTACACGTAATATATCGTACTCAAAATTTTAACGTAGTTCCTTGTTTTGTTTGTTTTCAAATTCAAATTTTATTGCAGACCAGGGTCCATAGATTGTTAGATCTTATTTTCTAGGGATAAGTAACATAAAAATTCAAACATTTCAATATGACAATCAATAAAATTAATAAAACATAGTAAAAAAAAAACCAATAAATTAATCATAGTAAAAGTAATCATAATAGCATTAAATAATCAAAATAAAACAATAATAGAAAGAAAATTGAGTATAATAATATTTAAAAAAACTAGGTAATTAAAAAATGTATAATAATAATAAAAAAATAGTATAGAATAAATTGCATTAATCTTTCTTATGGACAAAATAAAAATATCTATAAAAAATAAAAATCTTAAAAATTAAACTTATTTGACTAGTTTTTTTTTTGGCTACTTAATATAATACAAACATTACTGGTCTGTCACCACAGTGCACAAAATTCCAGTGCCGCACCACTGGGCAATCGAATTTATCCAGCACAACACTCAGGAGGCTGTTGTTACTGCCTCGTACTCTGTTCATCAGGGAGGCCACACGTTTTCGCACTATAGTTTTAAAACCATCCGTGTTGGCCTCTAGAAACATCCCTGACGCACTGCACCAGCGAGGCAGCCCCAACAGCATCCTGAAAGCATTGTTACACTGGACACGCAAGCTATTTAGTGACTTTTGAGTATACCTGGTCCACGGGCTGCAGGTGTAGAAACTCTGACAGTAAGCCTTGAAAAGCGTGATTTTGACGTCACGTGAGCACCTTGCAAACCTGCGGACCAACATATTTGCTCTTATCGCTGGGGCCCTTCGCTCACGCTCAATATCAAGGTTCCCGGAGAGGTCCTCAGTGGCCCAGTGACCAAGGTGTTTTATCACGATCCATGCTAATATTATAAATGCGAAAGTGTGTCTGTCTTTCTGTCTGTCTGTTACCTCTTCACGCTTAAACTGCTGTACCAATTTGGATGAAATTTGTATGGAGATAGTTTGAGTCCCGGGGAAGGACGGAGGCCACTTTTTATCTCGGAAAAATACCCTTATCCGCGATAAACAAATTTAAGGCGGAAGAAGTCGCGGGAAGAAGCTAGTTTTATATAATTTTACAACATTACGAGATCAGGCAACATCTCTTTATCCCTATCTCTCCAGGCTAATCGGTCTTCTGCCATCCGAACAGACATATGTTTGACTGGCACGTGACACTGTTGAAACTTATAACACACCTCTTTTTCATTGGTGGTTAAAAATATAAAAACTCAACATTGGCACCTGCAGCCAGCTTTTTACCTCATTTGCAAACATTCCATTAGCTTTATGATAAATCGGCCTCGCACGACCTCCCCTTAAGGCCGTTTCCTCAATTTCCCGTCATGACTTGCTGTAACCCTCTCGTGAGATATGACGTCACGAGGCCCAAGAAATTGACCCGCATTACATGCTTAAGAAGGAGGTCAATTCCAAATGTGAGATGAATATTTTTTAGTGGATTTGCTTGTGTGACAAGAATAATGCATTCACAGTATTGACATGAAAAAAATATACGTCTAATATTTTTTTTTATCTACAATACGGACTAATTATTAATATTTAATCGTCATTGCTATTATAAATTTTTAAAAACGAAATGTCTGTACATTGAACATATAAAAAAAAAACTATTTCAAACAGACTACTTGGACAGGTCACTGAAGGGATAAATATTTATTTTTCATTTTTTGTGCTTGTATGTGTCGTTGTGGCTCTATGACGCCAAATCGGCTAAATGAATAGCAACCTTTTTTTAGTTCAAAGGTAGCTGGGCATCCCTAGATGGGTATATGATTATTTTTACCTTTTATTTAACTTGCAATGTAGGTGGAATCTTGCAAGTTAAATTTGACCCATTTCCCAGATTCCAATTGAGCTAAAATTTGGCATACTTATGTAACAATATTGATACAAAGATCTAAGTAGAAATGAAAAATTAACGAAAGTCTAACTGATAGGACGCTGTTCCGGTATAACAGAGACGCTGGTTCGATTCCGGCTTAGACTGCAGTGGATCGCAATTAATTTTTCTTTTCTACTTAGATCTTTGTATCAATATTGTATCAAAAAATATGTGATGTTTTCACATTAAAAATATAAACAAATACTTATGTAAGTTTGGTGACAATGCAATAATATGATACCATCGAGCTGATCTGATGATGGAGCAGGAAGGTGGTCATAGGAACTCTGTAATAAAATAACTCAATCCTACCGAGTTTGGGCTCTTTAGAATCGTCTCGGTGAGTAGTTGATGGATGTTCAAAGAAATGTACAGTCGGCAATAAATGCTTGACACAAAAATGAAATTATTGACAGAAACTTATTAGTCGACTACACTGAAGAAAAAGACAGGGTTATGACCTTTTCATTTTCGAGAACTTGCGGGCACTTTATTAATCGTACTAGTCTCAGTTTTCCGAATCTGAACCTTATCATTCTTTAACCTTCTAACGACATTGTATCTATCTAGACTGTGCGCCTTTAAATAAGCTCAGAATTAATTTTCTAAGAATCCAATGCTTTCTTCGTTTAGTGTTATCGTTTTAATAAAATTCCCTCTAAACCTTGTTTCTTCGATTTGCTGAATAGAATTACGAAGCCAGACATATTTGCAGACCTATAAATTTGGTAGATTTACATTGAAGACTATTATTGTTGTGCCCATTTGTTATACAAATTTGTGATACGCTTGAATATGTATACTAGAAAGATTTTTATTATTATTATTGCAAGCCTGTTATGTCCGACTGCGGGCAAAGGCCTCTCCCTCTTTTTCCATTGGTCTCGATTTTGAGCATCATCTGGCCAGTCCTTTGCAAGGGAGTCCAGTCTTCCCGCCATCGCCGACGAGGTCTGCCGCGTCTCCGTTTTGAGTTATGTGGCTTCCACTCTGTGGTCTTTTTTCATCAATTGTAGTAAACATGAGCAGCACTGCCAATTTCCATGTGATTCTATAGCTAGGAGATAATACTATACAATACAAACACTCTTTATTGCACACCTCACAAATAGCAGGGATTTACAAATAATGAATTTACAAAACACAATTAGAGGCAGACAACAGGCAGTCTCATCGCAAAAGAGTGATCTCTACTGGGACAAACTTTTGGTAATGATCAATTTGATTACAAAAAATATTATTAGGCGAAGCAAAACGGCATCGACTTTAATAAGTAGAATATACACACGAATAAATTTTGACGACCGGTTTGGCTTAGTGGGCCTGCGAAGCTGAGGTCATGGGTTCAAATCCCGGAAAGGGCAAATATTTGTGTGATGAGGATAAATATTTGTTCCTGAGTCTTGGATGTTTTCTATGTATATTAATAATATATCTATTAAATATATCGTCGTCTAGTACCCATAATACAAGCCTTATTGAGCTTACCATGGGGCTAGTTCGATTTATGTAAAATTGTCCCGTAACATTTATAAACTAATATATATAAGTGTGAAGTCACTAAGCAAGGCTTTAGTTTGAAGCGCTCTTTGAAAAAGTCCAAAAATGTGACTTTAACATTGTCGCGTATTCCGGGAAGTTTTTATGATAGTGAAGTAGTTTTATCACCAAATTTTTTATTATTTAGAGTTCTATCATATCACAAAAAAAAGTAATTAAATAACCCATTGTGAAATTATTGTCCTTAAGAAGACATTATAATAGCATCGCGCCTAGGCGGATAAAGGTCGATTATTTGGACTATACATGTTTAATTTTGAACTATAGGTACATATAGTAAGCTGGTTTTACGGTAGGTAGTGATTATATTATCTTTGGCTTTTACGATCGCGTGTAAGAACGACGTACCTTAATCGTCCCTACATCGACACGGAATCTGGGCTAAATGGTCGAAGGCGTGAACATGTGTCGTGATAACGTAATGGTTACCTTGACACTAGGAAATAGCCCCGAGGGCTAGGCTATAATAGCGTAAGTGTGTGGGGCTTTAGTGGCGCATGTTACTTTTTTAGAAACATAGACGCCACAATTGACAGACGTCACCTACTATACTCGGTATAGATGTCTTGTATCACACGGTGAGCCGTGTGATTCCATGTAAGCGCTTTGGGTGGTGCGAAAAAAAAAAAACTTACTAAAATGACGAGCGCGGGTGGGTGCGGGTAGAAAGGTAAGCGAAACGGGCGACACATTCCAGGGAGGTGCACAGATATTGTGAACGGGTAGTAAATGAGAGGAATTTTATTATCTGGGCTCAATCATAGCTGACAACGGGTTATTCCGTCTTCTGATGTCCTTCTCACCGGAGTGACTAGGACATCAGAAGACCGATTGGTATGGCGAAGAGTGTTATGTCCCAAATGACCCGTAAATGGGCTGACAGAAACATCTCGAGGAGACCAAGAAGCAGCTCGTCGCCTGCCTCGTCTTCTCCATCTTTCTTTACGCCGCAAAGACTTGGACCCTCAAGAAAGCCGACCGCCAGCGCATCGACGCGTTCGAGATGTGGTGCTGGAGGAAAATGCATGACAGAACATCAAACCAACGAGTCCATTCACAACGAGCTTAAGATCCCGATGAGGCTTAGCACGCGGAGGAGTTTCGAGTTCTTTGGCCACATTGCCAGAAGGAGAGGTGACAACCTAGATAAGCTGCAGATAACAGGAAAAGTGAACGGTAAAAGCCCCGAGGCAGAAGTCCAAGACGCTGATCTAACCAGATACGCTCTCACACATCTCAGTTTATGATGCCATCCACGCAGCTGAGGATAGATTGAGTTGACGCAAGTTGTCCACGATAAAGTTATTCAGAGAGGCCACGACCCTCAGCATTGAGGATTATCGACACAAGGTGGAAGTAAATGAGATTGTTTGACTATTGTAGAGCCAAGATCACCTGATCTAAGGCGGACCACTCGCTTGCACTTGCTGTTTCTTCTAAAGCGCGAGCAAGACGGCCGACTTAATGTTTAAAGCTCTGACTTTCAGTTGCTTTTGCCCTGGCCTGTTTACTCGCTTATTGAAATATTGCCCATGTTATAACGGTCTGGAAACACCTCAGGGTGATGCTCATTCCTCAACTTGCAACTCGTGGCAAAAATTAGCATTCATATTCATATTCATTTAATCAATGCATTTGTGTATACAAAGGTCTTAAACTTCTAAGTAGTTCCAACACAAACCCTGTAAGGGCACTGCACTACGTATACTTAACTAATATTAGATTTTATTATAAATTTCGAATTATTATGATCATCATGCATTAAAAATAACATTATTGGAACGAAGAAATAAATAAATTATGAAATCAGTAAAAATACATCATTAGATTATTTAAATTAATTAAAATGGGGGAGAGAGACAGACATTTATTTGTGCTTAATTGTAGGTACCTAATAGAAGTATTTAATTATTCTAAATATTCGTTTACAGTGTAGTATGCTTGTTCCGCAAGAAATGTTTTTAAAGATTTGAGAAATTTGTTTTTATTGGGCTCGTTTTTCATTTAGAATGCCAAGCGTCTAGATAGTAGGGAGGTGCTTTATTCCTGAGGCGGGAGTTTCGATGATTCTTACGTGTATTTTTTTTGTGTGCAACTGTAAAGTTCGCTCTGTTAGAGTGAAAATTTAGTTTCATATCATACATGCCATCATACTGCCGGCAAAAAGCCGGTTAAAATACGAAGATCTTGTGACAAGTAATGACCAAATTTGAAGATAAGCTGACTGGGCTCTTTAGCTCAATTTGGCAAAGCGTGCTCCCCGGCAAGACACAACGCTTTGGTTCAAATCCGGTCGAAGTCTTCAAATTTTTGCATTATTTGGATCTTTGTATTTATAGAATAATGGCTATTTTGTCAAACACACGATACCATAACGTACCATAATTGACCTAATATCAACACGGAATCTGGGCTAAACGCTCGGGGGCGTGAAGATGACATGCCGTGTCGTGATAACGTAATGGTCGACCTTGACACTCGGAAATAGCCCTGAGGGTTACGCTAAATGTCGTAAGTGTGTGTGGATTTGTGGTGCATATGACTCACTAAAGTGTGTGGACAACTGGAAATACATCAGTGAACACTTTCCTTAAGCGCCAAGGAGCATTATGCAAAGCGGTAGATTTTACTAAATACTTTCTCGATATGCGATTTTCAGGAGCATAAGAAGTGACAAAAACCGGCCAAGAACATGTCAGACCATGCTCAGTCTAGTAGGGTTCCACAGCCGTTCAAACGCAAGAATGCACACTACAGATCAGAAAATGTGATATGAAAAAGTGCACTAGTAAAAGAGCGTATCTCCACGGCACTTATGTCCTTTAGCTGAGAAGCGCAGTTTTTTGGCAATAGCTCAAAAACGATGTTGAAAATAATTTTCGTTGAAAGTATTAAGCTTTATCTGTGTAATTTTTTTCATATTTTTTGGACATACCGTTTAGAAAATAGAGGGCCCGGGTACACAATTTTAGCAACTTTCGGAACGATTATTTCCGAAAATATTCACTAAATATTTTTTGTTTTTAAAAACCTCAAGGTCTTTTTGAAATAACTGTCGAAATATGTACCATACATTGATATTTGCTGTAAAACATTTTTTTCAGTTTCATTTACATGTATGGAGTGCCCCCCCTACATTTATTTTATTTTATTATTTAACCATCAAACTAAGTAGCGGCTTACAAAAGACTCTATCAATGTACATCTTGTAGTTTTTGAGTAAAATGCCTGTGACATACAGACGGACGGACGGACGGACGGACGGACATGACAAAACTATAAGGGTTCCGGTTTTGCCATTTTGGCTACGGAACCCTAAAAATTAATCAAAAGCCGCGGGTGACCCACTGGTGTCCCCCGTGGCCTCAACATCCGCATTTCTCGCATCGCGTTTAATCTGTTAAGTAAAATCTGGTAAAGGCATCAGTGACGTTACGTGCGATAACGAGCTGATTAGAGCTAATGGCGCTTGGTGCACCTTTACGAGCCATAAAAGTTTGGAGCCGATACGGAACCCCTATCGATTGGGGCGAATCTGTTAGCGTTTACTTCAACACATACGTTCTATACGAACGAATGTGTTGAAGCACGCTACATGTTGATATTAGGTACTCGTATTTGGTTTGATATACGCACCGTCATGACTGGCGGTGGAACAGACGGTTTCCAATCAAATACTTACACTATACGAGTATACCCTATATCCCACTATATCCTGAGGCCATTAGCAGTAAAAAAAATTATACGAACCAAGTCAAGTTTGTTAGTCGATTTTTGTACATAAAAATTTAATACATTTCGCTTCTCTGTGCACGTTATCATTTACAATAAAATGGTAACGATTATTTTACCAAAAGGATGATTTTAGTGCGTAGTCGCTGTCACTTCTGTCAATAGCGACGCGAAACTTGGCCACATAATATGTGGCAACGCGCGAACAAAATAGCTTAATGCTTACTAATCACAATAAATTGTTTTCATGAAAATTGATAATATTTGCAAAGCCGGATTTGCCTGGGATTCATAAGTATAACATTTTTTGCTTCTAATGACTATAAGGAATGCGTGGTTAAAATATTTCCCATTCATCGCGGGCACCGTGTGTTTTTACGGTAGTGTACTGTGGAACTACTGCATCTGAAAAGCTTTTACATGTAATTCTTCTTGTTTGCGATGCTTTCAACTGTGCCTGTAGTCGCAATATGATAAATGAACCAATCCCCCTCGTCAACATGGGTCGTGGAAAAACAAGACGCGAATGTGTTTTGCTTGTAAAAATATGCACGCTCTTCCGTGAGCGCGAAAATGTATTTTGATCTTTTAAGATATTATGGAAAAATATTTGTTAAAGTGTTAGCTTCTAACGCCATCTGTTGACGTAATAGCGTAACAAAAGCAACTTCGTTTATTTTAAGGATAAAACACATAGCAAATAAAAGTACCCATCTACGTAGAATACACTTGAAAATTTAAAGGATACTTGCAGAAATACTTGCTTAAAAATAGCGTATGTACATACTCATCTGTATTAAAAATCATGAATACAATTGTTTTAATCATGACCCAAAAGTATCCTATCAACCATACTAATATTATAAATGCGAAAGTGTGTCTGTCTGTCTGTCTGTCTGTTACCTCTTCACGCTTAAACCGCTGAACCGATTTTTATGAAATTTGGTATGGAGATAGTCTCGGGGAAGGACATAGGCTGCTTTTTATCGCGGAAAAATATCTTTATCCGCGATAAACGAAATTAGCTAGTATTCATATATATCATATACATATTTGACGACACGTTCTCGGCTCGGTGGGTTGCACAACGGCCTACGAAGCTGGCGGTCGCGGGTTCGAATCCCGGCCAGGGCAAGTGTTTGTGTGATGAGCACGAACGTTTGTTCCTGGGTCTTGGATGTTTTCTATGTATTTAAGAATTATAATGTATGTATATATATTGTGTATATCGTGGCCTATAGTACCCAAAGTTTGCTTGGTTTGGGACTAGGTCGATTTGTGTAAAATTGTCCCTGTGCTATTTATTTATAAGTGAACTCAAACTTAAATTCTTCCTGTAGTCCAAATTAATTTTTACTTCTCCTGCTCAAAAAGTAGGTCATATTAGCTTCGCGAAGCGAGACTAAAATAGTAAATTTAGCCCCTAGGATCCCACACAAATTTCTATGAAACTGAAAAAAAACTTGCGGCCAGCTACATACTACTTACGAATAATTAAATACAAACAAACCAACCTCATCAGATTGGCCAAAATCTCTGATCGTACTGCAGCCCTTCACATTAAAAAGTAAAAATTGTCTATGGCTATTACTAGTTTAAAAAAATATATAAGCTGCCAATTTAACTATAAAGAATTGCTCAAACTGTACTTTTTATTTTTCATGAAATATACAATTTTAGTGATAAGTCTTTTTTATTTTCTCGCAGTCGAAGTGAAAAGCAGAGCGTTTAACACGTTGCTAAAAGCCATTATGACACTCAGACATATTTGTCCTCGCTCACTTCGTGAGCTCGTCCAAATAATCACTTCGTGTCATGATAGCTTATTTTAGCCCCTTGTCAAACAATGTACTATTTTACTCATATCACATTATTTTTCTATGAACTGATCTGCTAACCTAAACATCTTGTACTTTTACACTGTCCAAACAATTGTAGTTTGTATCAGACACTATACGGACGAACTCAAGCCCCTAAGTCACAGGTTACACCTAGTTTAGGGGCGAAAGCTCGACCTTACTTCTAAGACTTTATATTGATAGATACAGATCCCGGCAAACTTCTTGAACAATATAGGTTCCTTTTTTACCTTTGCACGTAAATCAGTTACTGCGCAGTCAGGGTTTTGCTCAAGATGTTTGCCGGCAACTGTAATGGCGGTTGGGTAAGTAAATGTTTGATAAGTGTTATGCAGTGGATAAAATAACAAAAACCGAGTGTATATATCCGCCAACAAACTGCCTTGCAGTTTGGAGATTTTTTTTTATGCATAAACGCTGTGTATATTATGTGCTAAAAAAAAAAAAAAAAATGTGCAAACACAATATTTTACATTGTTATTGTAACGATGTTTTCTATTATTTTGTACATTATTATTATTTATTATTATTATCTGTAATGCCTTAGGGTACTGTAGTCCAAGTAGGAACCGTCATAATTTCATCATGTTTGTCTATCTGTCTGGTCTGTCTGTTTGTTGGTCTGTCTGCCCGTTTATCATTCTGATGCGTTACGTCAGACATTTCAACAGAACCAAGCCAAAAAAGAAATCAATATAATAACTGTAATTTTATGTAAAACTCGGTACGTAAATTTCTAAGGGTGCTTAAGTTGAACCTGAAGGAAAACTCATTCAATCACTGATAAGCCACATCACCCTCAGTTAAATAAGGTCGTATGTCTCATCAAACTCACGCTCTCATGAGACGTTTTTACTTAGCGGAAGAACGGTCTACGGCTATAAGATTCTACGGACACATAAGTCGTTGTTCCAATAATGGTGACAGGTTAGATTACGTGATTAAGACGCAAACTTCCTGATTTCTTGTTCTCCTGATACTGTCATGTCTTATCGGCGCGAATTATGACGTCATTAAGATGAAGGGGCTGGCGTACAGTCAACTCGTAGTCTGATCCTTGGTTAGTATGTTTTTCTGTAGCATTTTGTTCCATTATGTATGACTTCCTCTTATTTTTTATTTCTTTGAAACCGTGAAGGTTTTCGGAATGAAAAGTAGTTTTTATTATTTTTCAGCCACAAGTTCTACCTATGTACAAAAAATCAAGTCAATCCGTAGCACCGTTGTCGTGTAAAAGCCAGACAAACATACAAACCAACTAATATACTTTCATATATATAATATGACGAGTAGTAAGTAAGGAAGGAGTAAGGATTGTCCTAGACCCAGATATTATTGTATACTAGCTTCTGCCCGCGACTTCGTCCACCTTAAATTCGTTTATCGTGGATAAGGTTATTTTTCGGGGATAAAAAGTAGCCTATGTCCTTCTCCGGGACTCAAACTATCTCCATACCAAATTTCATCCAAATCGGTTCAGCGGTTTAAGCGTGAAGAGGTAAATTATTTTACACACTGCAGCTAAAAAGGCTTCTCTCTTTGTTTAGCTAATAATCGATTAATTAAATAGTCAATTGTTTTTTTGTTTTTAATTTAGATAAGATTAGTTTATTGCAACCACAAAAACTGAACAGAAATTCTCCACGCAACAGTGGCTCTTATATTGTTTCGAGTAGTATAGTTAAAAGTAACTACTAGCAGGGTATACGTCCCAGTGTTCGACACTGTCACAATATTAAGCATCTTCAACCTTAATTATTCACAATAGAGCTTGCGAGTATAAGCAGACCATTAATGAAATTACGGTGAAAGGTTGAAATTACGGTGTCAAATACTAGGACGCTTACCTCATAGACTGTCGAGGAACGTACACTATTTAACAAAGGCCTTTGTTAAATAGTGTACGTTTTCCGGCATGCGCATGCTCAAATTTGTTAGATTTACAATCCAAGAGTAAGTACTATTCAATTTCTACGGGCGAACTATGAGCAAGCATTCTTTAATCTTGTACTATACTGGTCAAAATGCATAATGCATATTTGTTAATTAATGACGGAATCATTCAATTCAGTAATCGGCAAAAACTAGGTAAACGCATTATACTCGTATCTATCCATAGCGTATCTTACTATAATTGTTAGTATGAATGCGCCAATCGCTTAGAGTACTGGCTAACTATTGTAACCACAACTCTGCAAGCAATGCTGGCTACCAATTGCAACCACTACACTGCACTGCTGGCTAACTACGTATTGCAACCTCTACACTGCAGTGCCGGCAAGTAATTGCAACCACTACACTGCAGTGCTGACTACCTATTGTAACCACAACTCTGCAAGCAATGCTGGCTACCAATTGCAACCACTACACTGCACTGCTGGCTAACTACGTATTGCAACCTCTACACTGCAGTGCCGGCAAGTAATTGCAACCACTACACTGCAGTGCTGACTACCTATTGTAACCACTACACTGCAGTGCTGGCTAACTACTTATTGCAATCTCTACACTGCAGTGCTGGCTACCTATTGTAACCACTACACTGCAGTGCTGGCTACTAATTGTATCCACTACACTGCAGTGCTGGCTACTAATTGTAACCACTACACTGCAGTGCTGGCTAACTACGTATTGCAACCTCTACACTGCAGTGCTGGCTACTAATTGTATCCACTACACTGCAGTGCTGGCTACTAATTGTAACCACTACACTGCAGTGCTGGCTAACTACGTATTGCAACCTCTACACTGCAGTGCTGGCTACTAATTGTATCCACTACACTGCAGTGCTGGCTACTAATTGTATCCACTACACTGCAGTGCTGGCTACTAATTGTAACCACTACACTGCAGTGCTGGCTAACTACGTATTGCAACCTCTACACTGCAGTGCTGGCTACTAATTGTATCCACTACACTGCAGTGCTGGCTACTAATTGTATCCACTACACTGCAGTGCTGGCTACAAATTGTAACCACTACACTGCAGTGCTAGCTACTAATTGTATCCACTACACTGCAGTGCTGGCTACTAATTGTAACCACTACACTGCAGTGCTGGCTAACTACGTATTGCAACCTCTACACTGCAGTGCTGGCTACTAATTGTATCCACTACAGTGCAGTGCTGGCCACTAATTGTATCCACTACACTGCAGTGCTGGCTACTAATTGTAACCACTACACTGCAGTGCTGGCTAACTACGTATTGCAACCTCTACACTGCAGTGCTGGCTACTAATTGTATCCACTACACTGCAGTGCTGGCTACTAATTGTATCCACTACACTGCAGTGCTGGCTACTAATTGTATCCACTACACTGCAGTGCTGGCTACTAATTGTAACCACTACACTGCAGTGCTGGCTACTAATTGTATCCACTACACTGCAGTGCTGGCTACTAATTGTATCCACTACACTGCAGTGCTGGCTACTAATTGTATCCACTACACTGCAGTGCTGGCTACTAATTGTAACCACTACACTGCAGTGCTGGCTAACTACGTATTGCAACCTCTACACTGCAGTGCTGGCTACTAATTGTATCCACTACACTGCAGTGCTGGCTACTAATTGTATCCACTACACTGCAGTGCTGGCTACTAATTGTAACCACTACACTGCAGTGCTGGCTAACTACGTATTGCAACCTCTACACTGCAGTGCTGGCTACTAATTGTATCCACTACACTGCAGTGCTGGCTACTAATTGTATCCACTACACTGCAGTGCTGGCTACTAATTGTAACCACTACACTGCAGTGCTGGCTAACTACGTATTGCAACCTCTACACTGCAGTGCTGGCTACCTATTGTAACCACAACACTGCAGTGTAGCTAACTATTGCAACCATTACACTGCAGTGCTAAATAAGGTTTTGAGTTGAGCTTTCCATCAAATCTAATGGTATAACTTAAACCACATTAATAAATTACATTCTGAAATATCCCTTACGCGAAGGCAAGAACAATAAATACAGTGATCTACTGAGATTTATCAAATATCCTGATATTTATTGATCGTCTAGTCTAGCGTAGCGTATAAATATCGACATCCACCAGGATTTCTGATGAACGAAGAGATCTGATAGAGACAACCTCAAGGACTCTCACGAAATCTTCGCACAGCGGTCACACACTAACAGCGGTCTGAAGGGCCATCACTTAAAGCTAGTCCGTCGCAGGTCACTCAGCCTTCAACTGTCTGAGCAACATGGTTGTGAGCGCATAGAACAAGCACCCAAAGGATGTGATCTCGGCACCTTATATCAATATCTTTAAAAACAAATTGGACAAGCATACCACTGAACAGCGAATTTAGACTCTAGATAAATTGGATAAAGGTATCATTAGCCTGTCCGATAATAAATGATAATAATAATACATCTTTTACGGACCAAGTCATGAAAAAAGTCAGCGTTTTGTACATATGAAGAAGCCAAAAAGAAGCTTAAGCCTATATTTAGAAGCTAGATAGATATTTGTTAATTTGTAATGGACCCATTCAATCAGTTATCTGCACTCAAAACCCATTCAACGCATCATATCGAGCCATAGCATATCGCGCCGTATTATCAGTATGAATGCGCCAATCCCGTGGAGTGCTGATGGGGCTACCCATTGCAATCACTACACTGCTGCGATAAACCTAGATTTTAGATATATACTATATTAAATATATTACTGGCTAAGTGCGAGTGTCATTATTTCATTGGGTAACAAAGTGTAATGAGCAGTATTACTTCAAAATACTAGTTACCTTTCATTTTGAAGTTTAAGCTTTCTTTTTTCTTTAACCCGGGATCAATTATCAAACTCTATTACACTCCACCACCTGCTCTTACAAAAGAACCTCGCTTCTGACAGGCTTAATTAGATCCCATCCAGGCTATTATACCAGCCTATTAACGTGGTCTTAATAGCAGCACTTACGGGTCTTTTATACTGCAGCACACAAACCTGCAGTAGAGAAAATCTGTACTTTTTCCGAGATCATACCACACGTTCCTTCATAATATTGCAAGGGTACTTTACTCGTACACTGAATTATCTTTTTTTACTTTACCTTTTATCAACCTATCAAGTGGAGTTTTAGCTTCATTGGACATTTCTTAATAGATTTGATCGCAATATGAACAAACTCATCACTTAACACATGATTGCAGTATTACGACTTAAAATTATAAAACATTTGTACATTTTACTTTGGTGACCTTATAACCGCATTGTAACAGCAAACAAACGAATAAAAAGGTTGAGTTCTACCAAAACTGATATTTGTTACAATCATAAGTTAATTCGAACTTGATTGAACTTAAAATGAACTTGTTTAGCGCAATCCATTTATCGTGTCTATTGCATGCAAACATCTTATTAGAGACATTCAATTTTAAACTTGACAGCAATTTATGAGATATCTTTGATAATGAAGCAGTAATCAAATTAAAATTGTTGATGTAACCATTACACTTGATATGCTCTGGTGGAAACAAGTTTTGTGTTTGATACAATCGTTATTTTTTTAGTGTACCGGTCTTTTTACGAATAGCTGTACTTGCAGATCTTTAACACTGCAGCATAAGCATAAAAGCCTGCATTAGCGAAAACAGTTAGTTCTTCAGTTTTTCTCGACATCATGCCACACGTACACTATTTAGATTTCAGAAAAATTACTTTCACGTTCCTGAAATCGAGTGGTTCTCGGCGTGTTTCAATCTATAATACCTTAAATATTCATGAAACTGTAAGGTCGACTTGAACGACGTAAATAGCCGTTTCGTAATCTAAATTTAAGTGTAACAGTAGTTTGTATCGTGTCAGTCTATATTAGGACTAATATAGACAAACATACAAACGGGCTACGCCAGATCTTTGATGATAGATTTTAGGTTATCTAGGATATTGGAGAGTTGGGAAAGGAAGACGTTTCGGAATATAGTTAAATGAAATATTAATTTTAAGGGTTCTGTACCCAAAGGGTAAAAGGGGACCATATTACTAAGACCTCACTGTCCGTCTGTATGTGTGTCTGTCTGTCACCAGCCTGTATCTCATGAACCGTGATATCTAGACAGTTGAAATTTTCACAGATGATGTATTTCTGTTGCCGCTATAACAACAAATGTTTTAATTGTATGTCTGTCTGTCTATATCAGTAGGAAGCCAATATAAAATGATCGAGGACCTGGTACATTTTGCTTAGGAGTGGAGTAGGGCTCTGCTAATACTGGATTTTCATGGATACGGCCATTTGTAGAGTATATTTTGTACGGTGCGCGAGTCTAACTCGCACTTGGCTACTTTTGTAATTATTATAAAAGTTTGTTTCTCGAACTGAACTCAAGGAAAAACGCAGTAAGTATACATTAACTTCATAATATAGCTACTGAAGTCTACTAAACTCGATCGTCTTTTCTTACAATGGAGCCTAGCGTCTGACAGGCTTAATTAGGTCCTATCCAGGCTTATTATACCAGTTTGTTAACACAGACATAATAACTGCACTTAGGTAAGAATAGCTGGCCTTTACCACTGTGGTATGAACACGTATAGTGACTAACTTCATTAACTAGTTATCTTGATTATGCCTTTTCTTACTATAGAACCTTGCATCTGACAGGTTTCATTAGGTCCTATCCAGGCTATTGTACTGATATTAATACGGAGACCTAATAATTTACCTTTGTCCGAAAAACGGACCTTTTACACTGCAGTAATTCTTACTCATTCTTACTACATAAAACCTGCATGGGTGATATTATAGAAATGTTTACCTATGCAGGCTAACCAACGATATTGTAGTTTATGTTGCTCAATTTATTTTCGTTCTTGCTTCACTTTCCAAATATTTATCCTCCTGGATCCTCTAGTCCTCACGTGACTAGACTTGTGTGAGAACTTGGCCACCTATGACTCAGTGTTTTTTTTAGGTTGACAGTTTTGTTCAAAAATGCTCTACGCGTTAAGCTCAATAAGCCGGTTTAACATTTGGATATAGGTTTTTTTTAATGTTATCTTCTCAAGTAAGGACCGGGGGATCTAGGAGGTTATCTAAATTAGCAGTGTTCGGAACAGGTAGAGTATATTTACCTTAACTTAGTAGAACAGAGTCAAGAAGTGGAGACTCCCTTGCGACTACATTTTTTTCCGGGATTTAAGTCCCGGAAACTTTACGTATTAAATAATAATGTTAAAAACGGAGTAAAAATAATGTGTGCGTTTAAATTTATTTAACTTGCAATGTACAATAAAATACAAAAACTCTGTTTTGTACACCTTCCAAAACAGAGTACAGAAAATAATACATTCAAGGAGAGGTAAACAACAGGTGGCCTTATCGCTAAACAGCAATTTCTTCCAGACAACCTTTTTTCATGTATGTTACGTTTTCACGGGTCAAATCTTGGAAGATAAATATTATAAACACTTCCTGACGTTCGATTGGGTTCAAAATTGGTATACTTCTGTATTTTCGGTGAGATTACAATAATATGTTACCGTGAAGCTGGTCTTATTATAGAGTGGAAGGTGGTCATAGGAACTCCTAAACTTAAAAAGATAAGTCCATCGTGTTTTAGCCCAATAGTCGGTTTTGACATGCAGTTTATGATCATTCAAACGCTATCATGCCATCTTTGGGAATTAAACAAGAATACCTCTTTCTAATTAAACTCTACCTAGTCGCCCTACTACGCTTCAAAAGATACTGTCACCCTATTGACAGAGACTGACAGATAGTAAAGCATTAGAGATAGAACATCATTGATGGCGTAATAATTTTGGAATGTTTTCTTAGATCATTTTAAATGTTATAACGCCACCTACGCATTGGTAATTGGAGCACGAATATCTTTTTCTAAAGGAATAGCAGCATAGCAGCAGGAATGGTTTTCTTATTTATAGCAACTGAACAAGCACAAGGCGCTTCTCGGGCAATTTTTCTTTTAACCCTCTCCGTATCTTCACAGCGGAGCTGATTCAAAAATATGTAATTCTTGTGCGTCTACAGCTTGAAAATAGTGTTTCATTTTGTTACAGTATTACATTTTTGTACTAGTTGTATTATTAGTAGCAAAGACAATTAACACAAGAGGACTGTCAATCCCCATACAACAAGCCGTTACCCGATGTGCAACGCCATCTTCATATATAACAATTATTATTTACAATCGTTCAACTTTCCAAGAGTGACACAGCATTTAAACGTTTTGATTTAATATTTTCTTCTGTTTCCGCAATATCACTCCTTCGATTTATTTATTATTACCTGTTTACGCTCTCATCGGTACTGTAAGTACTATGTTTCTTTGGTCTAATATGACATAGTTAAATGTTTAGTTTTAAAGCGCCATCTAGTTTTTGCCAGAAAATCTCCTTGCGATCTGAGCACGATCCAAAGTTTGGCAATGGACAGTCTTATTTTAATGCTCCTTGATTAGTAGTGAATTCTAAAAATGTATTTTAAATAAATATTCAATTTCTTGGGATAAAAATAATATTGGGATATAAAATTAAACTAAGTACCTAGTATAGCCCGGCAAGTTAGTTCGTGTCCTTCCCATGGTCTGCGGGCGACGGGAGGGAGACAGCGCGGGTGGGTATGAAGTGTGCGCGCGGCGGAACACAATATCCCTGCCACGCACACACTTCTTACCCACCCGCGATATCTTTCCCCCGTAACCCGCAGACGATGGTAGGGTCACAAACGAACTTGCCGCACTATAATAATTACTGTTCATATTTATATATCATACTTCATTACTATGTAGATACTTACTCCTTTTGTGACGCAAATCTTGAAAAAAGAGGTCCGTACCTGAAAACAAATAGGATTATCCATTAATTTTTCTGGCTATTGTGTACACTTATGTGAAGTATGTAACTATTCTGGGTTCTTTGATATAGTTAATAATTCTTCATGGCATAATTAAATAAGTGGCAGATTTCAGTTATAAGTAAGCAAAATATATCAATCGCTTAATCTAAAATGAGTAAGTAAAAATTACAATAAAGATTCCTCACGATTTTGTAAAATTGCAAATGGTCTTAAAGATAATTTTACTCGCACACATAACACGTACTATGGGCTGCATAAGTGGATGGTCATTGTTAAACGCGGATGCCTTGAAGCAAGTCGAGACGCTTACGCTACGTGCTATACTTCATTAGTTTCATGAGATTCCAATAGATGGCGCTGATAACAGCAACATATATAAAATAAAATATTTTATTCCGTTGGTAAGCGGAGTCAGTTTGTTTATTTTTGGTGTTGTCCAAATCCAGAAATTATAGAACGTATTTTCGATTATTTATTAAATGTTTCTAAGGACAGTCTAAATTCGAATCATATTAATTTATTACCGATGATGATTTACGCAAAATCCAAAAACACTATCTTTCCTATAACTGTTGCCAGGATTCGAACTCTGGGCCCCTTAGACGTTTAAAACATTTGCATTCAGCCCCTCAGCCATTGAGACTTGGTGAGAGTTAATGAAATTTATTACCATATTCAGAATGATGTAAGTTTACAAGAAATTCAAGTAATGCGTTTAGTATGAATATTTTTTTATTTATTATTTTTTTAGGTTTATCAAAAAGTAATTGTAATTTTACATGAATATTAATAACAAATAATAAATTCACTTGGTATTTGTTTTTGAAAATTGCAACAATTACTTATTGGTTAACATTCATACTTAGAGGTAGACTTAAAACATAAATATACCGTTCTAGTTTTTATTGCAAAGAAACTGCTCATCCGCTAGCAAAAGCTATTCCCGTCGGTTCGATTGTCTTGTTTGATTGCTTTTTATTACTTTTCAAGTTTTAAAATGAATTCTCATTACAACATCGATTTAGTGAAATGATAATGCCTTGCATAATGAAGGCAAAAATATGTCAGAAATTGCCAGAGAAACCGGTGTAAATGTAAGTATTGTTTTATATATAATACAAATATAATGAATATATTTAAACGATATCTGTATTATACCATATTTCTAAATATTGTTGCAGACGGTTGCTTTATGGGTGCAACGATTCGGCGAAGAAGGGTCATTATTGCACCGCCAAAGAACTATTTGACCACGGCTGATTGACGAACAGTAGCGTCTTTAGTCCGGGAGTATAAAGTAAACGGTTTTCAAACAACTAACCATTACCTACGCCCGTTTATATGACACAAAAGTGGACACTATTTGCCGTGTCCTTCTAGTGAACGATTGCAGCATCGTAGGCATGCGGTCAAACTTTTACTAACACCACATCACAAAGAAGAAATATTTTAGTTCACCCGGGACCATTGGATCTGTAAACATGGATTGGAGCAATGTCATGTTTACAGATGAAAAAAACATTTTATATATGGAGTCCGGTCGTATCACTGTGAACATGTGGGGTTGGATGAGTGCTGATCCGGGAGAACTGGGCCGAGTGCCGAGTCGGTCGAAGAGTGCAGACTATTACAATGCGCTGGAAGAAACCGTGTTACCAACTATTAGGTATGTCTATCCAGAGGAAGAATTATCAGTAACTACGTTTGTTAAGATAAGTGTCCGGTCCCATACATCATTCGCTAAATGTGCGTAAGTGGTTTTACCAGCACAATAATATAAATGACGTGGCCTACTAGATCACCTGACTTAAATTCCATAGAAAATGTATGAGGTGTTATCGTTGAACGTTGTCATCATCGGAATATTCAATAATGACATGTTTTAAGTGTAATAATGAAATTACCTATGAATAAAGTATTTTTGAATTTAAATTTGATGAGCAAAACGCAGAAATATTGGAGACACACTGTGCTACCATTTGGGATAGTATTCGTGGTTCGGGTCCGCGTCAAAATTTCTTAGAATTTAAGGGCTCCCGCGCTTGCAAGCAGTTATAGATAAAAATGTGATAATTAGCTATACGAGTATATTAGTTATATTACTTACTTTTTTAACTATTCTACAATAATACATTATTTTTATTGCTTGAAATTTAAAATGGTTAATTTTTTTTTAAGTTTTTACTATGACAATAAATAACTTTTTTTTGTGTTATTCAGTTTATTACAATCTGTTTTCATCACGTCAACTGTGACTAATTGATAAATGATAAGCAAAAGTGAATCAAACAGCAACATTTAAATATTATAGTTAACTAACTATTTATAACCAGGTCTCAGTTTTATTTTATACTCAATTGTATTCAGTAATAAAATAAGACAAGTATTGTTCTGTTAAGGAGAAGCTTCAATCCTCTTTCTGATTTCAGAAACGAATAATTAAGCTGTAGCCTCAATAAAGTATTTAAATTGTTTTGTTTTTGTTTTTCACTTGAATTATATTTTAAATATAAGTACTGTGTGAGTAATAAAGTTTGTTGTTTTTTTTTTGTTTTATTATTGTATATCTATAAGTCCTTTAGGTTATTTTTACGCACATACCCATTTATCTAACTTCATAGTAATAATAATAAAAAGCACTCCTAATTCAGTGGGGCATTCTACAAATAAGCCCTTACTTTTTTCTTCTAATTTATATAGACCAAAATAAAACGTATACAGCCGAGACAACTGCACAAATGTCATATAAGGTTAAAAAAATATGTTTATCAAAAATACAACACAACTTAAAAATAAAGTGTTTGTTCATTCTGAGTCCAAATAACGTGCACTATCTACAATATGAACACTACACAGTAAAATATAGATCTATCCCTATCATAGCTATGAATTCAGTCATGTTTCAAATTGTTAATTGTAAATTTCTGAATGTTTTAACATTAAATATTTTCATACAAATATATGTCTAAAATTTGTATTTTCATTATGAAAACATGTAACATAATATTTTAGAGCAACCCTACGTTTTGGTTGATAGCCCATAGCCATAACATAGGTAGGTAGGTATTATTTGGTTTGAAAAAATTATACAAATAAATGCAGGAAGTAAAACGAATTATTTTCTAATTCCTAATCGCAGCCAGTTCATTTATTTATTATTTCTTTTAAAATCCATATAGTTCGCACTTGCAATACTCATGTCCTCGTATGCTATTTTAAGACAGGAATAATAAACATAAGTTGTTCTTTAACTATAAGCCCGCCTATTGTCATAATTTATTTAATTCTTTAGTTTTTCATTTTCTGTAATTAAATTTTGGTATTCGATTAATCACACTACTTGTTTATAACTGTATAAAATTCATATCCATTCAAGATCTGTTTTTCGAATAAGTTTAAAACCGTGAATTCGTGGATAAATTCTTCATACTTACGTTGTATAAAATGGCGACAATAGATTTTGTAACGATAGTTTCTTTGAAATATTGCCAATTGCTTTAGGAGGGCAATAGGCTAGCTAGCGTGGCAACATTACACAATTTGTTAAAAAGAAGGGTATACCACTTGTTAAATATAGATGTCGTTGTAATTTCCGTGTAAGTTTTTTCAATTTGATGAATAATAGTAATCATATTATATCGAACATACATTTTAGTAACTACAAGACTATTCAATTTAATTAAGTCATTAAAATTGACAGTTTTGGTCACAACGACGCCTTCTAGTTAATTTTTGCAAAGTTAGCCTGCAACCGGCCAAGCCATTATCGCCCGCAAGGTGACCATCCAATTTTGCTGTCGATTGTACATATATTTAAACTTTATGTAGTTATTTTTTTTATATTTTTTATTCCTTTTCGTTATTATGTTTTCATGCATAATTACGAAAAGGAATATATAATTATTAAAACAACATATACTACATTTATTACCAAATATTAAACAAAATCCAAATCTAAAATAAAAATAGCCCCGTGGCATCGGACCAAAGAATGCTGGCAGCATTTCTTTGCGCACTATACTGATGCGTTGGGCGAGGAGTTTTTTTTAACGTTGGAGAAATGCGTTTATACTTCCCACATAAGTGAGGGGACCAAAAGCGGGTATGATGAAATAACCGAGGCTGATGCATTGGACTACCATCTAACACCGCCAATGAATGCCAACTCCGCCTTTAAGGGGATGCATCGAAAATTTAAGCTATTTTGTAGCGCATGTTTTGTCAAATCTAGTATATAAAACATGCTGGTTTTCAGATATGTATTTCTTGACTATATAACCTATTCAGTGATTAAGGTGGAAACATGTTTTATGAAAATTTCCTCGATAGAAAAGTTATCCGAAAACGCGTCCTCATTTCCCGTTTTGTGTCTAGTTTGTACAAACGACAGATTAATAAACGGCTAAATTATGTTAAAATGTCATTCTTCCGTTTATCTTTTAAGTGATTAACTTAATTATTGCGAATTGGAATGGTAAATTAACACTTGTCACTGCATAGAGAAACGTACAATTATATTTAATTTTATACCATAAGTTGATGCGTCTCAGTTTGATAACTATCGTGTTGGCAGCAAACTTACCTTATTTAGTTAAAATTCTAGTGTTAAGTCAATTTTGGACACTGTAAACCAGCGGTCTGGCTGAGTCTAAATCGAATTTACTGAAATAAATCAAATCAAATCAAAATAATCTATTTGTCAGAATACAGTTATAAGGTCCTTGTATTCAACATGCAAGCATGCGTACTAATACTTGATCAATTAAGTTAGAGTATCCAAAACATGTCATTACATTACTTAAGCTAAACAGAGAGAGAGAGGAATATATATAAATGTAATTATGACACTGTAGAGACATTTATCCATCAGCCATTTCATCAATTTACGACTAAATATATTTCCGGATAAAATCTGCAAATCATTTGCTAAATGGACAAACTACTCGTACCTTATAAGTTACAAAATTGTTATACAAAATAAGCTTGCATGTTTTTTGTTGGCAAATAAATAATGTATATAGTTATGGACACATAACTATTTTTAAAATTGCATGTTGTGGTTCACATAAAACTCATCTAAAAAATTCTACGACCACAGACGGACTGTTAGATTTACTTGATATTATCTAAACGTTGTGCCTGTATGTACTTTAATACAACCAAAACTTGCCGGTTTTGGCAGTACGGCTATAGCTATAACATCTACAGCCGAGATGTGCCACAGCACCCATTCATCCCCTTTAACCACTTGAAGGGGACGAACGGGTGCTGTGGCACATCTCTCGTGTATTTGGGTAGTTCATAAAATCGAGGATACTCATAAGCTGTTGCTGTGGCACTAAAGACCTTGGTGATGTGCATAATGCACCACAAAATACTAGCCTTCATATAAAACCTTTGAGTACTGATGTGCAAATTGCGAAAACTTTCCAAAATGCTTAAAAAAGGTCTTAAGTCTAGCGTTAACTTAAATGTTTATCAGACCTTTTTAAGCATTTTTTAGTATATAAAAGGTCTTAAGTCTAGTGTAAACGGTGATGTTGTGGCTCACATAAATCTCATTAAAAAAAATTACGACCACAGACGGACTGTCAGATTTACTTGTTATTATTTAAACATTGTGCCTGTATGTACTTTAATACCACTAAAAATCGACGGTTTTGGCAGTACGGCTATAGCCGTAACATCCTCAGCCGAGATGTGCCACAGCACCCGTTCGTCCCCTTAAAATGGGTAGTGCATAAAATCGAGGATACCCATAAACTGTTGCTGTGGCACTAGAAACCTTGGTGATGTGCATAATGCGCCACAAAATACTTGCCTTCATATAAAACCTGTGAGTGGTCTTAAGTCTAGCGTTCACATACCCGTTTAAAATACCTTTTTTAATCATTTTGGAAAGTATCCGCAATTTGCACATCAGTGTCTATGAGATATCTTCGGCTGTGGACGGAGTGGCAGTTTTATAAACCTAAAAGTCACCGCCCACAACCGTAGTGTCATATCACGAGAGTTCTAATTTATGTCGGTGAACGTAATATCCGTAAAAATGTTAAATTTCCCCATACTACAGGATTTCGCTTCGAAACAACTGCCCTTAAGTGCTACCTACTTAATAAGTAACACTTTATTTGATAGCTACCGTACTATGATCAGAGTATTTGCACTCCTAATTGTTTGAGTGCCGTTTACCGACACCGAGCCCCAGTAGATTATAACATAGTTATAATCTAGTTAATTTATTAATAACCGATAACACGTGGCAAACGAGAGGCAATAGTAGTAACATTATTAGTGCGTTTTCACATTATCCGACACGATATCGACATCGGACTGTAATAACCAGGCAGCATTTTTACCTCCTCGTGTCGTTCTATGCAATCCCGGAATCCCGGAACTTCTGTACATAGTTCTGTACATCTATACTATTATAAAGTTGTAAAAATGAAATGTCTGTACATTGAAAATATTTTCAAAAAAATGATTGTTACGGACTATATTTGGAGGTCACCAAATCGAAAAATATATTTTTTGGATTCTTTGCATGTTTTTATGTGTCGTTGTGGCTTCATTACGCCAAATCGGCTAAACAGATTTCAACTAATTTTGGTACACGGGTAGCTGGGTATCTCCAGATGGTTATAGGATACTTTTTATCCGACTACGCTGTCATAAAAAAGAGGTGATATGACTTTTTCTCCTCCGCGAACAAAGTTGCGGATTATATTATAAAAATAATTTAATTAAGAAGCTGACTCCAAATTTGCCCAACTTTTGCCGGGCTTTTGGCAACTTTTGGTAAATATCTATCCGACTATACAATCCGTGGTGATAACCGATATCCGATACAGTGTAACTATTTAATGACACAGTTAGCTTAGTGATAGTGCTCCTGCATGCGTCGTTAATATGAGGCTATTTTAACCATGGATATATCTCGGAAACTAATAATTTTCGGACAAGGTACTACATGATTTTTAATATTGCAAATGAGTTGAACTGTAACACCTTAAACAATCATTATACATAATATTTATTTACTCTCACGCTGTTTATTGTTTTTCTCTGTTGTTAGCAATAAGTTAGTACTTATAGTTAAGTTTGTTAGTATCTAATTTTTAATGTTAGTACTTATCTTGTGTGGCAATTTTATTATATTCTATTCTATTAAAATAGCTACAAAATCGCAGTGCCATTTTAGTACAGAACCTTAAAAACTTTGTATTCTCTGTTTCTAAGTCTATTCCGAAAACTTGCTACAAACTTGGAAACAACAATCGCCGTCCGACCGCAGCCCGGACTTAAGGCTTTGGGAGTTTCTCCCAGTCCAAATGGACTTTATAACGATCTATAATCGCCTTAGCGTCGAGTCGATTTGTAAGTATTTAGGTATTTAAGGGAAGGGCAAAGTTTCGGCTTTTATGTACCTCGTGTAGGAAATATACAGATATTTGGGTCTAACAGATTCTAGAATTTAGCCGTCTTTCCTGTGGACAACGCAATAGTTAAGGGCTTGGGTAAATATAACTGAAATTTTTATCACATAGATCTAGAGTAGTAATCGATTTGTACATCACCTATAGGGTACTAAGAAAAATTAGTATTAAAAGCCCTTAACTTTCGGGTGTCCACAGAAAAGACGCACAACGCTAACTCATACTAAGAAATCTGTATGACCCATTTATATTATCATAAAGTTGTAAAAATGAAATGTTACTGAAGATATTTTCAAAAAAAAAATTTTTGTAAAGTTCATATGTGTTGTTATGGCTTCAGCTTTATCACGCTAAATCGGCTAAACAGATTTCAATTATTTTTGGTACACGAGTAGCTGGGTAAAAACACATGGTTATAGGATACTTTTTACTCGACTAAACTGAAGAAAAAAGAGGTTTATGTTTTTTTCTCATCGTACAAATAAACCGATGGATCTATATCGGAATCCCTAACGTATTGTTTGTCATAACGCATTTTTTTACGGAACTGTAAACTTTTAAGGATTATTATAAAATAAACCTAACCTAACATAACCTTAATCTACACGATGATATTTTAAAAAAACCCGAAAAAATTACGGTTTCTGAAAAAAAATAGTTATGACAAACGACATCAGGGATTCCGAAGGAAATGGAAAAACGGATACTTGCCCGGTACATATATCGTCTTTACTTACGGTTAAAAGTGGATGAAATTATTTTAAACTATTGCGATATAGATACATATCAAAGCGCAAAGAAAAATACCATTGCTCTCGCACGTGGTCACACCAGGACTCGAACCCGGTACTTCCTGATTACGCGTCAGGTGTGTTTCCCTTTCACTAGCGAGCACTGTTATTTTAAACTGTTTGCGTTTTTAACATTAATATTGCGCGTAGCATTCTAAAGAACAAAAAAGTCATAACCCTCTTGGTTTCTTCAGTGTAGTCGGGAAAAGAATATTATAACCATCTCTGGATACCCAGCTACCTGTGTTTTGGTAGATGGTTAGCTGAGTGATGCATATATGGTTATACTACCTTCTGCCCGCGACTTCGTCCTTCGACTTAAATTCGTTTATCGCGAATACGGGTATTTTTCCGGGATAAAAATTAATGTCCTTCCCCGGGACTCAAACTATCTCCATACCAAATTTCATCGAAATCGGTTCAGCGGTTCAAGCGTGAAGAGGTAACAGACAGACAGACACAGTTTCACATTTATAATATTAGTATGAATGATAGTTTTTAAGCGACTATCCTGAAGAAAAAAAGAGGGTTATGACTTTTTTCTCTTCCGCGAACGAAGTTACTTCCACCTGAAAGGCCGGCAACGCACTTGTAATTCCTCTTCACCTGATAAGCGAGTCTTTGTCGCGTGACAATTATTGTCTGTCTCTCCTTTCAATACAATAACAGATGCTATGTTTCGCGACAAGCGTAGTCACGATGAGTGGTGCTAGACCGGCTAGTGATGCAAGTGTCCCGTCTGCTCGTTTGCCTCCTGTGTAATAAAAAAAAAGTTGCCCCTTCTAGTTGTTTATACATATATTTTGGTTGGTCTTTGTATTGGCGATGCAAGTGTCTATGGGCGACGGTGATCGCTCACCATCAGGCGACCCGTCTGCTCGTTTGCCTCCTGTGTCATAAAAAAAAGTTGCCTTTTCTAGTTGTTTATACATATATTTTACTAGGTCTTTGTATTGGCGATGCAAGTGTCTATGGGCGACGGTGATCGCTTACCATCAGGCAACCCGTCTGCTCGTTTGCCTCCTGTGTAATAAAAAAAAAGTTGCCCCTTCTAGTTGTTTATACATATATTTCAGTAGGTCTTTGTATTGGCGATGCAAGTGTCTATGGGCGACGGTGATCGCTTACCATCAGGCGACCCGTCTGCTCGTTTGCCTCCTATGTAATAAAAAAACAGTTGCCCCTTCTAGTTGTTTATACATATATTTTAGTTGGTCTTTGTATTCTAAACCAACGACCTAGTTTGGACAACTAACAATGTAAGTTACATAGGAACCTAAGCCCACTAGAACTTTGAAGACGCTCTACAAAGTTGGGCTCATTAGTGTCGTGACGTCACGGCGTGGCAATTAGCTGCCGGCCCTATAGGCGCTGAAATGCTTAGAGTACGGCTCAGGAATGAAGTTTCTTGGATTTTATCGAGATATCTCACGTATCATCTGTAGTCAAAGGTCTGTTTACCTAAATTCCGCGGAAGAACTTAATTACGAGTAGTTATAACCACCAACATAATATTTGTTTTTTATTGAATACGGGATTTCCCGGATAAGTTAACCATCACTAATAGAGAGTGAATTTATAAACAGTAAGGTCAGATTATTCATGAAAAACAATAGGCATTTGTCCTAAATAAATATAATTAATCGGTCGGTTAGATTGTCAGGAAAATGAACACATATTTTATCTTTTGTCAATTAAACCAAATATGATGAAAATATAGCCCGTTAAAGTTCCTCGTGACGTCACGCCGTGCGACTGTTCTTCGCACGGCGTGAAGTCATACGCCCCCACTCCCAAACTTTGACGCGCTTTATCTCTGTCTTTCTTTGGTTGATTGACAAAAGAAAAAATACGTGTCTAATATTTTTTGATAATCTAACTGACGGAGTAATTAGAATGTTTTTTTTTACCCAGGAAACTACCCTATTATTTAATACAACAAATTAAAATACGTTGACAACCCTAAAACGGACATACAAATGGTCCGTCGGACATAAAACTGATACTGAGAGTTACTTTGATTAAGTATCCGGGAAATCCCGTAATCAATAAAAATAATTCATAATTTTTGGTGGTCATAACTACTCTTGATTACGTCCTTCCGCAAAGTTTAGGTTAGTAGGGCCTACCTATTCCGACCTTTGGTAATAATGTGTGCTTAAATCATTTTTAAAACGACAGCAAATTGTAAAAAGTGGTATAATGTACATTATCATTTACGAAGATATATTGCAAACCAAGGAAATATATATACTTAAATAATAAATACTGTACATATGCGCCGCACATTAGTAGCTACGCCCTAACAGGGTCTATGAGAACTTGTAAACAAATTATTCTTAATTTACTGTAACAAGGAAGCAATGAATAAATAATTGAATAACGCACTGGTCCCACCAAGGGCAACGAAGCGATTAGCTATCGGCGATTTTCCCGTCAAGAAACGAACAAAAGATTTATACCCTGTGTTAGTCAAAAAGAGCCACATATATAATACCTGCCGGTGAGACATCTCTCATATATGTGTCTCTTTTATTGACACGGTGGTCTGGTGGTCTGGTGGTCTGGTGGGAGGGGCAGGCCGTAGGTCCAGTGCAAAGCGGCGCCCGCGCCGCCCGCACCCTTCACCCCGTGCGTAGTTGATAGCAGCGTTAACAGAGTCTACAGCTATTGTGCGTTTCTTGAGCGAATTGGGCGAGAAAATAGTCGATACTCACTCGATTTCTCGCCGGCGGTGGGACTAGTGCCTAACTGAAATAAGCAGACGTCAGATAACATGTATAGAAAAAACCGATACCATTGCTACAACACTTTTATTCTTGGGATGTAACGGACAGAACCTTCTATTCTGGTTATTTTAAAAGATAAAATATATTTCAGTCCATGTAAAACTTAAATGGGTCTATAACATAACTAACAATGTTAGTTACATACGAGCCCACTTGAAGTTTGAAGACGCTTGAAAGCTGGGCACAATAGTGTCGTGACGTGACGGCGGGGCAATTAGCTGCCTGCCTTATCGGCGCTGAAAATGCTTAGAGTCAAAAATGGGTACTTAGATTATATGTAATCAGATAATTCTAAAACGTACCTAATGACCAATTTTCTAGTGAAACTGCATGGAACTTTGGATAAAGAAGAAAACATCAAACATATCGCGTTATACCTCTTATATTTATGTTTGATAATATGTAATAATGCATAAAAACACGCTAAAACACACTTATCTTGGGATATGACATGCTCAAACTTCTATTTTGGTTATTTTAAAACGCAATAATGATATTTGGTTGCATATTGTAAAGCAGATCCATGTAAAACTTGACCGAGTCTGTAACATAACATAACTAACAATATAAGTTACATACGATCCCACTTGAAGTTTGAAGTTGAAGACACTTGAAAGTTGGGCTCATTAGCGTGGCGTGACGTCACGGCTGGGCAATTAGCTGTCGGCCCTATCGGCGCTGAGAATATTTGAAGAGCGAGGCAAGGCTTTTTAGACTTAGATTGTATCGGTTGTAGAAGCAATAGGTGCAGACTGGAATAAAAAACCGGCCTAGTGCTAGTCGGACTCGCGCACTGAGGGTTCCGTACAAATATACGCTAAAAACGGCCGTATCTAAGAAAATCCTAAGCTGCCTTCACACCAAATTTCAAGTTTCTAGGACAACTGAAAGTACCCTAGGACAACTGAAAGTACCCTCATGGAGTATTTCCATACAAGCTCCCATCTAATTTTATTATAGCATAGATAAATATTGTTTTTTTAGGAAAATCTTGATGTTTTACCTTACCTTTTAAAGTGAATTTCTTCACTAAGAAACAATAAGTATTCTTATAAATTCAAAGATCTTCTTTTTTTTCTTCCTTCCCTTAATCCCAGTTCTATCTGGGGTCGGCTCTCCTTGTACAGCGGCGCCAGGACGCCCTGTCCTGGGTTGTCTTGGGTGTGAGATCCTGGGATTTTATCTCCCTCTCAATATTGGACCACCATGTGGCGGGAGGTCTTCCCTTCCCCGGGGTTTCGTGGGGATATTCAAGACGGTCTTTACGAATTAGCTATTGTCTCTTCTCATTCTGTGACCGTACCATCTCAGTCTGCTTTTCTTTAGTTTTTCTGTTATTGGGGCTAAAACTGTACTTTGAAAGATCCTCTCACTGGACTGGACTGGATATGAGAATGCCTTGCCGGGGCGCACACCCTGACTGACGGCAGGGTGTGCGCCCCGGCTTAAAATGCACAAAATGTGAAAGATCTTGCGACAAATAGTGACAAAATTTGAAGCTGACAGGACCCTGTAGCTCAATTGGCAGAGCCTGCGCCCCGGCAAAGCACTCTGGTTCAAATCCAGTTGAAGTCTTGAAATCTTTTTCACCAACTCCCAAAAAATAATAAGTGTATTTATGAGAATAATCATAAATAAAGTTTATACATACATACATGAACAAAAATATAACCGGAGAGAAACGCAAAAGGCGTTAGGGACTGCTGACACACATTCAAACGAAGATAACTTTTCTCCTCAAATCCCTGCCCGGCCAACAATTAGGAACTCACATAATTAGATACTTTATTCCGCAATAAAACGAAATAAGCCCAGAATTACGAGGAGTTTGAAGGCCAGACGTTTTTTAATAAGCAAACTTCGAGACCCCCGACAATTATGCCGGAGCCTATCTTTATAATTGCATTATGGAAGGAAATTATTTTCTTCTGCTGAGTAAAAGTGGACCGTTTGGAAAGATTTTTTCGTAAAATAGATGCCTTGGAAATGTGGTGTTGGAGAAAAATGCTGGGGATATTGTGGACAGAATTCAGGACTAATGTCTCCATCCTTAAAGAACTCCGCATTAAACAGCATCTGTGTGCTCTTGTTCAGGCATGGATACTCAAGTTTTTCGGCCATGTCTCAAGGTGGCACAATGACTCCATAGAGTGACTAGTCATCCAGGGAGAGTAGAAGGAACCAGACCACGTCGGCGATCACCCATGTGATGGACTGACCAGATCAAATCGGCTGTGGGCGGACCTCTGCATGAGTGCACCCGATCTGCAAAATCGAGAGAGATGGCGGGACATTATACGGCGAGTAACATCTGCGCCTGACAGTACAAGCTGTTGATCACGACCGCTCTGTAAAGAATGCAACGACTGAGAAAAATAAGATATTACAAGAGCAAAGAAAAACTACTTCAATCTTATAAGAACTCCTAGAGATTTTTTTTTAATATTTATTTATTAAAAACAAGTTACATGACATTACAGTGTATACACCAATGCGTCATGAACCGAACAATGTTTATTTAGACGGCAAAATGGCGTGGCCCCGTTGTGTCGACATCTCGGGTGTTGGATTCGGTAGGTTGCCCCGGATCCGACGGAACACGACACCTTTCGGCCAGAAATCAGCACACGCGATGGTCTCCTGGAGCGGCCGCGCACTACAAACGCGCTGAAGTGCACGTAGTGGCGCGAATGCAACTGGAACACCCGCAGCGAGTAGCCGGTTTTCTGGCGAACATACTGCGTCACTTCTTCAGCGGTGGCAGTGTGATGCAGGCGCGACACGTACAGCGCCTTGCTCGGTGTGGCGACCCGCAGACCACAACCAACCGGTTCTGCAGTACCACACTGACTCTTGCGTGTCTTACGCTTTCTTGACAGACGCTTGAGATACAACAATGTTATAGTCACATATTTGGACTTTCCCTAAAAACGCTAAATACCTAAGCCTAGGAACGTATGACGTCACACGGTCGTACTTTGGTCGTACTTTATGGGAAAATGAAGAACTTTGTTTTTGCAGCTATGTTAAAACTTGCATTCATGGAAACTGTTTAATAACAAAAGTTACCATACAATACACGAGTTATTCAATGGTATTATTAGTTTTTAATATTTTCATACTTTAAAAATAGACTTTCCACCCAACTTTCAAGGCTCATAAAACAAGCTACTCGAATATTATTTTTTTTGCGATTTCTATCATAGTAACTACCATTTTGCGTCAAAATTTCATTTTATTTGAATACAGTCAGAATCTCTATTGTTGAACTGAAGTGGCAGTGAGCGAGGCATATCTGTCATAAAATTATACGGCCCCGGGGGCTTAGAGATTCTGGCGTGTCAACTAGAAACTAGGAGACGTAACGTTGACAGGCCCCCTTCAAACTGAACCGGTGATTTTGTAAGAATAGTGGGAAGCCGTTCCATACAAGTAGCGCAAGACTAGTCAACGTTTATCTGTGGATGCCGATATGCTGAACTAAATTCTACGGTTTCTTAAAGATAGTATTCCTCTCCTGCCAACAAGTCTGTTTAAATTTGTCCAACTGCCTCTGTCTCAACTACGTAGAGCACCCATCGGTCACATCAGACCGCCTGCATACCTAACCTCATCTGTAAATCTCCCAGTGCCCCTGTTATTTGGCACCTCAAAAATCTTTTGACTCTTTTGTTCTCACATTGCAACGAGCTATCGGCACATAACGATAGGTCTTATATCACTGTAAAATTGTAACTAATTAAGCTTTTCTGTTCCTGAAAATTAAGACACGTCTTAGAGAGTTTCCTGCAGACGAAAGGACACAAGTTTGTTAAGAAATTTAGGCGTTAGGTTGTTCTTTTTTGGAGAACACGAATGTCCGCTGGCTCAGTGCCGGCGCATTTCTTGGCACGCCGCAAGCACGATCGATGGAGACAGCTTGGTATATGGAAATCTTTACGTAAACATGCATCTCAATAGGATGACATTTTGAATTTGGTTAGTGATAAAATTCTTCTGGGCTGAGTAATATGACCAACAGTGGTAGTCTTTTGACTGATGATGTTGATGAAATTACTTTTTCTTAGTAATGTCATATCAGTACTCAGTCAGCCCATTTACATTTTCCTCATATATATAAAAATACCAAAGAACCCAAAGCCAGTTATAATAAGATTATCACGCTCCCATTCAACTGTCAACATGAATTCGCCCCTTTGTCTAACAATACCGGTAAAAATGTCAAATTACTGTCTATCTGTCGTATTGATCTGCGATACTGACACTCATAGCGCCGCCTCTCAATGATAACAGGGTACGTGACAAATCGCTGGCGGACCGCCATGGCAGGTGCGACGTGTTTATTTTTGTGCAGACTGAGGACTGTAAAAGCAGTCTGAACCCCTTTCGATAGCTTTAAGAGCAGTGTAGGTGAAGTAGAGAATAAAAAGTCACAGTTTATAACGAAATCCCGTTCCTAAACCAATACTTGGGTTTCCTATTTTAACTATGATATCTATCTGACTGAAGCTAATTCACTTGACGATTATTTCTTGTAAGTATTTTCAAAGGCTAGTAAGTAGTACCGATAACTTGTAGTTACGACATGAATAGTATTTTTTTTTTTTTTTTTTTGACGAGAGTGGCATAGGGCCGGAGCCTTTCGGCTGTACCGGCGATCGGACAGGCGGGATGGGGTTACTCTAAGAGAACCACCAGATTCCGCCGTAAAAATAGAGTTTTGCTGTGGCTAGACGCCCATGACCAGCAGGGAAATATAAAAATAATGATAATAAAGGTATAAAAATGTATAAAAAGATATGAATGTGAGTGTGTGTGTGTGTGTGTGAATAATATACTTGTATATGTATATGTTTGGGTATCCATATGGGATACTTGATGGGATGATGTTAAGGGATGATGTTAAGGGGGGGGGGGGGGATTAATGTTGTGGGAGCCCGGCCCTTAGGCGATCTCGCTCAGCCAGAGCATCGTGGTCTTGATAACTGTTTTCATAAATGGGGCGTTCGGCAAAGTTGACCCCGGCCAGCAAGGCCTGGTGATCTTTAAGAATGCGTAATTTTTGACTACCATCAGCTCCCTTGAGCTCCGACTCAATTGCCTCAAGGCGCACGCGCAGGGCGTACGCCTCGTACAATTCAGGGAACTCATCGGGGCTGACTGTTAGAAGGGATGAATGCTTTGACTGGCCGAGGCTCCTTTGCTGGGGAGGCGCGTGCACTTGTGACTGTTGATAGAGTGGGCTCTTTTGCTTTGGCTTTAGGGCTTCCGCAAAGGTAGGAGGCCGGCCTCCATGGGGGAGGGGGGGCATGAGAGGGACGGGATGGAGGGTGTTGCCATGGGAGGGTCTGGAGGAGTTGAAACCGGAATAGGTCGGGAAGTCAGACTGTTGAGGAAAGTAGGGGCGGGAGCCCTGGGTGGGGTGATGGCGGGAGGCACTAATGTTTGATGCCCTGGGAGGGTTCGGCCTTATACGTCTTTTGGGGGCGTTTGGGCAACCTAGGTAATTGGCCGTGTGGCCCGGCTTTTCGCAAAGGACACAATAGGGGGGGGGAGGGGTCGCCCTTCACCCTTTGGCATTCGCTTGTGTGGTGAGGTTTGTCACATTTTACACATCGGGCTGGGGCGTTACAGCCCTTAGAGCCATGGCCGTATCTCTGGCAATTATGACATTGGCCAATGTAGAGGGAAGGCCTAGGCTTCTCGATTCTGAGACCGGATATTAGGCATATGTCTTTTATGCGAAAGATGTCATTTTTAGTTTCCGGATCCGGTACAATTCTCAACATGACAATGTCGAGTTTGCCCCTATGCCGGTTCCAGAATCTGTGAACACTAGCTACCTTTATGTTTTTTTCCGTAAGGTCGTCTAAGATTTCATCTTGAGTGAGTTCTTTAGGAACTCCCTTTACCACCACTGTGAAGCCCTTTTCCTCCTCAAAAAGGCTTCTGTGGTAGGGAAGGGAGATCTCTGCCATAAGTCGGGCCAGGGCTCGGAAGTCGTCGATGGAGTAAAAAGTGACTTTAATGCCATCTTCTCTGGCGCCACGTTGCCCCTTGGTTTGATTTATCGCTTGAGCGATTTTTATGCCTCGTTGGTGAATGAGGGATTTGGCGGTATTCCACCTTGACTTGTCCAGGAGGACAATGTGGCCGAGGATTTTGGGTTTATGGGCTTGAGGGTCTGAATAAAGAATGTCCTCCGGGGGAGGGCCTTGGGTGTCTGGGATAGTATGGAATGGTGGGATGGGGTTAGAGTGGGAGGTTTTAGGGGTACCCGAGGGAGGGAGGGTTGCCTGTGATGTGTCCATATCGAGGACAAACCTGTCATTAGCGTGGGCTACACTTATTTGGGTAGGGTCAGAGGGGTCGGATGGACCGTGAGTTCCCACGGGAGCACGGGGGGTTTTAGCCACCGGCGATGCCGAGGAGCCCCGCGAGCGGGAGGGGGGCTGCCCCTGAGGGGGGGGGAGAATCTTGGCCGCGATGGCGCTTGGGGCGGGAGACCACGGTCCAGTTCATGTCCTGGTCCAAAGGAACGTCTAGATCGGGTTCGGGTTCGGGTTGGGGGTCGGAGGGACCCTGCTGAGAGGTCAGGTCAATGACACGTCCCTCACCCTCCAGAGGGATGATTCTAGGGGTGGGGGCGAGTGAGGTCCCTATGATAGAGGGCCGTCGTGAGGAACGTGACCGTGTCCTGGAGCGGGCACTGCCACGCTCCGAGCTACGTCGTCTGGCTGAGTTAGCCGCAGTGGGCTTAGAGAGGGAGGCCGACCGATCGCGGCCGGCGGGGGCCTCAGGGGCCTTAGAGTTATTTTTGACATTATTGTCGGCGGCGGCGCCGCAAGATCTGGTCAGCTTCCCCTCACGGCCGGAGCTATGGGGGGGCGGTGGGGTCATGACATGGGACTCAGAAAATCCCGATTTTTTAACTCCCAAGTGGGAGGGGGAGGGCGCACACGGGGAGGCAGGGGACCCTAGGGGCACCGAAGTGACCTTTGCCGGAAGGGCCGCACCCGGAAGGGAGGAGCGGGACTCCTGCTTCTCCGTGTGTGGCGGGGGAGGGCCTGAAGGGCCGGCCACCGAAGACGACCTGGAGGGTCCGACCCGGGCAAACGCGCTGAAACGCTCCACCAGCCCTCCATCGATTTCCGCGAGGAAAGCGGTGAAGAGCCGGAAAAGCTCTGGCGCGGAGAGGTCCAGGCCGGAACCCTTCCAAGACGCGCGCGGGGGCGCAGGGGGGGTGGGCATGATGCCCCGGGGGGGAAAATATGTGAACTCGGGCCGTGGGGCCGAGGTGTGTACTTACAGTTTACAACGTCCAAATTGCGGGCGAGTCGTTGCACTACACTTCAATACGCAGCACATTTTTCCCAGAGGGGGCACTATGCGGACAGGAGGGCAAGGGTAGGGCTATATAAACTCTTCCCGTTAATCTTGATGTGTTTGTCTTCTTGGTCGGAGATTGTGGTGGGAGAACAGCTCACTTGTCCGGGGTTACCGCGCCCAGGGCGGCGGCGCATTGCGCAGGAGAGCGCAGGTCGGATAATTTAGCCTTTGGCCTTACGGCGGTGGCAGTGTGAATTTGCGTAAATTTACTAAGACTACGAGACGAGTGCACGTCGTGCTCACAGAAACAGCGGATGTGTGCATGAATAGTATGGGGACTGTTTCTATATTTATGTGTTCATTCGTATGCCACATATAGTGGGGTTATTGTCAATTGAATTAGCTTTGGCTTTTATAGTCGAGCCGTATATTGGTTGGGGAGGGGGTAATTTTATTATTTCTGAGAATTACAATTAACAATTATTGTGCAACATATTGGGTTTTCATGGAAAATTACCAATGTTATGGTATAGTTGCAAATGTTGTGCAATACCTGTGGAAAGTTTACATACATTATTCCACTATGCATTTTATCGCCTTATGGGCTTCATACAACTGATATTTGACTTAAACATATGAATATTATTCCTTTAACTGTTAAGTTAGAGCAATGATTTCATATCTTTCTATCGGGGTTAGATAGAACGATATGAAATTAATTTATTGAACAAATCGTACTTTTTATTAACTTATAAATTTTGTAGGTATTTCAGGTCTTATGTTAAGTCTATATAATATTATATTTGTAATTGTGGGGTCATCCGGTACATTCTCCCGCCACTATGACCTTAGTCATAGGAAACTTCGCCGGTGCCGGTGACTCGTTGATGCTGCCTGATGCACGCAGACGTCGGTTGTTGTGGCTCGATGCTCAGGACCGTGGTGATGAGACGGGCGCCGTGGGCGGCGCGCCGTCTTGGGCGCCGCAGGCGACACACTGTCGCCGTGGGCGGCGCGGACGCGGTGTGTAAGGCGCGTTGCTGTGATTTCTCGGGCGCCGTGGGCGGCGCGCTGTCCTCGCGCTGCGGTGGCTCTTGCGGCGCAGGCGGCGCGCTGTCGCCGTGGGCGGCGCGGACGCGGTGTGTAAGGCGCGTCGCTGCGATTTCTCGGGCGCCGTGGGCGGCGCGCTTTCCTCTCGGGCGCCGGCGCGATAAGTCGCGGGGCCGGCGTAGGAGCCCGCTGTGCGCCACTAGGCGCGCGCAGGGCTTCTGAGAGCTGCGTGGTTGGGCGGCGCGATTGACGGCGTCGCGCTCGGCGAGCACTGCGTCGGGGGCGCCGATTGGTGATGTTGGCCCGGCCGACGTTACTCGTGTGTAGGACGAGTGGCGGCTCGGGCGCCGGCGCGATAAGTCGCGGGGCCAGCATGGGAGCCCGCTGTGCTCGACTAGGCGCGCGCAGGGCTTCAGAGTGCTGTGTTGGGCGGCGCGACCGACGGCGTCGCGCTCGGCGAGTGCGGCGTCGGGGGCGCCGATCGGTGTTGTTGGCCCGGCCGACGTCACTCGTGTGTAGGACGAGTGGCGGCTCGGGCGCCGGCGCGATAAGTCGCGGGGCCGGCATGGGAGCCCGCTGTGCGCCACTAGGCGCGCGCAGGGCTTCTGAGTGCTGTGCGGTTGGGCGGCGCGACCGACGGCGTCGCGCTCGGCGAGTGCGGCGTCGGGGGCGCCGATTGATGCTGATGGCCCGGCCGACGTCACTCGTGTGTAGGACGAGTGGCGGCTCGGGCGCCGGCGCGATATGCCGCGGGGCCGGCATGGGAGCCCGCTGTGCGCCACTAGGCGCGTGCAGGGCTTCTGAGTGTTGTGTTGGGCGGCGCGACCGACGGCATCGCGCTCGGCGAGTGCGGCGTCGGGGGCGCCGATCGATGCTGATGGCCCGGCCGACGTCACTCGTGTGTAGGACGAGTGGCGGCTCGGGCGCCGGCGCGATAAGTCGCGGGGCCGGCGTGGGAGCCCGCTGTGCTCGACCAGGTGCGTGTAGGGCTTCTGGGAGCTGCGCGGTTGGGCGGCGCGACCGACGGCGTCGCGCTTGGCGAGCGCTGCGTCGGGGGCGCCGATCGGTGTTGATGGCCCGGCCGACGCCACTCGCCTGGATTGCGAGTGGCGGCTCGGGCGCCGGCGCGATAAGTTGCGGGGCCGGAATGGGAGCCTGCTGTGCGCCACTAGGCGCGTGCAGGACTTCTGAATGTTGTGATGGGTGGCGCGACCGACGGCGTCGCGCTCGGCGAGCGCTGCGTCGGGGGCGCCGATCGGTGATGTTGGCCCGGCCGACGTCACTTGTGTGTAGGACGAGTGGCGGCTCGGGCGCCGGCGCGATAAGTCGCGGGGCCGGCATGGGAGCCCGCTGTGCACCACTAGGCGCGCGCAGGGCTTCTGAGTGCTGTGCGGTTGGGCGGCGCGACCGACGGCGTCGCGCTCGGCGAGTGCGGCGTCGGGGGCGCCGATTGATGTTGTTGGCCCGGCCGACGTCACTCGTCTGGATTGCGAGTGGCGGCTCGGGCGCCGGCGCGCTAAGTCGCGGGGCCGGCAAAGGAGCCCGCTGTGCGCCGCTAGGCGCGCGCAGGGCTTCTGAGTGTTGTGCGGTTGGGCGGCGCGACCGACGGCGTCGCGCTCGGCGAGTGCGGCGTCGGGGGCGCCGATCGGTGTTGTTGGCCCGGCCGACGTCACTCGTGTGTAGTACGAGTGGCGGCTCGGGCGCCGGCGCGATACGTCGCGGGGCCGGCATGGGAGCCCGCTGTGCGCCACTAGGCGCGAGCAAGGCTTCTGGGAGCTGCGCGGTTGCCAGCTGCTTCTGAGCGGCACCAGTAGGTGCGGGCGGGCTGGTTGGCAGTGGCAGCGCAGCGTAGACTCCGTCCGGCGCGCTTGCCGTGTAGGTGGGCTTCTTAGCAGGCCCGGCGGCACCGTGGACGGGGTCGACGGAGGGAGAGTCATTGTGGGTCCATGCACACAACACTGTTTCACTCGCAACTGTATCTGTAACTGATTTAATATTGTCTTTATGCACTAGCACATGATGATTTTTCCCGCAGTTAGGCACTGAACAAATCATTTTCTTGCAAAAATGTTGTTTTTCCCAGAGATGTAGACACTTGAAACATATCTGCGCCGTTTTCGCAATCTCCCGCCGTTTATCTACACACATATCTAAAAACATCGCGCACTCTCTGCCGCCACTATGTTGTGTACTCTCACATACCGGACATTTCTTCTCCGTGGCGGTATGGGTCCTCTCGGGTCGCGGCTGCGCGACGGCGGCGGGCTGCGGATATGTATGTGGCGCACTGTACCTTGTAAATTGGCCGAGCGGGCGCGGTGCGTAGGGCGCGTTGAAGTGGCTTCGTTGCTGGAAGGGCTGATGGCGCGGCGGCACTTGGGTTGCGTCACTGATTACGGTGTACGGTTCTCGTAATCTGGCTTCTTCTCGCATAAAATTTACCATCAGCATGACATCGCTTTCGCGCCTCGGTTTGTCAGCTGAGTAGGTATACCATTTTGATTGTAAATTCACTGTTAGCTTATCATGGAGCGATCGCAGGACTTCTGAGCTATATCTGCTTTCATGGGCGTCGACGAGTTGTAACGTAGCCATTATCGTTCCGAGCTTGAGCGAGAACGAACAGATGTCTTGCGCGTTGTCGGTGAGCTTGGGCAGCTCACGGAGATTTCTATATTCCAGCGCCGCAAGAGTCGCCGTGTTGCCGTAGCACTCTTCCAACTTCTCCATAATGAGTTCCGGCTTGGCACCGGATATGACGAAGTCACTTATCGCCGTATTTTTCAGGTTTCGGGTAGCTGTCTGCAGTCGCGCCGTATTTTCGCCCGGCGTGTAGTACGGGGCAGTGTCCGTATATACCTGCTTGAATGACAGCCATTGCCGTCGGGAACCTGTGAAGACTGGTAGATCCGCCGTTTTTCTTGTGTGGGGATCTTGTTTGCATGCCAGTATGGCATTCCGGATCGCTTCTGTGATGGTCATGATGTCGTTGTTCGGCGCGTACGGTTGTACCGCCAATCCATCCATCGCAGCGGGTCCCGCAGAGCCGTGAAGCACGGCGGACGGGAGCGCTGGGTACTGCGTGGCCGTAGGCGCAGGCGCGGGCGGCGCATGCGCTTGTAGTGGCACGGCGTACATCGGCGCAGGGGGCGCAGGGGGCGCGGGGGGCATCGTGGCCGCAGGGACGGGCGGCGCATGCGCGCCGGGCGCCTGCGTAAAAGCGGGCGCTCCCGTCGTATACTGTAACTGAGAAGAAAAATTATGGGGATTCAAATCAAGGGCTGGGAGGTGGTGCCGGTCCAACCAGGTCTCGACCTGCCGGCTTGTATCCACATCCGTCGTGGCACTTGCGTTGTCCTCTTCTTCACTAGTTTCTAGCTCCGCTTCAAGCGTTACTAGTTTGGCTGCAGCTAGCACTTCCCGCGCTTTTGCCAATTGGATTCGCCTCTCCTTTGTCGACTTCCGCGATGAGGCCTTTGATTGCGTCTTTCTGGGCGCAATGGGTTTTTCGACCACGGTACTCGGTGCCATCACCGACCGTTGTGCGTCGTACTGTGACGACGCTACGACATCGGCGGGGGCTCGTGCTTGGTTGGGGTCCTGGGTCTCGCCGGCGGCGCCCGCGAGGAGCGCGGAAGCCGGGCCGGGACTAGGGCCCGCCTGTTGCACTTTGTGGTGGAGCTCCGGAGCTGGAGCCTGCTGTGCGCCAGTAGGCGCGGGCAGGGCTCCAGGGGGCTGCGCCGCCGCCAGCCGCTTCCGCCCTGCACCAGGAGGCGCTTGCGGAGGTGCCAGCGACGGCGCAGTAGCGCCGCTTCTAGCAGCACTTCTGGTGACCCTCGACGACTCGGAGGTCTGGGTCGTGGTCGTTTCGGAGCTCTGCTCCGAGGTATCGGTAATACCACCGGGGGTGTCGGTCGTCCTTACTGACGACGGAGACGGACTTCCGTTTCTTTGTGACATTTTATTCTATTGAGCTTAGGATCAATCCGGCTCGAAGTGACCAATGTGCAGACTGAGGACTGTAAAAGCAGTCTGAACCCCTTTCGATAGCTTTAAGAGCAGTGTAGGTGAAGTAGAGAATAAAAAGTCACAGTTTATAACGAAATCCCGTTCCTAAACCAATACTTGGGCTTCCTATTTTAACTATGATATCTATCTGACTGAAGCTAATTCACTTGACGATTATTTCTTGTAAGTATTTTCAAAGGCTAGTAAGTAGTACCGATAACTTGTAGTTACGACATGAATAGTATGGGGACTGTTTCTATATTTATGTGTTCATTCGTATGCCACATATAGTGGGGTTATTGTCAATTGAATTAGCTTTGGCTTTTATAGTCGAGCCGTATATTGGTTGGGGAGGGGGTAATTTTATTATTTCTGAGAATTACAATTAACAATTATTGTGCAACATATTGGGTTTTCATGGAAAATTACCAATGTTATGGTATAGTTGCAAATGTTGTGCAATACCTGTGGAAAGTTTACATACATTATTCCACTATGCATTTTATCGCCTTATGGGCTTCATACAACTGATATTTGACTTAAACATATGAATATTATTCCTTTAACTGTTAAGTTAGAGCAATGATTTCATATCTTTCTATCGGGGTTAGATAGAACGATATGAAATTAATTTATTGAACAAATCGTACTTTTTATTAACTTATAAATTTTGTAGGTATTTCAGGTCTTATGTTAAGTCTATATAATATTATATTTGTAATTGTGGGGTCATCCGGTACAATTTTGGACAATCGCGTCTATCATTTGTCGTTATGTCATTATGATATGTTATTTGCGGGCTTGCATGATTCGTGAGGCGGCGATTTAATTAATCAAAAGTGAACAACATGACAATTTTGTTAAAATGATGAATAAGTTTGGTTCAACTAGCATTACATGATATTTTATTAGGCTCTATAAATAGTTAATTGGAAAAAAAAAACAGTCAATGAAGGGTTACGAGTCAGTTCAACGTGTCGTGGCACGACGCGACATTACAAACGGTACTTTGATAATAAATCTTGTAGACAAAGATAAATTTGGTTTTTGATAGATTACATATTTTACACTATAATTATTTTTGCATGAAGATCTACTATGTAATTTGTCGTAAATAGTGACAAAGGTCTTCTCGGGGGCCGTACCTCAAAAGCAAAAAAACGGAATCCTTATAGGATAGCTTTGTCGTCCGCCATGTCTGTCTGTAAAGACCCTTTTTCTTAGGAACGAGTAAAGGTATCAAGTTGGAACGAACATTAAATATCTATGTCTTCAGCCCCTAAAAATGTGAAAAACTCTAGAAATCTAAATGTTAAAATCACAGTATTTAATTTTACTTTTCTTCAAAAACTAGGGTTATACCTTTCTCCTCTTCTGCGTAGGTGTCCTTATATAGTTATCTCTGCAGTCCTTGTGCCTTGGCCACCGCGTCCCCACCCTACTCTAAATGACCGCGCATGATAGAGGAGACCGAGTAAGGTTATCACGGGTTGCTTGTCACACGTCATAACAGAAAACTGAACAAACAAATAAGTTCATCGAACAATGGCGAAAGATCGTCAGAGCTTTATCTAGGAGGGAGATATAGCTCTTGCGATCTTTCGACACTGGGTCATAGTGCGTTATGGCCGCTGTGACAACCAACCCATGAGACAACCTTACTTGGTCTCCCCTATACCCGTTTGTGGGTTTGCGCTCCTCCCACTGAATCTCATTACTGAAGGACGCCCAGGCAGACCTACTCAGAATCAGAATATATTTATTGTCAAATTGTGCTTTCGTTACAAATGTTAATACATGATTATTTTCTGTGTGTCACAATCAACCGTTATTACGGTATACAATAATTTCCTAGATAGGTGTTGCTAAAATCAACATTAATTTAAATGAACAACTCGATGACAAATTCATTAAATATTAAAATAATGAACATGTCAGTAACGACATTTATTCAATCTCAAAATTTACAATGTTATGATTATATTAATGTTATGTTATAATTACTTTAGTGTATATGCGGGAGCGCAGCGCCGTCGTCGAATCCAAGCCACCTGCTAACAGGCTTGAAGCGGTCCCGTGTGTCGGGGATGCTCATGCTAGTGGCGCGTATTACGGCGACACTAATTCTAGCTATAAATATGTCAGTGGTTGAATTGAATTGAAATAATTTACATAGTATTAAATAAAATAGTGTTAAAATTATTTTAGCATGCAAATCTTAAAATGAATCTAATAGGAAGCTTTTGACATCATACTACTGTTTTTCTTCTAGCAATTTTGTTAATAATAATTTTGTTAGCAGTGTTACTCTGTTTATAGTTATGTTAAAAAAAAACAGCCAAGTGCGAGTCGGATTCGCGCACCGAGGGTTCCTAACAGAATATACAGCAGCGCCCTACTCCTAAACAAAATGTACGCAGTGTCTGATAATTTTATATTCGTTACTGACATAAACAGACAGACAATGTTAGTATTTTCTGTTATAGTGGCAACAGAAATATCATCATCTGTGAAAATTTCACCTGTCTAGCTACCACGGTTCATGAGATACAGCCTGGTGACAACCGTACAGAGAGGCAGACGGACGGACAGCGGAGTCGTAGTAATAGGGTCCCGTTTTACCTGGGCACGGAACCCTAAAAGCTAGTTTAGCTCTGCATGCCTAGCGTATTGCCAACCGAATAGCCCTAACTTTTGGAATCAGTTTTAGCCTCGAATTAACCGTAATTAATTGCCACAATAAAGTGGTTTTAATGAGGTGCTTAGACAGCACTGCCAAGTGCCGGTAGTCAACGGTTCGGTTTACGATTTAATAACTAGCTGTAACGGTTTGTTAATTTATGGCGTGTTTCTGTTTTTATGGCGTGTACAGTCAGCCACTTATAGACCAGTAGCATTTACCTAAAAGAAAAGAAATAATAAAATCTATACTACGAGTATTATATGATTGTAAAAATGAAATGTCTGTGAATTGAAGATGTTTTCAAAAACACTGTTGGAGGACACTGAATCGAAAAATATTTATTTTTATTTTTTGTATGTATTAATATGTCGTTTAAATTACAATTATTTTTAGTACACGGGTAGCTGGGTATCCACAGATGGTTATAGGATACTTCTTACCCAACTACACTGTCGAAATAAAAGGGGTTATGATTTTTCTCCTCTGATGTTTGCGGTCCCTTGAAGCTGTAAAAAAATGAAGCATCTAAGTCAACGCAATTCATAGTTACAGTCTTTATAAAAGGTGTTTCCATACATATTGCCGTCCATGGAAAACCTATAGGGTACTTCCAGTTCTGTTGTCCTAGAAACTTGAAATTTGGGATGAGGGTAGCTCTTATAGCACAACCCATGAAATAAGTCTGAAATCCTTATTTTTTTATGTCTATGCCAATATAAAATGACCCCACGCCGCGTACAATTTGTAATGAGTAGGGCTCTGCCAGATTTTCATAAATACGGCCGTTTTTAGCGTTTATTTTGAACGGAACCCTCAGTACGCGAGTCCGACTCACACTAGGCCGGTTTTTCTATCGCTTTTTTTTTTTACATCTTATATCATTACATGTAAATTGCTGTATTTTAATCATATTTACGTTGTTAATAATAAAATCTATAATTATTAAATTGATTATAAAAATAATATATATGTACTCAATCAGTAAGAATATAAACGTGATAAAGATAAATAAACCAGTGGAGTTGAGAATAGTCTTTTAAAGTTTCATAAAAATGTATCTAGCTATAATGCTTCAGTTTCTGCAAAACTGCAACTTTAAATTGTACTCTACACGAAAACTGACAATAACATACGAGAGAAAGAAATGCTGGCAACACAAATCGCATCAGCAACTCTAAAGGTCACTTTACACTGCATTTTGAAAACCACCAGGCCCCTATTTCACAATCGTGACAATTGTCAGGTGACAACGACAATTTTATGTTCACGGCGATCCCCGCAAGCTCCATACATCTCCTTACTTTATACTGGGCACGCAATGTAAGTGAAATTATAGCTGTCACCCGACATTTGTCACGATGGTGAAATAGGGGCCAGAATGTCCGTCGCGTGACACTATTCTTTTGATACTTCCAGCGATGCTAGAGACGATTGTAACTTTTATAATGTTTCATCCAACTCCGAGAAAGATCAATCGACGACGGATTCAACTCGGATGGGCAGCGTTTGGGAAACTGCGAAGTGTCTTCACCGTCCAGGATACCTCAGTGCTTGAAGACGAAAGTCTTGAACCAGTGCCTATTACCGGTGATGACCTACGGAGCCGAGACGTGGTATATAGCTATGGCATTCTTAAGGTAGCTCAGAGACACTCAGCAAGCTATGTAAAGGGCAATGCTCGGGATCTCTAAGAGATCAAATCAGAAATGAGGAGATTCGTAGACGAACCAAGGTCACCGACATAGCAAACAGTTAAGCAAACTGAATTGGCAATGGGCAAGGCACATAGTTTAAATAATAGTGTGTAGGTGATTTATTTTAATTGTGCGTTTGTAGAAATAGAAATAGTTCCACACTGTGCAATACGTTGGTATTTACCGTACCCGCCGATAAAACTCCATGAAAAATTTGTTTGGTAACGACATGGCTGTTTTTCCAGTACTTAAATGCTCTTAGTTAAAAAAAGACGGATATACAGTGTAAACGAGCCCTAAAGCTGATTATTTCACACCTAAGGCACGTAGGTGGTGCAATCAAGGTTTACAGCGATAAGCTGCCGCTCTCCGTTTCAAAAAGGCTTCAGTGCATTTGAGATACTAAGGCCGTTAATACCTTTTACACGAATATGAGTATTGGAAACTTTTACCTCCCTCACTCTTTCAGTTCGTGTTTCTAGTGAGCGAGATGGGTTCTCAGGGTGTGAAATTTGAAAAGCTAGATTTTTTAGAAGTTTAAATTTTTATTACATATATGATGCTAGTTTTTAAATAAATTGAAGTAGCTTACATAATAATGGCTCTTTACCTACATATAAAAAGAGAAATGCTGACTTTATTTATAATACGAAATCTACAACAGCTTTAGAAAATATTGAAGCATCTAGAGTGAAGACAACACTATTTTAGGTATGATTTTTCTTTTGAAATGAAGGTTAATCTTCCGTGTCAGAACCTCAGGATAAAAAAATATGTTACTAAGCACTTGCGGACAAAAAAAGCAATCGACTTGAGTTCCTCCACGTTTATTGAAATCAGCTAAAAAAGGAAATTAATAAAATACTTCGTCTAAGAATCCCAGCTTACCCTGTCGAAGGAAGCAGCTACATAAAAGATTCATTCATTCTATTCATTTGGTCGGACCGGCCCCCGTGGCCTTCCGTTTAATTTGTCACGGGTTCAATTCTCGATTGGCAGTTGGCAACGTTTGTTGGCCCAGTAATTGCCAAATAGGCGGGGTCAGGATTTGCAATAAGTAGCTTGTTAAATACATTTGCGAATGTTCAAGAACAGTTGAAAAACGTGCTTTTGCTTTAGCATTTAACCACTGGAACAGAGATATAGGTGAAAAACTTAAGTAAGTCACCTGTTGTATGCAATTTGAGGTTCCACATTAGAAAAAATTACACATTTTGTACACTGCTACATACAACAGGTTTAAGTTTTTCACCTATATCCATCTATCGCCTGGTAAATTTTCAGCGTGTGAGTGTTGTGTGTTTATAGAATTAAGAATATTTTCGTTGTGTGCTGTACGAGTACGTGTCTATGCCCCTCCCCCTCCTTTCCCTGCTAGAGATGCATGAAAAATTTGTTTGGTAATGACCGAATGAATCATCTCCAATGGTTCAGTAACCTCCAAATAGTCCATTTCAATATTTTTTTTGAAAATATAGTAAATATGCAGACATTCCATTTTTACAACTCTATAATATTATTGATAAAAATCGATATGTTACTATTCTTGATTTGTTGTACGTTTGTATGTGTCGTTCTGGTTTCATCACGCCAAATTGACTGAACGAATTTCAACTGTTTTTGATAGAGGGGTAGCTGGGTATCTCCAGATGGTTATAGGGTACGTTTTACTCTACTAGGCTGAAGAAAACAAGAGGGTTTATGACTTTTTCTCGTTCGCGAACGAAGTTGCTGGCACCTTCTAGTAACTTTATAATGGTATAGATAGATTAAAGATGAAGCCGTCTAGTAAATATATACCCACTAAACAGTCGACGTCTCCTTTGCCACAGTGTCTTGCAAGAAAAAGCAATATAACACTCTCAAGGAAAAACCGCTCAAGTATTAATCACCAACTGCACTACCGAGATAACACCCCCTCCCCCCATTCCTACCTCAAGGCAGTTAATCACACAATTATACGCATCCCCTTATCGCTCATATTAATCGAAGTTAATGTACGGCCCCTCGGCGACCTGCGTAATTAAAATTGCGATTATTCATTATCTTAAGTGATTCGCATTTCAGCGATTCGAGGTGACATTTTGTGGGATTAATTTTAACGTAGACGACGAATGATATTTTTTTAAATGTAACGTTAACGTTAATGTAACGTTTAATTATAATTGGTTTTCGGTATTAAGCTATTAGGACAAATGTGAATCGTTAAACATTTGCAAAAACGCAGCCAACTTTTAAGTTAAACACAGATTTCAGGTCAAGATTACAACATGTGCAAGATATTTGCATTAGTGTTAAACATAATGCTTGATTTTTTTTCTTGGTCTGGCATGGTTAAGTTTATATCTGTGTGTGTGCGCGTGTGAGTTACTAATCGGACATCGATTTTACGGCTTCAATAGATTGTTGTCTATCTTTTTATCTTTGTCTGAGAAGCAATCGTAAATTATTCCCAGTAATGGGAATAGATGGAGCTAATATACCTGGATATAGAGTTCGCCAAAGAACATAATATAGAGTGGTTACAACCGGGTAAACTCCACTCGCCTACCTGGATAGGTGCTTGCCCTTTTTACCTCATTCCTGCTCTTTCTAGCACAATTTTCTCTCACTATTTTTGACGCTGTCACGCCTTTGAGAAACAATGAGTAAGAAAACAATAAATCGTTTATTCCATTTCTAGTGACTTACAATAGGTATACGTTCAGATTTACTGCAAACTAAGCAACGAGTTAACAGGGCACTCAAAAGTTGGTAATTTATGGGCGATTCCTCCTCATTCTTGGTATTGCACATATCCATGGGCGACGATGATCTCTTTCCATGGTGGGTGGCTCGTCCGCCCTTTTGCCACTCATTCATAAAAGAAACTAACATAAAGTGTCGCATACTGTAAGTAAACACGCATATTTAACATTATCCTTTTGAGCGCCACAGTCGGCATATCACGGCATCAAAAATTCGTGCCACTGAAGCCAGCGTTGACATATGCCGATCAAATTTCGTTGTTCGAAAATAGTATTTCTGTATTTATTCAGAGAACAATAGTAATGAATAAACAGAAAATAATATAAGTGTTTGAAATACAATTTTATACAAGACATAATATTTTCTTCTGTTTCCGCGATTATTACTCATTGAAATAAAACATGGTCCTCCCGTGACCATGGAAAGCTGGAAAGCTTCCGAGACGTCGGGAACTAAAATGAGATAATATACGCGATATAATCCGTTAAATTGTTTTATACAATACATTTATACAATATATTTTTTAAATAATATAAACTATTAACAAAATATCTCTTCTATACTATAAAAATACCCTTTCAATAAAAACAATTTTAATTTATTGCTAAAAGCTATACAGATAAACTACCAATACAATATCAATACCCCGTTCTGCAATCACCTTTTTATTTTTGAAGGTTCATTTTAAGTTATTGCTCTGGCGTCTGGGTCACTTATTATTACTTCGCTGCTTGCTGTACAAAGGTTAAAACTAGTAACAGAACAATACCAAAAATCCGGTTTACCGGTTATAACTACTCTATATTTTGTTCATCGGCAAACTTTGAGTATATTAACTCCACCTATTCCGATCACTGATTATTCCTTACCATAAGTAAAATACCTAGAATAATGGAATTTGGTCTAACGTAACGTTCGATCTCAAGTATTTGGAGCGCGGATAAATTGCTACCAAAACAAACATAAACACAATATTAGGCAGCTCCACTGTGACATTTTATAAGTTTCTCCCCGGTAATATCGGCTTACTAACAAGCAATTAGGCAATGTTCGAAAATCCGCCGAAAATTCCTCGTAAATGTTGCAAGATTTCGTATCGACAAAATCTAGATAAGCAACATGACCTATTCATTTACGAGCCATACAGTACTATATTAAGCCCTTCGTGTTTCCAATAGTGGCAATTATGTGTTACCCAATGTAAAGCTGGTCCTTCCGTTAACTTAAATTCCTTACCCAAGCAGTATATTATAAACGTGAAAGTATGTATGTACGTTCCACTTAATCTCAAACAGTACTGGACGAATTTTTATGAAACTTTCCAGTCATGTACCTTATATGTCGGTCGGAATAGGACATAGGCTATAATGTATGTCAAATTTCATCCCTTTTAGGGACGAAAAAGGGGATGAAAATTTGTATGGACAGTAAATATTTTTTTACGCTACGAGCTTGAAATCTTGATAATATTTATGCTTCACATTTAAATTAGTAAAATATTGAGTTTTGGGGAAAGAGATAAGCTACTTTTTATCCCGGAAAAATACCTTTTATCCGCGATAAACGAATCTAAGGCGGACGAAGTCGCGGGCGGCCACTTGTAAATATATATATATATTGACGTATTTGGATTGTTCAACCTGTATAATTTTTTGCCTCCAAAAAGTGCCTCTGATATATAGGGTGGAAAAAACTATGGGCCCTGGAGGGAAAATACCTTGAATCCTGAAGGTAGCTCATTTTACTTAAATGATCATTGCTGTAATCTTCTTAGGATTTTGGGATGAAGCTCAATCCAGTGGTTTAAATAAATTATATTTATACGCCATCTCCGTTTTAATGTGTTACTGTCACACCCACACTATCACTACTATCACAGATTGACAGCGCAAGACAGGAACTATGATGGCCTCCATAAAAGTCGGAGGCTTTCAGAATCTATTGTAAGTTATTACAGTATTCAATGCTGGGTCCAATCACTCGGCGCTGTATAAATAACCGCGGGCGACTGTACACTCCCGCTGAGAACAAATACACTAAAACCGTGGCTGGGGACTTAGTGACGAGAACAGCAAGCGAAAAAGTATGGCACAGATGTTTATTACGCTTATTTTTCATAACCCTCATTGTCGTAATCATCTGATTGACAAAGATTACTAACAAAGTTTTCTAACTAGTAGACCTACTGCTTCCTCATCCGGTTAATCTCAGGAAACCACCTCATTCGGCGTATGTGTTTTTAACCGCTATTTCTGTAGATATACGAGTATTTATCTACGTAAATAGCATTTAATTTGAGAGAAGTTCGTACAACTATGTGAAAATATGAAAGTTATTACAGTATTAAGTGCCAGATCTAAGCATTTAGCGCTCGGGAGAGTTCCAAGCACTAGGCATTCATAGATAAGATACTTCATAGAGCGTCTGGTTGTCCTAAGCAAGAAAGAATCAGGAACGCAGCAATAAGTATCTACCGGTCGTGATCGCCAAGCACATGTTGCTCGCCGTATGATATCCCACCGTATTAATATACTGCGAGTATATATATCTCTCTCCTACCACAAAATAAATCACGATCACGAGAGAGCGAGCTGCGCGTAAGATTGCAAGCTATCTTGCAATTTTCATTCGCTTCTTAAGCACATTACGCATCAATGTATACCAACTTCCTCAGAAATGAGGTCACCAGTAGGTGCTTTTTGCTTCAAGGCGTAATCACGACCTGGGCACGACATTGCGCGACCAGCGGCAGCGGCGAGCGATTTTTCTGTTCATTCCACGGTCGACACGATCATCGTACAGCGGTTAACTAGGAATGCGCGCATTGTATTATAAATACGCTTGGCGCCGCGCCGGGCGGAGTGCGCTGCGCCTAGCACCGTTAACTCGCCAACGCTCACTCTATCATACCCGCTCCCGCTTCTGCGCGTACCATATTGCAGCCTCACGCCCGCCGGCTGTTCAGTGCTCGCTCGTCTTTTGATCAGAGTTCACAGCAGCGATTTCAATAAAACTGAAGGCAAACAAAGCTTCTCCGTTACCTACTTTACTACCTATTGCAAGTTTAGAGGATCGTAATTTTTGTGACGATCTGCATCGGCAGATATTTTAAACAGGTTATATGTACATACTCGTATAATGTGTACCCCTTTCTTTTTCTTTTTTCTTTCTGGAGGTGCCCGCTACTTCATTCGCGGAGGACGGAAAGTGATAAACCCACTTTTTTTCAGCGTAGTCGGGTAAAATACTTTTTACCCGTCTACGCTGAAAAAAGCTGGTTATCCACAAATGGTTATAGGATACCTCCTATTGTGGAAGCTACAACGACACATACAAACAATGCAAAAATAAAACCCGATTCAGTGTCCTCCAAATAGTCCGTTACAATATTTTTTTTGAAGATATATCTTCAATGTAGTACATATATTTCATTTTTACAACCTTATCATAGTATAGATGCACCTTTTCTCCTTTGCCTTAAGGTTGATTGGCAAAGAATGTCTCTTGGCATTAAGTCTGCTTTTTGTACTATAAGTTATCTTTCTTCTCGCTATCATAATTTCAAGTTATGTCTCCAGACTCTTCACACTGAGACATTTTAGTCTGTAATTGTCTCTATGAAATTCCTTTTCAGTCATAGGCATGAGGTTTCCGTGTTCCTGCCTTATTTTAATAGAAATCATTGGACACTTCTTACCCGCCCCCGCTGTCTTTCCCCCCGTTGCCGGCAGACCACGGGAGTGTCACAAATAAAGTTTCCGGGCTATAGTAAACTATACTAACATTGCAAGTGGTATTCTTAAACTATTGTAAGTACTAAAACTACGAACTACTTTTAAAGCCATACTAAGCTGAAGTTTTCTAAGAAAAACCTAATATATTTTAATGTAACGCACGTTCCAAACAAAGTTAATCCCTCGGGGGCACGCTGTGACACGGCCCTCCTTAACCCAGTTAAATAAAGGCAGTAAGAATAGATTAAACATATACAGATACGCTCTTTTACCGGTGGACTACCAACCAGTAAAATAAAGGCAGTAACAACATTCAGTTCTTACACAGATAAGGTTTTTTGGAACTGTGGCCGTGGCTAACGCAATTGTTACAACAAACACTTTGTAATCTGATATTGGATCGAACCTGGGAGCTTCTGCAGTGATTCGCGTTTTTGGGACGTGTCATTATTTGTTTCTACCGTGGATACATCTTTTGTCAAAGTGTTTGCAGATTTTTGTGACATTTCGAGATATTTGCACAGGTCTCGTTTTCTGAAAAGTGTTTGGAATTCCTATAGACATCTATACTATTATAAAGTTGTAAAAATGATTTGTCTGTACATTGCAAATATTATTACAAAGATGAGCATTTTACCTTAAGATGATCACAGCCAAAAAAGTCAAATTTGAATGTCAGAGATGCCATGTAAAAAATGAGTACCGTAAAGTCGGGTTACTTTAGCCCTGGAGGGACTTGGGCCATTGAAATTTACTCGGTCTAGGTTATATTATTGCACTGTAATTATGGACGTTTTTGTTTGTTATTAGACCTTTTTAAATAAGGTACACATAAAAATGTGGGTCAAAGTAACCCTCCATTGGGTCAAAGTAACCCGCCCGAGTACGGTACATTAATAGTAGATTTTTTTGTAGAATTTTCATAAAACTATCAAATGGACACACAGCTAAATCATCTCCCTGCGCCACACCATTACGGGACTAATTCCGGAATCTGATTTAACTGAGTATAGAAAGGTTTTAGAGTGGAGACCGCGTACCGGCAAGCGCAGTGTGGGTAGGGCACCCGCAAGGTGGTCCAAAGACCTGATTAGGGTTGCGGGGGCTCGCTGGATGCAGGTCGCCTCTATCCAGCATTCGGCTCATGTGGAAATCTATTGAGGAGGCCTGTGTCCAGCAGTGGACGTTCTAACGGCTGAAATGATGATGATGAGTATATATATAACTTAGTATGCATTTACGCGCACCGTGCGCAATACGCTACCGTTCGAGGTTCGTCCAAAGCAATGTTTAAAATACGCTAAATGTATCGCAGTAAAGTGACTTTATACGTCACGATTTTTACGCTAGCCTCCCAAAACGATGATTATCGCTGCGTTTACGCAGTAACGTGTCTTACGCGAAACGCATCGTCAGCGTTATCTTTGCAGCAGTGCGGAAGACAGACGGTATAATCGTGTCGCGTAAGTCAAGTCTTTTGTTATGGGTTATCTATTGTTTGCCCGACATACATATACAATAATATTTATTTGCTCGTGTTTCATTTGCCCGAATTTCAGTGGCCCGAATGCTTCATTTACTAGACAAGTTATTTGACATACTCTTGTATTCTCGAATATTAGATGCCAGAATGAATCGAATGCCATACGTATTGTTTTCCATATAATTAAGTGCAATAATATTATTTAATAGAATATTCGAACGCCATACTAAATATTGTTTCTTTCCGAATTCATCCTGGCTATGCATTTGCTATTACATTTTTGCAAGCGCTTGAAACTTGTTCAGTATTGCGGTGTGGGTAAATGTTTTAACATGTTGGTGGGTATGCAGTGGATTTTGCAACTAATATTTATTGTTAATTGTTTACATACTCGTGCAATATTTCGCTGTTTGCAAGTATTTTGACTGTACTTGATCACAAATACAAACCTAGCCTAACCTACAGTTTTCGGTTTTGGACCCATTTTCCATTTTATCGCAGTTGCAAGCAAAGCATGCAAGCATTTTGTCGCTCCGCTATACCTGGTCACAATACAAACCTAACCTAACCTACAGTTTTCGGTTTTGGACCCATTTTCCATTTTATCGCAGTTGCAAGCAAAGCATGCAAGCATTTTGTCGCTCCGCTATACCTGGTCACAATACAAACCTTACCTAACCTACAGTTTTCGGTTTTGGACCCATTTTCCATTTTATCGCAGTTGCAAGCAAAGCATGCAAGCATTTTGTCGCTCCGCTATACCTGGTCACAATACAAACCTAACCTAACCTATAGTTTTCGGTTTTGGACCCATGTTCCATTTTGTCCAATTCGAACAATTAAGATGGATGGCAAATGACATTATGGCATGTGATTATTATGGATTACAATGATTATGGAAAATTAGAATATTGAAATTGATATTACGGGAAACAAAGATTCTGGCATATGATTAATATCGTAAACAATGATTATAGCATACGAAATTATGAGAAACAACTTTATGACCGTTGATAAGTAGTGCAGATGATATTCGAGCAAATGAAATTCTGGCAAGTAAGAGTATACCGTTGTTATGGGCGAATCTTTCAACTACACAATCGTTGCAAGATCTGCATGCTAACTCGCTCGGGCGCGGTCCGCTCTCTCACTCGCATGCGGCTACGGGCTTTCTCTAGCATCAAAAGAGTACTTGTATTATTATTTACTCTTAATCTGTCTTATAGCATTTAACCACTAGAGATTATAAACAGTGTCGTTACCGAACAAATTTTTCATCCATTTTAAGCGGGGGCGCGGTATTTTTTGTTTTATTGTCTCTCGTTGGTCTCTCCTGGCCATTTTAGAGGCGCTGAATTAGGAGCGCTGAAAAGAACCTTCACCTAACAACCGGATTGTTTGCTAGGACTTTGAATCAGCCGGATGAATAAACTGGCAGTGGCCAGCTGAGGCGGCGAGGTAACACGTACAACACACTACGCAAACTACTTTTACAAACGCACACATTTAAAAAGATCACCTGCACACAAAAAACTACCCACACATTCACAGTTTATCGAGTAAACCAACCCGCGATTTCGCGGGTACTTTGGCAGAGGGGAATGTATCCGTTTGGCATCTACAGAAGTTAGTGCTCTAAGTACTCTGTAAAGTATGGCATTTTGAGCGCTTCCTGACATTACTATGGCATTGAATATAGTGATTACAATGGAATAAATGAATTATATTTAATAATTGTCCATCCCCACAGCACAACTATGATATACAACTGGTCGCGCCGACAAAGACTGTCTTGTCTTTTAAATACAGCATGAGAAAGACGGGTGATGATATGTCGCACGACAAGGGAAGTCATGGAGAATTACGCTAGCCTTGCAGGGAAGAAAGGAAGAGAAGGTGCGTGAAATAGATTGAGACAGAGAAAAATATATGTAAATTCCCAAGACAAAAGAGGTAAGGCAAATGTGACAAGTAAATAAAATCTTTTAGGACTCAGCTTCAACCCGATAGCGAATCATCTCCCTCCGCATCATTACCATCATCCCACGCACTACGCTCGTTTTCCCCGTAATCGGGTAAAGATGAGTCTTTTTTGCTTTTTATACAATTTGCCACAGCCCTGTTGTGAAATCAGTACTTCAACTTTATCGTAGTGTATTTATTTTTATGTTATAAGCAGAGGTCGCAATAGGTAGTGACTATTTACCTTAACTCCCGCATTAAATAACAATCAATAATTATATTTGGTGGTTAAAGCCACTCCTTATTATCTCCCGCAAAGTTTACGTAAATAGGCACTACCTAATACCTATTCCAACCTCTGGTTATAGGGGGCAAACAAGCAGACGGACCCCCTGATGGTAAGCGGTTTTCGTATCCCATAGACTTAGACACCTGCAACACCAGAGTAGTCACAGATGCGTTGCTGGCCTTTCTGGTGAGAGCACGCTATCTTTTCTTGAAGGCTTGTAGGTCGCATCGGTGCGAAAATACTGCGACAATTTATTCCACAGTTCAGTCGTGCAAGGCAGGAAACTTCTAGTAAAACGGTATATTTGGATTGCGTTGTTTTAGAAGCTTGATGTTTTTAAAACTTCAAGGTACTGCAAACATAAGTATTTGATGTTAATTTCAATTTGATACGTTCTTGAGAAAAAGGGTCTTGACAGACGGACAACAAAATAATATTAAACGGTGGCCTAAAACCGTTTAATTCAAATAATTGATAGATGTAGGCGTTACTTTGCGGAATTCCATACTAGATCAATGGATTATAGTTCCTTTGCTGTTCCGCGAACTTGTGTCCTCGTTAGATGTGACAATAAGATCTTAAAAACGTCGTTAAAAGCTCTTTGTATGTTTCTGAAACGGACCAACAGAAAAGTAAGATAGAGTCGGACCATTTTATCTCTTCCAAGCAAATTAACTGACAAATTTTAATATTTTCTTCTGTTTCCGCGATTATTACTCATTGAAATGAAACAATTTAACGGATTATATCGCGTATATTATCTCATTTTAGTTCCCGACGTTTCGGAAGCTTTCCAGCTTTCCATGGTCACGGGAGGACTGAGAAAAGATGTATTTTCCTCTGTCAAAGTATGTATGTGTGTATTTTCCTCTGACAGAGGAAAATACATCTTTTCTCAGTCCTCCCGTGACAAATTTTAGTTTCTAAAAGTTTTTAAGATCTTTCTGGAAACTAGGAGGGGGTCTTTCCACAAGATCGAAAAATCGTCACCTCGAACAATATCTAATATTTTTTACGGTCTATCTTTCTGACAGTCCCTCTTTCTGATGCAAATTTCCAGATGGAATTGAATAAAATTTATCATTTAGCAGTTTCAAATGGATACAGTAAGTCTCTTGTGGATGGCATCGTCAGAAAGAAATAAATACGGACGGTTAATAATTTACTGTATGCTGTACGTTCTTTTGACCGGATTAAGAAATATAAAGCAAGCATAACTTATGTTGGTCCTTTGTCAGATAAAATTTATAAAATATTACGATCTTATGATATTAACTTGGCCTTTAAAACAAATAACGCTTTGCACTCTAGACTTTGCAATGGCAAGCATATAGTAGAAGGTGGGATGAAGTCAGGCGTTTATAAACTTACATGTGATAGATGTGACAAGGTGTATGTGGGACAAACGGGTCGTAGTTTTAACACTAGGTATAAAGAACATGTCTTTTCTTATTAAATATTTATTAGAAAACAGCCATTCCTCGTCAGACAATCATTCTTTTAACACCTTACATGTTTGCGGAAAAGGATTACGTCTTAGTGTGATTGAACAGTTGGAGATAGTCAGGTACAGCAATAGAGGTTTGATCATTAATGAACAACTTAATGTTACGTCATCACCTTTGTTACGTTTTTTTCCATCTCTTTCTAGAAATCCTATTCAGGGTATAAATAGGGCCGACCGTTTTGGACAACTTATTTCTCGGGTGGACGCCGGACCGTCAACATCTCCTGCATCTCCTGATGATGCCTCGTAGAGAGGCGAAACACGTGTCGAGGATTATACTCTCTCTCTTTCTTGAACTTACCTCTCTGAAATGGAAGAGCGTGGCATCCTAACACAGGATCTACCTAAAAGGAAGCCCCACCCACTGCTGGACCTGTACTGATTCATTAAGGAAAATAAATATTTTTTTCATTTTCATTTTTTATTTTCATACTGTTTGGTGTTGGTTTGTTGTATTTGCATGCGTATTTTTTTATGGAAACTGCATGAAAATATGCGCATGTGAGCACAATTTATTGTCACATCTAACCAAGACACAAGTTCGCGGAACAGCAAAGGAACTATAATCCATTGATCGTTTAGTTCAACTTACTGTTATATTTTCTTCGGTTTCCGCGATTATTACTCATTTAAATAAAACAATTTAAATGGATTATATCGCGTATATTATCTCGTTTGAGTTTCCAACGTTTCAGAAGCTTTTAAGCTTCCGTGTTGACCCTGAACATGAAAGCTAAAAAGCTTCCGAAACGTCGGGAACTCAAATGAGATAATATACGCAACATAATCCGTTAAAATTGTTTTATTCAAATCAAGTTACTGTTTTTAATGGATGTGCTATGGTTTTACTATGTTTCCGAGTTTCATTACTCACACCCCATTGGACAAAGGAAAATGTATCAAAGGACGCCATTATTCGATTATACTAAGTCGGGACTGAAAAATGTTTACACAAAAATGCTTTAGGCTTCTAAGTTAGCGTTCTGTCCCAAGTTGTACAATCATTAACAATTGATAATGTCAGTAATGTTCAGTTTGGTTTCCGCAATTGTGATGCATTTAAATAAAACATTTTAACCGGATTTTATCGCGTATATTATCTCATTTGATTTCCCGACGTTTCGGAAGCTCTATAGCTCCCATTCACGGGGTCGGGAGTTCAAATGAAATAATATACGCGATAAAATCCGTGTAAACTGTTTTATTTAAATGATAATGTTTGTATTAAATTAAATTGTGCATTTAAATAGCTTAAATATATACCGAATGTTCAAAGACATCGCCTGCCGTAAAAGAAGCGCGATTATCCGAGATGATCCAGGTCCGTATAATCCGGATCCAGGTCTGTATTATCCGGATCCCTCATAAACAGATCCAGGTCTATATTAACCGGATCTTCCATAAGAATTGTATTCAGATTACAAGCCCTAAGTGCGGGGGATAGTATGACGGAATTCGAGCGGAAAGGATGCCACGCTCTCTCCTTCCAACACCACGATACGCGTCTCTCTCTTACCACAGCGTCTAAGTAAAATGGGCGGCCAATAGAGGTGTTTGAGTAAGTTCATATTCCGGGTATTTTCGAAAATAAATCCGCTGTTGAAAAGTAGCCGTTTAAGGAAATTTTCTGTGTGTAAAAATTATGGAAAAGTTGCCTCAAAACAAAATACCATTATTGGATTACACTAAGTGGGGGCTGAACATTGATTACACAAAAATTGCGAAAGGTCAAAGTTCACGTCTTATTCCAAGAACTTGTTATTGGTTTTTTATTATATATTTTTTTATTACAGCTATTTTATAATTACAGTTTATTTGGAGTTATTTATTACAGCAGTTTATTAGTGATAATGTGCCTTTTGTGAAATTGATCATAATCCTGCTTTTTTTACTTAAGATAGCGGCTTGGGAGCGGTCATTCAAAAAAAATTGCAAACACGTGTCAAAATTTGATGACCTACTGGTCCGAACAACGTAACTCATTGTCAGTTGAAAGAGCCAGTTGCCACGTCACAGTACACTGGTTCGAATCCAGCCAAAGTATTTTATTTTTATTTTAACTCTGTATAAAAAAATGTTTATTACATACACGACTTTAAATCAAAATAGTTGATATCTGTTTAGCTGATTTGGCGTAATGAAGCCACAACGACACATACAAAAAAGAAAATATTCTCGATACAGTGACCTTCAAATAGTTCGTTACAATCTTTTTTTAAATAAATGCAAAGTACAGACATTTCAAGTTTACAACTTTATAATACATAGTAAAGATTATTGCAATGTATCTAAAACATAATTTCTACGCCGATCGTGGCAAGATATTCTGAACTATATAAATTTACAACAACAATTGTCCGATATTCTTAGAAATAAACTTCTTATATTCTCTTTTAATAAATTGTATTGTAAACGTGTGATGTTTACTTTATCTTTATCAATTATTAAGATTCTTAATAATTTTAACAATATAAAAGAAAAGAAACCATCGCAGACTCCATTTTCTGTGAAACATAATCCGATCTGGGACATGAATTAGATTTATTTTTCACAGAAAATCCCCATTATTAATGGATCACAAAAATATGTTTTCCTTTAGTAAATATAAAATTACATTTCTAAAATCTGAAGGTCATTTATTTATTCGTTCCAATTGTTTTATCTCTAAGTAGACTTCACAAAGAAAGCCGAGGGCGTTGTATAAAAATTAACCGATTGATTACAAATAAAAATAACTACTTAGAAGATGCCCGCAACTTCGTTCGCGTAGAAGAAAAAGTCATTAAACCTGTTTTTTTCTTCAGCGTAGTCAGGTAAAAAGTATCCTATAACCATTTGGAGATTCCCAGCTACCCGTGTATCAGAAATATTTGAAATCCGTTTTTTATATCCGTTTTGCTTAATTTATACCACTTTTGGAACGATTATTTCCGAAAATATTCATATTGATGTTTGCTGACCCCCCCCTTGGGGTGCCCCCCCCCCCAACTCTGAAGTCCCCCCCCCCCCTAGAAATATGTTTTTTTTTGTTATTTAACTATAATAAGAAAGTAGCGGCTTATACAAGATACCTTTAGTCCATATACGTTATGTAGTTTTTGAGTAAAATGCCTGTAACATAGGACGGACGGACGGATGTTCATGAGGAAACTATAAGAGTTCCGTTTTTGCCATTTTGGCTACGGAACCCTAATATTTATTTAATTTATCCCTGATATTTATTTAATTTTGCCTACATTGTGACATTGAATAACGCAATTTCTGTGTTTATTTCACTCAAACAAGCTGTATACAAGGTTTATTAAAAGTAAACACGCCGCGAAGCAATGCGTATCTTATAAATTCATGAAAAAGGCGCGTTCATATTTTGCCTTGTCTATTTAGCAGGCGACCATAATATATTTCTTTGGGTGACATTGTTCTCGTAAATTGATATAAAATGTCTTACACCCCGCTTGGTGCAAGTCATAAGAAAAATAGTGTAGTTTTTGTTAAGGCTTAAAACTGAACTGAAATATTACGCAGTGGCTGCGAAATAGGGAATTGCTGGACGAGTAGTTATATCGAGAGATATGAGGCCGAAAATCACTATTCGCACCGAGGCTTGTATAGTATTTTTTCTCAAATACATCCAAGGAAATGATACAAATGTTAAACTTATATATTCATATACTTATTTGTTTCTTTCTATTCCTGCCAAATACATTTTTATCAACTATTTTTGTAAGCTGGTACGTGTTAATGTTTTTGCCACCAAATCTAAAGATGATTTTATGTATTAAAAAATGAGTATACCTTATTAATTGGTTATTTTAATAAATTATTAACAATAAACGTCATTCCTTGTTTATTTTATTGAATCCCTGATTTTATCTAATTATATAATCTATCTAAATCTAAATAAGAAATGAAAAGTAAATACACATTGACAAACTATGTTTTTTTTTAAATTAGCAGTACGCCATAGACAATGAATAAAAGAAATAAAACCCACTGAAAAAAAGACAATCTCTTTATTGGCCATGGCCATCGATGTTGTATGACATTCCTTTATTGTCCTCTAATTTGAAATTAGGACGAATTTTCAACAAGTGCTACAAAGACCTACTTCGCGTTCTATTGTCACGATGATAAGAACGGCATTACCTTGGATTTTTGAGAATAATACATTACTGCAGAGGTTGCGAATTAGGGGATTGCCGGCCGAGTAGTCATAGATCTCTCTTTCTCATCTAGAGATACGAGGCCGACAATCCCTGTTCGCGCCAAGGCTTGTATAATGCTTTTCTCAAACATGCAATGAAATAAAAAACATATTTTTCCCACTATAACGTTATTTTAATATTTTTAAGAGTCCCCGGTAAGCTCGGTTCTCCATACAAAAGCAGTTACGCTCTCATTTTAAAACGACTTGCTAGTTTACTCTGAAACTTTGTACTTAGAATAAGTTAAGATATATGCAAGCCTGTAATTAGTTTATGTAGCTTCAGATACCACAGTAAAACAAATACAGCGAAAGATTTTCATACAAAACTTGTTTTTATTGTATTTTGTTTGTTTTATAAACTTGAGCCACATAAACTAATTATAAGCCTAGATATACCTCGTGTCTTTGTATATGCAAAGTTTTGTTATAATCCAACAAGTAGTTTCAAAATGAGAACGAAACTCCGTTTGTATGGGAAGGTGAAATTCGGCCGAGCTTGCTGGGGACTCTTAAGTTATATCGCTTCGACGGCGCGGCGCACCCCGGCGCGCGGCCGTGCTCGGAGCGAATTGGAACAACAGAAGATCCATACATGTAACCGAAAATGATTTTTTTGTCAGCAAATATCAATTTATGGCACATATTTCGACAGTTCTTTATAAGCATTTATAAGATTTTTACACTAAGCATAGTCCGACATGCTCTTAGCCGGTTTTTACCCCGTGACCTCAATTTTTTATAATTCTATACTTATACGCAAATCCTTTTTTTATACCTTATTTTCAAAAAAATCTCGCTGAAAACATAAGTATTTTCTCACTATCGCTGACTTACTGTACGGGTATTATGTTGTAGCAACACAATTTAAAAAAAAAAAACAAAACTTAAAAACATTTTTTTTTTCACATATTTAAAAGTTGTATGAATATTCAGCTGCACGCGTGGGAATAGCCCTCATTCCGTGCCACGTTTGAAGCCAGGCTCCTACTTCTTACTGTAACATGGCCTGCATAGACCAGAAGAGAATAAAGGAACAAACAGAAACAAAACAAAAACAACCAAAAAAAAGCCCTCACCCCCAGTCAGTACTGCGCGAGCGTATTTCGTGGCAGGGCTCTTAAGAAAACAGAATAATAGCACAAATCGCTGCCGCTTGTCCCCTGGACCTCTCTTTCAGGATCGCGAGTCACCTCCACCAGATTGACCCGGGTACGCAGCCGAGTGCGAAATAGCCTACAGCTTCGAGGTCGCCGGTTCAAACTGTAATCATGTTAACTGAGGGTAACCTTTCGTTTGATTGCTATAATCGATACTCTTCTGCTTCTTCTCAGCATATATGTGTCCACTGCTGGACATATGCCTCTTGCGTCGATTTCCAGTTGGTTCTTGATGCGGCGATTCTATTCCAGGTCAGCCCTGTTTTTTGATGTCGTTCGACCATTTGGCTTGCGGTCTTCAAACGCTTCTGCCACCTGTTCGAGGTGTCCAGTGTAGCGCTCGCTGACTCCACCTGTCATCATCTCTGTGACATGTATGGACATATATATAATCGATCTTATATAGGCGATCTACGTGTCGCGCTTGTTGTCTACCATATTTTGTGTTAAGGCTCTATTGTACTGTTTCTGTTGTTGTTTTGCAATAGAGAATTGTTGTATTGTATAGTACCTAGAGACAGTTTTATTCCAAAACTTATAAGACATATAACTTTAACATTGCAGCTTCGGAGTATGAGACTAGGAATTTTTGTCTTAAAATCGATTATAGCCTTCGATAACAATAAGGTGAAAATGTCCATACACACTCAAAATTCTTTTTTTTTTCGATGTATAAAGGATAAAAAATTAAACATAAAAATATTTTAAAATTTTCGAAAAACCCACTTCTTAAAAAACTCTATTTCAGAAGTTCCTCATTCTAAAAGAGCGTAGGTGACAAGTAAAGCGTAGGTGACAGAAAATCATATAGAAGCACTATTACTAAGGTGTATAGCAATTGTACTGCTGTTCTTTTTGTCACTGTGTCATGTCCACCTAGTGACGTCACTTAGATAATCGTGCTTCCTACACTTTATATAATAAAAATCTTAAAAAAAAACCAGTCCAATACCTACTAACTTAGTTGTATAAGCCTTGAAAGTTGGTTAGGAAAGTATTTTTTTAATAACTATTTCTACCATTAAATAACCCAGGAAAAAAACCGTTTCGATAAACGCAAGTTTTAACATAGCTGCAACACAACGCTTTCATTTCCCCGTACAAGGTAGGAACGTGTGACGTCACACGTTCCTAGGCTTTAGTATGGAACGTTTTTTGGGAAAGTCCAAACATGTGACTTTAACATTATTGTATCGCGGGGAGTTTTTATGAGATTGAAGAAGTAAAAATGTAACATTAAGACTATAAGGGTAAGCAAATACTGATTACGTCTAATTCTAGCAGTAAAAATACTGCAGATAATTTACCAAGGAAAATGTCTCATTTGGTACACAAACCTAATCTCATCGGCAGCGGGATTTTCTGTCAATGCTTTGATATTACACGAAAGCCTACAAGCATTGATATCACAGGCATATGTGTATTATGAGTAGGGTTGCCAAACTTTGCGCAACAGTTTGCGAAACATTTAAATAAATAAATATCAGGGACATTATTACACAAATCAACCTAGTTCCAAACTAAGCAAAGCTTGTATTATTAGTACTAGGCGACGATATACATGATATATAGATAAATTACAATACTTAAATACATAGAAAACATCCAAGACCCAGGAACAAACATTCGTGCTCATCACACAAACTCTTGCCCTGGCCGGGATTCATTTGTATTAGAACTCCAGGGCTTTCCCTAAAAAAATCCAGCCAAGAGCATGTTGGCCATGCTCAGTGGTTCCGGAGCCGTTCATACAAAAAAATGCACTACAGATGAAAAAAACACGATATAAAAAGTGCACTAGCAAAAGAGCGTTTCTATACGCCAAGCCATTTACGTCCTTGTGCTGAGAAGTGCAGTTTTTCGGGAATAACTCAAAAACGGTATATCCGATCACGTTGAAAACAATTTCTATCGAAATTATTTATTAAGCTTTATGTTTGTAATTTTTTCATATTTTTTTGACATAAGGTTTACAAAATAGAAGAGGGGGACACAATGAGCGTTACTTTAAGAGCGATTATTTCCTATAATATCCACAAAATCTCATAAACTTGAGAAGATATTTTTTAAGATATTTTAGAAATAAGATATTTTTAAAAAAGCTGTCAAAATATGTGACAAACATTGATATTTGCTGTTTTTTTTTCAGTTTTGGTTGCATAATACGCGCCCTGTTCGCGGTAATTATTATAAAAGGCGGATTTTTTACTTTTATAAATCAAAACGTTCAATTACCCACCAATAAAAAAATATTCGATGCGTAAAACGGACAAACGTGTCCTTCACGGGACTCATCCTCTAAATCCCTGGCAACGGGACGTCCCCCTTTTCGCGAGACGTTTGGCAACCCTAATTATAAGCGTAATACGTACCTATCAGAGATAATCTCTGTCAATGGCTTCAAAGAGGCGATGAATACTGCGTTTTCCTATAGCTTTTCCTTGAGATACGTATCATTTTCTAAGTCTGTACACTCGTCAAAGGGTTGCTGAATGTAATCACAACCTCCCTTTTTGCTGCTGTTGCGTACAGAAACCTTTGGTTTTTCGTGCCTCGCTACGCTTAGGAATCTACGTTTCAAAAAGTTAAAAGTCAAAATTTTCTTTATTTAAGTAGGCCTAGCTACAAGCACTTTTAAACCGTTATTTACAAAAGGATTTTAGATCAATTTATTGATAAAAAAATAAATCATTCGGTCGTCGTTCAATTTAAGATTACTTCGGTTACTCAGCTCTCAATTAAGCACTCACGCCGAATAACAGCTTTGCTGCCTTGCGTAACTATTTCCAGGGCTTGTAACCGATTACAAATAAAGGGGTATTTATTTAGGTTAAACCGGTTAGTAACTAATAACTATTTAATTTAGGTCACGTTCGTGCGAATTGATTTAGGGAACGTTATCCACTGAGGGAACGCTTTCTAACAGGTTAATGGATTTCGTTCCCTGTATGAGCTCCAAGGTGGCTCAGAGATATTAACCGGTTAGTCAGAGCAGTTTTTTGTGAACGTAACCTTTATTATGGGTTAGGCTTTCAATGTCTGGCTTTAACTGGTACGGAAAATAAACCAGTTTTTAAGCCCTGACTATTTCGTTACTTGTTTATAAAATATCCTGCTAGTTAATTTTTATTGAGAGGATTAAAAATATGTGGAAAATACTTTTTCAAGCTTAATTAATTACTATAATACCAACAAGCGGCGTATTTTTGCTTTACATGAACTCATTACCTAAATATTTATAACTAGCTTCTGCCCGCGACGTCGTCCGCCTTAAATTCGTTTATCGCGGATAAAAGTATTTTTCAGGGAAAAAATTAGCCTATGTCCTTCCCCGGGACTCAAACTATCTCCATACCAAATTTCATCCAAATCGGTTCAGCGGTTTAAGCGTGAAGAGGTAACAGACAGACAGACAGACGGACAGACAGACAAACAGACAGACAGACACACTTTCGCATTTATAACATTAGTATGGATATCAATGCAATACATACATTACATATCCATACTTAAATCGCAAAGCTTGGATTTTTTACATTTTCAAGGGTCAATAGAATTTGGTATTTGAATAAACTAAATTAGGGACAATCTTACACAAATCAACCTAGTCCCAAACTAAGCATAGTTTGTACTGTGGGTGATCAAGCGATAATATACATACTTAGCTAAAGTTGTAAAACTGAAATGTCTGTACATTAAAGATATTTCGAAAGAAATACGCAATACGGACTATTTCAAGCTGACTAAAGTGAAAACTTTTTTATTTTACTTTATGTATATTTGATTTTATGTATGTGTCGTTGTGGCTTCATCGCTCCAAAAGGCTAAACGAATTTCAACTATTTTCGGTACACGGGTAGCTGGATATTCACTGACGGTTATAAGATATTTTTTATCCGATTACGCTTCAGAAAAAATAAGTATTCGATAACCATATGTGGATGACCTGATTTCAACCAGTTTTACGAGTAGTACACGGGTGTAACAAAAATGGTTGAAATCCATTCAGCCGTTTTGACGTGATAAAGACACATAAATATACAAAAAACCGATTCAGTAACCTTCACATAATCCGTATCACATTTTTATATATTTTCAATTTCATTTTGTCAATTTTATAATACGTTGTATAAATTGCAATATTTTAACTGAATTTATAAAATCTTTGTTTGTTCACTGTCGTTATTAGCGTATACAAACTGTTGATTTAATTCTACGGAAAACACGGTATTTATATCATCCGAGCACTATACACAATCTAATTACAATTGTAACCAAATTCCAATGAACCGCGTCGTGTCGCGTTGGAGGGCAATAAACAGCCATTTACCGCACATGTTACCTAAACTCACATTGTCGCACCACACCCATACTTCAACAGAAATTCCGACTGATACAGTCGCGTACGCAAGCTAAAAAGTTGCTATTCGCGTAGCCACATCTATGTTATTTCTCATCATCATCATAGAAACCTGTAGACGTCCGCTTCGGGAAAGGCCTCCCACTGGGATCTCCACATCACTCGGCCGTGTACCAAAGCCGCCGCACGGCCGGTTCGAGAAGCTACGCAATATCTTCTCGTTCCAAATACCACAGTGTCTTGTAAGACGAAGATTTTTAACCAGTGTTTGTACCAGTGATGACTAAGGCTACCAACTTTTTTTGTGTCAAATATAGTATTTTTGAAGCTGCTATCTCTTAAAATATAGCAGATGGCAAAAAAAGGAAAAAAAAAGTATATTTACATATATTTTTATTGTGAGAAAAAAATGATAGTGACGGTTAAATAAAAGAAAAGTGTCAGACTGCGTTTTGCTTTACGCAAAATATAGTAGTTTCACCTTCTGTATATTTTCTTAGGAAGGAAAAGGACGAAGGCAAAAGACCCAGAGGCCGAAGCCCAAAGAGATGGCTGGACCAGTTCTCCGAACAGCTGGAGTTACCAGTCAGCGCCGACCTGCATCAGGCGACGGACCGCATCAGTTGGAGGAAAACATCTAAGGGTCATAAAAGTCACGATCCTCAGCAATGGGGGAACGATTAAGAACACAGATATTTTTTTTAGAAATATAGTAGGTACTTGATCCCCTTATTTAAAAAAATGTAATTAAAAGCCGGCTAAGTGCGAGTCGGACTCGTGCACCGAGGGTTCCGTATGAAATAAACGCTACAAACGGCCGTCCAAGGAATTCAACATGGAATTTTCAATCTAAAAAATAGACTACAGTAAAGAAAGTAAATAGGACTCTTTTGAGCATTTACTTTTCCCACACAGGCGAAAAAGCGTATCCTCGAAAAAGTGTATTTAAAAGGCTCATTATTTCGTCCGGTGACAGTTTTAACGGTCACTGTGATAAATTGGGGTGTTAATTTATGAAAAATCCTTAAATGTTTTCGTGGCGCGGCGCTGGAAGGAATTTACTGACGTGTATTACAGTGACATTAATTTTGAAATTATTCGTTTGCCTTTTTGGGATTCAGAAGCGGTAAAGTTTACACGGAAAAGATGACGAGTGGGTAAGAAGATTTTAGGAAATATTGCCACAGGGTTAAGGATTTTCTTGCAATTGTAATGATGTCATGAGAGGCGTCACGGAAAAATGTTTTTACAAAGTGCAAAGATGTTTTTGCAAACGGGCTACACGATGGCTTTTATTTCAAGTCTGCAAAAAAATAAAACTGACATTATATACATTCCTTAGATCACACCGACGCCAAAATAACATGAGGTAATTGTACATGCTGGATTAGAAAAACGGCAAATTGTAAGTATATCGAAGTAACTTAATTATGCACGTGTTTTTTTTTTTACTTTGCAATGTTTTTAGGGTTCCGTTCCTCAAAGGAAAAAACAAAACACGTATAGGATCACTTTGTTGTCCGTCCATCTGTCCACCTGTGTAAAAATCAAACTTCTAAGTTTACGTATACACAGACACGATCGTCTATGCCTCAAAAAAGTATATTTCGGCACTTTTTGAAAATGATAGTGTACTTTCAGTTGTTCTAGAAACTTGAAATTTGGAATGGAGGAAGCTTTTATAGCACGATCAGCAAAATAAACATCAGTACCCAATATAAAATTATCGAGCACTGCGTACATTTTGCTTAAGAGTACGGCTCTGCTAACACTGGATTTACAAAGATACGGCCATTTGTAAAGTATATTTTGTACGCGAGTCTGACTCGCACTTGGTTGTTTTTTTTTATTTTTGGAGTGGGATTTTTTTTGCTAAAAAGTTAATTTTTCGTAATCAGAATTGAAAGACGTGAAAACTAAGCTGTATTCGTCATTAATTATCTTTGTCAAAAATCTGTGACTTAAACACCAAAAAAAATGTAGGCAGTAAATGTTTACTAAAATTGGTCTTCTTCCTGGTCGTATCCATATTGACTGATGCGCCTGGTTGGTGCTTGTTATCCGGGCACGAATGCACACTCGCCATCGATTCCTGTACATCGCATTCCACACCATATCATGAAACTTTTGTGACGGTTCCTCGCCTTGAAGCTAGTCAGTCCATCGGGCTGGGGATCAGCTACTTGATCTCTTGCCTTCAGTGCTACTAAGATATGCAAAGATGGCAACTGTGCTCCGGAAGTCAAAAGACGCATAGGGATAGTTAAAAATGCCATAAAAGAACAAGCAGAATATGGAAAAATCGTGGAATCTCAAGAAACACCAAAATGCGACTAGTTTTCTCGATTTTTATCCATGGAACCGAAACGTGGACCATCAAAAGCAGAGAAAAACAGCGAATCAATGCTTTTGAGATGTGGTGGAGAAGTATGCTGAGAATACCATGGAGAGCAAAGCGCACCAATCAGTCAATACTTTCGGACATGTAAAATTGGTACACAGTTCAATTACTCTCCTAACTTCGATTTAAGTATAGCTTTTACATTAAATAAATCTAAGTTTCCAAGGTTCCTTTCCTTTAGGATATAGTACCCAGGGGTAGCCAAAGGCTGATTTGTTGTGTGTGAAATTACAGGCTGCCAACCCGTGGTATTAATTGATACCAATCATTACTGTGTAGCCGGCCCTTATGGGTGGACCAAGGCACAAGAGACAAGCGAGAACCAAGTTGTCCAGATTTACCAAGCTTTATATAACTTGCCTTGTTGTACGTCTACGACCGGTTTAGCTCAGTGGGAGTAACATTGTCCGCGAAGCTCTGGTCTAGGCTTCAAATCCCGGTAACGGCAAATATTTGTCAAAGTCAGAGATTTTTATCGTGAACAACAATAGATGGTACACTATGTCCAATATGCCCAGCACAATCAGCCAGACTTGGCATACAATAAATGCACTTTCATATTGTGTGATGAGTGATGGATGTTTTTTTATGTATTTAAGTAAATTTACATTTAAATATATCGTCGTCTAGTACTTGTAACACAAGCTATACTGCGCTTACCATGGGACTAGTTCGATTTGTGTAAAAAAATGTCTTGTAATATTTATTTATGTGTCGGAGAAATGTTGAGAGTTAAATAAGATCCATTCCCCGATTTCCGATTGAGCTGAAATATTTATGCAAGTTGGGTGACAATGCAATATTATAATACCATCGAGCTGATCTGATGATGGAGCCGGAAGGTAGGTATAGAAACTCTATAATGAAGCTTGAACTTTTTAGAATCGTCTCGATCATTGACGGATTTTCTAAGAAAAATACAGTCAGCACAAAAAAAATTGACAGAAACTTATTTGGTAATTCTATCTACCTGGCTACTTTTTGCATTTTTTTCTGCTTTCTTTGTTTTTTTTTCCTATTTGCGTATACTTCTGGGACAGGCATTACAGGCTGCCAATCCTTGGTAATAATTGATACCAATCACTACAGCGCAGACGGCCCTTGAGGGTGGACCAAGACACGACAGGAAAGCCAAGATTTTTTAGGTACTTCTGTTTATCTGTCTACTCGATGCTTCGTTTGGGGTGTAATTAGTAAGACGTATGTATCTCTGTGTCCATGTATTTTGTGTCTTTCTGTGGCATCATGTAATAACTACTTTTAAACCGATGGACACATTTTATAAAAGTGTAATTTTAGTTATTTTGGCTGAAAGGTGACTTGATCGAGAGTGTTCAAGAAGACCGGTTCAGCTATTTGTAAATTATCAGCTTTTTTCTAGATATGTCGGGCGCATACAAAAAATCAAATACCTACAATATTTTCGATTCAGGGACCTTCAGATTGTTTAATTACCTTGAATGTACGGACACTTCATTTTTAGAACTTTACATTGGTATACTGCCTTCTCTATTTTTTCAAGTTCAACACCAACGGCCGGCCCTTGTACCAAGGAATCAGACAAACGCGAGAATGTTTTAATGTTTCTTTTGGCGCAGATCTCAGTCTGTTTAAAACCTATAAACTATCACATTTTGTTTAAACCGGTTTAGGCCGGTTTAACCGCTACATCCTATAACTTTCACCAGCTACCAAGGCTATTACGGGCCCTTACATAACATAAAACACATACACGCTGTGTTCAGGCTATATTTATATCCAGGAAGACGTATAGCCCAACGTCAAACGGCCGATAAAACGGCCATGGCAAGCGGTTGACTAAAGACGCGATAAATTACTGAATACCCACTAGAGGATAGCAAACTTAAGGCTTAAATATCGGCAATACACCCAGTCACATCCTAGTCTAAAAATCTGTGTACAAGCATTTTCTAAAAAGATTGATTGTCTGAAAAGTCTGATTACGGACGATAGTTTCACGTGATAATGTCACAAGACAATATTAATGAAAAATTGCATACTTTTATGAATTCACAAGCCGAACGTTTAGGCCGATCGTGCCTCTCTATCGCTTGTTCCGCTATCTCGCTTGCACGCTCGGCTCAAGCGGAACGTGCCAGCGGAACATGACAATAGTCATGTTTTTTCGTGCGTGCAGCCGGCGTTCATCGATTTATAAGACGTTATCACGCCAAAAATTTTTTTTTTGAGAATTTTGAATTTTGTCATACTCAGAATCGTTTTTACATTCGAAAAAGAAAACAAGTGTCAGAAAATCGTTTATGAAAACTATTTTTCTCAGTGTGTCACGTTCATTGAAATAAAATACAATGCAGAAGCAAGTTAACAGTGTTTTTTTTCGAAAATATCTTCAATGTAAGGATTTTTTTTCAGCGTCGCCCAGGCACCTGCAACACCAGAGGAGTCACAAGTGCGTGGCTTTGCAGGAGAGAGTACTCTCTTTTCTTGATGTCTCGAAGTCCCATCGGTTTGCAAATAGTCTAGAGAGTCTATAAGATCACTTACAATAAAAGATGAATAATGTTTAGCTATCGTATTTATCTTGCTGTCTCCCCCCCTCTCGTACCCTACGAAAGCTACTCGTGAATCGTGATTGTGTGACAAATACAAACTTTTCCGATAAAATACGATAGCAAAACGTTACTTTTCACTACATCCATATAAGCGAAATAAGGCGTATATCTCTTCTCAGCATATATCTGTTCACTGCTGGACATATGCCTCTTGCATGGATTTCCAATTAGCTCTTGATGCTGCGATTCTATTCCAGGTCGGCCTTTTCTTTTTGATGTCGTCCGACCATCTGGCTTGCGGTCTTCCAGCGCTTCTGCCACCCGTTCGAAGTCTCTAGTATAGCGCTCGCTGACATCCTGTCATCGTCTCTGCGACATATATGGCCGGCCCATTGCCACTTTAGTTGCGCAACCTTTTCACCGATGTCGGTGACTTTCATGCCTTGGCGAATGTCCCCGTTTCGTATTCTATCTCGCAGAGAGATTCCGAGCATTGAGCGTAAAAAGGCGTATATATTCACACATAAATACACACGTATTTAGTAATGAAGCAAGTTCAGTGCTGGGCAAAATGGCGTGAAAGTGAAGAGGCTTTTATTCAGCTGCGAGTGGATGTGGGCCGTGTGGATTGAATCGACTGCTTCAGCTATGAAACTAGGTATGTATGAATGAAAATAACGTATGAAAAGTTATTTGTTTCTACAAGTACCATACAAGATGAAACAATATCAATAAAACTAAGATTACAAATTAAAATCTTGCATACATATATGTAAGTAGCTTCAGCCCGCGACCTCGTCCGCCTTAAATTCGTTTATCTACTACTACTATTATCTCTTTCCCCGGGACTCAAACTATCTCCATACCAAATTTCATCAAGCGTGAAGAGGTAACAGACAGACACACTTTCGCATTTATAATATTAGTATGGATTTGCAGCCTAAAGACGACCACAGCTGGACAAAAGCCTCCCCCATGGTTCCCCACAACGATCGACTGGTCTTCCGCAACCCTCATCCGAAGGATTCCCGTGATCCTGACAAGATCTTCCGTCCATCTTGGTTAAGGTCTACCCACGGTGTGTCGACCGCGTCGCTACGCAAGAAGTTTGCCCCAACAGCCTATGCAAGCTTTTCGTAAACTTAAAAAAATATTAAATTAAATAATATTAGTGAAGTTCCCTCCCATATGGTTACGTAGGTAGGTAGGTTCCATCTCTATACTATTATAAAAAGTTGTAAATATGAAATGTCTGCACATTAAGAGTCCCCGGTAAGCTCGGTTCTACATACAAACGTAGTTACGCTCTCATTTTAAAACGACTAGCTTGTTTGCTCTGAAACTTTGTACTTAGAATAAGTTAAGGTATATGCAGGCCTGAAATTAGTTTATGTAGCTTCAGATACCATAGTAAAAAAAATACAGCGAATTTAAGTTTTTCATACACAACTTGTTTGTGCTGTATTTCCTTTGTTTTATAAACTGGTGCCATATATACAAATTACAAGCCTAGATATACCTCATGTCACTGTATATGCAAAGTTTCGGTACATTCCAACACGTAGTTTTAAAATGAGAACGAGACTCCGTTTGAATGGGAAGGTGAAATTCGGCAGAGCTTGCTGGGGACTCTTAAAGATATTTTCAAAAAAACATTTGTAACAAACTATTTGTATGTGTCGATGTGGCTTCATCACGCCAAATCGCCAGAACGGATTGCAACTATTTTTGGTACGCGGGTAGCTGGGTGTTCACAGATGGTTATAGGATCCTATTGGACACTACAGAAAATTAGAGAGGTTATGACTTTCTCCTCCGCGAACGACATCAGACAGAAAATGCTAAATTTTATCATTATATTCCCAACTGATTATGAAATGCGCTTTCAATTGGTATTATTGCTTAGAATTTAATTGAATAGAGCATTTTATGCACGGTTATTTCAATAAATAGAATGTTTAAAAATTACATCCAGTGCAGAGTGGAGTAATGAAGACGAGAATGAGTGGAGAAACGAATATGTCAGAAGTAGCTATAAAATCGCCCCCATCGATGAAAAAGTTTAAGAAAAACGTTTACGCTGGTATGGACATGTCATCAGACGACCTACAGACCACATGGTACGGGTGACCCTCGACATACCGACGACGAAGCGTGGGCGCGGAAGACCTCCGCCACCTGGCTAACGACGGTCCAAAAATACCTGAAACAAGCGGAAATAAACCCTGAAACAGCTCAGAATCTCTCAAAATGGAGGAAATTGACAAGGAGAGCCGACCCCAGATAATGGGAAAAGGCGCAGGCAGATGATGATGATGATGATGCAGAGTGGAGTATTGGCTCTAAATAAATAAAAATCAGCAGTAAATACATATCTGAACCTGCTTCTACCTTCCCTTTTCCTGCTTCACCCGCCAGCCTATTATTTTAATAGGGGTAGTACTTTGTAGTAAGTTTACTTCGTAGTAAACAACAAGTTATGGACGTCGTAAAGCTTACGGCATGTTTCGTCCACTAACGTACCTGTGAGCCTACCATGAGCTGAGTTTACGATCGGCGCTAGCGAGTATCTCGTATCGAGTCAGTGCACTTCTTTTGTACGCGCTAATAGTGCGAAAGAGGTGGACCGTCATCGAGCGCTCGATACTCGCTCGTGCTAAACTCATGGTAGGCGTACTGTTTCGTACAGACTCGACACGTGAATTGACCATCATGTTGTTTGTTATCATAATGCTTGTTTCAATTCAACTTCGTTTCGGTAACAGCATTATTGTTCCTATTCGAACGGCTGTGTACGAACTGTTTTCAATTCAAATCAGAAATGTCCAAAATTTTATTTTCGAAAATTCACTTTTATGGGTGCCCTGCCCGGGGGGTCTGCCTTGCCCGGCGGTTGCCTACAAATTCGTTAGCGGGAGAAAAAGAGTAATTTTTTTTCTTCAGCTTAGTCGGGTAATAAAAAGTGTAAAATAAATAAACTTTTAAACAAAAAAATAAAACCGACTCCAAAAAAACTAAAAAGTAAAAAATAACGCCATAATTCAGTTTCTTCAAATTACTTACAAGTAACCGTTTGTATACTCAATCTATTCAGTATATACAATTAATCTTATTTTGGCGTCGGTGCCATATAAAGAATGTGTAAAATATTGATAATTGACGATTTTAGTAAGTTGTGACACGATGGCACCGACTCCAAACATTAATTGTATATACTGTATAGATTGAGTATACAAACGGTTACTTGTAAGTAATTTGAAGAATCTGAATTATGGCGTTATTTTTTACTTTTTAGTTTTTTTGGAGTCGGTTTTATTTTTTTGTTTAAAAGTTTATTTATTTTACACTTTTTATTTAATCGTTACTTAAAAGTGTATCTCGTGACGATTCGAACAAGCCCAAACACGGCTAGGATACATTATTTTATTACATAGATCTGGTGCCTACCTTCCGGCTCCATCATCAAATCAGTTCGATGGTACCATTCTCATAAGGAACATTTAAATTTGTGACTATGAAGTTGCTTAGCTAAATTAATCAAGATATTTTGTCGCCACCCGTAAATCATTTATCATTGAGGAGTTCCGATGGCATTCTGTGGTCTTCTGCATCAGTTCCACTTCACCAATTTACACTTTCTGAATGCAAATGCTTATTATGTTTCTTATAATACCAAAATCGCTATATGTATGCCTACAATATTTGAGGAGTTCCTTCAATTCCTCATGGATTCCATCATCAGATCTTCACCAAAATTAAATGGGACCAACTAGAAAGTACCTTCTATAAAACCAAAAAACAATTTTTGAAATCGGTCAAATAGTCTTTGAGTAATCGGTGAACATCCATAAAAAAAAAAAAAAAAAACATTCCGTCGAATTGAGAACCTCCTCCTTTTTTTGAAAGTCGGTTAAAAATACCCTACAACCATTTGTGGATGTACAGCTTCTCCCATACCAAAATTAGTTGAAATTCGTAAAGAAAGCCGATTTGGCGTGATGAAGCCAACACGACATAAAATGTTTAGTAACATAGTAACTTTTCACTTGTATCATCATCATATTTCAATCTTTATTATTGATTGCGTTTTAAAAACATTTTCTTATTTTAGATTTATTTTCATCGCCATTATCAGCCAAAACACGTCCACTGCTGGACATATTAAACCTCCCGTATAGATTCCTACCACGACCGGCCCTGCATCTACTTCCAGCGAATAATTTTGGGTTGTAAAAAATTTGTCCAACCCAATTGGCTCATAACTTGCCTTACTGGAATCCTTTGAGCAGAGGATCCTAATACGAATTCCAATATTTAAAATGAGCTTAACGACCCGAATAATGTAATCATGACGTAACGCAAAATGAATCGGAACAAAAAAGGCCGATTGAACGCATCGTTCTCTATTTAATTTTATTGGAAAATAGCCTCGTTAAAAAACAATGATCATATCGAATGACCATGTAGCTGCCACCCCAGTATTGGATGGTAACTCGGTCTTCGAAGTTGTCGACGAATACGTCAATCTAGGACAAACAATCCAGTCAGACAGGTCCAACTTCGAGAAAGAGATCAATCGACGGATTCAACTCGGATGGGCTGCGTTTGGTCTCTGACTATGGGCCAGGAAGGAAGCTAAGAGTCACTCAGCGAGCTATGGAAAGGGCTATGCTCGGGATCTTTCTACAAAATCTAATCAGAAATGAGGAGATTTTTAAACGAAGCAAGGTCACTGACGTAGTAAGCAAACTGAAGTGGCAATGGGGAGCGCACATAGTTAAAGGATACATTTTGTCCGGCTACGCTTAAATAAAGAAGAAGCTTTATTTCTTATCCGCAAACACTGTTGCCCACCTTCTAGTCAAAAAGTCTCAAAGCTAATAATGTTCTATAACTGGCCTAAATACCCTTTAAAGGAAAGGTCTAATGCACGGCGAAAATGTAAGGGAGGCCCGAGAGACTTAGTGACGTGATTAAGTTATTACTTAGTAGCTTAAAGTTTATTGTGTCATTTAATAAGCTTTTAGAGCTTGCATTATGGTGGCAATGGGTTTCAATTAGCACTATAAATTGTTTTGTAAAATATGTACAGTAACCAAATCTAGATAAAAACTAAGTGACTAAAAATACCCTAATATCTACTTACTTAACATCTTAACCGACAAAAGATAAAGCTTATTGCTTTAAACGAGAATTTTTTGTATTCTTGTCTTGAAAAAAAACATAAATAAAGTTTTGTTTTCTAAGTAGATGAACCTAGAAAAAGAAAATATAGGTTTTGTCTCGAAAAAGACAACAAGACTCGGTTTCTCAGGTTAAGAGGTATAAAAAATCGCCCAGTACGAGTCGGATCGCGCATCGAGGATTCTGTACAAAATATACGCGTAAAACTGCCGTATCTAACAAAATTCAGTGTTAGCATAGCGATGCTCCTAAGCAAAATGTAGGCAGTGTGGGGTAATTTTGTATTGGAACGACAGACATACTGACAGAAATATTTTGAGGGTTGTGCTGTAAGAGCTACTTTCCAAATTTCAAGTTTCTAGAACAACTGGAAGTTCCCTATATCAAATCAAATCAAATCAAAATATTCTTTATTCAAGTAGGCCTAGTTACAAGCACTTTCGAAATGTCAGTTACATGAGAGTGAATGTTTGCTGGGAGAAATACAATATGATCCAACATTTGCTGCAAGGATTAGGGAAACCCAGAAAAACCTAGGTATAGGAAATAGGTTTTCCATGGACGGCATTTGTATAGCAATACCTTTTTAATGACTGTATCTTTGGATTGCGTTGATTTAAACATGGACGTTCATAGACGCATCAAGTTTCGACGCACCTTTTCAAAGCCGAGGAAAAATAAATTTTCTATACAGCTAATATACGAGCCGAAATGCAAACGTTTTTCAACAAGCATATACAAAGAAAAAACGTATGCATAATATAAGGGCTATTTGGAGAGTATTGCCGTTAATAAACAGAAATAACGACAAAAATAAACACAACGGACAACCAACATGGCGCATTTCATTTGTACTTTGTATGCAAATATTGCCGCAAGTTAAACTCACTGTTGTTTGCCGCAGAGAGAACAGAATAGGAGAGACCGGGGAAAGTTGACTCACGGGTTTTTTTTGTTACTTCAGAGTTGAGAAATGAACGATGAACAAAGGTTGGGCCTGGCAATCAGAAGGGTCACCAAGACTTGTAGTGAACCAGGATCAATCTTAACATTTTATTTGCAGAAAATGAGAATACCTATTGAATTTGAAGTAGATGAAGGTTGATAGATTCAGGCGTTACTTTGCTGAATTCCATATTAGATTAATTGATTATAGTTCCTTTGCTGTTCCACGAAATAGCGTCTTGGTTAGATGTGACAATAAATTATGCTCACATGCGCATAATTTTCATGCAAGTTCCACAAAAAAAAAACGCATGCAAACACAACAAAACACTATCAGAAAGTATAATCCTCGACACGTGTTTCGCCTCTCTACGAGGCATAATCAGGAGATGCAGGAGATGTTGCCGGTCCAACGTCCACCCGAGGAAATCGTTTTTCGAAGAGAGGCGAAACACGTGTCGAGGATTATACTGCCTGGTGGTGGTTTGTTGAATTTGCATGCGTATTTCTTTGTGGAAAGTGCATGAAAACATGTAGAGCAAACATTTTAGCACAATTTAATTCGGCGAAAAGCAAAGGAACTACAATCTATTAATCTAGATGAAGGTGTTATATGATTGTGTATGTGGGGGAGGGGTCTAAGAGTTTAACTATTACCTTTCCCCTTAAAATAAGGACTGGATGGGTTCCTAGGTTACATGAAGAAGGAGGGACTCCCGCTGATGCTGCAGCAGCGTTAACAGGCTAACCTATGTAGCTGGGATATAACAAACTGAATAAGTTCATCGACCGGTGTTGAAAGATCGCGAGAGTTTGATCTAGGAGGTAGATGGGTAATGTGTTTCAACCGCCGGTGCTTTTGTGATACGAAATATTCACAGATGCCATACAGTGTATCATGCGTCTTTGCGGGTTCATCACGCGGTGGTGGCGACAACGCCGCGTATTTGACGCATCAGCCGCGACTACAACTGGAAAGTCCTATAACGACATACAGTTAGTTGGCCCCAGGATACAGGATGACTTATTTTCTATCTTGATAAGATTTCGTCATCATAAATATGTGGTGTGGCTGATATTGAGAAGATGTATCGACAAATTCTTATCGACAATGAACAGCGTAGTTTTAGTAGGGGAGGTCAGACCCTTCGAAGCCCCACAAAATATATACCTTAAATACCGTAATATACGGAACATCTTCGGCACCGTTTCTTAGTACCCGTTGTCTCTTACAATTGTCACAGGAATCATCAGACGAACAAACGCGAGAAGCCATTGCCAGAGATTTTTACGTCGATGACTTTTTGTCAGGTTCGAATTCAATCAGTGATACTGTGGCACTATGTCATAAAGTGACAAGTACACTTAAAGGTGCCCAATTTCATTTGCGCAAGTGGCAGTCGAATAGCAAAGACATACTCGAAGCTGTTTGTGATAGTCCTTGCTTAAAGGAATGTGTAAACTTAAGTGAGAACCAGCTGTCAAAAACCTTAGGTCTTAATTGGAGATGCACTCAAGACAGTCTTACATTTAAAATAGACGTCACTTTACCTACTGTAATCACTAAAAGACACGTTCTTTCAGCCATAGCTCAGGTATTTGATCCTCTTGGCTAAGTCACGCCTTGCATAGTGCAAGCCAAGATTCTTATGCAGAGATTATGGATTAATAAATGCTCTTGGGATGAACCGCTCACAGGTGACATACTCACATCTTGGAAAAACTTTGTCACGACACTGCCTCGTTTAAATGATATTAATATACCTCGATGGATATTTTCGGATTCTCCCGTGTCCATTGAATTTCACATATTTACGGATGCCTCAGAGAAGGCATACGGAGTTTGTCTGTACGTCCGCTCCGTGGCCGGGGATGGTTCGGTGAGTGTTCTAAAAGCAAAGTAGCACTAATGAAAACTACAAGTATTGCTCGTCTTGAACTTTGCGGGGCTTTATTAGGATCAAGATTGTGTACTAAAGTCATAAATGCACTCACCCAGAAACCAGATCGCTATATCTTTTGGTGCGATTCAATGATTGTTTTGGGTTGGCTGACATCTTCTCCTTCTCTTTTGCGGCCTTTTGTTAAAAACCGCATATCTGAAATCCAAGATAGTTGTAGTACAGCTTCTTGGCGATATGTCCCTTCAAAGGAAAACCCCGCAGATATTGCGTCTAGAGGTCTAAGCGCTTACCTCATAACAAATTCATCCTTGTGATAGTCTGGTCCCACTTTCCTAAAATTGAACAATTCCCTCTGGCCAACAGCACCGAATTCTAAAAAAAATTCGGCGCTATCAGAAACATTAACAAACAAATCATTAATAATATGTTCCTCATCTAGCCTTTCGTCCTATAATCCTTTAGAAAACTTAATGAAAAATAAATCAAGTTATTCAAAATTACAGCGAGTACTCGCTTACACTTTAAGATTCATTCATAATTGTAAAAACACATGTAAAAAATCAACAGGTTCACTTACCTCTACTGAATTACATTCCGCTTCTATTTTGCTCATCCGCCAGTCCCAACAAGATAGTTTTCCTCATGAGTATGAACTGCTCAAATTAGGTAAGCCATTGCCGAATAAAAGCCGACTTAGCTAGTTGTCACCGTTCTTTGACTCAGGGCTTCTAAGAGTTGGAGGCCGACTTGTCAACTCATTTTATGATCACGGTGTCAAACATCCCATCATTATCTGTAGCAAACACCCTGTCACAAGACTACTTTTCACAATGTTTCATTTGCGCCTTCTTCATGCTCCTCCTCAGTTGCTCTTAGCAGCCATAAAACACAATTACTGGCCTCTGGGGGCAGAAACATAGCTAAACAAGTTGTCCATGCTTGTCTCAAATGTATTAAGCTGAAGGGCGAAACAGTACAACCGATAATGGGTAACTTGCCTAAAGAGAGATTACATTTAGAATATCCATTCTTTGAGACGGGCACTGATTACGCCGGACCAATTCTTTTAGCTGACGGTAAGGGCAGAGGGTGTAGGTTAGTTAAAGCTTACATTTGTATATTTGTTTGTTTGGCAACCAAGGCACTTCATTTGGAGCTTGTGTCAGATTTAACCAAAGAGGCATTTATAGCAGCTCTAAGTCGATTCATAAATCGTCGTGGCAGGCCGAGAGTCATCTTCTCCGACAACGGCACAACCTCCGTTGGCACCTTCAATGAGCTCTCTAAATTGTTGCAACAAGATTTTGCTGCAGATATGGCCGATGCTCAAATAAACTTCTCCTTTATATCAGCATATACGCCTCACTTCAGAGGACTCTGGAAGTCAGCAGTAAAGTCCGTAAAGCACCATTTACGTAGAACTTTAGGCCTCGCACACCTCACGTATGAGGAAATGTCAACATGCTTAATTAATCATAATAATCATAATCATAATCATCATTTATTTGCAATAAACATTACCATGGGTTACATACACTTAGATCTAAATAAAGTGTTGGTAGGTTTACATGTTTAACCATATTTAATTGGTATGCAAAATAATATAGGTCGCAACATAATCTTAATCGGCTAGCAGTTTAATTGTATTTCAATATTAATTTTAACTTTATTATCACTTACTATGCTACTATGTAATATCGAAGCAATATTAAATTCACGCCCTCTTACACCTCTTTCAAGTGATCCTTCTGATCTGACCCCTTTAACTCCAGCTCATTTTTTAATTGGAAGGTCTCTCTTGTTCTTGCCTAACCCTCAAGTCACTGACCAGAAGATCACCTCACTTCAACGGTTTCAGCGCATCGAGTTCCTAAAGCAACATTTCTGGAATAGTTTCTCCAATGAGTATATTTCCGAACTACAACAGAGGATGAAATGGCGCAGCTCTAAGGGAAAGTTGGAGATTGGAACCATGGTGATCGTCAAGGACAAAAATCTCCCCCCTCTCATGTGGCTTCATGGACGCATCGTCAAGGTCTTACCAGGCAGAGATGGCGTAGCCCGGGTGGCGGACATCAAGACCAAGATAGGAATCATTTGTAGGGCATTTAATATAATTTGTCCATTGCCCATTCACAGTCTTGAAGACCCAAGCTCTTCAACGCGGGGAGTACATGGTGGCAACAACGCCGCCGGTGCAGCACAATAATGTTCGGGCAGCAACAACTTCAAGGCTAACCGGTCCGGTTCCGTACCGTGAGCCGATAGGCCGCGCGGGTGCGCGGCCAACTCCATCTACGGACGCGCTTCGCAATACACGACCCATTGTCCGTGCCGCGACCTAACTAAATCTTGTAACGCTTTAAGAATAGATATAATATACAGTCCACTCATTGTTTAATTCCATAGTTTAGTTCTCCTTCTCGTACAAATAAGGCACTAGACGTAACACGCGGGTCGGATAGACTTCAGCTAGTTTAACCGACTTCAAAAAAGAAAAGGAGGCTCTCAATTTGTCGGAACTTGACTCTCGAGTCGGTTTTTGGGTACACCGGGTACACGGGTAGTTGAGCATCCACATATGGTTGTAGGATACTTTTTACCTGACGATAATGTAGCAAAATATATGGTAAAGACTTTTTTCTTCCACGAATGAAACTCCTTCGAGTAATAAATGATTTAGTTTTCAGATTGTGCTATTTGCTCAAAATCTAAGTGTTCAAAGCGAAGTAGACTGATGATGAGTTTCTGGCGGCGTTTCATCTCGCCAGATATGAAATAGGGTTGTTGACTAATCTCAAAATTTGTAAGAAATATAAGATCCTGATAAAACAAGCAAAATAATGAACTGAGTCAAAATGTTGAGTTCGATATTTGTTGTCGATAGTTTTGATTGATTTGATTTGATTTGATTTGATACCTTACGTGTAGTTCGTTTTATGAGCATTTAAAGTTGGACGGGAAAGTCCTTTTTTAAAATATGAAACTACAAGCTTCTGCCCGCAACATCGTCGGCCTTAAATTCGTTTATCGCGGATAATGGTATTTGTCCGGGATAAAAAGTAGCCTATGTCCTTCCCCGGGACTCAAATTTCTCCATTCCGAATTTCATCCAAATCGGTTCAGCGGTATAAGCGTGAAGAGGTAACATACAGACAGACAGACACACTTTCGCATTTATAATATTAAGTATGGATTAAAAACTTATAATACCATTGAATAACCCATAAAACGTTAACGTTTGTTATTAAACTATTTTGATAAACCAAATTTTAACATAGCTGCAGAACCAAGTTCTTAATTTCCCCATATAAGGTAGGAAGGTGTGACGTCACGCCTTCCTAGGGTTTAGTATGGAGCGTTTTCGGGAAAGTCCAAAAGTGTGATTGAAACGTTGTTATACCTCGTGGAGTTTTTATGAGTTTGAAGAAGTTTTTTCACGAGCATTTCTATTATTGAAAGGTCGTTCTATAACATACCATACAATAAAGTTGTCAACATCCCTATTATCGAAGTGCTGGTAGGTTTTGAATAAAAGTATCCGATTGGTTCATGCAATAAAATTAGTTTCATTTTACTTGTAAGTATCTCAGATTTTGTGTACTTCGTGGCATAATGTGCTTTAGGCTCGTGTAAAATAATCTTCTATGGGTCGAACAAGTACAACTTAGTATTTAACACTAAGATTTTAAGCGATATAAAGGAAAAAACCCACCCAAGTGCGAGTCGGACTCGCGCACCGAGGGTTCCGTACAAAATATAGGCTACAAGCGGCCGTATCTAGGAAAATCCAGTCTTAGCAGAGCCCTACTGTACGCTGTGTTCGATCATTTTATATTGGTTACGTACATAGACACACACAAAATTATACTATTTTATGGTTATCAATTCGGTTGTTTTTTTTTAATTTTTTTTTGTATATGTTATAGCGCCAACAGGAAATTCATCATCTGTGAAAATTTCAACTGTCTGACTATCACGGCGCGTTTCATGAGATACAGCCTGGTGACAGACGGACAGCAGTAGGTAGTAGGCGTCTAAGTAATGGGGTGCTGTTTTAACCTTTGGGTACGGAATAACCCTAATATTTTTTTTTGTAGCCAATAGGCTTCAATAGGTATATGTCCATTTTTCAGGGGCCCATCTCGTCAGTGTGTTAGAGCCTAGCATTTTTCTAATTAACTTTGCCTCCTATCCTGCTATTGTCTCCTGAGTTACTAAACAGTGTTACAACAACGAAAAGTTGATCCAGCCTTTATATATGTATATTTTTACTGTATCAATAGTTTGCTCTCTCTACAGCTGGCCCAGTTGTGAATGCGAACGGCACTAGTCGCAACAAACGTATTGTGGATGCATCGACAGACAAATCGCTACAATGAGCCCATTGAATCACGGCGAGTCTTCGGGATTAACGAGAAACTTGTGAAAGAAAACGGGACACTTGGAACTTGGTATTTTCATTTTTATATGATACAGTTGATAGATTCAGGCGTTACGTTACGGAATTCCATTTTAGATTAATGGATTATAATTCCTTTGCTGTTCCGCGAAATAATGTCTTGGTTAGATGTGACAATAAATTGTGCTCACATGCGCATATTTTCAGATTCCACAAAAAAAAATACGCATGCAAATACAACAAACCACCACCAGACAGTATAATCCTCTTTAATCACTTTTCTACACTGTTTTAAACATGTGTTTTAAAATGTTACTTATTTATAGTGGACAAGCGGTTGCGGTTTCGGAACGTGCTATCCGATTCCGAAAGCATCCTTTCCCAAAACACCCGTTCCGAAAGAATCAAATTGATAATATATGTAAGAAATTGAATCGATTTTCATACCTCCTATATGATTTAAGAAAATTGTGAGCGAACCGATAGTTTTAACGGCCTATCAGGCCTATGTAACGTTGACGCTAAGATATGGTATCATGTTCTGGGCAAACTCCGTTGAAAGAGATGTCGCATTTAAAGCACTAAAAAGGCGCATCAGATCACTAAGTGGACTTAAGCAACAAGATTCATGTAAACCATATTTTATAAAATTAAGCATACTAACTCTTCCTTGTTTATATATTTTTGAAACTGTAATTTTTGTGAAAGGTAATTTGCATTTGTTTAAAAATTTTAGAAGTGTACGTCTTAGAAATAAAATAAGTTCAATGCCTTCCAAAACAGCGTTTTACAGGAAAAGTGTACTTGGTATGGCTCCAAAAATGTACAACAATGTTCCAAATCACATATCTAGTATAGAGGATATAACAACGTTCAAAAGTAAATTGTTTAAATTTTTAGTGGACAAAGCATATTATTTGGTTAATGAATTTTTGTCAGACTGCAATTAATGGCAACTGTTCACCCCGTAGTGACAGTCCATTAATACCTAAAATTTGTATGCCTTGCGGCCCAACATGGTGATGTCGCTTTTATATTATAAGATCTGTGCTTATGTACAATTTTACCCGTGTTGAACAAATAAACTTTTTGTATTTGTATTTTGTATTTGAAACAAGTCTTTTTAATTTACCGTACTCCAAAAGAGCCGTTTCTCATAACATCTGTATGCCAAAATACCCATGTGCATCCATATGGCAAAACATCAGTTTCTCATGACATCCGCATGCCCAAAAGACTCGTAACATCTATATCCCATCCTAAAATAGATAATTTTCATAGCATCCATATGCCAAAAGATCCGTTTCTTATGACCCCAGAACGGAAATCTGGTTTCAACTTTAATAACCATTCAAAGACTTACAATGCGCGACAGGTACTGATGTTTTAGGATCGGGTGTTTTGGGAAATTTATATGAAACCAAACATATTTTTTGGGGTAAACACATTCACACAAACGGATAATTTAGGAAACGGTAGTAATCGGAGTGGTCGTTTCGGGATTAGGCGTGTAATGTATCTCTTGGGAATATTACATTGTGGGAAACACATACAGGTGATCAATCCAAATGGGTCAGTATGGAGAAGTCGGAAACTATGAGAGATAGCGAAATCTGTTCCTAGGAACCATGGCGTCGATTTTAGATTTAACAATAATGGCATTCAATTTTTTTTAACTCATACATAACCGGGAATCGAACCTGGTCAAAATCTCTGTAAACAATGTTATACATTTAGCAAATTATTGTTGATGGTGTGAGTCATAAGTCACAAGGGACGCATATTTAATGGAATCTTGTTCAAACAATTAAAAGGAAAACTCAAAAATAAGATACTTGTTTTGTTTAGGTAAATGTTCAAAAATTAGCCGTTTTCCTGGATGCAAAGATTAATTCTCTCTAGATTTAAAGAAAAATTTGAATGCCATTATTATTAAATTTAAAATCGACGCCATGGTTCCTCAGAACAGAGTTCGCTATCTCTCTTAGTTTCTGAGTTCTCCTTACTGACCCATTTGGATTGATCACCCTGTATATCGGGAAACGGATTATTAAGGAAACGGTAGGGATGGGAACGGATGTTTATGGAAGCGGACAGAACGGTCCGAAAGGGTGGTTGAGTCCACTTCACTCGTCCTCATCCATGTAGTCCAATAGACCGATATTTATAACATGAGTAGAAACAGCTTTTTAGTAACGTTTGCTGTCAATATCAGCCAGCGCCATCAATCAAATCATATGAAAAATGTTGCACATCGCTATGTAACTCTTTCTAGGTCATTTCACGTTGAGCTTCACAAACATGAACAGAGACAGGTATCTTGCTGACACAGCATTGAATGTATTAAAGCGGTGACTTAGTGAAACATCGCAGGGCTTTAAAATTGTAACGCGTCGGGGCGTTTTCATTTAAATAATGTACCATTAAGTAGAGGTTTTCGGTTGCCATGAAACTGATTAGTGACAAATAGCATATATTTTGATGGAAAAACTGACAGGTAAAAGCTATTTAAAGCATTCGAGTTCCATCTAACAGTAAAATATAAAATCACCGATGGTTATTGCTCCTCGTATGTGACAACTATTTCTTTGCCTTTGAAAAAATTACTTAAATCTCATAAAAAATCCTCGAAATATAACAAAGTTAAAATCACATTTGCAGAATTTCCCAAAACATGTCTCATGCTAAATCCTACGAACTTGTGACTTCACACGTTCCTTATTGCATTGGGGAAATTAAGAACTTTCTTGTGCAGCTATATTAAAACTTGCGTTTTTCGAAACGGTTCCATAACAAGAGGTACCAATCATTTAATTATTCAATGGTATTATTAATTATTAATATTTTCATTCTAAAAATTGACTTTTCCACCCAACCCATCTTTAAAGGCTTATAAAACAAGCTACACGTAAGGTATCGAACTGAAAATCTTAACGAAGTGCTTTTATTTTGCTTGTTTTATCAGGATGTGAAATATTTTTTACAAATTTTGAAATCAGGCAACATAGGTATTTTACTAAATAGGGCTGAAATGTCACCTATTCAATATGCGTCCCGTACTTAATCATATGTCACGTTTAGTAAAGCTCGCTGTAACGCCAGTCGTCACGAGGTCGCAGCCCTGTTCAGTCGATTATGTAAAATAGCACCGCTATCTTGAGGAGTTAGTGGTAAAGTGTAATATAAAACATTATATATAATTTCTGAATTTTACGAAATCATCAATCTTTTCTACTTCTTTTTCTAAGCCGTTCACTTTTAACAGAGCAGTCATCATGGACAGTCAAGGTATCTCTTGATAGGTCAAAAACTTTTTCGAAAAGCACGCACACACGCACGCACGCACACGTTAGTAATAGTATTCAACGTTTACATTTTTAACTGGTCATTAACTTTCTCAGTACAGTGTAATTTCTCTTTCACTGGTTTTACACAATCATATGCAACATCTAGTATGCTAGCTGTGACCCAGCAGTTACTAGGTAGGTACAACATATCGTATTCACTTCTATATTGCCTTTTATTCAGAAAACATACGCTACTAACTGTTTGTGCCTTCTCGTTATCCATTTATTTATTGGTTTAAGATTAATTATTGGTATTTCAGTTGTAATTCCATGAATACACCCCTTCACTGTCCCCTAAATAATCAATGTAACGTTTAGTAAGCTCTCTGGTCAAATCTTTTACAGAGTCATACAAGTATACTATATCGTTTCAAGTCCATTCAGTACTGTGAAGATTCCTACACTGTCCTCTACATAATCATAATGTAACGTTTAGTAAACTCGCTGTGACCCAGTAGCCATGAGGCCGCAGCCGCGTCCGGGCGATTATGTGTAATATCACCGATATCTGGTAGTATATTTATTTAGAGTAATATTAAAAACAGTGTCACACAGTGAACCAAGTTAATTCTTCACTGTCCACTATGTAATCATATGTGATATAAAGTTTAGTAATCTGGCTGTAAACTAGTAGTTACGAGGTCGCAGCCGTGTCCGAGCGATTACGTGAAATTTTACCTCAGTCGAAGCACTTTTATTCGATTACTAGATTTTATAAAGTCATAAAGGTTTTACAGAATCATACAAGTATAGTATATCGTTTCAAGTCCATTCAGCACTGTGATTTCTTCACTGTCCCCTACATAACCATATGCAACGTTTAGTTAACTCGCTGTGACCCAGTAGCCATGAGGTCGTAGCCGCGTCCGGGCGATTACGTGAAATATCACCGCTATCTCGAAGTATATTTATTCAGCAATGTTAGCAGTGTTACGGTAATGGCTACCAGTGCAAGGGTATATTTTACTTGGATTTAAAATGAATTTAATAATTTAAAGCAAAAGACTGGTTGGGGAATGGGTAATACTGTAATGTACTTAAATCTAATGTTGGTAAATGAATTTTAAACTTCATTGAAGCTGTCTATTTGAAATTTGATTTTACACTCAATTATCCACGGGTGATCGTAAAATTGGTAGGACTTTTGTAGCGAGGAACATATCATATCATATCATTTATTGCGTATCATGTTCATTTTACAATGGATGGTAAGGTAGTTATTATGTAGGTACATGAGACCATGTTAGGGCATTGCTGGGATTCTGGGATCTATTGGCACTCTACCAGGATCCTTGGGATCCTGGTAGAATGCCAATAGATGTGTTAAATTTTAACCAAAATAATGGATTACGCTCACTGCTGACAATATTACGTAGGTTTATTTAATCTTTTAAATTGGTATATTCCACATCTATAGCATAATATCATACCACTAATTATCACATTCTTATTGTTAATGGACAGCAGGTAACCTTCTCAATGTTTTTGAGTAAAAATGTGGGATGATTCCTCAAGTTCCTCCGAAATTGTGCTATATTACATAAAACGAGCAGTTTTCTATAGTTTGAAGGTTATGATTGAGTCCCAGTCTGAGTCCATTTTAAAGTTTTAGATTATTTTGAGGCCTACAGCGTTAATCTATGCTGTCATGAGGTTCGAACCCGTCTCACCGATCAATTCCAACCAAATCAACTTGGCTTTGGCGTCAGAGGTGGATGCGAGGCAGCGGTTCACGCCACCCGAACTTTCCTGGAAAAATCCGATTATGATCTAGTAGTAAAATTAGACGTAAAACACGCTTTTAATTCGGTTTATAGGAGTACACTCTTAAGTGAAATTCATAAAGAACTACCTGAGATTTTCGGATACTTATGGCAATATTACGGAACGTCATCAAAATTAATGTTTGGCAACAAAGAAATCTCCTCTAGCGTCGGTTGCAAGCAGGGAGACCCGCTCGGGCCCGTTATTTTCAGCCTCGCTATCAACCCCGTCATCAAACACCTCACGTCAGACTTAAATATCTGGTACCTGGACGACGGCACCATAGGAGGGAACGCGTCTTCAGTTCTAAACGATCTCAAAACCGCCATCAACCGCTTCACTGAGATAGGCCTTTCATTAAATTTTGACAAGTGTGAAACGTTCATCTCCGAGAAACTGTCAGTCAGCACACGATCAGATATTATAGAAAATTTAAATCACGTTGCACCTAACATCACCATACTATCCCGCAAGACTCTCACCTTACTCGGAGCTCCAATCTTCGAAGACGCTATTCCCTTTGCTGTCACTTCAAAATTAAACCATTTCCATGACTCCTCCGACTTACTCTTCACAATCAACCCACACATTGCCATATACATTTTACGGTTGTGCCTTTTTTCACCAAAATTCCTGTATATTTTACGCTGCAGCCTTATTTGGAAATACCCCAATTTGACTGCCCCGATAGATGAGCTTTTGAAAGAAACCATAGAAAAAATTCTAATTTTTAAAAAAGCAATTACGAGTTTGCGGCACTTGCGGTCGAAACCTTTGGGCCATGGTCATCCGACACCAAAAAATTAGCAAAGAAGTATCGGACAAGCTCATCGGCGTTTCCGTCGATATTAGAGCTGGGTCTTACTTCGCTTAACGCCTCAGCCTGGCGATCCAGAGAGGGAATGCGGCCAGCGTTCTGGGAACAATTCCCCGGGCAGAGGTCCGACACAGGGGGACCCATCAGTTTTTTTTTAAAGTTAAATTACTATTATAAGTTTTTATATCACTACAACGTTTGAATATTTCCTCTAGCCCAATCCATTTTACGAATTATTCATTCATGCAAAATTCACATTTTAGCTTATGTGTGATCTATTCTGGTCATGCTGAAGGCGTATAATGACGTAAAATTAAAATCGACCAAGATATACGCATGATATAGGCATTTTAAACTACTAATTAGTCAGCAATTTGACAGAGAGGTCCGACATGTACTGTTACGTCATAGAGCACTCCGGCCATATAAACTCCATATTAAATTTTGTTTCGCTAGATTTTGATGGCTTATATCTTGGTTATTTTTATAGTTATTCGAAAAATATTTTTTGTATACTATTTGTTACATGAATGAGTGTTAAATTTAAATAAAAATTCAAGAATATTGCCCATTAGAGCACATTGTTTGAATACCTACATTGAAATTAGACAATAACTGCGTATTAGTAGGAACATAATCGGCAGAAGGGATTCATTGTGATCCGGATTTCCAGCCGGTTCGTGATTCGGCAAATTGAAAGCATAGATAGTACGGCTTTTCGGATGATTTCATTCGACGAAACAGATTTAAGCGTATGTTTACGTCAATAAATATTAATAAGCTTTTCAATAATAACCAGCGACTTTATCAAATGATAACCTAAGTTTAGGATAGGTGACATATTTTGTGTGTCAGACGTTTAAGATTAATCAAAATTAAATATGAATTAAAATCTTTAAATAAAGAAAGCGACATATACTCGTCAACGGAGGGGAAAAAGACATAACCCCCCTTTTCCCAGCGTAGTTAAGTAAAATATTCTGTAGCCGTCTGTGAATTACCTGCTAGCCATGTAGCAAAAACTTTTTTTTTTAATCAATGACCTTCAAATAGTCCGTTTAATTTTTTTTTACAGCTACATAATAGGATAACAATAGCACACCCTGAGAAATGTTAATTATAATATGAATAAAGATGTAACAAAATCTGCAATCAATGACTGTTAATAACATAATTTTTGTGACAGGCTTTTATTGCCGACTGTACTTTTCGATGAAAACCCGTCAACTACTCTTTGAGACTATTCTAAAGATCCCGAACTCTCCATATCGCAGCAAATGTTGGATCATATTGTATTTCTCCCAGCAAACATTCACTCTCATGTAACTGACATTTCGAAAGTGCCTGTAACTAGGCTTACTTGAATAAATAATATTTTGATTTGATTTGATTTGATTTGATTATCATGGTTTCTATGACCAACTTCCAACTCCATCATCAGATCAACTCGATATTACCTATCATAATATTTCATTGTCATCGAAAATAAGCATACTTAACTTTAGCTCAATCGGAACCAGAGAAGAGATCCTTCGTTAAAGCTGAACGTAATAAAAGCTACGTACTACGAACGTAAATTACATTCCCAGACAACTAGGGTCCATAGACTGTTAGTACAAGAATCACAGCTATATTAGTACCTTAATAACAAAACTTAATGTAACTCGACAACTACCTAGTGCCATCTAGGTCACCGAGGCGCGAATAACAACAAATCCTAATAATAATAAGTTTCTGCAAAAAAAAAAAAAAAAATTGTGTGTTAAGCTTTTATTGCCGACTGTACTTTTCTTTGAATATCCATCAACTACTCACCGAGACGATTCTAAAGAGCCCGAACTTGGTAGTATTGACTTATTTTATTACAGAGTTCCTATGACCACCTTCCTGCCCCATCATCAGATCAGCTCGATGGTATCATACTATTGCATTGTTATAAGGTGGGTCTACGCTAGACGAACCGAGCACGATTGAAGCATAAGCGGAGCCGTTCTCGGCTTCGTCGGTCGCGGCGTCAAGTGTGGAAGTACAACGAACCTACAACGATCACTGTCCTCGAACGCACTGCGAGCGCGAAGCGAATCCCTTTGTGTTCGTCAAAAAACCGACCACAGGCGGAACGCAGCCGAGCACGAACGAAATGCTCGCAGCGTGCTCGTTCGAGGCTTGTAAGTCGGTCCACACTAGACGAATTGTGTTCGGCTCGTGCTCGGCTCGTGCTCGGTTCGCCTATCGTAGACCCACCTATAGAATTTACATAAGTATGCAAAATTTTAGCTCAATTGAAAACCGGAGAGTAGGTCAAATTTAACTTGCAAGATTCTATCCAAACATACATATAACATTGCAAGTTAAAGAAAAGCTTGTAAAACAGGAGTTAAAAGCCCTTTGAAGCCACTTAAAAACTAATTGCATAATCACCTTATCTTAGAAACTTCTTAATCCCTTTCAATTCAATTTATTGACGACCCTTATTGGGAGATATTTTCGGTTTGATCATTGTATTTTCGTTCTTATGTATTTACCTGGCCTTTGAGATTTTATCGTTAATGTTCTCATTTTTTTCTTATTAATTTATCATTTTCTTTTTGTTTTAATTGGCAACATTGTCTGTTTCAGTCTGGATTTTATATTTTTTCCAAATACTATGATATGTGAACTCCGAATCTACAATTAGTTTATTTTTACATATCCTCATCATCATAATTTTTGGCTTAAATATAATTCCTTAAACACTCGCCGTGATGTTGGTACTGTTACATCGTATGAATACATTATACTGTGGTCTACATTATATTATTTAGTAAGAAAAAAGTTAAAATCGTTGAATTGACAGCTACTTAATTTATGTCAACCAAAGTAGAATATATTGCGAAGTTACTGTACAAATGTCACGTCAGGAGCTAAAAAAATATATCCACTAAAAGATTCGTTATAAAAATTGATATTTGTAGATTTTGAGTTCTATATAACGCACACTATCGGGAAAAAAATACAAACCTCTGGGAAACTTAATGTTCCCATCAGGGCTTTAAATTATGAGATAAAACAGAAGAAATATCAACAAGGATTCAAATCTAATTACCTGATATCGTCATCATACAATTGGGAACTAGAGCTTCCAATCCCGGGATTTGTAGTATGGTAGATCCCAGGATCTATCATATAAAAAAATCCCGATATTGGAAGCTCTAGTTCCCAATTGTATGATGACGATATCAGGTGATTAGATTTGAATCCTTGTTGATATTTCTTCTGTTTTATCTCATAATTTAGATTTATCTTATAATTCGTTCAAGGAAATCAGAAGGAAAAAAAGGAACATCGTGAAAAAACCTGCATATAGATGTATGAAGATATTCAAGGGTGACTTTACGTCTCCAATCTGCACTGGGCCAGCGTGGAGACTACAAGCTTGTAAGAAGAGAGGGCAATAGAGAGATCTCTCTCCAAACGGGTGATATACCTGGAACCGAAGTCCAAAGAGTTGGTCGAAAGTTGTCTTCAGGGCTTACCCTCATCTGGCATAAACTTTTTTGTCATAATCATCATTTGCCATAATGCATTTTTAGGGTTCCGTACCCAAAAGGTAAAACGGGACCCTATTATTAGTGATTAAATAGTAGACTCCGCTGTCCGTCCGTCCGTCTGTCACCCAGGCTGAACAGTTGAATTTTTCACAGATGTAATTCTAATATTTTCTTCTGTTTCCGCGATGTTTACTCATTTATATAAAACAATTTAACGGATTATATCGCGTATATTATCTTTTGAGTTCCCGACGTTTCGGAAGCTTTTCAGCTTTCCATGGTCACGGGTGGACTCAAATGAGATAATATACGCGATATAATCCGTTAAATTGTTTTATTTAGATGTATTTCTGTTGCCACTATAACAACAAATACTAAAAACAGTATAATTTTATGTCTCTCTGTCTATATCAGTAACCAACATAAAATTATCTAACGCCACGTACATTTTGCTTAGAAGTAGGGTTCTGCTAACACTGGATTTTCATAGATACGGCCGTTTGTAGCTTATATTTTGTATGGAATCGTCGGTGCGCGAGACCGGCCGGAGATTGGCTGGTTTTTTTTCTGAACAAAAAACTTTCAGGATTATTATAAAACAAACCTAACCTAATCCATTTAACAGGATGATGGTTTAAAAAGTACTGAAAAATCTACATTTTCAAAAAAAAATGCGTTATGCCAAATGATGATTATGAAAAATAAGTTTATGCCAGATGCAGATGACCCGGTATTTTTGCAACCGACTTAGAAGAGTTCATTAGCGCGATTCAGAACATGTCACAATTGACAGATGACAGAAGCTACGCCACAGACCATTCCCTTCAATGAGAGAAGGCCTATAGGTACCCCACTGTGGGACGATTCAGGCTGATGATGATAATGATCTTACAACCTTAAACTATTTTGATATGATCATTGTTGAGGTAGGAGCTACTGTGGCTGAAGAGTTGTAAATAAAACCAAAGTCGAAGATGTAATGAATATTTATTTGGAATTTTGACTCCTTTATATACAATTTCAAACACAAGAGAACACACACAAAATCACATAAAAAGGGTAGATTGGAACGAGGTAGGTTACATTTACCCTACACGAAATGGGTTTCGCGTGTACATATTTATGCTGCCACAATCATGATACTACTTTATAAAATCTTGACATAAGCTTATTTCTATTGCAATTTTTATCGTGCATTAAAATTATCCTATCTTTATCTTCACTCGATTGTAGCGGCCCATTATCCCACCGTGACACCTGTCAACAAAACTAGTTTAAACTGCTTCTAAAAGCTTTAAAAGGCTCTCCGTAAGTGCTCCTGTAATCCTGTTTACTTATCTTAAATTCTATTAAACCTTAGCGCATTAAAGCACTAGAGGTGGCAAGTCTGATCATTACCGAGTGTTAGAGTTTGTTTTTTCGACATCCAGATAATTGTAAGTATAACTTCGGCAATCAAACAAATAGGGCAGATGAGAGGAGAAACAAATAGGAGGGATGTAGCCTCGCTCTACATTTTCCATCGTTTTCTTGACGGACAATAGAACAATTACCTAAATTATCTTATAATCGTTCAGTTTTTTAGGGTTCAGTTTTTGAGGTGCCTCAAAAAGAAAAAACGAACCCCTTATAGGATCATTTTGTCTGTCTGTCCATCTGTATGTCTGTCTGTCAAGAGCTTTTTTTCAGGAACGAGTGGAGGTGTCAAGTTGAAATCATCATCAAATACTTATGTCTCAGATTCCTTGAAGCTATAAAAAAATCAAGCTTCTAAGTCATAGCAATCCAAAGATGCAGTCATTAAAAAAGGTATTTTCATACAAGTTGCCGTCTATAGAAAACCTATAGGGTATTTCCAGCTGTGCTAGAAACTTGTAATTGGGTATGAAGTCCCAACTCACAAAATAAATCCGAAAATCTTATTTTTTTATATCTGTCCATGTCAGTAACCAATATAAAATGACCGCACAACGCGTACATTTTGCTTAGGTTTAGGGCTCTGCTGACACTGGATTCCATAATACGGCCGTATTAACATATATTTTCTACGGAACCTTCGGTGCACGACTCCGACTCGCACTTGGCTGGTTTTTTTTCTTTTGAGATACGGCGCCACTGATATTTTACCGTATAACCTGACATGACATTTACTTTGACATAAGAGAATGTGCCCGTATGCCATCTGCAGTGGGTTTAATGCTCAAACAAGTTGGTACTTGTAACAAGAGCGGGTGCAATCCTGCTCGAAGGACCAAGTTTTCACTTTGTTTAAGAGTTACCTTTAAATTGTGTTAGGAGCGAGAGGCAATTATTTTAATGTAGTTCTTAAACTAACTTTGAAAAGAGTGTGAATGTGGTTGTTTTTCGAAAAACATATAGTGTTTGGAACTGTACGCAGCCAAGCCAAGTTTTGACTAAGGTGTAGAGTTTGTGAAGTTAGGGCTTTAGAGTTAAGGATCGTAGAGTTAGAAGCTTGGCTCTACATGAGATCTGACAACTTTTTGACAGTACGAGCTATTTGGTCTCGTCTTAGCAATATTTTACATGAACATGTTTTTGGTAGGATTTATTTTTATTCAACACATTCGCAACCGGGCAAAATTTTGAAGAATACCCCAGAAACTGACTGAACTCGCCGGGCGGGCTAAGACGTGCTACGCTAAGGTGCGTCCACACTTGTATCATTTGCTCGTATCCGATCACCGTGCCGTGGCATGACTGCGTATCGCGCTGCTTGGACGCTTGCTGTCGGCGCGCCGATCATGCCGTACTCGTCCGATATAACTGTGTGATATGCGTAGCAAAATGGATTTCGAGCGATCCGATCGGCGCAACGTCCAAACGCGTGATCGTCACACGCGATCATGCCACGCGACGATGATCTGATACGGGCAAATGATACAAATGTAGACGCACCTTTATGTTATTGTTTTTGTAAAGTGTGAAAAATTTGGTCAAGATCATACGAAAATGTTGGTTCAGGGCAGTCGTTTTGGAGATAAGTTAGTTTATAAATTTTTTTTTTTTTTTTTGTGACAGGCTTTGATTGCCGCCTGTACTTTTTTTACCCTTCAACTACTCATTGAGACTCGACGATCTAAAAAGCCCAAACTCGGTAGGAATGTGTAATTTAATTACAGAGTTCCTCTAATCAAATTCCGACTCCATCATCAGATCAGCTCGATGGTGTCATAATATTGTATTGTCACCTAACTTACATAAGTATGCCAACTTTTAGCTTAATCGAAAACTGGGAAATGGGTCAAATTCAACTTGCAGAATTCATGTACACTAAGTACATACAAATACATACGGACCTACTAAACACCTCGAAAAAAAATTTGGGAAGACCATTTTCTTGCAGTACGCGTCTTTTGTATTCCTAACTAGAAGGTGTCCAGCACAACTTTGTTCGCGGAGAAGAAAAATCATAACCCTCCTTTTTTTCGTTAGCGTAGTTGGGTAAAAAGTATCCTATAACCGGCGGATACCCTTGTGTACCCAAAATAAGTGAAATCCGTTTAGCCGATTTGGCGCGACAAAGCTACGACGACACATATAAATAAAAATATATATATATATATTTTCATTTACCTCCATCCGTATTTTTTTATATCTTCAATGTCCTGAAATATTTTTTTTTCATCTTTGTAATAGATATTTGACACCGTAATTCCAATAATTGACATGCCGTTTGTCACGTCTATTGCTACGCATTAAAGTTAAATGTCATGCCAATGACTGGGACATTTATCTTACATCAACAGCCTAAAATCACCGCCTACTGTAGCACGGCAATGATGACATTCCATGCACGTAAAGCTCTCAGAGCGGCTATATAACTCTTATAACCGTTTTACACCCCCGTTATTGGGCCAAAAAGCGCATAACGGCCACATTACGCCTTTACCGCAGCCATTAACATTTGGAGATCGATAAACTGGCTAAAGGGGCGGCTTATAAGCACTTAAACTATAACCTGATACTTATGAACTTAGAGCCATTAAAACATGAAATAAGCTCTTCAAAGTTGGACGGTACTAAAAACAGTTCACCGTTAATATTAAACTAAAAATTTGGGGAGCCAGTGATATTTATACATAATTTCCTGCTTTGCACGACTGAACTGTGGAATAAATTACCACCTGCAGTATTTCCGGACCGATACGACCTTCAAGCCTTCAAGAAAAGAGCCTTTCAAGTGGAAGTCCACTTGAAAGGCCGGCAACGCACTTGTGACTCCTCTGGTATTGCAGATGTCTATGGGCGATTGATCGCTTGCCATCAGGCGGTCCGTCTGCTCATTTGCTCCCTATAACATAAACAACGTACCATCGGTTAAATTGTAACACTGCGAGATTTCCTATATTAAAAAAAATAAATATATATTTATTTATTTTCAGATTCCTGAGATCCATAGATTGTTAGTTACAAAAACAAAAACTTAAAAACTATACTAGTAAACTATATTACCTTATCACTACTTATTTTTCGGTCGTATGACATGAAGGTCGGTGTATCCGCGAAGAATATCCGAATCCCACCTCTCTGGTATCATTTTCAGGATGCTATTTGAGCTCCACTTCATCTGCATCACAACAGATGCCGTCTTCTTTCGCACTATGGCATAAAAGTCCTATAAAACAACCTTTTTTAATAGGGATCCGTAGCCACAATAGCAAACGCGGAAGCCTTACATAGTTTCATCATATCCGTCCGTGTACCCGTATGTCACAGGCATTTTTCTCAAAAACTACAAAACGTATATTGATGAAATTTGGAGTATAGATATCTTGTATAAACCGCTACTTAGTTTGGTAGGTAAATAAAAAATAAAATATTTTTAGGGGGTGTACTTTATACATGTAACAGAAGCTGAAGAACATTTGTAATTTTAGTGCTTATAACTCTAAATTAAGTCCTCCCGTGATGTTTAGGTAAAAATAAAAAGTACTACCCATTCTGTCCTCTGATGTACTGGTATATGTAGAGTTAACCTAGATTGCGACTTCTGGGACACTCTGTATGCTATAATCTTATAATGTGACAGCGGCCAGGCGCCATTTTGCCACTAATCATTTCCGATTGGGCAGCCAGCACGCGGCTGGCTTCGAATTGCCACGCAATAACCAATCACCGACCAATGTTTACTAGAACTGCTTTCATTATTAAATGTTCATTGTATACTAGACGATGCCCGCAACTTCGTTCGCGGAGGAGATTAAGTCATAATCCCTCTTTTTTCTTCGGCGTATCCCCCTATCCGTGTACCAAAAATAGTTGAAATCCGCTTTACCGTTTTAGTGTGATGAAGGCATGACAGATGCAAACATAACAATTAATCCACATTTTTATTCTCTCTAATTCAGTCACCTCCATATTACAGTTTACAATCTTTTTTTTAACCGAATTCCAAAAAAAGGAGGAGGTTCTCAATTCCACGGAATGTTTTTCTTTTTATGGATGTTCACCGATTACTCGAACTATTTGACCGATTTCAAAAATTTATTTTTTGTTTTATAGGAGGTACTTTCAAGTTGGTCCTATATAATTATGGTGAAGATCTGATGATGCAATCCACAAGGAATTGAAGGAACTCCTCAACTATTGTAGGCATACATATGGCGATTGGTGAAGTGGAACTGATGAAGAAGGCCACAGAATGCCATCGGAACTCCTCAATGATAAATGATTTACGGGTGGCGATAAGATATCTTGATTAATTTAGCTAAGCAACTTCATAGTCACAAACTTAAATGTTCCTGATGAGAATGGTACCATCGAATTGATTTGATGATGGAGCCGGAAGGTAGGACCAGATCTATGTAATAAAATAATGTATCCTGGCCGTATTTGGGCTTGTTCGAATCGTCACGAGATATATATAAGTAACGAGTAACTAAAAAGTGTAAAATAAATAAACTTTTTAACAAAAAAATTAAATCGACTCCAAAAAAACCAAAAAGTAAAAAAATAACGCCATAATGCAGTTTCTTCAAATTACTTACAAGTAACCGTTTGTATACTCAATCTGTACAGTATATACAATTAATGTTATTTTGGAGTTGGTGCCATCGTGTCACAACTTACTAAAATCGTCAATTTTCAATATTTTACACATTCTTTATATGGCACCGACGCCAAAAGAAGATTAATTGTAGATACTGTATAGATTGAGTATACAAACGGTTACTTTTAAGTAAATTGAAGCAACTGAATTATGGCGTTATTTTTTTACTTTTTAGTTTTTTTGGAGTCGGATTAATTTTTTTGTTAAAAAGTTTTTAATTTCTTCAAAGTACTTTTCATTTTTACACCTTTATAATAGTGTATAAATCGTAACCCTACAAAAACTGATAAAAAATATGTATGACATCTACAATATTGGCCATCCTACATCCACTATCATAGGTGAATATTCCACAATCGTTTACTGAAATAAAACGGTTGATCCTAATTACATCTCCTGCATGAACCTCTATTCTATAATCTTAGTATGTGACGGGCGGGCAGGCGCCATTTTGCCACTAATCATTTCACGTTGAGCAGCTAGCACGCGATAGGCCGCGGATTACCACGCAATAACTTCTCCATCTCTCACCAACGTCCACTGGAAGAGATTTCATAAAAACCGGCAAAATGCGAGTTGACCTCACGCACATAAAGTTCCTTACCACCGTGCGTATAACAGTTTTCTTCTTCATTCTTTACAAGCTTCATATTAGGTTCACAATGTCAAACTATGTCAAAAACTTTGTAAACAAATCTTGCAAGTTTTTGACCCACTTTCCGGTTTCGGATTGAACTAAAGTTCGGCACGAGTAAGTTAATCTATACTATTATAAAGTTGTAAAAATGAAATGTCTGTACATTGAAAATATTTAAAAATACAAATTGTTACTAAAACGAAAAATATTTTTAATGGATTTTAATGTATGTTTGTTTGTTTGTATGTATCGTTGTGGCTTCATCACGCAAAATCGGCTAAACTGATTTCAACAATTTTTGGTACACGGGTAGCTGGGTATCTCCAGATGGTTATAGGATACTTTTTACCCGACTACGCTGAAGAAAAAACGAGGGATTATGACTTTTTCTCCTCCGCGAACGAAGTTGCGGGCATCTTCTAGTAAATTTATTTTAATATTAATAATTATTTATATTAATAAATTTTACACGAATCAAATTCTTACCCATAGTAAGCTCAATAAGCTTGTTGTATGAGTACTAGACGATGTCACATTTAATATATATATTTACTTCTATTCATAGAAAGCGTCTAAAACTCAAAGACAAATAATTATGATCGTCACACAAATATTTGCTCTGCCGGGATTGGAACCCACGACTTTCTGCTTCGAAGGCAACTCAGACAAAACCAGTCGTCAAGTTAGGTAACAAAACATTATTATAATACCATCGAGCTGATCTGATGATTACCGGCCGGAAGGTGGTCATAGGACCTCTGTAAAATGATAACGCAATTATACACAATTGATTAATTCAGGCGTTACTTTGCGAAATTTCATGTAAGTTTAATTGATTATAATTCCTTTGCTGTTCCGCAAACTTGTGTCTGGGTTAGATGTGACAATAAATTGTGCTCACATGCGCGTATTTTCATGCAGTTTCCACAACAGTTAATAAGCATGTGTGCACTTGATGCGTGTTTCGTCTCTGTACAAGGCATCATAAAGGTGCGTCCATGTCCTCCCGTGACCATGGAAAGCTGTAAAGCTTCCGAAACGTCGGGAACTAAAATGAGATAATATACGCGATATAATCCGTTAAATTGTTTTATTTCAAAATACTGAATGTTGAGTTTGTTTCGGCTTTGTGGGTCGGGCCGCGGAGCATTTCGACCGCCACTGCTTTTATGTAACAATTTACTGGTGAATAAAACGACAACCGCATCAGAGTTTTTGGCAAAAAAATTATCTAATTTCGTTACGTATGATGTAAAAAATTGGTTACATAAAAGTGCAGCGGTTGAAACGTTCCGCGGCCCGGCCCTTCTTCTCAACAGTGGTCTTGGGAAATGCCGTAGAGTTCCGCTTGTAAAAGTCCCCTTGCGGCCTACTTACAGAATAAAGATCATTATTTTCATTATAATTTCATTACTATGAATATAGCAAATAAAATACATAAATTTTAATCTGCAAGTCCAACAATTTTAACCATGCATTATGTATACCTACTTGCCTTTACTTTTAACTCTATGTAACAATTAGCCATACCCATTTCCACGTCAGTTTTCTTCCAAGAATGCATTCAGTTTGCGCTGAAATGCCAACGATTATTTCCTGAAACAACCTACCACAAATATACCTTAAAAGTAAGGGAATGTGGTTTTATGTCGGTTGTAGCGAAAAGAAATTTGTCGCGTGTTTTGTGAAGCATACTTAAATGCCTTAAGAAATAGGCTGAAGTGAGTAAGTATGAATAGATTGGCCACATTATTTTATTTTAGTATATTTGACACATTATTTTTGGTGACCAGTTGGGCAAGTGTTTTTAGGGTTCCGTACCCAAAGGGTAAAACGGGACCCTATTACTAAGACTCCGCTGTCTGTCTGTCCGTTTGTCATGAACGGTGATGGCTAGACAGTTGAAATTTTCACAGATGATGTATTTCTGTTGCCGCTATACCAACAAAATACTAAAATCATTATAATTTTATGTGTGTATGTCTACGTCAGTAACCGATATAAAATGATCGAACACCGCGTACATTTTGTTTAGGAGTAGGGCTCTGCTAACACTGGATTTCCATAGATACGGCCGTTTGTAGCGTATATTTTGTACGGAACACTCGGTGCGCGAGTCCCACTCACACTTAGCCGGTTTTTTTGCAATCATGTTCTTTACCTGTACTTTACTATGGACAACAGACTCTCAATAATGAATAACCTGTTTGCTTATAGAACACTAAGCATCTTAAAAGTATTAAGGTCAGTCGGGGTAAGAGAAACTACGGGGTAAGAAAAACGTTGTAAAAGTGATACTGAAAACTGACCTATTTGTCAATGGAAATAGAGATGGGCCAATTGTATGGATTCCCTTTCCCCACTTAATAAATTATGTTTCCCTTACCCCACTTGACCTTACATACTTTCTAAGCCTCCTTCTCTCTAGAGAGGTCGATTGGTGGTCAGCATCAAGATTGCATTTGGAACAGATGATCTGCCTCCACCGATTTTATCTAGAGCGTATCTTACGATCTTAAAGTATTTTGAGGACGACAAATCTTTCACTTGATCAGTACTCTTGTTTGTGAACAAGATCCTTCCGGTCCTTTCTCGACTCATTAAGAATACAGCAACGACCTAACTTGAACCAAGATAACGTTATCATGTTGGTATTCGTTTAAAAATAGAACGATTCGATCAAATCGCGCGGTACACTGACAAAGGTCAGTTGTCAGGAGTCGAACGATACACTCTATACAGACAAATCTATTGTGCATGCTTCCGCAGTTTCGTTTAATTTAAATAAATAATTAAATATTACGGAACAATTTTACACAAATCGAAATTGGCCCATGGGAATCGCAATAAGGCTTGTGTTATGGGTACTAGACGACGATATATTTACTTTCACTTCATTTATTTCCTTATACTACTTATATAAATCTGTTGTATTATTATCAGTAACATTTATGGCGCAGCGATAGTATAGTCTACGCTATAGCTTCTTGAGTCCTCGTGTCCTTTTAAAAGGACAAAATAAAATTGAGTTTTGAACACTGAAAAATTCAAGGTTTGTACAAATCACTCTCGGCGTCAAGAGGATTTAATATAGTTAATACTTGCTTCTGCCCGCGACTTCGTCCGCCTTAAATTCGTTTATGGCGGATAAGGGTATTTTTAATAAAAAGTAGCAGTAGTAGTTTTTAGTAAGTCCTTTCCCGGGAGTCAGGTTCAGATTCATTTTTAATTGCATAATACGCAATACAAGGTGTAACAAAAAATATTATAGCAACAGTATTAATCGAAAATCTCGCACATGCAAATGTTCAGCAGTAAAAATATTAATTAATCGCTCAAATATTAAAATTATATGAGCAGGATTATAATTCGATTATATAATATAAATTCATGAAAAAAACAAACATTAAAAGTACAGAAACATTAAAATAATCAGAATGCCATTGCTCATGTCAGGATGTATAATTAAAATTAAACAACAATGCAAAAATTGTCACACGTATAAAAAAAAATATTTTGATTATTAAAATGTCATAGTGATAAATTAAAAAACTCAGTTAAAATATAAAACAGTGAGTCATAAGCCATTTTTTTTTAAAGAAGAGCTAAACAATTCACCTTGAAGAACATTTAAGCTATCGGGCAATTTGTTGTACACTTGTATGCTCATGTTGTAGGCATTTTTTTATAGATATTCTTCCAACAACGAGGTTGATGGAGAAGGTTTAGGTAAGAATTTCTCTGATTTATACGAAAAACATTAGTGCGTAGCTCAAACTATCTCCATACCAAATTTCATCGAAATCGGTTGAGCGGTTTAAGCGTGAAGAGATAACAGACAGACAGACAGACACACTTTCGCATTTATAATATTAAGTATTGATAATATAAGTATATAGTATGGATTGGCGACAGTAACCTTGATTTAAACTTACACGATCTTCACTCATTATCACAACACAACGAAACAGGACTTAATCGCGTATAAATATGATTTATTTAATTACCTCTCGTTGGTAATTCTTCGATGTTTCGGACGTCGCGTTACGTCCATGGTCTCGAAGGAAACTTCCTTCCTTCCTTCCTTCGATTAAGCCCCGTTAATGACAGTAACCCTATTCCATTACTTCGGTTAAAATTTGGCACACGATCTGGTACAGCTATCATGGTATAGTGCCACAGGGCACCAAAAATGCTACTACGATCACTAATAATCATTTAAATTACTATATACATGACTCGCTAGCGTAACATGATTACCTTTCGTTTTGGTAAAGTCAAACTAAGACCCATCCTCATGTATGGCTGCGAAGCCTGGTCAATAACACTGAAAGAAGAAAGTCAGCTGCTGGTAGCGGAGAGAAGAGTTTTCCGTAAGATCCTGGGACCTGTCAAAAGAGATGATGGCACCTGGAGGATTCGAAGGAATGCAGAAATTGAGGAGTATGTGGCTGCACCTAATATCATCGGTGAAACAAAATCCCACAGACTTCGCTAGTTTGGCCACCTGCTAAGAATGGATGAAGATCGGGCTGCCAAGATGACATACTTGGGACGACCGTCTGGTCACCGTCCGGTGAGTCGGCCCAGGTATCGCTGGGGGGATAATGTGAAGACGGATCTGTGTCAGCTTTAAGTAGATAATTGGCAGGATGCTAAGCAGGATCAGGACAAGTGGCGTGTTCTCGTTTTGGACGCCAAGAACCATTTTGGTTCACTGAGTCATAATAGTTAGTTAAAACTAAGATAAATTTAGTACAAAGTTGCATTTTTGTGACAAGCTTGTTTTGCCGACTGTACTTTTCTTTGAACATTCGTTTACTACTCATCGTAACAATTCTAAAGAGCCCAAAATCGTGTCATTGAGTTATTTTACTAAAAAGTTTCTATGACCACCTACCATCCGGATCCATCTTCAGACCAGCTCAATGGTGTCACATACTGTATTGTCGCCTAACTTACATAAGTATGCTAAATTTTAGGAAACCGAGACATGGGTCAAATTTAACTTTTTTTTATGTTATAGGGGGAAAACGCGAGCAGACTGATCACCTGGTGGTAAGCGATCACTGTCACCTATAGACACCTGTTACACCAGAGGAGTCACAAGTGCGTTGCTGGCCGTTACTTGCAAGATTTGACCTAAACATAACTAGATACGTTGCAAGTTAAATAAAGGCTTGTAAAAAGGAGTTCTTAATTATTGAAAAGCTCACGAGGGAGAAAAACGAAAGACTTTACCACTTTTGATGTAAAACTAAGTACGCCACTTAAAATCCATTTTAATTATATAAAGGTCTCTCACCTAGTTGAAGAGTAATATACAGTATTCGATTGTACGAAACACACCACCTATCAGCCACGGACGTCCACAGCTGAACATAAGCCTTCCCTATAGTTGACCACAGGGTGCGATCGTGACTTAATAGTCCTATTTGGGACTGAATCTCTCGGCCGCATTCGCGACAAGTGTATGTATGCATCCCCAGGTGGACTGGGGTTGGCGGCCCGCTCGTGACGCCTCGTGCGTTTCTCCCTCGGCTTTCATGTGACTAACCGCTAATACTCGGCTTTCAAGTGACTATTAATAGGCCTTGTCATCTATTACAGATGATTTAAGCATGACCGCGACAGAACTTGCGTTCGTGACTTAATAGTCCTATTCGGGACTGAATCAGGTGGACGAGAGTTGGCGGCCCGCTCGTGACGCATCGTGCGTTTCTCTCTCGGCTTTCAAGTGACTAATCGCTAATACTCGGCTTCCAAGTGACTAATAATATGCCTTGTCATCTATTACAGATGATTTAAGCATCATCGCGACCGCGATAGCGCTTGCGCTCGTGATTTAATAGTCCTATTTGGGACTGAATCTCTCGGCCGCAATCGCGACAATTGTATGCACCCCCAAGTGGACGGGGTTGGCGGCCCGCTCGTGACGCCTCATGCGTTTGTCCCTCGGCTTTCAAGTGACTTACCGCTAACGTCATCAAAATGCGTGTGTAGCCTACTTATTCTTTGCCACATCACACGTGGCATGTTAGACGATTATGCTACAATCGTTGCCCATGAATCTGTGACCGTGACCTTTTCATGCACCAGTACAATAACTGGTAACAAACCCATGTTTCTGACTATATCATAAGGAACATTTGAATATGATTGTTTTGATTTGAATGCGGCCTTACCCGCTGATCGGAAATTCTAGTTTATGCAATCAGTGTTCAAACATGCTATCTGTTGACGCATACGTAACCTTTTGCTAGGTGGAAGGTCTCGCAGTGCATCAAAGCTATAGGTAAATTTGCAAGCACTAGCAGGAATGGATTGAATGAGAGAAATATGTAGATAACGTACACGGGGTGTGTAATGATCGTTATAAGAACTTTATATATATATTCACTGGAAATAACAACTTTCTATATAATTGCATTATGTGTAACGTTCAGTTCATTTCATTTCAATTTATTAATTGCATACACATGATCCTTAAAATCTAATTGCAAATTCCTTAGTATGGATATGTAGGTATATGTACCATATGTATTGCAATAAAGTAGATAGAGGCAGATCGAAATTTTATTATTCATTATCCTCAACCTAATATATCCTAATAATGATATTATAAACGTGTAAGCTCGTGCCGATGTATGTATGTTCCTCTTAATTTTAAAACTACGGTACGGATCACAACGCAACCTTCCAGTAATTTTGTTTATTAAGTACAAATGATGTTTTATACAACGTTACCAAATATAATGAATTTATGTTATAATATATTCATTTTTTTCATGAATTATTTTAGAGTTTGACTCTTGTCGGTGCAGTTCCTTTCAGTCCTTTATTCTTAATTTATTTATTTATTTATTATTCAAAAAAGTTACACAGCATTACAGTAAAACCAAGGCACTGTGATCTACAAAAAACAAAAACAAATAGAAAAACTTAAAAATTAATTTTATTTAATGCAAGTTCCTTATCTTCTTGATCCGTCACGACCCTTTCCATTTATCTGGTCTATATAGCTGATTCTAGGTCTTTCTCTTCCTATTCTTCCCTAAATTTTTCCCTCTATAATATTTTGTAGTAGATCATTGTGTCGTAATAAATGTCCTACCATTTTCCCTCGCCAAGTTTCTATACCTATATAATTATTTTTTCCTTTACCCTATCCAAAACCTCTCTCTTTTCAACAATATTAATTAAAAAGAGACTTCCGTTTGTAATACAAGTTACAAGCGTTTATGAAACGGGCCCCAGATCATAAATCCTCAGAACATTATAATTCAAATATAATACGCATGTTAGCAGTCATACTAAATTCTGTCTGTATTTATAATTAAAGGATACAATCTTTATACGTCTGTGTGTGTGGTAAATGAATATTTTTTTAGGATTCCGTAGCCAAAATGGCAAAAACGAAACCCTTATAGTTTTGTCATGTCCGTCCGTCCGTATGTCACAGGCATTTTACTCAAAAACTATTGATGAAATTTAGAACATAGGTGTCTCGTGTAAGCCGCTACTTACTTTGGTAGTTTAATAAAAAATATCACTTAGAGGTTTCTGAAAAAAAAAGATTTAGTGAATATTTTCGGAAATATTCGCTCCGAAAGTAGTAAAAACTGTGTCCCTCCCCTCTATTTTCTAAACGGTATGTTAAAAAAATATGAAAAAATTTACAAATATAAAGCGTCATAAATACTTCCAACGAAAATTGTTTTCAACATGATTGGACATACCATTTTTAAGTTATATATCGTATTTTTTTCATCTGTAGTGCATTTTTTTGTATAAACTGCTGCGGAACCCTATATTGAGCATGGTCCGACATGCTCTTGGTCGGTTTTTTCTTTTGTTTTAATTCTACTTCCCGAGTGAGCTTGAAGTATATTTAATTCACTTAAATAGACTCAGGTGCATATAGTTTAGTACACAGTTAATCGTACAATATCAAGCTTTTAATAAGTCTGAGTACCCCGACCCAACCATAATATCCCTACTTATACGGAACCGCCGTAAGTACCTTTAATTATGCCATCTTGAAAACCCGTCCGATACATTTCCGCAACCTTTTAACCATACTAAACCTCTTTCAATCACAACGTCTTACATCCACGTATTACCCAACTTAAATCCACTCTTCAAGCATATGTTTAAGCTTCAAATTTGCCTATAGCCTGCTCAACAAGGATCGTTCATATTCTAAATATTCTGACGCAAAAATCAGTGGACCCAAATGAATTTAACCTTTATTTTAAGGGCTGAAAGTCCATGTCTACCATCGATAAGTCATGAATGCAGTCACCTACGTATAACCTCAATTCCCTTTTCATAATAAGAGTCCCAAATCTAACAAATTCTAGTACAATCTGTGCGAATCAAATTGAGTTTTATTACAAGAAGTTAGTGGTTACGGTAACTGCAAAAGTTGCTCAATTACTTTGTTGACAAAAAAGCGGATAGTAGGACAATTAAGGCTTTTATGTAAACTAATATTGTAGTTAAGTGGGTGGTTGGCACCTATTTAGTAGCTCAATGATGTAATATAAAAAGAGGTAGATAAATTATCTACACGATAATCCACGTGTATATATAATATTGCAATAAGACACTAATCATAAATGCTTTTAGACGCTTTTATTGAGTACTTAGAAGACGCCTGCAAACTTCGTTCGCGGAGGAGAAAAAGTCATAACCCGTCGTTTTTTTTCAGCATAGTCGGATAAAAAGTATCCTATAACTACCTATACCCAGCTAATCGTGTACCAAAAAATATGGAAATCTGTTTAGCCGAATTTGCGTGATGAAGCCACAACGACACATACAAACATACAAACCAAAAAAAAAAAATCGTTTTAGTGACCTCCAAATAGTACGTAACAATCACTTTTTGAAAATATCTTCAATGTACAGACATTTCATTTTTACAAATTTATAATAGTATAGATTAGTGCAAAATCTCATTATGCATGTCGGCATTTTTGTTTATTTGACGCATAATCCATACTAATATTATAAATGCGAAAGTGTGTCTGTCTGTCTGTCTGTCTGTTACCCCTTCACGCTTAAACCGCTGAACCGATTTAGATGAAATTTGGTATGGAGATAGTTTGAGTCCCGAGGAAGGACATAGGCTACTTTTTATCCCGGAAAAATACGCTTATCCGTGTTAAATTAACATACCTGACGTACAAGAGCCAAGCAAAAAGAAAGTAGTAGTTGGGTGTATATTATAGTATTATAATAGATTTCCATTAGCTAGCAAGCAGCAAACAAAAACAAAAGTTAATAAACAACAATTTATTATACCTTTTACTTATTTATTCCACAAGAAAAATGAAGGGATACAAGGTTGTAATTATAGAAAGCAATAACTACCTTTGATTGCTTAGATAATTTAGCATGAAACTTATTATAACAATACAAATATTCCTCCATTTATTGTAACCGTAAGAATGTACTTGAATTGGTAATGCTTTTAAAATAAAAGCAATACTTTCCTTCATCACAGTTATCTACTAATAAATTAGAATGCACGTTGTACAATTTGCCAAATAACTATTTAATTTCAATCAAAACTCAATATAGCACTGATACAGTAACTAGGATATTTTATAACAACGTACACGCTAATAAGTTCTATTAAATACAATACACTGAAATAATTACACAAATTTGGTACTTAACTTATTTCTCGGCTGTTGCTCCACTCAAAATGGTGCCGATATCTGACAGACATCCACTTTTATAAACTATACCCCCATCTCCTTCCAATTTAATCACGGCGGGGGACGGAGAACAACATATCTCCGATACATCCGGTTAACGTAAAGATAAATCTAACAAATATATTTATGTCTATTAATCTCAATAATTCAATAATATTTTAAGGTATTTAATAAACATTTAATCACAGCAAATTTAGACAAAACAACTAATTTAGACAAAGCAATATTAATGCAATTACATTTCCGAAATATTCAGTCGGTTGGTTTATTTCATTTCACAAATATACTTACAAAGTTTGTTTTTATAATTAAATAAGAATGTAAGCCTAAGTATGTAATCAAAGCCAATAAAACACATCTACTACAATATTTTTTATATGGCAATTATTATGGTTACGTGTTTTACATTGAGGCGGGTAGTTAGCTTATTTATCTTCTACGAAATACTAAAAAGTGATCAGATTTAAAATTGTGAGATGGTAAGCATAATGACAACTTATTTATTGTATCTAACATCCGCGATAAACAAATTTAATTCGGACGAAGTCGCGGGCAGTAGCTAGTCCAATATATAACAAAGTACTCTGTGCGCGAGACTGAGTTAAGGTTTGCCAATTGGCGTAGTTTTGGTGTGCCATTTTCGGAGCCCGTATAACGTATCTACCTATTTTTAACCGACTTTCAAAAAAAGGAGGAGGTTCTCAATTCGACGGAATGTTTCCCGAAAAAAAAACACTCCTTTTTTTGGAAGTCGGTTAAAAAACAAAAGTCGGTGCCATCGTGTCACAACTTACTAAAATCGACAATTTTCAATTTTTTTTTCACTTTCTTTATATGGCACCGACGCCAAAATAAGATTAATTGTATATACTGTATAGATTAAGTATACAAACGGTTACTTGGAAGTAATTTGAAGAAACTGAATTATGGCGTTATTTTTTTACTTTTTAGTTTTCTTTGGAGTCGGTTTTATGTTTTTGTTAAAAAGTTTATCTTTATGTTATATCATTGTAGTAGCTGAATATTTTACTCCGTTTATAGGCTTTGATGCTACGCTAAAATGTCAGTTTGTTTCATTTTTGCTTTGACAGGCACAATAATGGCGCAGCGCAGCAACTTAATTATCTCCTATAACCATCTGTGGATGACCAGCTCTCTTCTTTTTAAGCATATGCTCTTTGCAGAGCTTTGCACAATCTTTCTCAAATTCCCTCTGGCCTCAGCCTATGAGCACATTCGTTAAAAGAAGCACTCGTCAGCGTCTTTATCTGAACAGTCCATCGCATAGCCGAGATCTAGAGCCGTCGACTCTGCCCTGCACAACCAGTCTCTCCACAGATTTTGGTCCTCTGCCGGTCACATGTCCAAAGTAGGTGAGGTTCTTTGTACGACAGCAGATAGTCTGTTTTTTATCTAGTTGTTCGAGGATACAGATATTGGTGCGGATGACCAGCTACCCGTGTACCAAAAATATTTGAATTCGTTAAGGCGTTCTAACATGATGAACAACACATACAAACATACAAAACATAAAACAAAAAATCCGATTCAGTGATTTCGAATAGTCCATTTTGCTTTTTTTATATCTTCAATGTACGTTCATTTCATTTTTACATCTTTATATTAGTATAGATAGAGGGTTATTATGAATAGCCGTAAGGTGCGACTCAAAGTCGTTGATTATGAATGATTTATTCTTCCAACGGTGACGAAGTTAAATTTCTGTGTCAAAGTCCCTTGCAAAGTTGAATAAATAATTGTAAGTAATAATTGGGAACATTAAGTTTCCCAAACGTTACGTGGGAAACGTTTTTTCCCGATAGTATACGTTATTTAGACTCAGAATCTATAGACGGTTTATTTTTATGCCGTGTTGGTTTTTAGATATATTTTTTTAAATCCTCGATGTTACATTTGTTCAATCCAGTCGAACTTATACATTTTTACTTTGGTCCATAGTTAAAAAGGAAATGAAAAAAAAATTGTGACACTCTCATTGTCAAATGAATTAACGGATTTGTTTCTTAGTTACGTTTGCTTTTGTGCCTGCGGTTTTCTGGGGTTTTTAACGACGATTTGGCCCTGATATCTGGATTCCGACTTATCTGCACTTCAAGACGAACCCGCGCTGTTTATTGGACTACGACTGGATGCTTTACTGACGACTCAGGTAAGTCGGAATCCAGAGATAGCCCATAGAGGAGGCCTGTGTCCAGCAGTGCACGTCCTATGGCTGAAATGATGATGATTTAATATGAAAGAAGTTCAATTCATTTCATTATGCTCTATTTACAAATGGTTCAATGGATGGCAAATCGTTTTATAAATAACCTTAAAAATGTAAACCATTGTTGTGTGGTTCCCAGGCCCCGCCCACATGCGTCCGAATTTGTCGATTAAGCCCGTAATGCTCCACTAAGCGGACAAACAACCTATAAACAGACAGATACAGAGATAAAGGGGGGGGGGGTCACACGTAATGTTCTCTCCGATTTATCTTTTAAACAGGCAGATACAGAGATAAAGAATGAGTCACACGTAATGTTCCTGTCCGATTTATGTTTTTACCCTTGAAGGAATGTGAAATTTAGCTTGGTAAACAAACTTAATTATCAGCTCAAAATTGGTAGTGCTAATTTACCTCACTTCGCGGAAAGACGTAATTTAGAGAGGTTACAACCACCGATTATTTTTTTATTACTAATAATAATTAATTATTTTAATTAAGAATAACAAGGACAATTAAAACAAGAGGACTGACCATATCCATACAAAAAGCCGTTCCCCGATATGTACAACGTCATCTATACTGTGTAAGAATATTTTTTTTTACTTATTCAAATTTTGCATGCGTGACACAGTATTTAAATGTTACGATTTATTTATTATTAGCTATTTGCGAACTTATTGTTACTATACTAATGTATCTTTATTTAATTATAACATCGTTAAATGTTTGGTTTTAAAACGCCATCTAGTTTTTACCAGAGTATTTCCTTGCGATCGTAACATGATCCAAAGTATGGCAACTGTCAGTCTTATGGTTTTAATGGTCCTTGATAATATTAATATTTTATTTTTATTTTCAGATAACAAAGATCCATTTGTGTTAGTAACTTGGCTTAAAAAATTAAATGTTAATTGGCATTTTGAAGACAAATCACGTATACACACGTTTATTGAATGCTGGATTTCCAGGATGAGTTAATACTTAATTCTATTATATTGTACCTTCTGATTGTTACATTCAAATGTTATTTTAATTAGAATTTAATTGATAGTGTAATTTATTATATCTGACATCTAAAAAATATCTTATAAATAAATAAGTATGAGTTGAGTATCGGTACACATAAGGTCAATTCTATATCCGACGGACCTATTGTATATAGGGTTGTCAGCGTATTAACAACGCAATTGTAATTCATGAATAATCTGAACTTAAAACTTATTACACATAAATTCACTCTTAATTAGTTGTAATTAACTAATCCGGGAAATCCCACATTCAATAAAAATTGATAATTATTATTAATGGTTATAACCACTCTCAATTAAGTCCTCTCAAAGTTTAGATAAATTAGGCACTACCTATTCCGATCTTTTTTTATTAGAAAATTTAATGTTTGATGGTTAGTAGGTTGATTTGATAGGTATCAGGCAGGTCGGTAAAGTCGTACACAAAATGACGTAGTTTCAAACTACCAGTGCCGTGGTTATAAGCCGATTCCCCTATGTTGCCCAAGGAAATGCTTATAACCACCTTTTTCTTTAAATGTAAGTAAATGAATACGCTTCGGCTTCCCTTGTAATTTTTCCCACACGCCACGCCTCTGCAAACTATGCTCCGACTAGATTTGACCACATGTTTGGCTCACTTGGTGGCACAACGGCTTACGAAGCTAGTAGACTCGGGTTCGAATCCCAGCCAGGGCAAGTGATGCAGCACGAATTTTTTGTTCATGGGTCTTGGCCGTTTTCTACCTGTTTAAATTATAATTAACTAGCGGCCGCCCGAGACTTGGTCCGCCTTAGATTCGTTTATCGTGGATAAAAGGTATTTTTCCGGGATAAAAAGTAGCTTATGTCTTTCTCCAAAACTCGATATGAAGAATTAAATGTGAAGCATATTACCAAGATTTCAAGTTCCTAGCGTAAAAAAATATTTACCTACGATCCATACAAATTTTCATCCCATTTTTCGTCCCTAAAGGGATGAAATTTGACATACATTATGGCCTTTGTTCTATTCTGATATATAAGGTACATAACTGGAAAGTTTCATAAAAAATCGTCAAGTAGTTTTTGAGATTAGGTGGAACGTACATACATACTTTCACGTTTATAATATAGTAACGATAAGGACAGTATGGATTTATCCATATAATATGTATCTATGCCTGGCTATAACGCCAAAATAAGATTAATTGTATATGCTGTATATATTGAGTAGAAAAAATATTACTTGTAAGTAAAGTGAATAAACTGAATAATTATATATTTCTAAAATTTTAAAGTGTTTTTTATGAAAAAACAAATTTATGCCATCAATATTGATATGAATTAAAAAATTGAAAGTGCGAACTAATAGTGTAGCGTCACGCGCTGAGACTTTTACCTTATAAGCTTGATATTAATTCAATTTGCCAATGTAAATGGCGGTATAAAACATAAAACGCATACATCAGTTTAATATAAAACCCATTAGAGAGCACTGCGCAGTGTATCTTTTGGTGGTAAACAAACTAAAATAGGAAATAATAACGGGCTCTGACGCAGAATTTATTGAACAATGTTCGCAAACATTAATGTGGAAAAACAGCCGAAGAACCACATACAAGATAGCACTACTGAAAAAGCAGCCAAGTGCGAGTCGGACTCGCCCTTGAAGGGTTCCGCAGCCGTATATACAAAAAAATGCACTACAGATGAAAAAAATACGATATGAAATAAAAACACTAACAAAAAAGCGTATCTCCCCAGCACTTCCGTCCTTTTGCTGAGAAGCGCAGTTTTTTAGCAATTACTTAAAAACGGTATGTCCGATCATGTTGAAAACAATTTTCATTGAAAGTATTTATTAAGCTTTATATTTATAAATTTTTTCACATTTTTTGAGCATACCGTTTAGAAAAAAGAGGGGGGGGGGGGGGACACAATTTTTGCTACTTTCGGAGCGAATATTTCGGAAAATATTGACAAAATCAAACAATTTTTTCAGAAACCTCAAAGTGTTTTTAGAAGAACTGTCGAAAAATGTGCCACACATTGATATTTGTTGAATTTTTTTTTTCAATTTCCGTTACATGTATGGAGTGTGCCCCCCTGCAAATAAATATATCTTTTATTTAACTATCAAACTAAGTAGCGGTTTACACACGACACCTAAGCTCCAACTTTCATCAATGTACATCTTATAGTTTTTGAGTAAAATGCCTGTGACATACGGACGGACAGACAGACAGACAGACAGACGTGACGAATCTATAAGGGTTCCGTTTTTGCCATTTTGGCTACGGAACCCTAAAAGTCTCAGGCAAAAGCACAAACAAAAACAACTTACTGACGAAGAAACTTACTGAGGTTTCTCATATCTATTTCAACTCGCAGACATAACACAGACATATTGAACAGAAATTGAAATCATGAAATCAATAAATCGTCCGTTGACAGCAAAAACTCACTAACTAACAAAATACACTTTTTTATATGAAACACAAATTTTGTGTGTCTTCATTTTTACGCGGCAAAACTAACACCACATTATCTATTGTGATAAACATACAAATATCAAAGCGCAAAGAAAAACACGATTGCTCTCGCACGTGGTCACACCAGGAATAGAACCTGGTACCTTTGGATTACAAATCCAACGTGTCAACCTGGAGAGGTTGCTGGAGGCGTACAGCTGTGTTCATTGGTGGAGACCAATGAACACAGCTGTACGCCTCGAATTTTTCCCCCGACCGAAATACTTTCGTTTTATGAAAAGGAGTAACCTTAGCGCCATCTATGAGAACATGTATTACACATATCCACTTTCCGATTGCACTCCTTTACAGCAGTGTCAAATCGAAACGAAACAAATCATCATCATCATCATTTCAGCCATAGGACGTCCACCGCTGGACACAGGGAGGCCAATAGATTTCCACATGGGATCGCATCCAGCGAGTCCCCGCAACCCTAACCAGGTCGTCCGACCACCTTGAGGGTGGCCTTTCCACACAACTATCAAATGAACAGCCGGTAAAAAAATCATTTGTAATCGATTGTGGCTCAAACGTAAAGTCACACTTAAGACCTTTAGGGCTACTATTTAATACACTTCGCCTCGGGATGACAATAGTGTAATATGCAGCTGTTCTTATGATTCAATCGGCAGGTGGTCATAGGACTCTGTAAGAGTAGTTGATGAGTCGAAAGTCTAGTCGAAAATGAAACTATGTCACAAAAACTGGCCTAATGCGAGTCTAACTCGCGCACTGAGGGTTCCGGACAAAATATACGCTACAACTGGCCGTAAACGCTATAACAATATAATAATAACTAATTTGTATTCTATCTGAAGAAATGTATGTTCGCGCTTCACTTCAGAACGACGGCACCTATTTGGCTAATTCTTTTTTTGTTGTGTTTGCTTGCTAGACAAGTCCATTTAAGGAGTGAGTTAGTGAGTGAGTAAGACAAAATATATAAAAGAGATCTTTACATGGTCCATAACGTAAAGGGAAGTTTAGGTCTCATATTTTTCCTGAGTACACCCCTGCGATGCCGGAGTGGGCAACTATTATTACAAAAAAATAAAGGTAGAAATAAAAGAAATAGCGTATGGTACAAAACCCTGAGCGCGCGAGTCCAACTTCCACTTGACCGTTCTTATTTGTTTCTATTTTGCGCTATCTTGGACATAATAATAGTATAATCAAACACAAAATTAAGAATAAAATAATACCCAAAGTCTAAAAATGCAATATCCTACGCACCTGTTGAAGAAAATACCAAAAATTTAAAAAGAAAGCAAAATGTCTACATTAAAATACTCTCCATACTTTCGTGTAAAACGTTTTTTAACTTTTAGCATAACTTGGCAACTTTTTTATTACGCTACCGAACTTCAAGTTATATCTCGCTTATTCAGCAGAGGGAAGAGAGAGAAGGATGAAGGTTGGGGGGAGGAAATCGAATTAGGTCCGTTTGAGACTTCAAACATGTAAATTGGATATGGACCTTGAATACTCCGCGTAGTGGTGGGTTGGTTGCGATTTTAGTATAAACGAAACGAAAAACGTTAACATATTTAACTTATCACATCAACTAGTTACAAACAAACCTTGGTTTATGTAAGCTGGACACAAGTAAAGTGTCGCTGTAGACTACGATGGAGATGGTGGAACGACCTAGACGAGTTTCAAAAGGATTGGGCAGTTAATACGCTGGATAGGAACGGGTGGAAAAAAGAGAGGTCTTAGCCCAACAGTGGAACAGTACAGCCTGATATAATAGTTATATATTAATAGGTTTTAAGTATGTTGTCGTGGTTGTGGCTCTAGTACGCATTGAAAAAAGATGAACCTACTTAAATATACCTAAGGGGGCGTATTCACTGAATCAGAGCGGCGTTATGCAAAATCAACACATCAAATTCTGCGATTTAAATTCGCCCGTGTTAATTTCAACAGTGACGCAGCCTGGTAACATTCAGATGACGGCAGAGTAATATTGGCCGATGTGGAGATCCCCGTGGGAGGCATTTTTTGATGTTATAGGGGGCAAACGAGCAGACGGATTGTCTGATGGTAAGCGATCACCGTCGCCCATAGACACTTGCAACACCAGAATAGTCACAAGTGCGTTGCCAGCCTTTCAGGAGGGAGTACGCTCTTTTCTCGAAGGCTTGAAGATTGCATCGGTCCGAAAATACTGCAGGCGACAATTTATTACACAGTTCAGTGCTTTGGTCGAATAATACGTTTTAAAGTGATATACTGACCTAGACCAATCATTCTAACCTATCCAGAGGGTGCGAGCTTTTACGTGCACTATGGAAAACAATTAAGCATTGGTAGATCACGTTCATCAAGCCGTAGAAGAATCAAAACATGGGAATGACCAATCCAGCTACTTAATTTAGTAACTTATAACTTCATTTAACGGATAATAGAAAAAATACAAGAAACAATGAAAACGTAAGAACTAAGACTAAACTAGAAATTAAGGTAAATTACGAATAAATGTGAAAACTGTACAGCAATACTAACTAATACGTTGAACAAGGAACCTTTTCGGTCCCCAGTGGCGTCTATTAATATTTTTGAATTTTTTTTATAAAGTCTGTGGGCGCTGGGACCCCACGGGCCTAAGGCCTCCCCCCGAAAGCTACAAAATTGTATTCGGGGCCGAGACCGTTATATATAACATTGTATATTAAGTTCCTTGTTTTGCACATGTTTTTTAGTCCATGGGTTGACATAATTCTGGTAAATGCGACCATCGTCAACTAGATGATTTTATCGTAACCATTGCTATGTTCTGTCAATGGTTTAACACTGGTCTGTTGCCTATAGCGTTCAGCGATGTGGCTTAGTTTTGTCGCTCCATTTGCGTAGACCACTGATGAAGGGTACAATAACGGTTAATTAACTAGTTTTTTTTAACAATATCCATCACTACGCTTTGAGATATGTCCTCGTAAGCATATTTCATCCGTGATATAACGATATTGTGGAGCGAGTGATTTGCATCTCATAATGTAACATGTTGTCGTGATTATTATAATAAACTAGCTGTTGCCTGCGACTTTGTCCGCGTACAGACGCAATTTAGCCTATGTGTTATTCTGATGTTCAAACAATACCATTACTGGAAAGTTATAATATTAATAGGATATTAGCATTGTGTAACCAGGGAGTGAAATCATCAGTATTGATCATAATCATTTTCCGCCTTCAACGAACTGAGCATAGATCTCCCTAAAAATTTCCACAACTCTTAATCCACCGCTCTCCAATAACCTTAACTAGCTCGTTGCTCTATCTTGTGGGAAGTCGACTCACGCTGCGTCCTCCACTTCGTGGTTTCCATTTAAAAACCATTACACTCATCGGTCTCCGGCTCTTTGTGCTACATGCCAAGCCCAATGCCATCTTTCATTCATCATCATTCGAATTTGTTTACCCTGAGAATGTAATATACCTACGGAAAACTATTACCAAGCCTCTCTGTGTGCCTGTCTATCACAGATCACAGTGCTCTAAGTCAAAACTTAGAGAACCGTTATAAAATTCATAATTCTAAACATTGTTTTGCAAGTAGGCACAAAGAGTACTTTTAAATGCATGCCTGATTTTACGATAAACAAAAAAAGTTTCATCTGGCCATCTTGTCTGGGGCCTCTGCACGCTGCAACATCCTGTACGCGGTCGCCACTACTCGAGAACTTTTCTGCCCCAGCGGCCATCTGTACGAGCAATATGTCCACCCACTTCCACTTAAGATGCTAGCAATGTCAACGACCTTGGTGCTTCTGTGGATCAAATCATTTCTGATTTGATCGATTACGCGAGGAAACTCCGAGCATAGCTCGCTCCAATTGCCCTTTGAGTGACAATTGAGCCTTCTTATGAAATTGAAAATTAATACGATAAGTATAATATACTAAACGTGCTTTTCTATTAAGCGTTTCTTCTATCTGGATCTATATCGGAATCCCTAACGTCATTTGTCCTAATGTATCGTCTGTCCTAATGTATCGTTTGTTCTGATGTATCGTTTGTCATAACGCATTTTTTTACGAAACTGTAAACTTTTCAGGGTTGTTATAAAACAAACCTAAAGGTGTGTCCACATTTGTATCAATTGCCAGATCAGATCTTCGGCCCGTGGCATGATCGCGTGTCACGATCACGCGTTTGGACGTTGCGCCGATCCGATCGCTCGAAATCCATGGTGATACGCGTATCACACACTTTGATCGGAGAAGCGGCGTAATCGCCGCGCCGACAGTGAGCGTCCAAGCAGCGCGATACGCAGTCATGCTACGCCACGGTGTACGGATACTACGAGCAAATGATACAAGTGTGGACGCACCTTTCACCTAACCTAATCTAAACTATCATCTTTTAAAAAATCCCATTCTATTCAATTAACGTTATTTTAAATATTTTCTACTGAAAGCGATTCTACGAAATAACGATATCTATACCATTATAAAGTTGTAAAAATAAAATGCTTGTACATTGAAGGTAATGTTTTCAAAAAAATAAGTAACTGACTATCTGATGATGATGATTTCTACCTTTGTATGTGTCGTTGCGGCTTCATCACATCAAAAGGACTAAACGGATTTGAACTATTTTTGGTACACGGATAGCTGGGTATCCACAGATGGTTATAGGATACTTTTTATACTGAACTACGCTCAAGAAAAAAAGGGGGTTAGAAGTTTTTCCTCTTCCACTGACGAAGTTGAAGGCACCTTCTTGTATGAAATTTCAACTTGATATCTCAACGCGAGAAAAAGGGTCTCGACAGACAGAGACAGACCGAAAACAAAATGATCCTGTGACAAACACAGCACTCATAAAACATTTTGCAAAAAGCAAGACAGGATAAACACAAGGACATCACTCGATAACACTTTTACTGTGACTAATATTTAGATGACAAGACGAGTGTACAAAGCAACAGCCAATCACAGCAGAGAAAAACCTCAGTCAACATTAAAACCAACATGGCGCTAACGTACGCGTTTTGTTGTACGAAGATTACCAGCTGTGGATAAGTTCAATAACAGTCGACCAACATTAAAGACGCATTTCGAAGAAAAAGTTCGCTTCAGCAATTTGTGATAGATGTTTGATGCCAATTATTTTCTTAGACTTGACCTATACCTCGATTTTATCACTAAAGTAACTTTGTAGAAGTCTAGAAAGTACAAAAAACGTTAGCGTAGAAACAGTCATAACCTTCTTTTGCTTTATGGTGCGTCCACATTTGTATCATTCGCCCGATCAGAGCTTCGTCGCGTGGCATGATTGCGTGTTACGATCACGCGTTTGGACGTTGCGCCGATCCGATCACTCGAAATCCATGTTGCTACGCGTATCACACTCTCGGATCGGACAAGCGCGTCGTGATCGCCGCGACGACAGTGAGTGTCCAAGCAGCGCGATAAGCAGTCATGCCACACCACGGTGATCGGATACGAGCAAATGATACAAGTGTGGACGCACCTTTAAGGTGAATCGAATTTTTCTTTTTTGTAACTGAGGAGACAATAGTAAAAGAGTTACTTAGAAATATAGTTTCTTAGTAGACAATTTCACGCACTGTTCGAAGACCTTCGTCGTCAAGCATTGGGGTGTGTTTGGGCTCATCCAGAAATCACGCGTGAGGTTTTTTGAGGCATATTGACCCCTCCCTCCAGTAAAAAATACACATGAATTCACCCTGTAACCTCTCCCCCAACGTGACCAGTAGTGTGGTTTTCGTATAACCTGGTCACTTTTTTTGTATAGGGAAAAAAATTGATTTGCTATGGCGTCTAAACGGTTTTAGATAGGTGGGGGGTTGCTCGATCAAATATTATAGGGGTCTTTCATAGCTATCGATTAGTTTTGTTTTTCTTTCAAGATGGCGACTCCAAAATGGCGGCTGAAATTTGGTATCGGGGAGTTTTTGGGGCTTCCGATTAAGAATATTTTTTTAAAGTTTAAATATACCAATTCGAAAATCTTCATACTGCCCAACCGAGGATTTTGGATTCGACGATTGACCTTCTCCTCGAAGTTGGACTTACTTAGCTGGACGATAAGTCCCAGGTATACATACATGCATACTCGTCAAAAACTGAGAGCAGGGCTTCCGACAACTATCGGGTAAAGTGTGACATGGTCATGGTAAAGTCCTGGAGTGGCGACTACGCATAGGAAAGTGTAGCCTAGGACGGCCTCCGACTGAATGCGGTCTGCGCAGGTCCGCACCCTGTGGCGACCTATAGGGGATGCCTATGTTCAGCAGTGGACGTCCGCCGTGGCTAATAGATAGTGAAAAAAAATACTTTAAAAAACACGTAGATCATGATGGTTTACATCAAGATTTCCGTCAAAAATCAAAATCAAGGTAATACCGGTCAACCAAATAAAACCCCTGGACATTCTATTTGGTTGGCCCTACATACACAAAGCTTAGTTTGTTTCAAATTTCCAAGACTGTCCCAGTTTTGCCAAGCGTATTGTGGATAAAATTACAATGAAAATGCGTACGTTGCCAAATTATACTTTGATAATTACTATTATGTAATAGGATGATAAACAACAAACGTTTCTTGTGGACTAATTATACTAATAAACACATTACTCTCCTTTGCATCGCGTCGTCGGGTAAAAAGACGTTTAATGCCCTGTGCTTCCAAAATAATAACGAGTTCAGTATGCTGTCAGGACTGCCCCGCTTGTAGCGCTTCAGGTATGTTTCCAGGTACGTACTGATTGCTTCAGTGCGATAAGAAGAAAGAGAACTGCCGGTAGGCAGTTTTTATGAGAATTAGGGACACAAGTGGCTCATCAGGGACAGGACACCAGTGGCACATCAGTGCCGTGTATCTTCTACATGCGCTTTTTGGAAACACTGGGACACAGTGCACATGAAAGGAAGAGGCTATTGGTTGTATCTTAGTTTTTACTTGCTTACAGAATAAACAATTTGAATTTGAATTTTCGAAAAATGTCTCATTGAATACTTCATTTCATTAACATATCATTGGATCGAAAACAGTTTTTCTCTGAAACCGTCTGGGATTTTTCTAAAACTAACCTACCATATTCTACTTGATGATCTTTTAAAAAATCATGAAATATGTTTGGTTTCTGGGAAAAAAGTTGTCGTTGAAATAAAAATTCTATAAAATAAAGTATTCTTTATGAAATTGAAGGATACCAGGCTCTGAGTACAATATATTCTGACACTAGATTTAACCAACATACGATAAGCAAATGTATAATAACACTTTTGGAATTTGAATTTAGTAAATTAAATTTGATTTAATAGGATTAAATGATAACTTTCGTACATTAATTTGCGTGTGGACTAATATTCATGCAGTGACTGAAAATATCGTGAGAAAAACTGTACTTCAACGCAAGTGAATATGTCACTTATTAGCTATAGGTACTTAAGTTAGATAGGTAGGTAGAATTTACCGTCCGCTACGCGGGCAGAAAATCGTATTTCCTGGCCAGGGAAAGACGTAAAATTGTGTACAACAATGTGACCTGAAATCTGGGACGTTATTTATTTTACCGCCCTAGATGTGTAATGTACTATTGTTTGTTGTATAACTTATATACTATTATAAAGTTGTAAAAATTAAATGTCTGTACATTGAAGATACTTTAAGCACACTGTCCGGTACTATACTGAGAGGAACACGCCAGTATACGCATGCTTCTTGGACTTGTCGAAGGCATTTGACCTGGTGTCGTACCAAGTGCTGTGGAATAAGTTAAGAAGGGGCACGGGTTTGCCTTCTGAAGTCATTAGAACATTCAAGTACTGGTATGACAATCAATCAAATGTAGTTCGTTGGGCAGGGAAATACTCTGAGGCCTTCAAGATGGAATGTGGAGTGAGACAGGGGGGATTAACGTCTCCCACGTTATTCAACGTGTATGTCAATGGTCTGATTGAGGAGCTCAGCAGCGCGGGTGTCGGCTGCTCGGTGGACGGCTGTTTTGTTAACAACATAAGCTACGCAGACGACATGGTGCTACTGAGCCCCTCAGTCAATGGCCTTAGGAAGTTGCTTTCTATTTGTGAAAGGTATGCTGTGACCCACGGACTAAAATATAATGTAAAGAAGAGTGAGGTACTACTGTTCAAGTCTGGCACGAAAACATATCCCATTCCGCCAATAATTCTCAGTGGTTCTCCTCTTCCCATAGTTACAAAATTTAAATACTTGGGTCACTGGGTCACAGATACTCTTAAAGATGATGTTGATATGGAAAGGGAGCGCAGAGCACTGTCGGTAAGGTGTAACATGTTGTCCCGCAGGTTTGCGCGTTGTTCTACTGAGGTGAAAATAACCCTGTTTAAATCATACTGTCAAACCCTATACACGTGCAACCTGTGGAGCGACTACACCAAAAGAGCCTACAGTGCTCTGCGCGTCCAGTATAACAACGCCTTCAGGGGGTTGTTGGGGCTGCCCTGGCGCTGCAGTGCGTCGGGGATGTTTGCAGCGCGGAGAACTGACGGTTTCCAAGCCGTGATGCGCAAACGGGTGGCGTCCCTGAGTGAGCGCGTACGGGGCAGCACCAACGCGCTTCTGAGGGTGGTAGCTGAGAGGATGGACAGCCCTATCCTAGCTCACTGGATGTCTGTGCACGTTAGGTCTAATTATAATTACACTTTCCACTAACAAACTTAGAATAAATTTTACTAACACAATATGGATCAATATTTCCGAAATAAATGCTTTCATTTCATTTCATTTCATAAGAAATATATTGAAGCGGAATATTTCGAAGTCAGTAATACAATTTTTTTTTGTTTGATGTATGTGTCGTTTTCGCTTCATGATGCCAAATCAGCTAAACGAATTTCAACTATTTTTGGTATTCGGATATCTGGGTATCCACATAGAGTAATTGTTACCTAATTACGAAAAAAAGAGGGGTAATGATTTTATCTCCTCGGCGAAGGACGTTGCGGGCACTTTCTAATCATTATTATTATAATGAGTATCCCATATCACTTAAGTTTTGAAAAGGAACCCACTTAAATATAGTTATAGGTATACAAAAGTGTTGCTCGTTTTTGGAATCATACTTATACAGGTTAAGGATTATCACAAAATAAACCTAACATGGCACTCATGAGTGCTCTGACATATGCTGAGTGGACTCCATTTTTGTAGACACAAATATGATTGATTATAGCTCCTAGGTTTAGCTTTCAGTCTAGGTTAAGTCTATACATGTCACATTGTCCTATGTAACATTATTGTTGTATACAAAATAAATGTATCTTCTTCTTCTTTAATTAAGGTCATGTATGTTAAAAAAAAACTAGATTCCCTACAAACCAACTCTATAAGATCAGTGATCTCCTATCAGTCAGAAAATTATATATCCTGCATATTACATTAAAAAAACATAAAATAATACCCTATAATGCAAATAATACACGCAAAAGAAATAAAGGTGCTGGAACACAATATATAAAAACAAGAACCTCATTTGCTCGCAGACAAATTTCCTCAAAATCTTCACACGTATACAATAAAATTAACAAACAACTTGACATGTACTCGATGGCTTATCATAACTGCAAGAGAGTAATCGTAATGTGGCTAAGGGCCGATTTCACCAACAATCAATTTACACGAGAGTGGCTAACTTAGTATAAACTAAATCTAACGATTTACTCAATGGTTAACTTCATTTCCATTTCACCACGCTAGTCTCCGGATAACAATCTCTCGCATAGTTACTAAGTAACGTTGAACGAATGAATTGAATGAAATCGTAGTGCACCCAAGTAAGATAGACAATTTGTCCCATGCTTGAGCAATGGTGCTGTGTATTTTTTAAATTTATTCGAGTAATACATCAATTATGAAGTAAGTATTGAATTCACTTGACAGTGACAATGACAATACTAATCTATATCTAACAGTTTACTCAGCCAAAATTGGCGGTGTAAGATTATTCTCTACTTTAGACATTTTATCTTTAGGTTAATTATTGGTGAAACGTAAAATGAGTTTACTCACGTGTAATTAATGATCTATTATTGGGCTACTATTATAAGGCTTAAACTACGTCGGTGAAATTGACCCTTAATATCATATCGTATGATGACACAGAGTTTTTGTTACAATAATCTTGCCTAAATACACACATACACACATACATAGAGAGAGATACACATCTTGATTTAGACATCCACAATGTTTTCTTTAACACATGCTTGGTTTCATGAATACCAAACTTCACTTCATCTAAAATACAGCTCATATCATTAACTTAATTTAATTTTGCAATCCTAACCATGTACCTAATTAGCCTAAACTGGAATCTCGAACAATACACTGGATCTAGTTAGTTAAGTTCTGCAAATCGTGTTAACCTTAAGGAAGAGCGGTGCCACCCAACACAGGCTTTTTTTTGCCTACCGGGTGGCACCATCACCTTAGAGTTAAGATTATGTACAAAGTGTATTTTGTGGAATAAAGAATTCTGTAATTTTAAATTAATAATAAATATATAAACATTACGGGACAACTTTTATTATTACAGTATTGTAATTGTATTCTTAAGATAATAGGGTTAACAGGACCACTTTTTAAAAACGCCTAGAATGATGACGGTTTTAGAATGATATTTAGATAAACATTACATTATGAATTTTATTTAAATGTAAAATCAGGATCCGTATTTAAATAAAACAAAAAGTTCGGAGCCGATTTTATATAAATAAACAAAACAGATTATACAAACACTAAAGGTTTAAAGATACATGCTAGATGGGAATGAGTAAAAACAGTTGCACATACTAAGGCTTCATTATTTTATTTTAAAAAAGTACCTGCGTTTCACAAAAAGAACCGTCGCAAAGAAAACTCTGCCTCGTTAATAAGTATATTATGTAAAAAAAAACAAATAATCTAGGTAAATTACTTTTGACCACATAACATATACAATCTTGTGTCTTGCTTTATCCTTGATAAGATGTATTACAAGATCCCAAGGTGATGGTTATAATCCGTTAAAGTTGTTTTATTTAATTATCGCCTAAGGTCTTACCGGAAGATCAGCGCTGGCTTTCGAGCTAGCATTAAACCTATTACAGGACAATTTTACACAAATCGAACTAGTCCTTTGGTAAGTTCTATAAGGCTCGTGTTATGGATACTAAACGAACGGTATATTTAATAGATATATTTACTTATATACATAGAAAACATCCCAGACTCAGGAACAAATATTTATTCTCATCACACAAATATTTGGCCTTACCGGGATTTGAACCTAGGACCTTCAGCTTCGCAGGCATTGTTACTCCCGCTTATTTTATTTTATTTTATTTTATTTTATTTTATTTTATTTTATTTTATTTTATTTTATTTTATTTTATTTTATTTTATTTTATTTTATTTTATTTTATTTTATTTTATTTTATTTTATTTTATTTTATTTATTTGGCACACTAAACAGATAACATTCAAAATAACATATAACAATACATAGAACAGGCTTTGTAGAAAAATGCCATCCAAAACAAGTATGCACAACATGATTAAAACAATACAGTAACATCGTAAAATACCCTAAATTAAAAAATAACTATTATCAACATGGCCAAACCGGTCGTCAATTTATTATGCTAGAATGGGAACTTTTCGTGACATACCTAGTAGTTATTGTTTTTTTTTGTACTTTTACTTGTTTCCCATAAAATTTTTGGATATGCCAACGAATAAAAAGGATTTTTTTTCTAAATGCACTCATTTAGAAAAAAAAAAAAAGAAGAGAATATTAGGATCCGTGTTGTTGATGATTATTGTAAGCACCAACAACATAGTTTTTTTAATCTAATATAAAAGCAATGCCGCTCCCGTATAGGCTTACATAGTCATTAAAAAACATGGTGCACTTCCAAGGCGGTGCATAAATCGTAACTCATTAGCCTTTATGTCTTAACCTAAAGGCTAATGAAGACATAAGATTAGAAATTGTTGTAAAATAAAACTATTTTAACGAATTATTCGATTAAATAGTTTATTTATTTATTTGTTAGATATAATAAATAAATAAATAAACTATGAAGTTAATCGCTTTTAAACCTGATATACTAAGATGAACGTATATATGTAGAGTACATAGAAGGCATTTATAATTAAACATGCAATTAAATTAAATTATTATTATGGAGCCTCATTAACCGTTATCAAAAGTAATGAACGATAAAAAGTGCAATTTTATTATTGTATAATGTGTTAAAGTTTATATTGTCCCATTTATTTGAGAAAACAATAGCCAGTGTTTATATTTAAATTCTCTCGACCTTAAGTTTTAAGCACCAGAAATACTTTCAAGTTTAATTTGCTCTCGATTCGTTTTTTTTTTAATGCAATTAAAAAATAATCATCATAATATTAAATTAAAAATGACGCTTATTTATAAAAAAGCATGACGTAATTATTACATACATTTTTGAAAATATTATTTCTAAATACATAGTAAATAATTTACCAACCTTTATTATATCCAACGTCTTTCCTCGCACTGGCACTTAAAAAACCAAGCAAAAAAAAACTCCACTAAAACATATAAAACAAAGCACTCACAAAATGCACTGCCACAAGGTAGTTCCAAATTCGAATTTCCAAATCGTTCCAAATTCAAATTCAAAATTTCGTAGCGTTCGAAAGTTTGGTACGCGCGCGATCGCTACCACTACGAATAGGTTGGTTGCGTTCAGTTCCCTTGCTTACACTGGCCGCCTTGACTTGCTAACGCATGCGTACTGGCTGAATGCATTTATAACCGTTGTTAGTGACGTTCGTCATTAAAAAGAAATGCGTGACGTCTCTGTTTAGTTTTTTTTTGTCTGACGTCAGAGGGTTGTTTTATAAAGGGAAAATACGGGGCCAGTTATTTTTCTGTAGTGAATTATTTTCATGATTGTATTTATGGTCTGTTTTTGTTTGGATGAAAACGGATTTGTTCAGCTTTTATTCTGGACATGATAAGTAAATCTGAAGATCTACCAAAACGATTACTTAATATTGCGACACATTTTTTTTGAATGAATGAATGAATGAATGAATCTTTTATTTGCAAGAATATAGGTTATGTACACAGATGTTCTTAGATTCTAAGTCCCAATTACACTCTACCTATTTAAGGTATGCATATATACAATATATATATATATATATATATATATATAGATATGTATATATATATATATATAATGTCAATACAATGTAACTAATTCTAAATAAAAATTAATAGGCCATGTCACAATCAGAAAAGAAATTTAAATACGGTGATTAATATACCAATCACAGGCTTACAATTACATTACATAAGATTTGAAATTTACAATTAGATTGAATTATTCTAATAAATTAATAATTTTGGGCAATTTATTTCAAATAATAATCCTATTCAATACTTCAACTCAATAGCCTAAATAATTCAGTAAACAAGACTACAACTATTTTACACCACAACATGTTACATTATTTAATTGTAGGAGATACATTTTATACAGATTCCAGATATTCATTAATGGAGTAATAACATTTACCAATTAGCCAATTAAACAACTTCTTCTTAAACAAAGGCAGTGATAACTCTTTTATGTCTTGGGGCAGCTTATTATAGATTTTGACTGCCATGCAGTAGGCGTTTTTATTGTATACTTTTAATTTTGCGTTTGTTACAATTAATTTATTTTTGTGCCTTGATTGTTTTTTAAAAACATCTCCAAAGGTCTTAAAGTATGTTGGGTGTTCTTTGACAAAAATACATATTTGGCAAATGTACATACAAGGAAGTGGCAGAATTCTCAGACTTATAAAGTATTGCTTACAAGATGAAAAATAACCGGCGCCACAGATGCCTCTAATACATTTTTTTTTGTGCTCTGAACACTCTTATTGCGTCAACAGAATTCCCCCAAAGGAGAAGTCCGTAATTCAGTACTGAACCTATATATCCGTGATATGCGATTAATGCGGTTTCTTGTGATGCTATATTTTCTTTTTAGCAAACACTTTTATTTCTAACATTGTTCATTGTCGAGGTCCGTTTATCGTGAAGTCTATTGTGACGAGTTTCCGAAATGGTTTTGTTTTTATTTTTGCTCCCCTGAAAACTTAACGACATTTAACTATTTTTAGAAAATTGACATTCCGTATTTTATATATATATTCACTGCTGAACATAGGCCTCGGGTGATCAAGGGGCCAGAAAGGTTATTTTTTGGCCACGTACATACTGGAAGAAAAATTACAGCGCCGGAAGGCCTCTACCAAGTTGGGCCGACGATTTGGTCTAGATCGTAGGTAACCGTGGGATGACGACAATACACGATCGGTTGGTGTAGTGATTCTTGGTGAGACCTATGTCTAGCAGTAGACATTTTATGATTGATATGACTACAATGGTCTAGCGATGTTAAGAGAGAGACTAGAGAACATACGTAGGTAAAAAAATGGTTATCTGTAAAGTCGGTTTACGGATGATAATTTTACGTGATAACGTCGTTGAGCTGCCTCTGTCTCAGATGCGTCACAAGCCGAACGCTTAGGTCGTTCGTGCCTCTCTATCGCTTGTTCCGCGCTCTCGCTTGCGCGCTCTGCTCAGGCGGAACGTGACAATGAGTCATGCTTTTTCATGCGTGCAGCCGGCGTTCATCAATTTTTAAGACGTTTTATCACGTCAAAAATATAAAAAGAGGGCATACAAATTAAGCGTGGCCTGCCCGTGGTGCATGTGACCCCACATCTTTTATCGTCACGTTTTTACTTTAAGTTTTAAGGCTCTAAAATCCGGTAAGTCTATTTTACTCATAACTTCTATGCTTACTAGGCGATGTTACGAGTTGAGTTTTTCCAATAGGGATAACTCGAGTTCATTCGACCGCTGTTTCAAATCGAAAATCGAGTTGACTCAACCCGCCCCCTTATTGCCTAACGCGTTTGACGCTCGCAATCAGAATCAACTGTCATGATTTTGTATGGGCTATGACAGTTGATTCCGATACCAAGTGTCAAAATTTCGTTAGGCAATAACCCCGCTGGATCTACCGGATGGGGTTCGCGGCAGCAACGAGTCCGCGAGTCGGCGAGTCGAGTCGAATTCGGCATTATTCATATTGAATCAAATTGACTTGACTTGCCGATTTGCTTAGCCGATCCTCTTAGAGTTATGCGAGTCCTGTGCATTGGCATTGTACCTGTAGATACATAAAATAATTGCCGATATTTTTCATATGGTTGAACCACTGATCTCTATACATGCTGAGAGGTTACTTCGAATATCGAAATTCAAGGTTCGTAACGTGCCCCTCTTTCGCGCTCATGTTAAACTGTACTTGAGTGTGCGAGATGGCGCGATCGGAACTTCGAATATCAAATTTCAGAGTAGCCCCTCTGGACTGGCAGCTGTCAACTAATTTTAGTACGTATGAAATAAAATGAATATACATATAATTTACATATTTCAATGGACGGATGGACATGATGAAACTATAAGGACTCCGTTTTGGCTACGGAATCCTAAAAATGGATCCTAATGTGTGGATTTCAGGTGATTGCCTGACAGTAATATTTAACTTGACACATGACGCGGGACAGCGACTGCCGATGACTGCCATCGGACAGAAATCACGGCAGAAATGATCCGAAATAGTTCCTCATGAAACTTTCATGACGTCGACAGGTTTTATCGATGCTGCAGGGCAGATAATGGACAGTAGCGACAAATAAATTGGCGGCAGACAGACCGACGTGGTATAAACTAGTTTTATAGCTACACTGACAAGCTATAAAACGTGCCTGGTAGTGACGTGTCAGCCTGAAAGTGACCCTTTCATATAGAGGACGTTATTGCCTAACATAACAACAATTGGTATCCAAATCAACTGTCATAGACTAACTGTCGATTCGAATATCAGGAAGGGCGATTCCGGGAGTTGCGTAATCATCATGCATATTTGGTGGTAGCTTATAGACAAATCCGAGGTAGGAAAGAAGAAGGTAGGCAACACATTTTGATAATTATTATATGCGACCATCACATGACTCATCATGATAGATTAATAGATTATACTTCCTTAGTTTTTCTGCAAATTAGTGTCTTGGTTAGACGTGAGAAGACATCTAGGGTGGATCGTCACCATCTGCTGCATCTCCTGATGATGTCTCATAGAGAGGCCAAACACGTGTCGAGGATTATACTGTCCAATGGTGGTTTGTTGTATTTTCATGTGTATCTTTGCGTTGCACTCTGCGCAGGATCACATCCTGTGGCGAGCTACAGCGAAGGCCTATGTTCAGCAGAGAACGTCCATGGCTGATAGATAGATAGTAATTTGAGACTTCTGAAAATCTTCATTCAATTTGAGTTACTCTACTGCACGAAGCCTTCTATGCTCATCGCAGGCCGCTCGAGACACGTATAATAAACGAGGAATTATGTCCCGAACTCGAAACTTTGGAGAAGTATCCGGGAACAAATATCCTATTTATTTTCCGATACTTATTCGCTTACTAAAAGTAAGAGGTATCTATTTCTTTTCATACATACATACGTATGTTATGAACTTTTCATACAGAGCTCGTATAACAAACTTAGAATGAAATTAGTACTTTGAGAATTAAACCACAAAGCACACGGACAGTCCGCTCTACAACGCGAAGAAAAAAAGTCATAACCCCTCTTTTCTTCATCAGCGTAGTAGGGTAAAAAGTATCCTTTATCCATCTGTGGAGTCCGTTTAGCAGATTTAGCGTGATGAAGCCACAACGACACATTTAAAAATATACAAAAAAATAAAAATAAAATATTTTTGGATTGACATGTAATTTTTTTTTTAATACGTTCAATGTACCGTTTATTTTTAACAATTATTGTAAAAATTTAATACTCGTATGTGTGATATAATATAAAAACTTGTGTAGAGAAAATGACTTAGGTACATAATATTGTATTATATAACTATCTTTACACGATATCTATTTGATATTTGTTTTAATTCAGCCCTTAACTGTGTTTTTTTTAAACATTAACGTTTTAGAAAAAAAAATCAAAAAGTGACGAAATATGTTCATGAATATTTGTAACAGACAGGCTTGCCTGTCTTGCCTGCCTTGCCTTTAATATCCAGGCGAAACAAGAAGGGTTTTATAAGTTTAACATATTGTGTTTATGTGTGTCTGTCAGTGGAATTGTAGCATTTAAGCGAATGAACCAATTCAGATTAAGATTTTTGAGTTTCATGACGCGTTTGGCTTTTTAAGTTGTTTGCACAACCCCTACGAAACTGGCAGTCCCAGATTCGATAAAGGTATTTACATAAATCGGATAAAAGCGGCAAGCGCAGCGTGGGAAGGCCACCCGTAAGGTGGTCGTATGACCTGTTTAGGGTTGCAGGGACAAGCTGTATAAAGGTAGCTTCTATATTTAGTTCTATAGTCAGTTCGATGAACAAAAAATATTAGACACGTATTTTTTATTTGTCAAGTAAACAAAAATGATGAAGATATAGCCCGTTAAAGTTCCCCGTGACGGAAAACGGTCGCACGGCGTGGCGTCATGCGCGCTCACTCCCAAACTTTGACTCTCTTTATCTTAATCTTTTATTGTTTGATTGACAAAGGAAAAAATACGTGTCTATTATTTTTTGAAAATCTAACTGATAGACTAATAAGAATATATATTTCTTACCCAGGAAACTACCCTATCAATTTTTTTTTGTTTATGGCATAGGAGGCAAACGAGCAGACGGGTCGCCTGATGATAAGCGATCACCGTCGCCCATAGACACTTGCATCACCGGAGGAGTCACAAGTGCGTTGCCGGCCTTTCAGGTGGGAATACGCTCTTTTCTTGAATGCTTGAAGGTGGCATCGGTCCAGAAATACTGCAGGCGGCAATTTATTTCACAGTTCAGTCGTGCGAGGCAGGAAATTTCAACATGTTTAAAAACTATTGCAAAAAGTAAACTAAATCAGTCGTTTGAAATCGGTGTTCGAAGCACTAAAAATGTAATTAAGCACCATGTTTGCAAAGTATGAACAAACACGAACCAACGGCGAGGGCAATGACCTCCCACTCTATACCAATTGAGTGCATGTACTCATATATAGCAGCAGGCACCTACTAGTACTAGATATGTACCTATTGTATATGCAACTTCGAGGAGAAAAAGCTATAACTTATCTTTTCCCTTAGCGTAGTCGGGCTAGAAGTATTCTGTACCTATCTGTGAAGAACCAGCTATAGTGTACCAAAAATAGTTGAAATTAATTTAGCCGTTTTGGCGCGATGAAGCCACAACCACAAAAATAAATAAAAAATGCTTCAATTCAGCGACCTCCAAATTTCGTTACAATCATGTTTTGTAAATATCTTCTTAGGTGATACTTTTGAAGATACCTATGACAATTAAAAACTTTTAAAGGAGTTTTTCAGAATCGCGTCAAACTTTGAACGGGCGTTATCCGCGCCCTGGCTGGAGTAAGTGGTGAACGACTAAATTTAGCAAGGTAAGAGAAGGATTTCCTATGGATTCTGCGTCGAAATGTACTTGCTTTCTTAATATTTTCAATGTATAGACATTTCATTTTTACAATTTTATAAAGGTAAGCATTTGTACTTTTGTACAGATATACACAAATCGTAGAGCAATAAGTACTATTCTAAAGGGCCCAAACTTGGCAGGATTGTGTTTTTTTATTACAAAGTGCCTAAGACCAGCATCCGGCTATATCATTCGCTCTTCTATTGCCACCTAACTTACATACCAAATATAAATTACGTATGCCAAATTTTCGCTGAATCGGAAACCAGGAAATGAGTCAAAATTAACTTACTAGATTTGCTCTTACATAATAATAATAATTAAATAATAAAAACCAACCGCTGACAACGTCACACGTGTTTTGATAATAATATTTTGGAAAATCGTTTGCAAATAATTTTATCACCATGTTTGGATTGTTTTACGTGTTTTACAACTAGTGGGCTCATTTGATATATGTATTTTAAATTTCTGCTAAGTATACATTTGAATAAAGCCTCAGAATGAAATTTAACCCGAACTGACAAGAAATGTCAACTTTGTCAACAACACGGAAAGTTAATATCTCGCAACTTATCGCAAACGAGAAGCAAAACACGTCTAGCGGATACTAGCGCACGCCCGCCTCCGCCAGCTCCGCTGCATCATCGTCGGGCGATGAATACGCCACCGCCCCGGACGAAAGCAGTGAGTCGAGCGATGAGCGGGGGCCGCCGCCCCCGCCGCCACGACCACCTGCGCGACGAGGGCGGCCACCGCTGCCAGCACGCTTGGGGCCTGCGGGACACTCTGCTCCGCCCACGGCTCCCGCTACCGGTGGTATAGTGCGTCGCATGCGATGGTCTCAAGCCAATAACGAGAACGTCATGCGCGCATACTATGGGGCTACAGAGGGGGGAACCCACCTGTCTGCGTACCGGGACAGGATGCTCCTTCTGTTCCAGACCCTCGAACCGGCCATCGCCGTATCTGCGCAGCGGCTATCGGATCATGTGCGACTGCGCCTGGAAGTACTGGCTGCTCGCGCGGCCTCCACGTCGTCTCGGAATCCACCTGCTACGTCGCCAGTTCCGGCGCCAGCACTCGACCTGGTGCCGGGGGCGCCGCGGGTCGATCCCGACTCTGACGAGGAGCATTCCGCGAGTAGCGTAAGTACCCAGGCCAATGAGCAATTGAGGAGGACTCTGGAAGAGACGATTGAGCGGTATCGATTCGCACCTGACTCTAGGCCGCGATTACCACGCTTGCCCGCGAATAAACGTAACTTACCGCTAGTGGGAGCCTTGAACACTTTGCTAGACCCGTATCTGCGGGCTAGCGAAGATCTAGTTGATACCCACTCGATCATCTACTGCGGGGCCATCGCGGCGTGCCAAGTTCCCGGACGCTGACCGAGCACCGCGAACTGCCGGTGGTGTCCCCGCCTGGCAAGTACGGATCGAGCGGCGTATCAGCACGTTCAGGACTCTCATTGCAAAGCTAATCTGCTTCAGGGGGGGTAACAACCGACCTCATGTCATGCGCTACGTAGCGCAGGTCTTTGCGGGGACTGATGTCAGTTCCCGTGACTACATGGCCTGTATCACGGAGCGCATCGACTTCCTGAAGCAGAAAGTCTATGCGTGGGCAAGACGTATCCGTCGCTACAGAGAACGTGTGGATCGATTCCAGCAGAATCGCCTCTTCCAGAGCGATCAAAGGAAGGTATGCCGAAAGTGGAAGGGAACCGACCAACGTGTGACCGACGGGCAGCTGCCGGATCCTACTGCTATGATTAATTTCTGGCGTAGTATCTGGTCGGTGCCAGTCGATCACACAGAGGGCGAGTGGATGACGGTTGTCGAGCGCGAGTATGAGCCCATCGAAGCCATGGGGGCTTTACTATCAGCCCTGATGACGTGAGTTGTGCGGCTCGTGCGGCTCAGAACTGGAAAAGTTATATGCGTTATCTGCTAGCAAGTAATATAGTTACAAACAAATTTAAGTATACCCGCATTATCTTAAATTGCAGCAGTACCTTAATTAATTTGTTAGATTTACTTAGCAATACCCCAATTGTATTTAGTTGTAGGAACTGTAGTGTAGGTATTAAATTAAGTAGGAACGTGTATGTTGTTACTGTATATTTAGTTAATACGAATTATATTTAGTACAAAGTAATTAGGTAATGCATATACTCGTATTAACGTGATTGTTTACGAAAGTGATATGATATATTACTATCACGATCTTTGACATTATTTTATGTTTTCCTTGTATTAAGTAGGTACTTATAGTTTACTGTACAATGTTTAGAACTTTGCTTTTTTTTTTTTTATCATATACGCTCACTGGCGTAAATATAATGCATGTTATTATGTACTGTCTCATGAAGTGAAATGTAAATTTCTTTTGAGATAAATAAAATATTCTTTAACCCGAAAAGTCCTGGGCCGGACGGGTTGCGCAACTTCTGGGTTAAGTGGTTTCGATGCTCAAACGAACGACAACACAATTCCAACAAGCCCTCGAGCTTGGTTCCCTGCCATCTTTCTTAACAACCGGTGTTACCTTCTTGCTCTACAAGTCCGGTAGTACCACGGAAGCGAAAAACTACCGACCCATCACGTGCTTGCTCACGTGCAAGTGTACAAGCTCCTTACATCTATTTTGAGAGCAAAAATTAACACGCACATTGTTGCGAACAACGTTTTGGCCTTCTCTCAAAATGGATTTAGGGTTGGGTCCCGTGGTACTAAGGAGCTCCTCCTCATTGACACGACCATTTGTCAACAAGTTCGGCGGAACAAAGGGCCGCTTGGATTGACTACAAGAAGGCCTATGATTCGGTGCCTCATTCATGGCTTGAGAGGATTTTGGAGCTGTATAAAATCGATACAGCTCTAAGGTCCTTCTTAGGTGCATGTATGAGACAGTGGACCACAGTCCTTCGTCAACCAGGTGGCCGAAACGCTCGCCCTGTTCCGCAGGATTTTATAAGGATCAAGAGGGGTATTTTTCAGGGCGACAGTTTGCGTACACTGTGGTTCTGCCTAGCCCTGAATCCACTCAGCACTCTGCTGAAGGATTCAGGACTTGGTTGCCGGCTTCGGAGAGGGGGTGAGATCATTTCTCATCTGATGTACATGGACGACCTCAAGCTGTTTGCACCAAAACAACCGGAACTGGTGGAGCTACTGAAAGTCACAGATACTTTCAGTAGCGCCATCAAAATGGAGTTTGGTGTAGACAAGTGTGCGGTCATGCATGTACAGCGGGGGCAAGTTGTAAATTCCACGAATTTAGAGCTTTACGAGACAATGTCTCTTAGATCTCTCTCCGAAACTGAAACCTACAAATACCGTGGTATGTCACAGACATTGAGTATTGCGGATGGGGACATTAGGCAGGCAGTGAAGGAGCGCTTTTTCTGTCGCCTGACAAAAGTACTTAACAGTTTTTTATCCGGTGGCAACAAGGCGCGCGCCTTCAACGCTTGGGTGATGCCCCTGCTCACTTACTCCTTTGGCATACTAAGGTGGGCCCAAACTGAGCTGGACGCCCTAGATAGGAGGTTTCGTCTGCTGCTCACTACACACCGCATGCTACACCCACGCTCGTCAGTTATGAGACTGTACATCCCGCGTAAGTGTGGGGGCCGTGGCTTTTTAAACACCAAGGACCTCCATAATCGCGAGGTGTGCAGCCTCAGGGAGTATTTCCTAAACAACGAATGTGGGATACATCGCGATGTAGTGGCAGTAGACAAAGGCCTCACCCCTCTATCCTTGGCAAACGAGAACTGGCGCAGACCAACGGTGCTCAGCACCGTAGACCGCAAAGACGTATGGAAGAGTAAGGAGCTACACGGGCGATTCTACAACGGGCGTCGGTGAACTGGCTACGTTTCGGCGATCTCTTCGGGGAAACTGAAGGTTTTGCCTATGCAATTGCTTACGAAGTTATCATGACGAACAACTACCGGAGATATATCCTGAAGAACAGTACGGTCGACATTTGTCGGGCATGCCGCCATCCCGGAGAGTCACTCAGGCATATCATGTCCGGTTGTTCTCATCTTGCTAACGGCGAGTACTTGCACAGACATAACCAAGTAGCCAGGATTATTCACCAGCAACTTGCTGTTAAATACGGTCTTCTGGGGTCTGAGGTGCCATACTATAAGTATGCACCGATGCCAGTTTTCGAAAATGGTCGTGCCACGCTGTATTGGGATCGATCTATCATCACGGACAGGACTATTGTAGCCAATAAGCCTGATATCGTGCTGGTAGATCAATCTAAGCGCCGGGCAATGCTCGTCGACATTACCATCCCACATGACGAGAACCTCGTGAAGGCCGAGAAGGACAAACTCAGCAAGTACCTTAACTTGGCTCACGAGGTGACCGCCATGTGGGATGTTGATTCGACGATCATTGTGCCGATAGTCGTTTCGGTAAACGGTCTTTCGACAGCGTAGGCGGGTAAACAGTATCCTATGACCATCTGTAGATACCCAGCCTTATACCAAAAATAGTTGAAATCTGTTTAGCCCATTTGGCGTGATGAAGCCACAACGACATATACAAACATAAAAAATTAAAACAAAATATTTTACGTTTCAGTTACCTCGAAACAGTCCGTCACAATTATATTTTTGAAAGTATATTTTATGTACAGACATTTCTTTTTTACAACTTTATGATATAATAGCTGTCTAATCAATTGAAACTAAAACGAACTATTAATCTGTCCAAGGGATAAAAATAAACGTAGATCCCATATGAGGTCACATTCCTAGACAGTTGATACTTCAATGTATGTTTACCGCCTACATATGGACTAAGTATACAATTAGATACCTCATTAGCATACAAGCAGCCATTAACTTACCCGTGTTACGTACCATGAATGTACTACAATGAATAATTTATATCATCGAACCATTTGTCTTGTAACTTCATTACTTCATTTATGATTGGCGCTACCGGCAAATGTACAGGGAGTTGTATACCAATGGTTCAGTATATACAATCCATACTATCCATACTAATATTATAAATGCGAAAGTGTGTCTGTCTGTCTGTCAGTCTGTTATCTTTTCACGCTTAAACCGGTGAACCGATTTAGATGAAATTTGGTATGAAGATATTTTGAGTCCCGGGGAAAGACATAGGCTAATTTTTATCCCGTAAAAATACCCCTTTCCTCGATAAACGAATTTAAGGAGATTAAAGAAATAGAGTTGTGTCAGATATTTATGCGCTTTGTTGTGGCAGATATTAATGATCGTGACTGTACATCTATACTATTATAAAATTGTAAAAGTGAAATGTCTGTACATTGAAGATGCTTTCAAAAAAATAACTGATACGGACTATTCACATTGTCACTGAATCGAAAAATATTTCTATTTTTTATTTTTTTGTATGTGTCGTTGTGGCTACATCACGTCAAAACGGCTAAACGGATTTCAACTATTTTTGGTACACGGGTAGCTGGGTATCGATAGGTTATGGTAATTGGATACTTTTTACCCGACTACGCTGAAGAAAAAATGAGGGGTACTGACTTTTACTCCTCCGCGGACGAAGTTGCGACCACCTTCTAGTTTATATAATAATTGTATTTTAAGCGTATTGTTCTTGAATTATATGATGCACCTCCTAATATTACTATTAGTTTCATCAAACTCTTTACTACCCAAAGTTTGTCTGTAAGAGATCGCTCTTTAGCTACAGGACCGCCTTTTGTCTACTTCTAATTGTTTTTTTTTTTATTGTAAATCCCTGTATGCTTTAGAGGTGTCCAATATGTATTTGAATTTGTTTTTATAAATATAAAACACATCCGTTAAATGAAACCGATAACGACTGATAACAAATTTGTCTGTCCAGTTTTATCCAGATGGAGGGCAACGTTAGATCCATCTTTTTTTTTTTCTTAGCCTTAGATCCAGGCTGACATAGCTAAAAGTTCCTACGCAATAACAAGAATGATGCCGACATTAGCGAAATATCTCTTGCTGAAAACGCAAGACGTCAAAGCCAATAAAGAAAAAAATAGATAAAAACAAGATGGACGACAAAAGTCGGTTTTCGGTAGTAAAGGAACCCCCAAAACGAAATAGACATTTTCTACTCATCCATATTGGAGCCGATGAACGGTAATTCTTCCAAATTAGCCGAGACAAAGGGATTTTTATTCGTGACGTCCATAATTTCTTTTGTGTTTCTCTTAGTAGATTCTTTTGTTTTGAGCAATTTCACGTTTTTAAACGTATTTTGAGGATTAATTGGGGTAATTTTCACATCTAATGATGGACTCAGCAATCATTGTCATTCGAAAGTTAGAGAATGTCTATGTCCACTGATGAACATAGGCAGTCCTAAAGAGTACAATCTTAGGCGGTCCTGTGTCAGATAATTAATCCACCTCATGGAGCGGTCCTACTCATGCTGCGTACTCAAGTATGTGGTCTCCAGCCCAGAGATCCTCCCCATCGGCCATCAGTTCTAGGAGCTGTAACAAGGCGCATAACGATTCGTTGCTTACGAACATTCTGGCACTGCGCAGCTTTTAAAAATTATTCTTCTGACAGCAACATCAAAATTATTTTAAAATTCCACACTCGAACACACACTCGAGCTTCATTCAATTTTATACTTCGGAACTGATCAGATGTTGGTCTAAGTCTCTCTCTCTTGAACAATGTTTTTAAAATCCTCTAGCCTAAGCAAAGCATAAGTCCTATATTCCCGAAACCTGAATGCTTTGAGTGACTATTATTTATTTGAATACATAATATAAACTTTAATCTGAATCTACGAGTAAAACCATACTGTTGAACCGTCGTTGACAACACGTATATATAATACTAGGCACGGAAACGTTTTTTTTATTTATAAATATCCTGACCATAGTCTCCTGCTTCCTTTATTCCGGATCCCGTGACAGAGCAATGCATGTAGCCCGCCCACTGCCACTTAACTTTACCAGTTCTTCGTGCAGAAGAACTAAGCTAACTCTAGCTTAGTTTTTCTACGAATGTCCTCGTGTCTAATTAAATCTCACAGTCACAGATGTCAAATTCAAAGCAAAGCTCTATTGCTTTTCAGTTAATTTAAGCCTCTTTACGAAATATTATATGATTTCTGAGATGTCAAAGGTATACATGTTTAGCAAGTTAGGACATGTTTGGCTGCGTTTGTTGTGCAACGGCCTACGAAACTGAGGCTCCCGAGTCAGAATCCCGTGTGATGAGAATGAATATTTTCTTCCAGAGTTCTACGCCACGTGTCATTACCTAATATAGTTCTAACGCATAACTGAGTCTGTTCCTGAGTCTATTTCTAATCTGGTTTTTGGATAGCGTAAGGCCATCTCTGTTTGACAACTGATCAAATAAAGTAGAAACTGCCCTCAACTTTATTCGCAAAGAAGAAAACATAACCCTCGTTTTTCTTCAGCGTAATCAAATACAAAGTAGTCTATAAGTACCATCCACGGATCTCCAGCTATCCTCGTTCTAACAATAGTTGAAATCCGTCTAGCCGTTCTGGCGTAACGAGAGCACAAATACAAACTCCTACATGCAAACAGACATGCAATCCTACAACCTGCTTGAGTGGACGCCGGACATTCAACATCTCCTGCATCTCATGATGATGCTTCGTAGAGAGGCGAAACACGTGTCGAGGATTATACTGTCTGGTGGTGGTTTGTTGTATTTGCATGCGTGTTTTTTTGTGGAAACTGCATAAAAATATGCGCATTAACCAAGACAATATTTCGCAGAAAACCAAAGGAACTATATATAATCCATTAATCTAATATGGAATTCCACAAAATAACACCTGAATCTATCAATTATACATACAACCAAAAAATAAAAATATAAATTCGATTCAGGATTCAGGAACTTCCAAAAAGCCAATTTTTTAAATTTCGATAATATATCTTCATGTACCAACATTTAAAAGTTTGTTATTTATATTGTTGCTTACAATAACATCTAAGAGTGTACTATAAGCCTAAGCGTCTTGGTCAAAGCGTTTCCTTAAATTACAGAAGTAATTTAGCTGATGGCAACTAGCTAAGCGATTAACTTGCCCGATTTGATCACGATTGAATGTTTACTTGCGTTTGATTGAAAATTGGATATCGGCTAACCGGAGTTTGATCTCATTGACAACTATCCGATAATTAGTGTAATTGGATTTCAAAGATTTGGTTTTTGGGAAGCAACGTCTCCGTTTAAATTCTTGTGTACTATTATAAAGTGTAATTATTAAATTTCTTTTGGTAAGTGTGCCAAAAGGTGAAATTTAAGTCAAATACTCGCCTATCTAACATAAAATAAAGTATTTCAATATATTTTATTACCGTACGTTGTCAAAAACTGAAGCAATCGGATGAAAAAAAAACACTTAAACGTGTGTTAAGACATTAAGTTAAGGGCTCTCAGGTCGCTCTTTCTTGTCGTTCCCCCATGAGTGTTGATCGTGGTCATCATTGGGTACACTTTGACACTTGGAGTGGATAATTTGCCTCCATCTGGTTCCGTCCATTGCCTCCCTTACGACTGAGCGAAATTTGGAGGAAAGAAGGAAAGCATTTTTATTCGTTAGCATACATAAAATTTTAGAAGAAACAAGTACAGACACAAAAAAAAACTAGTATGCCATGAAAAGGTTCCACCTCAGCATAATGCTAGCTCGAAAGCCAGCGCCGATCTTTCAGTGCGACCTTAGCCGACGTCACGGAGAGCTGTGCACACGACACGACTGTTTTTTTATGTTAAACGCAGCGTTAAATAAGCCAACAAGTTTTGACAGTGACAGAACTGTCAGTGTCAGAGGGAGACGACTACTTTAGTTGATTAGTCGATCTGGTTGGAGATTTGCCTCGAGTTCGTTCTCCATTCGTGTTTCCAAGTAAGATTTCCATCTCCTCTACGCGCTATGTGGCCAAAATACGAAAGTATTCATCATCATCATCATTATTTCAGCCATAGGACGTCCACTGCTGGACACAAGCCTCCTTAATTGACTTCCACGTGGGCCGGAAAGAGGTGATCCGCATCCAGCGAGTTCCCGCAACCTTAACCAGGTCTTGATCTAGCGTGTGACCTTCCCACGCTGCGCTTGCCGCTTTTATTCAATTAATGTTTATACCTTTATCGAATCTGGGACTGCGAGTGTCGTTGGCGTTATGCAGCTAACTTAAAAAACTTAATCTGAATCGGTTCACCCGTTTAAATGCTACAATTCCACAGACATACATACAGAAACACGTGTGACGACACGTTTGGCTCAGTGAGTTGTACAACGGCCTACGAAGCTGGCGGTCCCGGGTTCGAATCCCGGCCAGGGCAAGTGTTTGTGTGATGAGCACGAATGTTTGTTCCTGGGTCTTGGATGTTTTCTATGTATTTAAGTATTATAATGTATCAATATATTATGTATATCGTCGCCTATAGTGCCCATAGTACAAGCTTTGCTTAGTTTGGGACTAGGTCGATTTGTGTAAGATTGTCCCTGATATTATTTATTATTTATTTAAATATGTTAATCCTATAAAACCCCTCTTATTTCACCTAAGGCACTTTTATGCCCCAACTGCCATCGGTTTTCCGAACAATGTGCCCTGCCCATTGCAACAAAAGTATTTGTTGCTATCATATTGTAGACAAAAAGGGTTTTGATTCTTAATTGCTACATTTTTGTTGGTGCGTTATCGATCCAGGGTATCCTCGTCATGCGTCTCCAGAACCACATATCCAAAGCATCTATATTCTGCCTCTCTCAAGCCCATATTGTCCACGTTTCAACTCCATATAAAGATCTAAAACTTAAAGGCCTGCAACGTCTTTCGTAATCCACGCCCCAAACGCGAAGCCGGCCAATAAGCGTAATTTGTAATAATGGACGCATTTATTGCTCGCGCGCAACAAAGAAAGAGAAAGCTAATACAGTATTTCCTTGGGGTTTTTTGGCGTAAGCGCCAGATGTAAAAGTACAATGAAATCGAACATATCAGTATGTTTTGTTAACATTTTAAGTTAATGAAGTAAAAGATAAAGGCAACAATGACATTTTTAAATAATTTCGCGGTTTATTAATCTGTCATTTGTACAAACTAGACAAAAAACGGAGAATGAAGACGCGTTTTCCGATAAAATTTCTATCGAGAAGAAAACTAAAATGTTTCCGCGTTAGGCGCTGAATAGTTTATATAGTCAAAAGACACAAATCTGAAAACCAGCCTATTTCATATACTAGATTTGACAAAAATCTCACTAAAAATAGCTTAAATTTTCGATGCACCCCCTTAACTGAGTCTGTTCTTGAGGTATGGGATCGGTAAGGGAGGGGAACAAGTAACGTTACAGGACGTGTCCTAACTGTTTCGCTATCCTTCTCATACCTCACTGCGCCTACCATGAGTTCGGCACGAGCGAGTATCGAGCGCTCGATGGCGGTCTCTTTCGCACTATTAGCGTGTGCGAGAGAGGTGCACTGACTCTCGATACGAGATACTCGCTAGCGCCAATCGTAAACTCAGCTCATAGTAGACATACAGGAACAGACTTAGTTATGCCGTTGGCCTATATAGTAAAAGTAGGAATACCAAAGCGCGTATCAACCGCATTTTGGTGTTAATTGATATTCCCCATTTCTTCCATATTTTGTTCTTTACGTTAAGGTATAAATATTACGGGACAATTTTACACAAATCGAACTAGTCCCATAGTAAGCTCAATAAGACTTGTGTTATGGGTACTAGACGACGATATCTCTATTATAAACTTGTAAGAATGAAATGTCTGTATATTGAAGGTATATTGGACTATTTGGAGGTCATTAAAACGAAAAATATTTTTTTGGATTTTATGTATGTTTGTATGTGTCGTTGTGACTTCATCACGCAAAATCGACTAAACGGATTAGAACTATTTTTGGTACACGGGTAGCTGGGTATCTCCAGATGGTTATAGGATACTTGTTACCCGACTACGCTGAAGAAAAAATGAAGGGTTATTATTTTTTCTCCTCCGCGAACGAAGTTGCGGGCGCCTTCTAGTATTTAATAAATATATCTATCTATACATATAATAAAGCTGAAGAGGGTCAAAAGTCTGGAAGGGAAGATATTAAAAAAAAAAAATGGCCGGGGATACTTAAAATCGATAACAGAACACGTTCCAACAGTTTTTAGAGTTTTTGTCTGTTTGTCTGTTTATTTGTGCATCACGTGAAAACGGCTGAACAAATTTTGATGCAAACTTTACTTATCTGTCGAAAAAATCTCCGGTCAGGTTATAGACTATAAAAATTCAACCCTTAAAAGGGGAGGTAGCCACTACACTTGATTGAGTTAAGTTTGCACCTGAATCGTATGGCGCTACTTAGGAAGGAGGTACAAACTTTTCTCAAATATGTGCTACACGAGCCTACGACTAATATTGAGTACGACCCGAGTATCGAGTACTTTTCTAAACTAACAGGTGGCGCTAAAATTAATATCTATTTGCCAAATTAACTCTAATTTTAGAAGAGGGGGTACGGATATTAACCAATTTAATTGAATAATTGATTTAATAATACAACAAAATAAGAGATAAGTGGCTTGGTGGTATCAACAAGACAGAGGCTCACATGTGCAAGAATTCGCCCAGGTACTACTTCAGGTTGGAGAAGGGCTTCTGGAGGAAACCAACGGCCTGGTTCGATTACCAGACGTTATGCAGGATCGTTCCGTCCGTTGAAGACCACATTCGGAGCGTATAAGGAGACCTGAGCCAGGTGACGTGACGTGAGAGCTCTTCGGTTTGTGAGAGAGCCATACTCACGCCGAAAATTGAACAGGCAGCGGCAGTTAATGCGCCGATATTGGCGAAAATAAAGGTGAACAGGCAGTATATAATTCCACTAGCTGTTGGCCGCGACTTCGACCGCACAGAGATGAAATTTGTAGCCTTTTAGAAGGCAACTTTGTCAGCGGAGGAAAAAAAACATAACCCTCTTTTTTTCTTCAGCGTAATCGAATAAAAAGTGTCCTATAATTATCTGAGGATGCCCAGCTACCCGTGTTCCAAAAATAGTTGAAATATGTTTAGCCGTTTTGGCGTGATGAAGCTACATCGACACATACAGTGAAACATACAAAAACTAAAATTGAATTAGTGACCTTGAAATACTCCATATCACTTATTTTTTAGATTTTCTATATTATAGTAGTAGATTATCTATACATGTTTAATGTACATAGAAATTTCATTTTAAACCTTAATCTATCTATCTTCTATATTCTTTCTATCTATCTATGTATACATATAATAAAGCTGAAGATGCTCGAAAGTCTGTAGGTACATGGAAGATATTCGAAAAAAAAGTTGGCCGGGGATACTTAGAATCGATAACAGAACACGTTCCAACAGTTTTTATAAGTTTTGTCTGTTTATCTGTTTGTCTGTTTATTCGTACGCGCATCACGTAAAAACGGCTGAACAGATTTTGATGCAAAGTTTACTAATCTGTTGAGAAAATTCCTGGCCAGGTATAAAAATTCAACGCTTAAAAGGGGGGGTAGCCACTTGAGTGATTGAGTTAAATTTGCTCCTGAATCTTATAGCGCTACTTAGGACGGAGGTGCAAACTTTTTTCAAATATGTGCTACACGAGCCTACGACTACTCTTGAGTACCTTGCTAAAGTAACAGGTGGCGCTAAAATTAATAACTTGGCATTTTGCCAAATTAAGTCTAAGTTTAGAAGAGGGGGTACGGATATCAACAAATTTAATTTAATAATACAACAAAATACGAGATAAGTGGCTCAGTGGTATCAACAAGGAGGAGGCCCTCATGTGCAATAATTTGCCTAGGTACTGCTTCAGGTTGGAGAAGGACTTCTGGAGGAAATCAACGGCCTGATTCGATTACCAGAGATGTTATGCAAGATCGTTCCGTCCGTTGAATACCAAATTTCGAGCGTATACGGAGACCTGAACCAGGTAACGCGACGTGAGAACTCTTCGGTTGTGAGAGAGCCGTTAATGCGCGGATATTAGCGGAAATGGAAGGTGAAAAGGCAGTATATAATTCCATTAACACTGTTTTGGATGAACGCTTCGTCACACCTCCACCCTCATTCCGAGCAACTTCCCGCTCCGCTTCAAGCGCCTACAGTTCCCCGTGAGCGTCTGCTTCGCCATGACTGTTTCTCGCACGGGCAGCTCTACGTGGCGTGCTCGCGCGTCACCAGCTGCACGGAGCTGTTCGTGCTGATTCCCACTGGTAAGACTCACAATGTGGTGTACAAAAAAATATTTTAAAATGTCAATGTTATGTAAATATACTTTACATACCTACTTTTCGAGTATGTAACTGTAGATATAATTATTATGTACATATTTAGTTGTGCATACATAAACGTTAATACAATGTAAATACTTGGCCTCAATATCTATATTCACCTTTCCTCTAATCTTACTTCTAAATAATAATAGACCTAAATTCGAAAGGTTGTTAGGAAGTATGGATTTCTATGTGTATATTTCTTACCTTTTCATGCTTAGACTGATTTGACTGGAGGACTGATTTGGGTGATATTTGCCATGGACTTGATTTAGATAGTACTACAGCCAAGGACTTAAAAATAGAAAAGTGGTACTGTATCGTCCGATATACACCTCTAAGTATTACAGCTTATATACTCTATGTCTTTTAAATCACTTCAAAAATTTAAATAAGTACAAAAAACTATAGATTTTGGACTGTAGTTTTATTCAGTGGTATTTGTATAACATTTTATCTGGACTTTACTTCAAGTTTCAGCTCCAGGGGAGAGGAATGAATAAGCCGCTTACTGACACAGACCGAATACCACGCGGGCGGAGCCGCGGGCACAGCTAGTACTATTATAAAGTTGTTAGAACAAAATGTTAGTACTTATGTGTCGTTGTGGCGTCAAACAAAAAAAAATCAGCTAAACGGATTTAAACTATTGTTGGTACACGGTTAGCTGGGTATAGGGATATATATCATCATCATCATCATCATGTCAGCCGTAGGACGTCCACTGCTGGACACAGGCCTCCTCAATTGATTTCCACTTGGGCCGGATAGAGGCGACTCGCATCCAGCGAGCCCCCGCAACCCTAATCAGGTCGTCAGACCACCTTGCGGGTGGCCTTCCCACACTGCGCTTGCCGGTACGTGGTCTCCACTCTAGAACCTTTCTGCCCCAACGGCCGTCGGTTCTTCGAACTATGTGCCCTGCCCATTGCCACTTCAGTTTGCTTACCCTGTATGCTATGTCGGTGGCCTTGGTTCGTCTACGGATCTCCTCATTCCGGATTCGATCTCGTAGAGAAATACCGAGCATAGCCCTTTCCATAGCTCGCTGAGTAACTCTGAGCTTCCTTAAGAGGCTCATGGTCAGAGACCACGTCTCGGCTCCGTAGGTCATCACCGGTAATACGCACTGGTTGAAGACTTTCGTCTTCAAGCACTGAGGTATGCTGGACGAGAAGACACTTCGCAGTTTCCCAAACGCTGCCCATCCGAGTTGGATCCGTCGATTGATCTCTTTCTCGAAGTTGGACCTGCCTAACTGGATTGTTTGTCCTAGATAGACATATTCGTCAACAACTTCGAGGACCGAGTTACCAAGCAATACTGGGGTGGGCGCTACATGGACATTCGACATGATCTTCGTCTTGTCCATGTTCATCTTAAGGTCCACCTGTTGGGATACTCTGTTGAGATCTTCAAGCATCGTACCGAGATCCTCCAGCGTCTCTGCCATGACCACGATATCGTCGGCGAACCGAAGGTGCGTGATGTACTCGCCATTAATGCGGTCGATCCGCATTAATGCGGTCGATCACCATACTGGCATTGTTGTACACACTCCTCAGCACCTCGACATACCGACAGTCAATCCGGTATCGCTGGAGCGACTGCAGTACTGCCCATGTCTCGACGGAATCAAAGGCCTTCTCATAGTCCACAAACGCTAAGCAAAGTGGCAGATTATACTCCTCGGTTTTCTGTATAACCTGCCGCAGTGTATGTATGTGGTCTATGGTGCCTTTTCGAAACCCGGCTTGTTCGGGAGGCTGGAATTCACCAAACCTGCTTGAGAGACGATTCGTGATGACCCTGGAAAACAACTTGTAGACATGGCTAAGAAGCGAGATGTGTCTATAATTCTTGAGCAGCGTTTTATCACCTTTCTTGAAAAATAGCACCACCACACTCCCGTTCCATGCCTCCGGCGTGATGCCCTCAAGCAATACGGTATTGAAGAGCTTCTGAAGGACCTTAAGTACCGGTGTTCCACCCGCTTTCAGAAGCTCTGAAGTGATTCCGTCATCACCCGGCGCCTTGTTGTTTTTGAGCTGTTTAAGGGCCATTTTAATCTCGTACAGGCTGATGTCCGGGATATCTTCGGTATAGTGTCGGCTAAGCTTGGCTCTCGGGTCTTTGGCCAAGTCATGAGCAGGTTTGGCAGCCGAGGTATATAACTGCCCATAGAACCTCTCTATCTCTCTCAACACCTCTGGCTTACACTGCCGTCTTCTGTCTTCAGCTTCGTCAGCTGGCTTTGCCCAATAGACAGGTCCCTTGCAAACACTTTAGAGCCCTTGTTCCGCTCTATCGTCTCTTTAATATGGTTAGTATTAAAGATACGCATATCGTGCCGCATGGACCGATGGATCCGTCTATTGAGCTGCCTGTATACTTCAGCGTCTTCAGAAGTCTGCAGCGTCATCGAGCGTCGTTCAGCCATGAGGTTGAGTGTATGGTCGGATAGTTTTTGGAGTCTATCTTTGCGGCGGGGTCTGAAGAATTTCTTCCCCACCTCGTGGACAGTTTCTACCAACCTGTTATTTATATCGTCCACGGAAACGCAATTATCCAGGCAAGCGAAGCGATTTGTTATCTCCAGCTGAAAGTCTTCGGCGTTTTGTATGTGGGCTGTAGTTGGTCGGAGCGTAGACTTCATTAGGCGAGACCTTTCTAGGCGGACGTTCATATTCAATGTGCCTCGCACCATTTGGTGATCGCTACCGGTTTTCACCCTATTGATCACTGAGACATCATTGAATATTTGTCTCTTTGTGAATAAAATGAAGTCTATCTCATTTCTCGTGGAACCGTCGGGACTCATCCAGGTCCATTTTCTGTTAGGCGGCTTTTTGAAGAACGAATTCATCATGAAGAGTCCCTCCTTCTCCAGAAATTCAGCCAGCCTCTGGCCCCTTCGGTTCCGTTGCCCACATCCAAATTGCCCCACTTTCAGCTCGTTATCGCCTCTCTGCCCCAGCTTTGCGTTAAAGTCTCCCATAACAACAGTGAAGTGTGATTTGGAAGTCTGTATGGCTCTACTGACGTCCTCATACATGGCCTCCACCTCCTCATCCGGGTGAGACGAGGTCGGTGCGTAGACCTGTATGACCTTCAACGAATATATTTTAGATACTCTGAGTATCAGGTACGCAACCCTGCTCGACAAACTCGAAATTGTCACAATGTTGTTAACGAGAGACTTGTGGACGAGAAACCCGACACCACCCTGGGACTACTGGCCACCCTCCCGGTAGTACAGCAGGTTGCCGGATTTCAGGGCTATCGTGTCCTCCCCCTCTTTTCGGACTTCAGATAGCCCTATGATGTCCCAGCGCATCCTACTGACCTCCTTTTCCAGCTCTGTGACCTTTTCGTCCGTCCTCAACGTGCGCGTGTTGTAAATTACCAGCGATAATCTACGTCGGTTGTCCGTTCTATCAATAGCCGAGGTCGTTTGAGGGTTTGGACCGTAACCCGCCACGCTGGTCCGGTGCGGGTTGGCGGGTCGCCAGGGCCTCGTCCGTTGGTCAGAAGCGTGCACCACGAGCAGGTGAGGTTGGCTTGAGCTACCCAGAGATGTAGGTTGGGAGCCCCTTACACGCCAATAGGGATATATATATATATATATATATATATTTATATATCGGGCAGATAGTTATAGGATACTTTTTACCCGACTATGCTAAAAAAAGAGGGGTTATGATTTTTTTCTCCTCCGCGAACGAAATTGCGGGCGCCTTCTAGTTAACTTATAAATAGAAAACATCCAAGACTCAGGAACAAATATTTATACTCATTACACAAATATTTGCCCTTACCGGGATTTAAATCCAGGACCCTCAATTTTACAACGTTACTCCCGCTGAGCCAGACCGGTCGTCTGAGCAGTAAACTGAGCTACCGCAACTTTACGTACGTGGCATGAAATTTTCGAACACAATCTAGTTAACACGAGTAGCGCACTCTGTATTTTTCTTATTTTTAAATGCTAAGCGCATTAGCCATACTCCAAGGCATGCGTATTACGTTTCGTCTGTGTTCAATAGAGTACATGCATGAATTTTTTTATCGCTTTTTTTAACAAAATATCAAAATACCGTAAAAACTATTTCAAAATGAGAAATTTAAATAAAATCGGTCAAGAAATACGCATGATATAGGCATTTTAAACTTCTAATTAGAAAAAGGTCCGATGTGCACCGTTACGTCATAGTGCACTCAGGCAAATTCTGTTTTGCAAGAAAGAGATAGAATGAAATGTTTGATGGCTTATATCTTGGTTATTTTTATTTATTTATTTATTCATTTATTTCAGGTTCAACCCATAATGTGTTACTAACAATGTTAATAATTAATAATTAGATTAGGTGTTCGTAACAAAAAAAAATTCAACACTTTAAAAAATTACACATAAAAAATTAAAATAAAACGATGGCATTTCTTTCTTATAGTTATTCTAAAAAATATTTTTGTCTACTGTTTGTTACTTGAATGAGCTTTTAATAAAGCAAAAATAAAAAAAAGCGGACAAGTGCTCGTCGGACTCGCCCATGTAGGGTTCCGCAGCCTTTTATACAAAAAATGCACAACAGATATAAAAAATACGATATGAAATAAAACACTAACAAAAGAGCGTATGTCCTCGGCACCTACGTCCCTTTGCTGATAAGCGCAGTTTTATGGCAATAACTTAAAGACGGTATGTCTGATTGTGTTCAAAACAATTTTCGTTGGTACTATTTATTAAGCTTTTTTATTTATAATTTCTTTCATATTTTTTGAACATACCGTTTAGAAAATAGAGGGGCAAATATTTCGGAAAATATTCAATAAATCAAAAAAAATTGTTAGAAACATCAGTGTTTTTAAAAGATCTGTCGAATGATGTGCCACACATTGATATTTGCTGAAAAACATTTTTTTCCGTTTTGGTTACATGTATGGAGTGCCCCCCCCCCCCCCCCCCCTAGAAATATATATATATATATATATATACATTATTTAACTATTAAAGTAAGTAGCGGCTTATACAAGACATCTATGTTCCAAACTTCATCAGTATACGTCTCATAGTTTTTGAGTAAAATGCCTGTGACTTACGGGAGGACGGACGGACGGACATGACGAAACTATAAGGGTTCCGTTTTTGCCATTCTGGCTACGAAACCCTAAAAATCATGCATATTCCCTTTAGCTCTTCCTGCAGGTACTAGGATTACATTTTTTTTTAATACGGTTAAGCATAAGTATAAATGACTTATACAATTTAATCCCATTAAGCGTATTTACCCACTCAACCCTACTTAGCCGAAGCAAATCGACACACCAGCAATACAAACTGCCGTTAAGGCGTTAACCCTTCTAATGGCCACAATAACTCAGTTTTCCAAAACATCGTGCCGTCTCCCTCACTCCACGGAGCTGAGAGAGATGGTAACTTTATCGCACGTTCGGTTATCTAACGAGAATAAGAAAGATGAGTGTGTGGGAGAGAAAATACAGTAGGTTAAAATCAACACGAGTCATGAAGTAGTGAAAAATAAACATCTCGAAAAATGCTGATAATTTTCAAACGGTCGAGCCGATTTTCTTGGACCAGATCTAAAAACACTTGATAAACTACTTTGAGACGCAAAAAACTAGAACAAAATGGGTTTTTCCTTGACGTTACTAACACAGATACGCAGACACACATACATACGTCAAACTTATTACACCCCTCCTTTTCGTCCGGTGTAAAAATCCAAAAAATATATCAATTTTTTTTTTTTATCTCATTTGTACGTAAAAAGTATCCTATAACCATGTTGGATGCCCAGCTTCCCGCGTATCTAAAATAGTTCAAATTCGTTTAGCTGATTTGGCGTGATAAAGCCACAACGACACATACAAACAGACAAGGAATCAATTTTTTTTATCCGTGTCTGAACAGTGCTCGCTAGTGAGAAGGTTAACACACTCGACGCGTAATCGAGAGGTACCAGGTTCGATTCCTGGTGTGACCACGTGCGAGAGCAATCGTATTCTTCTTTGCGCTGTAACTTGTATCTATCACAATCTAAAAAAATAATCTCGTTTCAGTGACCTCCAAATAGTATTTATTTTTTTAAATATCTTCAATGTAGAGACATTTCATTTTAACAATTTTATAATAGTACTTGAAACTTCGCCCGCGGAGGAGAAAAAGTCATAACCCCTCTTTCTTTCCTTAGCATAGTCGGGTAAAAAGTATCCTATAACCATCTGGAGATACCCAGTTACCCGTGTACCAAAACTAGATGTAATCCGTTTAGCTGATTTAGCGTCATGAAGCCACAACAACGACACTTATAAACATACAAACATTTCATTTTTACAACTTTATAATAGTATAGATATATACATTTGATTGGGATGTCTTTTACTTTAAACCGTACCGTGTCTGCTCCGCTGCCGGGATAGATTTACCCTAATTCGGCGGGTATTCACGCTACGTGCCGCGCATCCCGATCATTTAGGCTGCGGGCTCATTAGGACGACTAATGCGAATCTATCAATAAATCGACCTAGTGACGGACCACGTACAGAAAGGTAAAAGGTGCGAACGTGTGTTCAAATTCAAATAGTTTATTCTGCAAGTAGACCGCAAGGGCACTTTTACAAGTCTGACTCTACGGCATTTCCCAAGAGGAAACCACTGGTGAGAAGAAAGCCGAAACAAACTCAATAGTCAATCATGTTTTCAAATCAACTCTTATCTATTACAATATTTGTATCTTAAATATAAGTTTTTAAGTATAACTCAATTGCAATGTGTAGTTCTCCAATAATCAGATTCAAATCTTCACTCTGCGCCCCAAGGGCATTTTTACATGTCTGAATTATATACAAATAATAGTGCAACGTGTTAACGAGGAATTACAAAAAATATGAAAGTTCCGGTTTCTACTTGCTTTCATTTGGTTATTCGAATCTTTCAAGTAAAATTTTACCTTTTGACCCAACTTGAGACTATTTTTATAAATATCTATACTAATTATATCATCAACATCTCTCTGCCCTTATCCCACTTACGTAGGGTCGGCACAACATGTTTTCTTCTTCCATTCATCTCTATTATTCGTTATTTCAGCGCTTACTCCTTTTTTTCTCATGTCCTCTCTCACACAAACCATCCATCGTTTTTTTGGTCTACCGATTGCTCTTCGTCCTTCGGCATTCATCCCTAACATTATTTTACCAATATGACGTTCGTCCCTCTTCATTACTGCTCCTCATTTTGTCCGTCACGGGTGCTGTTTTTCTTCCTTCTTCATATACAACTTCTATACTATTATAAAATTTAAGATATTTTCCAAAAAAACACGCGATTCGGACTTTTTAAAGGTCACTGACTAAAAAAATATTATTTTTGGATTTTGTGTATGTTTGTATGTGGCGTTGTGACTTTATGACGCCAAAACGGCTGAACAAATTTCGACTTTTCGGTACACGGGCAGCTGGGCATCCATAGGTGGTTATAGGATACTTTTTATCCGACTACACTCAAGATAAAAACAAGGGGCTATGACTTTTTCTATTCCGCGAACGTAGTTGCGGGCATTATTGGTACTTGATAAAAAAGAAGCGCACTATTTTGCATAGTCACCAAGTCTTTATTTCAATATGAGTAATGAGTAGGTTAAATTAAACTTGCAGTTTGTTTTAATTACAAATACTTACTCAGACACCGGATTTTTTAATGCGAACGCTTCTAGCTAGAATCCAATCGTGATATGTTGTATAGGAAACTTAAACTTTATGATTAAGCTCTGAAACTTGGTGGCTCTAAAGTTTTTATAATATTATTTTTCTCCTCCAATGACGAAGTTGCACCTAATATATTATATTATAAAGTTATACGTACAATTGAAACCAACTACGCTGGAGCAAAAAAGAGAGTTATGACTTTTTCCTAATTTGCCAAAAATGCGGGGACCTTCTATGTAATTGTACTGCACGCAACAGAAGAACTTAGCTTTATATTCAACGCTTTGCTTCGGTATATAAAATAAATAAACTTTTAAACAAAAAAATAAAACCGACTCCAAAAAAAAACTAAAAAGTAAAACATAACGCCATAATTCAGTTTCTTCAAATTACTTACAAGTAACCGTTTGTATACTCTATCTCTACAGTATAAACAATTAATGTTATTTTGGCGTCGGTGCCATATAAAGAATGTGGAAAATATTGAAAATTATCGATTTTAGTAAGAGTTACACGATGGCACCGATTCCAAAATAACATTAATTGTATATACTGTATAGATTGAGTATACAAACGGTTACTTGTAAGTAATTTGAAGAAACTGAATTATAGCGTTATGTTTTACTTTTTAGTTTTTTTTGGAGTCGGTTTTATTTTTTTGTTTAAAAGTTTATTTATTTTACACTTTTTAGTTAATCGTTACTTAAAAGTGTATCTCGTGACGATTCGAACAAGCCCAAACACGGCTAGGATACATTATTTTATTACATAGATCTGGTGCCTACCTTCCGGCTCCATCATCAAATCAATTCGATGGTACCATTCTCATCAGGAACATTTAAATTTGTGACTACGAAGTTGCTTAGCTAAATGTTAGCGACGGCTTGCGTTTTTATATGTATTTTTGTAATTCATCTAAACTAAAGTGGTGTAATAATTGCCGACGATTGTAAAATAGGCAAAATAGGAATAAGTCACAAGTATTGTGTGTAAACATGTAAAAACGGTGGAGTATGCGCGTCCAACCAGAGACGAGTACGCTCGCAGCGCACGCGCATGTTCCGCCCACCTGAGCGGAGCGCATCAGGCACGAAGTGTCCGCGGTGGGGATAAATATAAGCGCCGCGCCCGAGCGGCACAATCGAGTTCGGTAGAAGCCACCGCGGACACTGCAACTGCTCTTGAGTCGCCTCACTGCATTCAGTATCCTGCTGCGCCCCAGCTCCGTCGCCTGTGCCTGGCACCCTATTTATTAAGTTAAATAGACGTACGGAAGCCGAAGTTCGGAATTTTTATTTCGCCCTTCAACGGACTCGTTCCCGCCACTACGCGAAGCGAAGCCAATTGCGTCTGGAGGACCCATTCCCAGACTGCCGCTCGCCTAGACTGGTCCTTCGCCTGCCATCACCAGTCAGCCCACGACAACTGGCCCTCTTGGACGCGCCACGCGCCTTGTCCGAGCCTACACCGCCGGTTGTCGCTGACACTAAATTAATCAAGATATTTTGTCGCCACCCGTAAATCATTTATCATTTAGGAGTTCCGATGGCATTCTGTGGTCTTCTGCATCAGTTCCGCTTCACCAATTTACATTTTCTGAACGCTAATGCTTATTATGTTTCTTATAATACCAAAATCGCTATATGTATGCCTACAATATTTGAGAAGTTCCTTCAATTCCTAATGGATTCCATGATCAAATCTTCACCAAAATTAAATGGGACCAACTAGAAAGTACCTTCTATAAAACCAAAAAAAAAATTTGAAATCGGTCAAATAGTCTTCGAGTAATCGATGAACATCCATAAAAAAAAAAAAAAAAACATTCCGTCGAATTGAGAACCTCCTCCTTTTTTTGGAAGTCGGTTAAAAAAACAAAGAAGTTATAAAAGGAGAAGATGTCTTGGTTTTCGGACGACACGTCAAACACTTTTGGATAAAACAATGATAATTTCAACGTACTCTCCTAAAACGTACAAAGCGTTACGTTTCTTTGCCTTCAATAGAATTAAAGCTGATGAAATGATTTCTTGCTTACCAAAATTTCAGGGCAGGGCACATCGTCGAAAACCGATGGCCGGGCCGTTGGGGCAGAAAGGTTCTCGAGTGGAGACCGCGTACCGGCAAGCATAGTGTGGTACGCCACCTGCAAGATGGTTGGACGACCTGGTTAGGCTTGCGAGGACTAGCTGGTTGTGGGTCGCTTCTATACGGCCCACGTGGAAATCTATTGAGAAGGCCTGTGTGACGGTTCTCGAGTGGACGTCCTATATGGCTGAAATGATGATGATGATTACAAAAATTGACTAGCAATCTTTCTATACCTACTTAAACCAAATCGCAATCCGATTCTTCTCAGTCGCATGAACGAGACGTGACGCTAAAGGTTTTCTGGTTTCGATAAAAAAGTGCTACGTGACAGAGCTTTCCTACCTGCGTCTTGCGTCTGATTTCCCCGCCATTTTGACACAACGTGACAAATTAAGGATTTCCCATTAGCTGTTACCTGGTTCACATTAAGCAGATAATTATGGAAGTGGGCATCGCGAGTGTGTAAACGGATTACTCCTGATCCTGAACAGTGGTCTCCAACGTCGGCCGTCAGACATGTAAAAGTTTGTAGTGTATTTACAAAACGAAGTTCATTGTTTCATTGTTTCATCATTTCATTATTTTACTTTTTCATTATTTCATTGTTCATCAGGTCTTGGTTGTGAAATGTCCAAGGGTGTAAAATGCCATAATATTAAAATGGCAGGGTATAAAATTAGATTTAGTTGTAAAACGTCTTGTTTGCAAAACGACTGGATAAGCAAAATATCCCATATAATATAAATGAATATACTATTGCTGATATTTAATTTATATTTATATAAAAAAAATCCCCCACGCAAAACGAACACTGATAAAAGTGAGTGTCTGTCTGTCGCATCGTAGTGAATGGATGAACCGATTTTCAATATTTTTATGTATTTGAAACGTGGATTTAACGAGAGGGTTCTTAGCTTTGGTATCAAATCAAAACAAATCATAATATGCCTTATTCAAGTAAGCCTAGGTACAAGCACTTTTGAATTTTCAGTTACATTGAGAGAAGTATTTTCTGGGACACATACAATATGATCCAACATTTGTTGCAAGGATTAGGGAAAATCCAGAAAAACCTAATAAACCATATATAGGTAATATGAGAATTTATTCAGCTAGTATTTAATTTATATAGTGAGACTCGGATATATTTACATTGTCAATATAAATTACATTGTGATATAGATACAAATATCAAAATGCAAAGAAAAAGACAATTGCTCTCGCACGTGGTCACACCAGGAATCGAACCTGTTACCTTTGGATTACGCGTCCAACGTGTTAACCTCTCCACTAGCGAGCACTGTTCAAGGAGCAGTGCTCTTAATTGTGTTTCACCTATACTGTTTTAAAGTTGTAAAAATTTAATGTTTGTACATTGAAGATATTTAAAAAATATATATTGTAAGGGACTATTTGGCGGTTACTGAATCGAAGATTATTATTTTTTGTATGTTTAGTGTTTGTATGTGTCGTTGCGGCTGAAGCCCAATGAATCACGCCAAATCGGCAAAACGAATTTTAATTATTTTTGGTAACGGATAGCTGGGTATCTCTAGATGGCTATAGGATACTTTTTACCCGACTACACTCCAAAGAGGGGTTATGACTCTTTCTCCTTGAGAGTTGAGCAAACGACGGTATTTCGGTGCCTTAGCCGCCCGCGCTTGCGCCTGCCTTCGAGTAGCCGGGCTCTCAGAGCCTTTGGCGTGCAGTGCAGGAAAAGAAGCGTCGCGTTCTACTCGTGCTCGTGACTAAGGTCCTCGGAATAGACCGATACATGTCAAGCAGTACTCTGCTTTTGCGACGAGAGTAGGGCGGGTCATTTTTACTTTGTCCTGGTTTCTCAAAGGGTACAGTTGGAAAATGGTGTTAATATTATTTAAACTTTTTATTATTATTTCATTACAGATGCAGTGCCTCCAAATTACGTTTAAAAATTTTGAAAATGTAGGGAAAGCTAAAAAAAGTAGGTAACAAGTTTATTGTAAGATGGATATGACACAAAACCGTTTGACGTTATGTCGTTTGGGACACGGTTTATTAGGTTGTAACCGTACGTTTGTGCCATATACGGATATGACACAACATTACGATTACTAATTATTTTGAAACCGGGATATGACACAAATTTCATGTAATTTTCTAATTAAAAAATAGTAATTTTGAGACAAGGATTCGTGCAACGGATACATTATGATCTGAATATATTGGCCCTAATTATAACTCAATATTGCAAAAAGTGGATATGACACAAACGTATTCTCAACCGACGTATTATTAGCAAAATTACCGTAACATTTGAACACAAACGTGAAAAAATGTCATGTCATGGGTGTCATGTATTCTGATTTCCATACCGTTAAGACCATTGACCTTATTTAACACTAGAAGATGCCCGCAACTTCGTTCGCGGTGGAGAAAAAGTCATAACCCCTCGTTTTTTCTTCAGCGTAGTCGGGTAAAAAGTATCCTATAACCATCTGGAGTTACCCAGCTACCCGTGTAACAAAAATTTTTTTAACGCGTTTAGCCGGTTTTTCGTGATGAAGCCACAACGACGCATACAAACATACAATGTCAGATATTTCCGCCCGCTTTGTTATGGCAGATATTGATAGTTGCGTTTGTCACGCGATAAATAAATGTCACAGCTAACGTCACCTTCTGACACGTATGTGAGTGCGAGAGTGACAGGAGCGATATCGTATCATTAATCGCGTGATAAACGCAACCAACATAGGCCCGCTGGAGACTGTACAGAATTTTCGCTATGTAAAATAAAAAATTAGACTTTTATTTTTCTCCATTCAAGACTGGTACCCTAGTGAGTAAACCGCTAATGTATTATTTTATTACATAACATTGTTATTGTTTGTTATTTTAGTAAAAGATGATTTTAGCATACAAACATACAAAATACAAAATTCTTTATTCCATAGAATACACTTTGTACATAGGCTTAGGTGATGGGGCCACCCGGTAGGCAAAAAAAAAGCCTGTGTTGGGTGGCACCGCTCGTCCTTAAGGTTAACACGATTTGAAGAACTTAACTAACTAGATCCAAAAACAATTTAACGGATTATATCGCGTATAATTATCTCATTTTAGTTCCTGACGTTTCGGACGATTTTCAGCTTTCCATGGTCACGGGTGGACTGAGAAAAGATGTATTTTCCTCTGTCAAAGTTACAATTTGTGCAAACTACCCATCTTTGAAAAAACAAACAAATAAAGGTGTAATACACGCCAGATGGGCCTAAGCTGTAAAGACAGTTACGCATGTGCCAGAAGGGCTTAATTATTTTATTTTAATAATTTACCAAGCAGCATTTCACAAATGAGGAGTACTGAGGAGAAAAGAAACGCTGCAAAGAAAAATTCCCAGGCTACCTCATTACTAATTATAATATTTAAAAAACAGAGACTATTAAACTACTTTTAAACAGATAAGATATTTTACACCGTTCGGAAATTAAGGTTTTGCAGTCCTGTGTCTCGCTTGTTCCTTGATGAGATGTATTACAGGATCCCAAGCTGGTGGTAGTGACAATCCATCTTCTCTATTGAAATTAGGATGCTTTTTAATCTCAATAGCCTCGCGTAGCTTCCTGGGAAAATATCTTTTTTCTTTGGCAAGGATAGAAGGTTTATCAAACTTAATTGAGTGGTTTGGTTTGTCAATGACATGTTCACAGACTGCAGACCTATTACACCGACGGTGCTTGACATCTGCTATGTGCTCCTTCACCCGGGTTGATACACTGCGTTTCGTTTGACCAATGTATGAAAGACCACACTCGCAGTCCAGCTTATAAATGCCTGCACTCTGCAAAGGGGTGCTACTCTTCACGGGTCTAAGGTATTGAGACACCTTCTTCAACGGCTTGAAATATGTTTTTATAGAAGCACGCTTCAAGATGTTTCCGATCTTGTCTGTGACCCCTTTCACATATGGTAATACGGCAGGTTTACGCTCGACTGTTGGTTTCTTCATACTGGGATTCTGCTTGGAACGTGGTATCTGGAGCTCGTTGGCTCGAAGCGCACGATTGACATTCTGCAACTCAGCAGTCAGATGTTGATCGTCGCAGATACCCCTGGCTCTCTGAAACAAAGATTTACACACTGTAGCAAGTTGACTTGGATGGTGGTGAGATTTGCCATTCAAATACCTTGCAGTATGCGTAGGTTTCCTATATACAGTATGACCTATGTCATTGTTAGAACCTCTAATTACTAGCACATCTAAGAATGCAAGTGAATTTTGACTTTCCAACTCCATAGTGAATTTAATTTTACTATGTATAGGGTTCAGACGGTCTAAGAAAGCTGAAACACTAGATCCAGGTAAAATAGTAAAGGTATCATCTACGTATCTTTTAAAGATCCTCGGCTTGACAGGTGCCAATGAAAGCGCTCTCTCCTCGAAGTCTTTCATGAAAATATCGGTGACGACAGGAGACACCGGAGACCCCATTGCCACACCATCAACTTTCCCGTAGAATTCACCATTCTATAGCATATAGCCAGATGTAAGGCAGTGTTTTAATAACTCAGCGTATATATTATTGCCATCTGTCGTTCGCTCAATCTTTTTTTCACAATTTGGATACGTTCTTGAACTGGTAGGCATGTAAAGAGAGACTGGACATCAAAACTGATCATAACTTCATCATCAGTTAGTCTCAAATCCTTAATCTCACTGACAAAATGGTGTGAGTCCCTTGTGTATGCTTCTGTCTTCCCTCGCAGTAAAGAAAGCATACCTGCTAAGTGCCGAGCTAATCGATAGGTAGGAGCATCAATTTGACTCACTATAGGGCGTAACGGAGCACCAGGTTTATGTATCTTTGGTAACCCATACAACTTTGGTGGCACCGGGCAAGAGGGCACTAATGAGATAATAAACGCGATAGAATCCGTTAAATCGTTTTAGTTCAATGAGTAATAATCGCGGAAACAGAAGAAAATATTAACTAGATCCAGTTTGTGTTTATTAGGTTAATGATATGAGCTGAATTTTAGACGAAGTGAAGTATGGTATTCATGAAACCTAGCATGTGTTAAAGAAAACATTGTGGATGTCTAAATCAAGATGTGTATCTCTCTCTATGTATGTATGTGTGTATTTAGGCAAGATTATTGTAACAAAAATGGCGTTGGGCTGGTCATATAGCTCGCATGAGCGCACAAAAATGGACAAAAGCAGTTACGACATGGGCAGGCCCACCCGGAGAACGGAAAAGTGGAAGACCGCTAGAGAGATGGTCTGACGAAATATCGAAGGTCGCGGGAAAAAAATGGATAACTACAGCCAAAGATAGAGATACATGGAAGAAGTTGGAGGAGGCCTATACTCGGAAAGAGGTCCTTAGTAATTAAATTATTTGAAATTATGTTTATGATTTTTTTATGAATTGATTATTTACTCTTAATGATTATTATTATTTAAATTCAAATTGTAAATATGCATGAATCAGTTATTAAGGGATAAATGGCTTTATTATATTATTATTATTGTAACAAAAACTCTGTGTTATCATACGATATGGTATTAAGCCACATTACAATTACTCTCTCGCAGTTATGGTAAGCAATCGAGTAAATGTCAAGTTGTTTGTTAATTTTATTGTATACGTGGGAAGATTTTGAGGTAAATTGTCTGCGAGCAAATGTTCTTGTTTTTTTTTTGTTTTTAGCATAATGATGAAATGATGTGATTGTTATGTAATTTTAGTAGACTAGACATATAGGCGTTAAGGTGTGTAGCATTGTAAGTCTATATATGTTAATTTACCTGAATAAGTAAATGAAATTTAATCTAAATATTAGAATAGTTATTTAAAAATTATCAGCATATCTGTAGATAGTTTTAACACTTCGCCTATACACGATATTTCACTTTACCGATTGGTTTTGTCAAAATCACCATAACTAGCGGCCATAGGTAATCAAATCACAGTATAAGTGTATATTTACTACTAAAAGGACGCTCCTGTCCGTCCTTTTTTCGCCTTCTACGACATCCATTGGTTGAAAGAGATGCGTTATTTTTAGGTCAGTTTTTACAATTTTTCATTCAATGAAGATAAAATCAATGTTGACACCCTTATTTTAGTTATTGACGTCATCTCTTTCATTGTGCTACGAATAAATAAATAAAAAATATAAATATATCAGGGGCAATCTTAGACCAATTGACCTACATCAAAACTGAACAAAGCTTGTATTGTGGGTGCTAGTCGACGCTATACGTAATAACTTAAATACATAGAAAACATCCAAGACCCACAAACAAACATTCGTGCTTAAAACACGAGGGACCGTCCACAAATTACGTCAAGCATTTTTTTTCTTTTTGAACCCCTCCCCCCTTTGTCACGCTTTTTACGATCTATTTAACAAGCACTTTCTTTGGCATGAGCCCCATCCTCCCTATCACTGTGATATGGAGGGCCCCCCAAGCACTTGCCCTGGCTGGTATTGAACCCAGGACCGCGAGCTTAGTAGACCGTTGTGCAATCAACTGAGCCAAACGTGTCGCCGTGAATAGAGATAATGAATGAATGAATGAATGAATAATATTTATTTCAGACTGAAAATTGCAATCCATATTTTGGTTAGTAGGTTCACAGTTTAATTTGGTCAGTAAACAATCTTATACTAAAAAAATAAAAATATTGTAATCTTACAGGCTAAGTATCTATAGTAATATTTTACGGGTGAAGACACTTGAGTAACACGTGTGTGTTTTTACCCAGAAAAATAATATAGGGTTATCCCATGTCTGTGCAATAGCTTTCAAGAAACTGTTGGTGCTGTTCCACACCCTAGTACATTTTTCTTTTCAATAACACCAATCGATCCAGTTTGTTATGATCAAGAAATGTATGTATGATACCCATTAAAAATTTAACACTAGAAACGTTAAAGTCAATATTCAAAGTCATCAAGCATAACTGCTGGGTGTTAAAATGCCCCATAGCACGTGTCACTCAAATCACAATCATAGAGGAGTGAGGAGCGTGCGAGAAGTTTCTTATTATGGCCGTTAAAAGTGCGTTTTAGTGTACTCTTATTAGTTGCCGTACATATTTTGCTTCATTGAACTAAAGATCTCAAGATCAAAATAATCACAAGGTAATAATGGTTAGGGTCGTAAGGACCAGATTGCATAAAGACTACATTTTTCCACGCTAGCGGATAAAGGAACTTTCCCACGCGGATTTTTCGCTGTAAATGGAGTTTTTCCGAGCGAGTGAGGTGAAAATTCAAATTCAAATCCAAATTTAAATGAAATATTACAGCGCAGAAAAGAGCGTAATTCTTAAATTAAGTGATGATTGATCATGTCCGTATGTCGGGAACACAACCATTCCTAAACTCATTACCTACAATGGATGTGGGTGATTTGATTGATGGTGCAAATTCCTAAATTCAGACACCGGTGTTTTGACAAGTCTATTTAGGTTCCGTAATTACTAGTGGCGATGGCGTACAGGATGACGCAGCGTGGGCCCCAACAACGTAGACCGACGATCAGCCCCCTTATTGACACGTTTGACTCTCGGAATCGGAATCAAGTGTCATGATTTTGTGGGAAACCGATGTATGAGGGGACCAGTCGTTGTGGAAATCCTATTGTCACGTATTATCATTTTTTTATTCGCGATTTCATCGCGTTTGGGTTACGGTATTGAGTTTGTTGTGATGTATGATGAAAAGTTCTTCATGAAAAGTCCATGTTGTTGAATATAATATAATAATAATGTTATACCATTAAGTATGAGGTAAAGTATAAGATAAAGAACATTTAAATAACGTTACATAGGATTTTATATTATCTATTTGCACATTCAAGCAATATAATAATGTTTTATGTTGCTGTAAACAGCGAAGTTACAGTGAAGCTATAACTTATAGGCATACCATACAATTGTCTCAATGTTTGGATTATCTGCGGTCGAATCATTATAGTGTGACCAACGCCGCTGTACGGCGCCTTAGGTAAGCGAGCAACGAGACGGGGGGGCAGGCCAGCCGCTGATTAGTCATAAGAGTCAATCCACCGTCGCCTGCCCCCCTCTCTCACCGCTCGCATACCTAAGGCGCTTTACAACGGTCACACTATAGCTAATCTATGACAGTAATTTAATTAGGGTTGCTGGGTAGTAAATATTTAATGGATTTGTGATTTTCTACTTAATTATAACCCATTTATGCTATGTGAATGGTTGGAATTTGGAAATCTTCACTTATTCCGATTGTGAGAGCACGATTAGTCTAAAAAGTCTTTCTGCTCAAGATTTCGCCATGAGTGCACTGCCCAGGCGCTCCTGAACTTTATGTATGACCCCTTCGGAGGTCCTTATGGGAAGCGAATTAAAGATAAAGCCATTCAGAAGTATTCCTGGATTTATGATCTGGACTTCAAATTCACCGGCTGTGACGTTGCTGGTAAATGATTATCACATCATCATATCCAAAAAACGGTTCCCGAAGGATCTTCAAAGCAACCGGTCATGCGCTGCTCTTATCCAACAGTTTCTCGCATTCTTGACCACATCGTTAGTTCATCTTGTTTAGTCCCTTCGCATGCATGCCCCAGCTGCCATCGGTTCTACGAGTAAAGATTCCTGCCAATAGCCACTTAAATCTAGCAACTTTCTGAGCCGAATGCCTAGATGAAGGAATATATCCCAGTGCCAGACACTGTCCTATTGGTCTGTCTTAATTTATAGCAATATAGGTGGCTCTGGTTCACCACGGACAGACCATTCTTACATCTGTCAAGCCTCTGGTCGTGTGTATCGTTTCCGTATTGGCTTACATAGCCACAAAAACGTTGTTTTCCGACATGACACTGTTTAAATAGTCTGTAAAAGACTTAGAGGCTTTTGATTTATAGGTGACAAACAGGGTGACAATTATTAGCATTAAGCTATCAAGTATTGGGACGTTCCTTAGTTACTATGTGAACGTGTGTACCAAAGCCACAGAAAAAGCCTCTTATAAAGTAGTAAGATTAAGGTTTTTTGCTTTTTTGACCCAGTTTCCTTATTGAACCATTGGCGTATTATATATTAAATATTCCGTGTGGCAATACAGCTCCAAGTTGAAAAGAAGAAGACAACAAGACACAATCTGCATGAATACTAATAGATTTAAATGGAGTCCTTATAGCAGGCACAGAACAGTTGGCAGAAGATTGTTCACTTAAAATCTTCCAATGCGATGAGCGAGAGACCCGCGCGGAACGTCCACTTCGGGTGCCGTTTCCTGTATATTCAGCGCTGTGTCTGGTGGATCGCCCGCGGTACGTAAATATACAGGAAACACACCCGGAAGATTATGAATAAAAAAAAGACGAAACACTAAAAACCGGCCATGCGTGATTCGGACCCGCGCATACAAGGTTCCGTTCTACCATATCCTTCAATTTATACTTTATTTTTTTATACACATTCACGTACAAGAAACATGTGCAAGTTTATATAGTGTAAAACCAACACACATATAAGATAAATACAAAAAACATTTGAAAAAAATCGTCAAAATGTTTTTTTGGAGAACTACGCATTGAGTTTATACTTTAAAACATATATTTTTTTAAGAAAGGCTAAGTTAAAAAAAAAAACTGTTTTCTTCTCAACAGTGGTCTCCTCTTGGGAAATGCCGTAGACTCGTAAAAGTGGCCTTGCGACCTACTTACAGAATAAATATTATTATTTCATTATTAATCGTTCGCAAGGCGCATTGGAAAAGGAAGCGACTGGTTGGAAAACTCAGTGCTTAATCTTGGGCCTTCGATGGACCATAAGGTATTTATTATTGTTGATTTGTGGGCCTTCTGTATGCTGCCTCGACCAGATTTGATCTATTGTGGCAGCCCTTTATTAGAGTTCACTACTGAGGCCCGTTGAGTCTAGGAATTCCCAAATTCTTTGGGCAGTGAAATGTTGTATCTCTTCCGGGGAGACGAAATGTAGCCCTAGGTAGATACTTCTTTTCCTCATGAGTGGTCCACAATGACAGAGGATATGCATTGCAGTCTCCTCTGTCTCTTGGCAGAATCTGCATACTGCGTCCTGTTTCATACCCATTTGAAACAGGTGCTTGTTTAGTTTGCAGTGATTTGTCAGGATTCTTGTTATTGCGCAGGTTTTTGGTCTTTTGAGATGTAGTATCTCTTTCAACAACTTTTGCTTGAATCCCTTAATGAAGGTTTTCGAGTGGTTTTGTCCTTTTACGAGCCTCCATTCCTCGATCCTCGATGCCTTTCGTTTTGTGATCCCACAAAAGGGTTTTGGGCCGACTTGGGGCTGGTCCGCGCCCTTATTGGCGAGTTTGTCTGCTCGTTCGTTTCCGTCAATGTCGGATTGTCCTGGTACCCATCTAAGTATAACTTTATTGGAATTAGCCAGGGCATTTAGGTTATTTTTGCAGGTTTGCACTAGCCTCGAGTTAGTCTCTAGAGATTCTAGTGCAATCAGGGCAGCTTGACTGTCCGAGTTGATGTAAATGTGATGGTGTCTTAGGTTCTTGTCAAGGTTTATCTCCTCTTGAAATATTGAGGCCTCTGTACCCATGCTGACGCTGACATTGAGTTTTGGTCTCTGTCCATAGACACCGCATCCCACATCTTTTCCTTTCTTGGATCCATCCGTATACCAGATGTGACTCCCCTCTGTAAAAGACATTTGATTGCTTTGCCATTTGTCTTTAGGGGTATTTCCACTGAGTAAAGTTGTACGAAGTTATTTTCAGTGGGCATGTCATCTGTAGGCATGCATAGAGTTTTGATTTCAAACACTGCAGCCTTGATCTTGAGTAGTGCCTGAGAGCGCCATTTCGTCTTTGAAAGGGTGCAGATTCTATAGATGCACTGCTCAGCCTCTTTCCTCACTTGCAAGTGTAGAGGTGTTAGGTCGAGCAGTGCATCCAACGCCGCCCCCGGTGTTGATGATTGGGCTCCTGTTGCGATAACGCAGGCAGAGCGTTGTACGCTGTTAAGTTTTTGGATGGCTGTTTTTTTTATACCATAAGGTAAGCCACCGGTGGTGGCCTGGAGAGCCGTTACTGTTATGGGTTCGAATCCCGCTCAAGGCATACGATTTTTCGTTTTCATACATTTAATAAGTCTCCTAATCAAACTTATGGCGAGTGATAGATCTGTATTTGTAAGTCTGTGGTAAGACCTTGCAGCCGTAGCGAACAATTATAAAAGGTACCTTCAAACCTACAATCCGAACGCGATTCCTTTGGGGAATCATTTTACCTCGGAAATGAATTTTTGTTGTATTCTTTGGCGGCCAAATGGTAAATAGATTGGTTTTGTACTCTATTGAGGTATTTGTGAAGATTTTATGAAGCTGTTACGAAGTCTAGTTGGTTGGTAAATTTACAATATAACGGTTGGGTACCTTACTGTTGTTGATATAAATAGTGCCACGCTAAAAGTTAAATGCTATTTCTGAAAATATGCAGTAAAATCTATACTCACTTATTACGCATTTGGCGATTTAAAATGCAGGCATATTCCCATCTGTTACCACCAATTTGTTACCATTTGTCCATCTGTTACTTCTGGTAAAAAATCCCATTTTGGGAAAAAAACAATTGCACCAATCACTTTAGTGGTAACAGCTGAGAATTTTATTCCTAGTAGTTACCACCTGCCGGTCTAGCACAACTCTCCGCGATTACGCTTGTCGCGCGACATAGCATCACCCGTCTTTCTCGCATTGCATTGAAAGGAAAGAGACGGACAGTCTTTCTCGCGCGACAAAGAGTCGCGTATCACAGTTGTGCTAGAGGTGCTGGTAACAGACAGAAATTTGACAATGTGGCAGTGGCAGTATGACGTCACAACTATATTTTTTTAGTTCTTACTCTCTGATGGATTTAGCACTCCATAAAATAGCCGATTCCATGTGTTAGTTAACTACCCAATTATTTATGACATACAAACAAGAGAAGAAAATACTATTGAAATTCAAACTACGATGGACAATTAACGTTCTTATCGCTAAGTAGGTATCTCTTCCAAAAAAAACCTTATTTATGATATAATTAATTTCGATTCGAATTTTCAAGTAAAAACGTGACGATAAAATGAAATCAGGAAAATGTGACGTTAACAGAATCGCCAGTTGCCTGGGATCAGCCTGATTAAACCTTCAGGCTTGTGTAACCTCACGCGATAAAGAATGTGGGGTCAGGTGCGCCACGAGCGGGCCACGCTTAAATTGTATTTTAGGGTTCCGTAGCCGAAATGGCAAAAACGGTACCCTTATAGTTTCGTCATGGCCGTCCGTCCGTATGTCCCAGGCATTTTACTAAAAAACTACATAATGTATATTGATGAAATTTGGAGTGTAGGTGTCTTGTGTAAGACACAGTATATTTCTAGGGGGGCACTCCATGCATGTAGCCGGAACTGAACAATTTTTTTTTCAGCAAATATCAATTTGTGGCACATATTTCAACAGATCTTTTAAAAAAATTGGACTTTTGATTTTTTTTTTATTTAGTGAATATTTTCGGAAATAATCGCTCCGAAAGTTGTATAAATATGGCCCCCCTCCCCCCTCCTAACCCCCAATGAGGAGGTATGAGCGTCATATTGGTGAAGAATGTTAGGGATGAATGTCCAAGGACGAAGAGCAATCGGAAGGCCAAAACAGCGATGGATGGATTGTGTGAGAGAGGACATGAGAAAGAAAGGAGCAAGCGCTGAAATGACGAATAATAGAGATGAATGGAAGAAGAAAACATGTGCTGACAGAGGGCAGAGATGATGAGTCTTTGCTTGATGCGTAGCTCTCGAAGAATTGACTCAAAGAGCTTTGATCTGTTTTCTCACTTTCTCGAAAGGCTGTAGTATAGCTGCCTTACGCTGTCACAACTTAAACCAAACACGAACAAAATACTACACCAAAAACCTCCAAAATTGATGATGATGAATTCTACTGACAACGTCACGTCCCTAACGATCGATATTCCGCTCATGGGGCCTTATTTTGCGGCCTATTCCGTGAAGTGGATATTTTTCACTTATGATTTATGATTATGCTCTGGAACTGAAGCTGTTCTCAGTTGATGTAAAGATATTGACGACCGGTTTGGCTCAGCGGAAGTAACGTTGCCTGCAAAGCTGGAGGTCCTGAGATCAAATCCCGGTAAGGGCAAATAGTTGTGTGATGAGCATAAATACTTGTTCCTGAGTCTTGGATGTTTTCTATGAATATATTAGTAAATATATATCTTCTATCAAAATATATCGTCGTCTAGTACCCATTACACAAGGTTTACTGAGCTTACCATGGGATTAGTTCGATTCGTGTAAAACTGTCCTTTAATATTATTTATTTATCTCACAGTGGATAAAACTCAACCCCATATTTTCTGATTTTTTCTCATAAACAACGAACTTCACATGTATCTGGAATTGAATGGGCAGATTATAATTCCGGTCGTGTATAAATGTAATTTTTAACACGCTTTTATTACGTCGACCTGTATGTAACAAACTATGTAATGGAATGTAAAGGTGCGTCCACATTTGTATCATTTGCCCGTATCAGATCACCGTGCCGTGGCATGACTGCGTATCGCGTTGCTTGGACGCTCACTGCCGGCGCGGCGATTATACCGTACTCGTCCGATATAAGTGTGTGATACGCGTAGCAACACGGATTTCGAGCGATCGGATCGGCGCAACGTCCAAACGCGTGATCGTGACACGCGATCATGTCACGGAACGAAGATCTGATCGGGCAAATGATACAAATGTGGACGCACCTTAAGGTAACTAATTTGACTATTTTCCAAGGATCGTAGCGTCATGGAAATTGGCAGCTGTATGTAGTTCTGATGACAATACAATAATATGGTACTGTCGAACTGATCTGATGATGGAGCCGGAAGATGTGAACTGGAGCTTCATAGTATCATAGCTGTGTTTGGATTTGTTAGTAAAGTCTTGTAAAGCGTGTTTTTCTAGTGTTTTTAAAACTATTAAGTAGTAATGTTTTGACATTTTCTAAACCTTTCAGTGTAAAACGACAGCGACAAAATTATTATTTTTATCGCTATCCTTGCGATGACGTCAGAGCCAAGTAAAATTGTTTCTCGATGATAGAAACTAATTGTATTTTGCCGAAATATTTTTTTGAAAGTTCCGCCCGGGGCATTATAATCATACTGGTTCGTTAAAATAATGTTAAACGTGGGATGTAAGACCATTACGCCACAGGGCTTTATAATATTTTTGTTATTTTGGTACATTTGCTCTCAAATATAGTATAAGTCACTCAAAAAGCAATGTAGCGAGTCTCCTTGCGTGATCGAATCAGAAGCGAGGAGATCCGCAGAAGATACAAGCTTGTTGACATTGCTCAAAGAGTTGCTAAACTAAAGTGGCACTGGGAGGGGGCACATGGCTCGAAGAACCGATGGCTGCTGGGGCAGATAGGTTCTAGAGTGGTGACCGCCTACCGGAAGGCCCCAAGAAGATGAACCGATGATCTACTCAAGATCCGAGATTCGGATTCATTGCTTTTAATGATATTGCATATTGAGAGTCAAAGAATTGTACCTTGTGTAAGAAATCAAATAGAAAAGAAGAAATTAGAAAGAAAACATATTTATTATATACAGCATAAACAAAAAATACAAATAACAAAAACAATTGACGACGCTGAAAGTGGGCACCACTCAGCTTTATGCCACGGCAAGCCGTGACGCTGATTTTCAGTAGTGCCCTGTAAATAAAACTAATGTATACTTACCTAGCGGGTGACTTCACGAACGCCATTTTTACATTAAATATAATAAAAGTTTTAAAATTGTCTTTTTCTTATTATTTTAACTAAACAAAAAATACTAACCATACCACCTTTTATAATCACTCACATTGAAACGTATAAATATTTTTTTAATTTGTATTGGTAAAAGATCGCGGGAAAATAATGGATGGGGGTGGCGCACCGGTCGTTGTGGAGATCAGTGGGAGAGGCCTTTGTCTGTGCCTGCAACTTCGTTCACCGAGTAGAAGAAGTCATAGACCCTCTTTTTTCTACAGCTTGGTTGGGTAAAAAATCCATAACCATCTGTGGATACCGGCTACCCGTGTACCAAAAATAGTTAAAATCTGTTTAGCTGATCGCGGAAAATAAGCGAATATTAAGGATTTATTCGCTTTTAGCTCTCTTTTCTTTAACTTCAATATCTACAATTTTAACCGTAAAATACTGCCCAACCACCCGTGTTCAATCCAGTTGTTACGACTATTATTAAATCGTCTGACCTCTGGTATTTAAACCCACCCACTACGTATTTTGTGGAGGATATACGCGCAGTTATAATTTATCTATGTAATTATAGGGCTGTGATATTATTCGTTATTTTGCATTCATGTTGTATTGATTTTTGTGTAATTAATTATTGAGGATACTCGACCTACACAAGGAAATCTGAGACGTAATACAGGATATTACTTTCGGAGCTTACTCACTATTACGATATTTTTTTAGTAGTAGACTTTAAACTATAGTAGATATCTACATAAATAAAAATCTATTAAAGAAATGTACGTTCATACAGATCGTCTTTTTTTGTTGTGTTTCTAATTATCTTAACAAGATATGTATGAGAAATGCATGAGAAAGTGACCGTTTTAGGTACGAATCTTTATATAAGTGAGTGAGTCAGAAAAAGAAAACGGAAGTTTAGGTCTCATCTTCTTCTTTAGTACACCCATGCAAAGCCGCGGCAGGCAGCTCGTAACGTAACTTAAAAAAAATTACGATTTCTGCAAGAAGTGAAGCCAACAGATTGGTTTATATGGGTATGTAAAGCAAACGGTTGCTTTATACGGGTACATAACTACTTTCCATCAGGTGGCTCGTCTGCCCTTGTGCCACTCGTTACATAAAAAAAGCAGTCGGTTGCTTTACATTGGTATTAAAAGCAATCGCTTACTTATTTTTTTTGTAAATATTTTCAATGTTTTTTTTTTTTCTTGAAATGTACAGACATTTCAAGTTTACAACTTCATAATAATATAGAAGTGGCAAACAGACAGACCAGAGGAATCGCCCATATGTTGTCATCCTTCGAATGCCCTGTTAACTCGCTTCTTGAAGAATCCCATGTTATAGCGCTTGTCCCTACCAGGCATATCGTACCTATTTTTCGTACGTCTTTCTAAACTAGACTAATATATGGATATGCTGACTAAAATAATATGTAAATGACATTCAGAAATTTAAATATTGTACCTATTCTAATTGCAATTCTGATTATTTTGTATTTTTTTTTATCAATTTCGTGTTAGTTATTTTAATAATCATACATAATCATGATGTAATTTTTTTTGTGTATTTACTGACATAATCCATACTAATATTATATATGCGAAAGTGTGTCTGTCTGTCTGTCTGTTACCTCTTCACGCATAAACCACTGAACCGATTTGGATGGAATTTGGTATGGAGATAGTTTGAGTCCCGGGGAAGGACATAGGCTACTTTTTATCTCGAAAAAATACCCTTTTCCGCGATAAGCGAATTTAAGGCGGACGAAGTCGCGGGCAGAAGCTAGTAATTAAATAAGTATGTTTCTGACTCTTCAAATCGGATATGACTATCTGAACTTTGATGACATGTATAAAATTGTGAATACATACGAATTTTATTGTAGTAATATTTGCCTGCCGTATATTCGGCAGAATTATTATGAACTTATGAAATTGAAACCTGGAACAACAATAATCCTTGCCCATAAATGATATCTATCTATCTATCTAATATTATAAAGTTGTAAAAATGAAATGTCTGTACATTGAGGATATTAAAAAGAACTGGAAGGCGCCCGCAACTTCGTTCGCAGAAGAGAAAAAGGCATTACCCCTCTTTTTTTCTTCAGCGTGAAAAGTATCCTAACTGGAGATAGCCAGCACCCGTGAACCAAAAATACTTGATATCTGTTAAGCCGATGGTATGTTTGTTTGTATCGTTGCGGCTTCAACATGTCAAAACGGCTACACAGATTCCAACTATTTTTGGTACACGGGTAGCTGGGCATTCACAGATGGTTATGCGATACTTTTTACCCGACTATGCTTAAGAAAAATAAGAGGATTTTCTTATTTTGCTCCTCCGCTAACAAAGTTGGCACCTTCTAGTCATCATAATCATTTCAGCCATCGGATATCCACTGCTGGACGCAGGCCTCTTCATTGAGATTTTCAGATGGGCCGGATAGAGGCGATCCTCATCCAGTGAGCCCCCGCAACCCCAACCAGGTCGTCCGACCACCTTGCGGGTGGCCTTCCACACTGCGCTTGCCGGTACGCGGTCTCCACTCGAGAACCTTTCTGCCCAAACGGCCATTGGTTCTTCGAACTATGTGCCCTGCCCATTGCCACTTCGAGTGACTCGATATTAATATTGAAATTCGGCCATTCTCGACAGCGCTTGCAATATTGCAAGAATTAGGGCAGAGGTTGTTTTCAAAAAGGGTTTACACGACGCCGTTCTAGAACAAATTGGATATTTCATAAGAAATAATTGAAAAGTGTAAGGAAGGCTGTTTGATTTACATATTTTAATGGAGTTTTGTTATAAAAGAAACGTGTTACTTTTTCTTACTAAATGTGCTCCGAATTGTTTTTCATATTTTCCCGGAACATTTTATAACAGTTTTGAAATTGAATCGTCGATACAAATACATTTTTTTCCAATCCTGCATAGCTTTGCTTCATCACTTGCAGATTCTCCCAACGTGTAAAATTTATATTCGTAATATAAAGTTGAAGACATGAAATGTCTGTACATTGAAGATATAAAAAAAAATATTATAACGGACTATTTGGAGGTCTCTGAATCAAAAATATTTTTTTGAGATGTTTTGTATGTTTGTATGTGTCGTTGTGTTTGCATCACGCCTAACGGCTAAACGGATTTCAATGGTATGGTATGACCAATACTACCGCTGTACTGCGCCTTAGGTATGCGTGCGGGTGGGGGGGGGGGGGGGGGGGCATTAGCTTATTCATCATTCCGCCGTCGTCGTGTCTGCCCCCCCGTCTCGCCGCTCGCATACCTAAGGCGCAGTACAGCGATATTGGTCACACTATACACGAGTAGCCATCCACTAATGATTTAATGATTCTAGGTTACTGTTTACCGACCGCTGAAGAATAAATAAATAAATGTCAGGGACAATCGTACACAAATCGACTTACGACTAAGCAAAGCTTGTACTACGGGTCTTAGGCGACGATATACATAATATATAGATAAATTATAATACTTAAATATATAGAAAACATCCAAGACACAGGAACAAACATTCATGCTCATTACACAAACACTTGCCCTGGCCGGGATTCGAACCCGAGTCCGCCAGCTTCGTAGGCCGTTGTGCAACCCACTGAGCCAAACGTGTCGTCAAATAAAAGAGGGTGACGATTTTTTTCGCTCCACTGACGTAGTTGCGCCTTCTAGTTCAAAATAAGAAAGCACATATGTATACATGACTCGTAACTTTTATATCAATCCGTGATACTACACTAGTGCCACTTATGATTTTATGCGAAGTCTTCCTTAAATTATCCCTCTGTAAAGATTTCATGTCATTTGAATCCCGCACTTTACGGCAGTCTTATGACACAATATGGTTGTGAGAAGTACGTTAACTTGGATGGAAAATTACTAACTCAATCAGATTGAAATGACGAGTTAGAATTCGCACCGTCAGTGAAATGTACAAATAGAGATTCAAGTAGATTTCAAGAGATTCAATTTCGTAATAACCTTCAGTGCGGGTAAACAAAATTATAATTTATTCATGACAATTATGAAATTTTACAAAAAAACCTTTCAAGCATTTAATTTACCAAGTTGCACTTTAACCAAAGATGGTTATGGGATACTTTTTACCCGACAACGCTGTCAAAAAAGCACAAATATTTGTTCCTCAGTCATGGATGTTTTTTATGTATATAAGTAAAGGTAGTTTTCAACTAGATTCTTTCCAACCAGCCCTTGTATGGTTATCTAAACAGATACTCATACGAGTGTATCGAATTTTCATGTAATTTGTGTACTTATGTGAAGTCCAAATACTGTTCATCATTCTTCTACTGCGGTAAGGGCGGGTACGATCTGTAATTTATTCTTTAGTGTTCATTTATTGGCACATTGTTGGATAGTAATGCATGTTACGAATTTAAAGCCACAGATATATAGTCTAGTGTCAACTACACCACGATGTATCCACTTTTGGAACTTATTGTTAAGTAAAATAAGGTAAAATACATACATAATTTTTCTTTGTGTTCAATCATCTAAACTAGTATAAAGTTATAATAATGAAATGTCAAATCAATATTATGTACATAAAATGCCGTACCTACTTCATATTCACATCACGTTATAACGGCTGGATAGAGTAAAGTCAATGTGTATATCTATGAAATATATCGTCGTGTAGTAGTTACCCATAATACAAGCCTTATTGAGTTTACCATGGGACTAGTTCGATTTATGTAAAATTATCCTGTAATATATTCATTTATTTATCTAAAAGTGAAATTATGTAGCGATTGCAGAAATATAAACACTGGCGTTTTTAGTAAACTCTCTGTACTAGGTATTATTATTTAATTGTGGTCCTCCCTTTCCCTCGTAAATATCGGGCAGAGTTAAATGCTCCGGAAGAATTGGGTCGTGACAGACGGTCGGACCGGGACGCCGGTATTAGAAAAAATAGAGGACTTCTGTCAACAGGAGAACCTACTTGTAAGGGCATTTGTTAGAAGAACATTGTCATACTAATACACGGTGTATAGTCATGTAGATACTAATACACGGTGGGAACGAAAAACCTGACAAACCATCGAATGTGGAGCCTAACATGTACCATGTAACATGTATTCCGAAAACGCGTAATTCTATGATAGAAATCCAAAACAACAA